>JAUPMV010000009.1:2601036-3201036 GCA_030848855.1 Branchinecta sandiegonensis
CGCTAAACGCTTATCCTCGACAACTCTTTCGACCGTTATTCGTCAAATTCACACTCACCGTACACATCTGTAATCTGTAAACTAGACCGTTGAAAGCGATCGGTCGTAATCTGAGCCTCGTTTTTGTTGCACGCTGCAGGTCCACTTCTTGGCCGCTTCCGGGCGGATTCTTTCTACATTAGTTTTTGCCCTGCAGTGCTTCCGGATAAGACGGCAGCGCTTCTCGAGAATCGCGGACTTGCTTATCGACCAAGTCCGTGCTTCCCTGCAAGGTGCTGCTTCAACCAAGAAGAAATCGTGCAGGCAGTGAATCTGGTTTCAACTTTTAAGTTTAACTGTAATCCTTAACGGTTGAAACGACGGTTGGCGCTTAGTGCCTGTTGACACTTAGTGCCAAACTCAACGGAATCCAAACCTAGCAATCTAGGAATGCCAACCGATTGGGCTGCTGAGATTCGGTATTCTCCTGTGCTCAACTTCTTACAGCAGAGTTTTATTAGCGGACTGCAGACTGACGATATTGTGAAGTATGCTACTGAGTTCGTCAGCCCTCAAGCCACTGGAGAATCAACGAAATTGTTGTGGTAGAAGATTATCCTGGTGTTCTTGCACCTCGCCGCACTGGACCCAATGCGCCCACAAATAGCTTGATCGATCTGCTGTCTGCCTTTGAGGATAGTGACGGTGCAAGCTCGACTCTTCCACACTTCGTCATCAAGTCACCGGCTGAGGTCCCAAGCGTTTTTGCTGATTCCTTCTCGGTCCTGTCTGCCAACATAACGTCTTGCCTGAATGAAATCAAATTCATCAGAGAAGCTATCAGTACCAGCTTCAACCATGGTCGGTTCACGGTATGTGATGGTTGTCCTGGGATATCAGAAAGCCATACTCTTACCCACCATAAGCGAACTTCCGCCCAAGCTGTTAAGATTGTAGTGGACAATGTGCCTGCTCATCTGTCAGACCCATTTGCAAGGAAAGGTCATCTCGATGCAGTCGAGGGAGACAACTGAACTACGAATAGCAAATCAAATAGCGTCGGATTGTTCAAACAAGGGACCCGTCATCTGCATCTCGCTTAGCCAAAGCACTCGCCGAGATGATGACTGAAGCTGAAACTCGAATCGTTGAACCGAAGTTCGTTGGGATCACGCCCGCGATGGCAAAAGTGACGGAATCCTTCGTTCTAAAAAGACTTATGGCTCAAACCAAATCAAAAATTGACGCTCACCAGTACGGAGGCCTGAAGGGTTGCAATGCCACAGTTTATCTAGTCCGACTGTTTGACATTATCTCGAGATGGCTCGATGTAGGAAGTACTTTCGTGGACTTGTCCCTTGTTGATTTTCGTAAAGCATTAGACTTAATAAGCCACGTGCGCGCCGGAAAAAACGCGAAGCTAATGGGAGCCCAAAAGCGAGTGCTCACGCTTGTCATGGACTTTCTGAAGGACCGAATGCAGTGCGTTTTCACCCTTTTCGATGGTGATGTGTGCTCTGAGTGGACTAAGCTCAGTTGTGGTGCCCCCCAGGGTACGAAGCTCGCAGGCTTTATTTTCATATGCCTGATCAACTTTCTGCTTTCATCATTTGAAGAGCGATTTAAGTTTGTTGATGACCCGTCATTTATTTTAAAATACCTTGTCGTGAATGTAGTCGCTGAGCCACAATTTACGGACGACCTATTCTAGTCATTTTTTGATCAGTGCACTGAGTACGATCTTAGTCTAAATGTAAAAAAGTCACAGGTCCTACGGTTCAACCCGCTGAAAAGAGACTTCATATGTCCCGATGTACCTTTCCCTGTAGTAACGTCAGCAAAAATTCTAGGGGTTACTCTGTCGAGCGACTGTTCATTTACTGATCACATTCAGACTGTAATAAAATCGGGAAATGCATCACTCCAAACGCTCATACAGATGAGGCAGTTTGGTTGCGACCGTGATAGTCTGAAGACTGCTTACTTGTGTTACGTAAGACCTGTAATCGAGTACGCATGCCCCTTATGGGGCCCTTTCGCCCAAAATACAGCATACGTGTCTGACGAAATAGAGCGTATACAGAAGAGAGCAGTCTCAGTTATACTAGGTCAGCAAGTAACTTCCAGTTCCTATGAATCTCTTCTAACAGAATTATCCCTCCCTTCACTACATGAACGTCGTAACATACTAATTGTTAAGTTTGGGTGTAAAATCCTTGCATCTGTCCAACACCGAACTATCCTCCCACCTGATGCACCAATTAACAATCACATTTGTGCCATTTTTCGTTAACATGTTGAATAAAATGTCAGTGTAACGTTAATATTTGTAGTATTTAGTATTTATGTAACTCGTGAGTGTTTAAAAGAACGAAATTTTTGTAAAGACAATCAAATTAGCTATTAGCTAACAAGTTTCTGTCTAATCAACCTTACTTACTTACTTACTTACGTACTTACTATTCGCAACCTACCGGACAATTTGTCCGCAGCCTTACCCTATCCTTTAGCTAGATGTTTTGGGTCAGTCAGACAACCCACGACACCCCTAGAGGGTATGGTCTAATAATCAGCCGGAATTTTTTTTTTAGCTATGCCATTGGCACAGAACCTGATCTACCATCTGTCCGCCGATTGTATGAAGCAGACATTGCCACTCGGACTTTCAAGTGCATCACCTGCAACCAAAGCTGCCGTTGGGGATCCGTGTCTTTTAGTAAAGGTGCTTCCCATTATTCCTACGGTTGCAGCAGCATGAACGTACCCGCTACCGTCAAGATTATGAGAAGCGAAGTGAGTAAGGCTACTCTGTACCAGGGGTGTCACGTATGGGGGGGGGGGGGGATGAAAAATTTATTTCAAAATAGTAGTACGAAGCTGTACGAAAAAATAGCATGCAGTACTGACTGATAAACATTCTTTGAGCCCAAGCTGACTTTGAAACATTATTCAAACAATGTTTACAACGGGTACGTCAGCTACGATTCTTCATCAGCGATATTTTGGCCCTTTTTGGCAAGGGTTGACTGATGCTACTACATGCTTCTACTTCAAGGCTACCGTGTTACTGCATACTACTGCATGCTAGTATTAGCAAGACTGGATGCTACTATGGCAATACAGGATGCTACTGGATACTACTACGTAAGATTGGACCAGTCTGAGGCTCATTAAATTATAGTATTCTTTGCTGTTACATAGTATTACATGCAACTTTTTCGTACAACTACCATACAACTACGCAGGCTACAAATTTTTCATCGGGGGGGGGGGACGCCCCCCAATGTTATCGGCCAGTCGGAAAAAAATAACAGAATCGGCGCGAAGCGCCTCGATTTTTCGTCCGTGAAAACAATCGGCTTTTCGGAAAAACAGTCGGCTTTTCAGAAAGCAGTCGAATTTTCAAATGGTAGGTTTTTTTTTAAAAACAGTCGTTTTTCTGAAGATCAATCGATCTATCGTCAAAACCTGAGCAAAATAACACTAGGGAGTAGTGCCAAGACTTGACAAAATTGACACACACTCTAATAGCAGCGATACTAGCTATTGAGAACGTCCCTACTTAAACTCATTCAGCCGTTCAACAGCGCTGTCTCCGATAACTTCATATCCTGTATATTGCCTCCATACAGCCTCCATTATTTCCTTGGTGTGTGCAGACCGCACCTATAGTTTACTAGAAATTTCTAAATCCGCAAGTTTGTCTCGCTTTAAATGCCGCAAGCGTAGTGGGCGGTGCAACCAACATGGCCCGTTTGCAAAGCGTAGAAAGCATAGGTCTTGGCGCTACTCCTTAGTGTTATTTTGCTCTGGTCAAAACTGTAATTTTTTTCTTGAAAACAGTTGTTTTTCTGCAAAACAGTCGGTAAAAATGACCACCCAGTCGGTAAAAACCTTGCCCCCCCCCCACACACACACACACAAAAACAACATTTTGGCTAGTAACGCCTCTGCTCTGTACTCATGCTGAGATTTGTTTGGGCATTTTGTTTTAGAGTTCTGGCCCGGCTTAATGTTGAGCTTATCTGGGAACCTAACCGGTGCGAGGTCACTCATAAGTTAGTTTTGCTTTCTACCAGCTGCTCAGTGAAGGACTTATGATGTCAGAAAGCCACAATAGAACTAGGATGTAAAATCACGTGGAGTTTTTCCAGTAACCTTGCATATTGGCTTCAATTCAAAGTTCAGAATTCAAGATGCAAGTGTTACCCTTTCGGATGTTTCTTCGTCGCTATAAAAAATCATTGACAACAGAGCCCAACAAGCGCACGACCTTCTCCACTGCTTCCTGGCCGAAATTGAAAATTAGTGTCTTTTTCTGTGTTCTTGATGTGTTTATTTCTTTTCTTTCATTTACTCCGCTTTCTCCAAATGGCGGGTTACAAATAAATTGCTTACTTACTTACTTAAAAAAATAAAAATATTTTTTTTTCTGATGTTAAACCATAGGGTTCCTCTCGTGAATTCGAACCGCTTGCGCAATGCCTCATTGTAACTCTGTAACAGACTATTTTAGACACTAATTCTCAACCAGTTTTTTGTTTTATCTTAGCCGATGCGCCGAATGACCTTAACCTAGACCGTAGTTTCCCCAGGTCCGTATCCAGGATCTATTTCGGCAGGAGAGAGAGAGAGAGAGAAAAAAATAATAGAGAGAGAGAGAGAGAGAGAAAGAGGTTTATTATACAACTTTCGTAGCTCTTGGCTAATTTGCAGTTGCAAAGCATTACATACAAAAATTAGGCACTGTTAAACATAGACGTAAAAAAAGGCACAAATGAATTAAAATAAGGCTATTCCGCGCACGTATAGGGGTCAGTTTGAGTTTCTGTCTGGTTCTGCTGTTTGGTGGGGCGTCTGCGGGTAGGATGTCTCGATAGAAGATGCTGCTCAGACATCTGACCACTCGGCTTGGACGGACGCGTTGGCTAGGCGCAAATGAGAATGTTCTTGTGTCTCCCCCTTGTCCGGCTCCCTCCCGTTGCCACTGGAGGGTAGTCTTTGGGAGTCTAGTGCTTTCCATCTTGATGACGTCCTACATTCCACGGTTCATTCAAATCGCTTAAGTCGTTTGAAGCCTATCCCGATAAAAATTTGTAGCCGGCGTAGTTGTATGGTAGTTGTACGAAAAAGTTGCATGTAATACTATGTAATTAATGTGCCTCATATCGGACCAGTCTTAAGTAGTAGTATCCAGTAGCATCCTGTCTTGCCATAGTAGCATGCAGCAGTATGCAGTAACACGGTAGCCTTGAAGTAGAAGCATGTACACAGTTAGTACTGCATGCTACTTTTTCGAACAACTTCGTACTACTATTTTGAGATGAGTTTTTCATCGGGATGCCAGCCATATTTTCTTTATTATACTCATTTCGCTAGATCGCTCCCAAGTTGCCTTGCACAAATTTCTTTGTAGTGGATACTGATTCCAGTGCTTCCGCTCGATCCTCTATAAAAGAAAGTCCCGGATAAAGTAGATAAAAGTAGATTTGTTCTGAATCGATAGTAAAAAAAAAAGTAGTTTATATCAAAAGGCGTGCTTAATTCAGGAGTAAATGCTATCAATAGGCCTCGGATCCCTCCAGTTTCCGCTGGAGGGTGGTGTTTGGGAGTCTGGTGCTTTTCATCTTGATGACGTCACCCAAATACCTCCAGCGAGATCAATAACTTCAGTGATGGGGTTTGCACTGTCATCTGACGAATCGCCGGATCTGCGACCCTATGAATGAATGAATGAATCTTTTTATTTAGCCACTTCTCTATAAAAAAAATAGAAATAGTGGAGTACATAGAGAAAAGAAAGAACATAAACTAAATTAGAATACAAATTTACACTTCGAACAAATTACACTTCAAACAAACGGAAGACCGTGATACGGAGAAAATGCCGCGACTTGACAGATTCCCATGCAGCTCCGTAAAGTTTAAAGTTTAACTGAAAAGCCAACTTATTTTTGTATCATTTAACTGAACACACTGCACTTTTTGGATTGTGTCAAGGGATTTTGTTTTCACTATTTGCTCTAGAAAGACATTCAGAATATCTATGGTCGTCCTCACAGCGCAAATTTCTACTATGACGCAGAAAAATTGAATCTCAATACGTACGCGGCGTTTCAGTGGCCAGTGGTAGCTCACTGCGTGAATACTTTTTTTTCGTAAATCGTTTTTGTCGAGCAGACAACACAGATACAAGCGCATAAGAGCTTACGAATCAGACAAGGAAATTCCGCTATTTGAAAATTAATTATTTGTGGATAGCGTAGCAACGAAGTAACGCATTTTCGCCGGGTTTTCAAGCTTCGTTAAATGAAAAAGTGATGGGTAATTCGATTGTCCTGTCTAAGCCCTTTTCAGTCAAACTTTAACAGTTATATTCGTGACTGAAAATTCATTTATAATTTTTTGGTTTTTCTACCAAATCGGCAAGTAGGGGAGAAATTCACAGTATCGGAAGTATGCGACCTGAATAGCAGCTACTCCTTTTCCTTCAGCAGGGGGTAAAATCCAGAAAGTCAAAGGACCGAGTGGTCGCAGTAAGTGGCGTAGAACTTGTGTCCGATTTATATTCAAGATTCTTCTTAAGTGTTTTGAAAGGGTAATGACTTCCGAGTTCAAAATGATGGGGGAAAGGCCGGTATGTTTTAACTACAAATAAACTATGAAGATACTGCGTCTTTAAGACTTATACTCCTTTCATATAATCGACGTTACTCTGCTAGTCAAATATTTCTAGAAAACGAAATTGAATCTTTTGATGCTATGAGACGGAAAGCGATAGTTAGTTTTGTTGCAATTCTGGAAGTCTCCGAAAATCCACACTTAAAGGCAATTCGCGAGAATGCAGAATGCCGTTCCGGCCATTTCTACCGCCTTTTCCGTCGACTGTTCTATTGCCCCGAGCCAGCGAATGGATGAAATGATTTTATATATTTAGTAAAGAATAGTCCTGTATAGTGTAATTTTAGTATGTGATGTGTAATATCACGAATTATATAAATTGATTGAATACCAGAACGGTAGCATAACTTGAATATCTTTTCATTGTCCTCTTGAATTAATGGAATATTGTTGCCTTATCTCAAACTTGTTGTTCGTGGTTGTTTAGGGAACATTTCACTAAATGTTTAAATGTCACGGTCTTAAGTCGTTGTTGCAGTTTTTGTGGCTCTGATGCCACGGTCAAACTTTTTGCAGCTATCATGGTATCTGATATTCAGATACCACTGCCCGACCGTGGTAACTGATCGTGGTATCTGAAAAAGTCATCTCACTTTCATCATTTTTTTTTTCAAATTGGTGGGAAAGAAGTTTGGCACTTAGTGATGTGACTGAATATCAGTTTTTCTTTTCGGATGAATTCGAAAAGTGCAAATTCGGCAATTGTTGTTTTTGCAGAGCAACCGTATATCAGATACCACGGTAACTGCAAAAGCGACTAATTGCAGACCCAGTTACCGTGGTAACAGATACCATGGCATCTGCAAAAACGCAACTATTATATCTTCACTCTCGCTCTTGTAGGATCACACTGCCATAATGACCTGGGAGGACAATGCGGAGCTGAGAGCGAGCTTAGAGTTGCTCGACCTGCCGAAGTTCGAAGATCGACGTATCCCTGTCGGTCCGGCAGAGCTTGGGCTCCGTGCAAACGTCAGGATGATGATGCCACAAACTTACGACCCGTCCAACCCCAGTGCCAAAAAGTATCCAGTGCTGGTTTACGTGTAAGTCAAATTTAGCGCTTGATTCATTCATTTATTCATACTACACAAACTAGATACCATAAATATAAGGCAAGAAACAAGACCCCTGAAGCTGTCTTGAAGATGGTAAAACTCGATTATTAATTAATCAAGGACGTTTAATCCTCCGAGAATTTGTCCGCCAACGAGACGTTTCCAAGTATTTCCTAAGTTTGAAACATAGAAACATAGAAAACGTAGTATCAGATTACGAAAAAAAAAATAAAGAACATACAATAAATGGTAATGAGCAAAACTTAACGACTTTAAATTTGGTTCAAATGGTGGCCAAGATGTCTATTATTGGGTTTAAGTTTATCTTCTTTTTTAACTCACCTCACTGTCAGAAGTTGCATGACATACAAAAGAAGGATGCGCGGTTTCAACAGACAGTGCGTAACAGAAAACACTTGGGATGTTATCTGTTGTGTTGGAAAACGTTATACGTGAAATGTTATGCAGAACAAGTATTGCCAGGAAGAGCCAAAAAACAGCCCAAAAAGATCTACTGACTTTTTTGTTTTTCGTCATGATGTCTGAAAATTCAGCAGATGCTTTTTGGCGAGAGCTTTGGTCTCAAGTGTTCCATGTCAAGTCTGGGTCGGATTCAACACTTGTGGATGGAGGGGGGCACCAGAAAACTTTTGAACGCTTAGAGCTAAGTTGAGGGATTGGGATGGAACTTGGCGGGAGAACACGCATTAAGCCGTAATTGACGGAGCCAGATCGTGTCGGAGCTCTGTGGGGGGAGTTGGAGGGGGTTTCCCGGAATTTAGGTTATCGACAGTTAGGATAGTTCCAGATATTCTAAGGACGATGAAACTTTGCAGGCATAATAGTGACTTAAGGATCCCACACATTGCCCTAAATTTGTGTTCTGGGACCCGTACATCATTTTAGGGAGTTGAGGGAAGAGGAATCCGGAAATCACTGACTTCTGTAAGTTGCGAATGGGTGGTCAGAACTGAGGTCCTAGACAAGCAAAGCATGCGTCCGAACCACATGCAACCACGATCGGAGGAGCTGGGGGAGGGGGGGGGGGTGGCGAAAACTTTTTGACATGCACAGAACCTGAACCTATGGACAGAATGAAATGGAAGTTGGACAGTACCTAGCTTGTGCGGCCTTGATTTGTTATTTGGCGTCCGGACCGGATCCGGCCAAGGTAGGGGGGGGGGGTGAAGCGGGAACCGGAAATCTACTGATAGGCTATGCTCCGATTCCAGTCAAACTTGATGGACGGGAAGAGAAGATGCCAGAGATGCGAAGTATATATTTCCGTGTCGTATTCAGACACAGTGGAGGGAGTTGGGATGGGAGTCCCGGAGATGATGTTGCTCGCATAGGAGTCAAATAATTTGAACGATCTGAATGAAATTTGGAATATAGAGAAATTATATGCCCTAGATGACATATTTTAGGGTTCAAACCGGATCCGACAACGGTAGGAGGGGGGGGGGGGGAGGGTCACCGGAAGTTAAAAAAAATACTCCGTTTCGAGTGAAACTTAATAGGTGGTACAAGAAAATGCTTCAGATGATCCATTTAAGAGTCGAACCAGATTCGGCCGCGTGCGGGGAGTTGGAGGGGGTACCGGAAATCCTGCGGCACGTCTAGGGACCAAACGGGTGGATCTGTTGGGTTGAAACTTGGAAGGTAGAAAAAGTCATTTGCCCTAGAAGATCCGAGGTGATGCCAGAAAATGTTCAGACTTGAGTGAAACTAGATATCCTATTTCAAGGTCCAAACCGCATTTTTGGATGGCGGGGTATTTTGTGACGTTCTCATCAACTTTCTTTGCCACCTACTCGTAACAAGTGCCATATGAGCTCGTAGCTCTTGTTGTTTGACCTTATTTATAGTTGTGTTTTTGCAGATACCATGGTATCTGTTACCAGGGTAACTGGATCTGCAATTAGTCGTCTTTGCAGTAACCGCGGTATCTGATATACGTTTCTCCTTCCAAAAAGACAATTGCCGAAACTGCGCTTTTTGAAGTCATCCCAAAAGAAAAACTGGTATACAGTCACATCACTAAGTGCCTAACTTCTTTCCCACTTTGACAAAAATTGATTAAAATGAGATGACTTTTTCAGATACCACGTTGAGTTATCACGGTCGGACCGTGGTATCTGAATATCAGATAACTGCGAAAAGGACTACCGTGTTATCTGATAACATGGTATCTCCAAAAATGCAACTTATGTTCTTCTCTACTTAGGTCATAGTTTTACTGATAGATACAGATTAATCGATAACCTAGTTAAGTCCGACCCCCCCCCCCCTCCGAAATAAATTCTTGGATATGACCCTGATCGCTAATCACCGTCTACTGATGATAAAGCGGAGTTTCTCTAAGTTTAATACAAGGAATTTTGTGACATTGTATAAGACAATGGTGCGACCATTAGTCGAGTATAACTCTTCAGTTTGGAATCCCATAAACAAAACAGACCGGTCCCGAGTAGAGAGGGTTCAGCGCCGGGCCACAAAATTCATTCCATACCTACGGTACTCTACCTACGATTACAGAATGAGACATCTTACTCTACCCTCATTGGAGTTCCGTCGGGATCGTAACGACATTCTGAACACTTACAGAATTCTCCACTCGGTAGATAATTTGGACAAAAAACAGTTTTTCGAGTTTAGTTCATATCAGTCAACCCGCCAGCATTCTTTGAGGTTATACCCACCAAAAATAAACCGGAAAACTGGTCAACGTTCTGTTACCATGCATGCCAGGCATGGAATGGTTTATCTGAGGAGACCGTCTCCCAACCAAATCTACTTTCATTCAAACAACATCTTGCTGGTGCAACGTTCAACAATAGCGCGTATGTGAACCCTTTTTAGTTTATGTTTGTTGTATTTTTATAAGTGTATAGTGCAGTGTTGAAAATGTAGTAAAAGTTTATGTGCTTGTAGAGAGAGAAGCTTCGGCTTATCGTCTTTTTCTATTAATAAATAAAAATAAAGAAATATCTTCTCCGTAGGTATGGTGGTCCAAACTCCCAGCAGATTACTGATAGATACAGCATTGGCTGGGGGCACCATCTTGTATCCCGTGACGTCATCTATGCCCTGATTGACGGACGAGGTTCAGGATATCAAGGAAACACTAACCTCTTCCAGATTAACCGACGGATGGGAACTGTCGAAGTGGAAGATCAAATTGCCGTAATGAAGTAAGTTGTCATTGAATCCCCGATGAAAAATTTATCTCAAAATAGTAGTACGAAGTTGGACGAAAAAGTAGCATGCAGTACTAACTGATGCTACTACATGCTTCTACTTCAAGGCTACCGTGTTACTGCATACTACTGCATGCTACTATTATCAAGACTGGATGCTACTATGGCAAGAGAGGATGCTACAGTATACTACTACATAAGATTGGACCAGTCTGAGGCACATTAAATGATAGTATTCTTTGGTATTACATAGCATTACGTGCAGCTTTTTCGTACAACTACCATACAACTACGCAGGCTTCAAATTTTTCATCGGGCTACCAAGTCTGAGGCCCATTAAATGATAGTCTTCTTTGCTATTACATAGTATTACATGCAACAACTACAACTACGCAGGCTACATTTTTCATCGGGTCGACCGAAGCATTATAGAAAAAATACAAAAAAAATGTAGAGGCGAATGCCTTTTCTGATATAATATATCAGACATAATATAATGTTCCGGTTGAGGCGTATTTCAGTTTTTGTGGTGTGCAAATACTCTTGATGACTAACTCTTCTTGCCGATGCAAAATCGCCCTGTACCTAGCTGACCTACGTTTTCTCGTTCTTCCCGAGGATCACTGGCGGGTTTTGGACTTAGTCATATAGAGTACTGAGAGGAAAAGTAATGAAATAGGTAGACTCCAG
The DNA here is from genome assembly GCA_030848855.1 of Branchinecta sandiegonensis. Lineage (NCBI taxonomy): Eukaryota > Metazoa > Arthropoda > Branchiopoda > Anostraca > Branchinectidae > Branchinecta > Branchinecta sandiegonensis. The sequence continues at coordinate 2,612,645 of JAUPMV010000009.1, forward strand.
AATGGGCAAGACATAGATATTTTAGTGCGAAGACCTCTTACACTAGAAGGAGTTACCCAAACAGTTGGAACTTCAGCTATCAGAATTACAATTTACAAGTTTCAGCATGTCTCCTTACCCCTAAATCGAACCTCTGACCAACTTCAAATTAAACTTTTACGTTTCTCAAATCTCTGGTTTTTGCCGGATTCCGGGTGAATTACTTGTCCGTCGAGAAAACAGTTTTCATATTCGGATTCAGCATGTCTCCTTACCATAATTTGAAACCCCTCCCCCACCCCTAAATATATAGCCATGGGGCCCATTTACGAACTTGACCTGACTTGACCTGTACTTTGGCCCAAAGGATCCTCACACCAAGTTTGAACAAAGTATTCCAATCCCTTCGAGAGTTATCGTGTTAACAGATAGAGGAACAGACGGACATACAACTTTACTAAAGTCATAGGTATCCTGTCACTTTCGTTTTGGGATCCCAAAAAATAAAATCCCTCGTCGGATTAAAAAAAAGAATATATGTTTTCAGGTAATAGCACCACTCTATGAAGTTGTATGGTATGGCCAAAGAGACATGGGGAGAAGAATTATATTTTAAGTTGGGATTGGGGGGGGGGGGGCAGAATTGAGGTGGATAGTGAGTCTTAGGGTGGACGCTCTTCCGGTGGGGATGCGGAGAAATTATATTGGTAGAGGTAGGAAAGGTACTGGTCCTTATTTTTGTCCAATGTGTGGGATCGAAGGAGAGGATGCAGTACATTTGATATGTTATTGTGAGGAAAGGGATTTGGTTTCAAGTATGGGAAGTAAGTGTTTTGGTGAGCTCCGAAGGCTGGGTAGATTCCTGAAGCTAGCTATGACCCACCGTGAACTATTTTTATGGTAGTTGATTTTTGGTTGTTTTCGGAGTGTATGATATTTTGTTTTTTGTTATTGTATTATGTTTCCCGCCATGGCCCTTGGGCTTTATTGGGAAGAAATTCATTCATTCATTCATTCATACAAAAATAAGCTGTTTTTTCAGTTAAACTTTAAAGCATTTACTTCTGAAACTGATCAAGACCATACTGATTATTGTCCGATGTCATGAAATGGATATGCTTTAGCAGGGACATCACATAATCGGACACTCTCACGAAGTTTATTTTTTATTTTTTACTCACTATATATACCATAATCTGTTTACCATAAAAAATAGACAGAACGAGATCAAGCTTGTATGAGATTGTATTCGAAAAATGTTTCTGGTTTATTGGTCACGGTACAAGTCCCTTGTGTAAAGTGTCATCTATGTATTATTATAAATTTCCGTGACATGGGGATGTGAACTGGTTAGATGAATTTGCCTTCGGGCGGGATCACTGTTCCGATGGCCGGCTTCTACCAGACTATTGCAGTGGTTTGCGAACTCTGTTCACAAGCCCCTCGGTGGCTCAGATGGTAGAGCGACTGCCTTGTAAGCAGAGGGTCCTAGGTTCAAATCCGGGCTGAGTAGCATTTTTGTTTATCAGTTCACTACTTATAAAATGAATTTTCACATGGTGGGCTGACCAGAGAAGTCTATCGAGGACCTGTGTATCACCAATACTCTATATGACTAAGTCCAAAACACGCCAGTGATGCTCAAGGATCACCGAGGAAGAACGAGAAAACGTCTCACTAACGACTCAAACACAAAAACTCAAATCCTGTGTCAGTCAATCGCGTCGAGCACTGGGAACAGCTGTGGTGCCGCTTCCGGCTCTTCCGCTAGGTACACGGCGGTTTTCCGTCGGCAGGGAGAGTTAGTCATCAAGAATATTGCTGATATTTAAGATGGGTTGCTGATCAGCAAGATGCTAATGGCAGATTGAAGACTGTGCTGATATGCAATTGTCATTTAGGATTCCGGAATGATATTTGTTTTGCTCGAATGGGATGGAACCACCAGTTTTGTCATATCAAATTTGGGTTTCTAAGCTTTTCGTCATGATTTCAGAGAGCTGAAGAAGGAAGCATTCGTTGACGGCACTAAAGCTGCCATCTGGGGTTGGAGCTACGGAGGATTCGCCACTGCCGCCTCCATGGCGCGTGACGTCGGCACCACAGAAAAACCGGCGGCGTTCCGTTGTGGAATGTCTGTTGCTCCTGTTACAAACTGGATCTATTACGGTGAGTTTTTTAGACTTCTTTATACCTTGAACTTAAAGTTTAACTGAAAAGCAAACTAATTTTTGTATCATTTAGTTGAATATACTGGGTTATTTGGATTCTGCTAAGAGATTTTTTTATTTTCCACAGTTAGCATTCTTAGTGAGGTATCTACGGCTGTCCCCACAGTGCAAATTCCACTATGACGCGGAATATTTGAATCTGAACACAAACGCGGCTTTTCAGTAGGCGGTGATAAGCTTGGTGAACACTACTTAGTGCCTGAGCAAAAAATTTCATAAACCTTTTTCGTTAAGCATGCGACACAGGTAGTACCACAAATCTGACAGGGAAATTCCAATATTTTAAAACTGATTATTCGTGAATAGCGGAACAACGAAGTAACGCATTTTCATCGGGTCTTGAAGCCTCTTTAAGTGAATAAGTGAGGGGTAACAAGACTGTCCCATCTCTGCCCTTTTCAGTTAAAGTTTAAGGGTCGTTTCTAGTAAGAGTTGTGCTTTAAAGAAAGAACAAAGTTTCAAATCACTGATCTTTAAGACGGAGAACTTTGCCCTGAAGGTGTGCCGCCAGACCTTCTCACAGTCATAGCTGTATAGCAAATATTGTCTGTCGCTCGAAAGCCACTGACAACACCTTTCAGCTCAGTCTGGAAAAAATGAAAACGTCAAGCAATGATAGTTAAAGGACTCCTCGCAACTATTTACTATTCAATTTACAGTATTTTAAAATATTTGAATACTATAAAACTAAATAAAGATTCTTTGAGCCCAAGCTGACTTTGAAACATTTTATTCAAACAATGTTTACAACGGATACGTCAGCTACGATTCTTCATCAGCGATATTTCGCCCCTTCTTGGCAAGGGTCCTTGTCAGGCTGTCAATCCTCTGGGTCAACGTCTGACAGCCTGACGAGGACCCTTGCCAAGAAGGGCCGAAATATCGCTGATGAAGAATCGTAGCTGTATCCGTTGTAAACATTGTTTGAATAAATATAAAACTAGGCTGTGCTTTCAAGAAATAACCCACGTTTCGGGCTGTTTTAAGCCCTTTTCGAGAACCGTTGACTTACAACGGAAACAGTGAAAAAATTTACATAACTGGTTTCTCTGATAAAAAAAACTTCTCGAGAGAACCGTCGACAGCTTGATACACATCGAAGGTAGCAAAACACGGCAAGTGAGAAAATCAGCGTAGTTTTGTTAGAGGGGTTAGAATGTACCGTGCGCAATTGGGTCTCCGGGTTTGGAAATATCCGGAGTGAATATGGAAGTAGGTTGCGTTAGTATTATAGGTAAGACATGTCCTTTAAAGGGTTTAAGCTACTGTCCTTAACTAAGACTTCCTTCTGCAGCCTACACTGTCAGATGTTTGAAAACAGATAACACCTTGATGAAAAATTTATCTCAGAATAGTACTATGAAGTAGTACGAAAAAGTTGCATGCAGTACTAACGATGCCACTACATGCTTCTACTTCAAGGCTACCGTGTTACTGCATACTACTATATGGTACTATTAGCAAGACTGGATGTCACTATGGCAAGACAGGATGCTACTGGATACTACTACATAAGATTGGATCAGTCTGAGGCACATTAAATTATAGTATTCTTTGCTATTACATAGTATTACATGCAAAGTTTTCGTACTACTACCATACGACTACGCAGGCTACAAATTTTTCATCGGGACAAGGATGCTCGGTTTCAACAGATAACACATGAGATTTTTGCTGTTGTGTTCTTCAAAGGTTACGCATTAAAACGTTATGCGTAACAACCCTTGAAAAAAAAACATCTTCTGACTTGTCCGATATAATGATGAGAAACAAAAAAGTCAGCAGATGTTATTTTATAGTGCAAAACGGATACGTCAGTTGAATTTTATTAGAGCTATATTTCGGCCCTTCTTGGCAAGGGTCCTCCTCAGGTTCAAAACCGCTCATGTTGGGAAAACGAACTTGTCGGAAAAACTGAAAAACTGTGGGAAAACTTCTCCCACAAGTTCGTTTTTCCAAGTTGAGCGGTTTTGAGCCTGAAGATGACCCTTGCCAAGAAGGGCCGAAATACAGCTCTAATAAAATTCAGCTGACTTATCCGTTTTGCACTATCAAACATGATTCGCAGTCAGCTTGGGACGAAGGAATATTTATCAGCAGATGTTTTTTTCGGCAGTGTTTCGGCTAGTCTTGCATGCATAATTATTTAAGTAAGTAAGTAAGTAAGGTTTATTAGACAGAAACTTGCTAGCTAAGCTAATTTGATTACACTCACGAGTTACATAAATACTAAATACTACAAATATTAATGTTACACTGACATTTTATTCAACATGTTAATGAAAAATGGAACAAATGTGTTACTGTGTCTCTTTGTTGTGATTTTAACCGTTTTAATTTCAGCTGCGAACGCGTACGTTTGTTTATTGGTGCATTTAATGAGTAATGTTTGAAAAACGTAATAGCTGACATCCTAAGTGTCATCTGTTGAAACCGCGCATCCTTGTGTTGTCTGTTGTGAAACTTCTGACAGTGCAGGAATTGGACTTTTTTTTATTACTAGCTGTCTTATCACCTTCTTTTCTGTGACGACAATGTTCGAGTTTATGTTGAAATCAGATATGCCCATGAATGAATGGATTTGTTCCCAGAAAGCCCGATGGAAAACAAAACAAAAAATATATCAAAAGACAACCCTCACTTACCAATTCCAAGTAAACACCTAAAAAAAATACTTACTCCAAAAAACGCTCTCGATTTTCGATAGCCTGTTTCAGACTAACATCATGAAACAAACTTATAGCTACCGTCCTGAAACTGTGGAATCCAACTAAACGAGACCTTCTGCACTGTCAGAAGATTCATAACCATATAACCATACATTGACGGAGAAGTTCAAAATTCAAGACGCAAGTGTTAACCTTTTGGATGTTTCGTCATCACTTTCAAAACTCATGGACAACAAGGCCCAACCAGCACACGATGTCGTCCACTGCTTCCTGACCGAAGATTAAAAATTAAGTGTCTTTTTCTGTGTGTATATATGTGTTTTGTTTATTTTCTTTATTTTCGTCATTTACTCCGCCTTTTCAAAGTGGCGGGTCATAAATAAATTACTTACTTACTTACTATAACAGATAACACGAGGATGCTCGGTTTCAACAGACAACACTTGGGATGGTATCTGTTGTAATTTTGAAAACGTTAAAGTTAAATGTTATGCATAACAAGTATTTCCAGGGAGAGCCGAAAAAACGCAGAAAACATCATCGGCTGACTTTTTTGTTTGTCGTCATGATGTTGAAAAAGCACTAAAAAACTTTTTAGTCAGTTTTTCAGCCCTGGCTGGCAATACTTGTAAAGCATAACATTTAATGCAAATCGTTTCCAAAATCACAACAGATAACATCTCAAGTATTTCTGTTGAAACTGCGCATCCTTGTATTATGCGTCCGGTCCAGACTTGAAGTATGACATCTGAGACACGAGGCCTCTCCAAATATCATGTTTCATTGAGATCCGATCCCCGCTCAAGAGTTATACATGCCTCAAGAGGATTCCCCTTCCCTTCACTCGCCCCCCCCCCCCACGATGGTCGGATCGGGGAATTGACTATTTGTAAGTTAGTTTGGTAGGGTCCCTAATCTGCCTGCCAAGTTTTATCGTCCTACCACATCTGGAAGTATCCTAACTCGCGATCACCGGACTGACCGACCGACCGACGGAAAAGTGATCGGTGTATAGTACTTGGCCTTGGCTGGAAGGCAAGTGCCACACTGTCAGAAGTTTCATAACAGATTGCGTATAACACTTTCAAGAATAACACCTTTTCACTTAGAAATAAAGTGTTATGACCAATTAAGTTTACACTATTTCGTGCCTAGATCTCCAACACCATCTCCAACAACATCTGTTATGAAACTTCTGACAGTGCATACAGTTTACTCCCTAATTTTAGAATCTCGTTCTATGCTCGTCTCGAGTAAACCCTAGATTTTGCACACCCTACGTTGGTACGTAGACTACGTGACGATAGACAGATATTTGTATTGATCTAACTCGTAGCGCCGACACGGCACTAAATACGTCGACCATTACATTTAATGTATTAAAATACGTGAATATATACAGTTATTACATAAAAGAAAATAAATCACTTGGAATTCACTTGTTTTTTGTTAATTTTCTCAGTAAAACATATATATATTTATTTTTGCCCGCTTACAAAAGGGAAAAAGCGAAGTACATAAAGAAAAAGAAAAGAAGAAAAGAAACTAAAAAAAAAAAAAATACGTACACGCACTAAACACATCTGCGCTGTCAGAAGTTTCATAACAGATAACACGAGGATGCGCAGTTTCAACAGATAATTTTTTCAAATGTTATGCATAATAAGCGTTACCATTAGGAAGAACCGAAAAACCGCCAAAAAGTATCTGCTGAGTTTTCCGACATCATGACGATAAGGAATAAAATCAGTAGGTGCTTTTTTTACTCTTCAAGCTTGTGTTGCATAACATTTCATGCATAACGTTTTCAAACACAACAGATAACATCCGAAGTGTTATCTGTTACGCATTATCTGTTGAAACCGTGTTATCTGTTATGAAAATTCTGACAATGTGGCACCAGGAGATTTTGGTGCCGCGTCCGTCCTGTCGCCGTTGCTAGATCGGGCATAAGTGCAGTTAGGGTCTGGATTTAAACAAATTTTGAAAAGTAGAAGTTTTAGAGACGTTAGAAATTTGGAAAGATTCCTTAAAGCACAACTCTTACTAAAGTGACGTTTGCACTATGAAGTGGATCACAAAAACATTTTTCACAAATACCGTTACTTTCCACCTGAATTTAGCGATTTTCTTGTTAGCGCTTGCCAACTCTGTCCAGCCTTCCTGCTCTCCGACGCGGCGGCTGGGCGAAAAACATTTGAAAACTGAACGCACCGTGGTTAAAAAGTGGGAAACTAAGCAAATAAGAAAAGTAAAAAACAGACGATTCTCATATCGTTGTTTGTAAAAGAGTTCTCAGCGGACGTTGGAGACTCGGGCAAACTTTGAGTTGCGTAACGGGCAAAACTTGGCATGCCGGAAAAAGCGCTAAAAATCCATAGAAACAAAACGATACAATGGATATAATTTCACAAGAGAGCTAGGTATATTATAAAAGACAGAAGAAGCAAGAAGGGTCCTTTAAGGTGGCTATGGTCCACAGAGAAAGTGTTTTGTAGTTAGTTATGTTGTTCATGTTACGGTTAGTTTTGGTATTGTTTTGTTGTTTCCATGGCCCTCTAGGCTTTTACGGAATAAATCTTATCTCATCTTATTAAAAATAAAGTATTATTTGATCTTTCTTTCATACCAAACACCCAAATATCATTGTTTCTCTTGCAGATTCGATTTATACTGAACGTTATATGGGACTCCCTACACCTGATGACAACGAGTTCGGCTACAACAATACTGACCTGACAAGGATCGTTGAGAACTTCCGCCACAAGAAATTCTTCCTCCTTCACGGAACGGCTGACGATAACGTACACTACCAGCAGTCCATGATGCTTTCTAAAGCCCTAGAGAACGTGGATATCCTGTTCAGAGCTCAGGTAAATATCATCTTTTTTTTCTTTTTCTTTTTTTTTGCCTCGTAGTACCTATATTTCTGTTCTTCCAGTCCAATATGAATTGGCCATGTGACTACGCTTCCACTTACCCTCGGTGACGCCAACGGTCTTATCAATCTTAAATTTTTAAAACGTGATCACGCGTGACCGGCGTATCTACTTAGCGTCACCTACACTTTCTCTACGTCTATTTTCTTAATTTCTATTAACTACACATCTCTACGTCTATTTTCTTAATTTCTTATTTTTATTTTTATTCCTTTCGCCGTCTTAGAGCCCTTGTTTTAATATCATCTTAAGACCTAAGGCGTGTTCTCGCCGTTCCCCGAGGACTTCTCGGGGAACGGCGAGAATAGAAGGAGTCACTCCACGCGGACTCGGCGTACAAAAAACAGCGAGAACACGGGGAATGCTTCCAAATGGATTTTATTCGAAAAAAAAATATGCAGTTGACGAAATTAGTCCGGAACAGTCTGGATCCACCTTATTTTTGTTTCTGCTTGTATTTTTCCATCTCGTCTGTTTTGAATTTTCAGCGTCTTTTCTTCCCAATTTCAACCGTAAGACGGTCTTATTACCGGCGTTATTGTCAGGTGTGACTATAGTGGGGCACGGGCATTACTCTCCACAGTAAAGACTTTTATGTTTAGCTCAGGGCGGTATAAGGCAATCAGGTTAAAGCGGGCCACAAAAAATGGTCTTTCTACCACACACACAATGCTAACCATCCCTACTGTCACTATGAATGTACAAAACCACTAAAAACACCGTAAACAGTGAGTAAATTAAAAAAAAACACCAAATTTCCTAGGTTTGAAATAACTCTGTCTTGACTAAATCTCAGCCGATTTTCCCGGACAGCTGTGAATGCACGTAGGGAGCCAAGGGTCAAAATAATAATTTCCATCTAATGCTCCAACTGTTTATTACAAATACAAATAAATTATAAAACCAAGACCTGTGTGGTACCTTTGAAGACATACAAAAATTATCAGTTAGGTATTATAATTCTTTGCTAATCAATCCTGGAAAATTCCGCCATCTAGAAAAGAAGACTTTGTGCATGGGTTTTTTCTTGAGCCAAAACAGCAACTCGGCAATCGAGTTCAAATCTAAACAAACCCGTGACATGCGATCACTGAGGGAAGGTAAACAGAATGTTTGGATTAGGTCTTCAACGAGATTCGACGAAAGAAGGCGACGAGAAGTAATGAAATTGGACACATCAAAGTCACTTCAGAGATTTAAAAAAAAAAAAAAAGAGACGAACGATTTCAGTTAGGGAAGACGTGCTATAGGTGAATGTACCTTAGTTCTCCCAAGTCGAGATTAGCGAGTAGTTTCGGTCACGGATGGGATTGAAGCTGTTCAGTCCACCCAACTCGAAGCCACTGATATGGGTTCTGGCTAAAACCCTCCCGGCGACCCCTCAGTCACATACCCCCCCCCCCCCCGCCTATAATGACCAGTGAGAAGCCGCAGTCATTTTGCATTAATGCTGGGTTTACACTACTGCGCAAAGCCGAGCGTATTTGTAATACTTCCGTATCTTAAGTTGTTTTTTGCTAGAAATCTGTAAAAAAAAAAAAAAAAAAAAAAAACGGACGTAAATATACACTCGAATTTGAAAAATACGCTCGGATTTGAAAAGCATACTGGAGTACGCAGTATGTGAATAATGTAAGGTATTCCGATGCGAAGCCCGTCAGGACGGGTTTTTGGGATCCCAAAACGTAAGTGGAGGGATACCTATGACATCGCAAAAGTTGTCCGTCCGTCCGTCCGTCTGTAAGCACGATAACTCTCGAAGGGAATGAGATATTTTGATGAAACTTGGTGTGAGGATTGTTTGAGTCAAGGGTAAAGCCGAGTTCGTAGATGGACTCTGTAGCCCTATATTTGGGGGTGGAGGAGGGGGTTCAAATTAAGGGACAAACAAAATATTTTTAAACAGCTAATGTGACAGTCGATTATGGGGTAAGAAGACATGCTGAGCATGATGGTGACAATCATTTTTTTCCGGGACAAGTAGTTCGTCCGGAATCCGGCAAAAACCGGAAAGTTTGTTAAAAGTAAAAGTTTCATTTGAAGTTGAATAAATGTTTGACTTATGGGTAAGAAGACATGCTGAGCACGATGGTGAAAACCATTTTCTCGCTGGACGGAATCCGGCAAAAACCGGAAAGTTGGTTAAAAGTAAAAGTTTCATTTGAAGTTGATTAAATGTTTGATCTAGGGGTAAGAAGACATGCTGAGCATGATGGTGAAAATCATTTTGTCGCCGGACCAGCAGTTCGTCCGGAATCCGGCCAAAACCGGAAAGTTGGTTAAAAGTAACAGTTTCATTTGAAGTTGATTAAATGTTTGATGTAGGGGTAAGAAGACATGCTGTACCTGATGGTGAGAACCATTTTCTCGCCAGACAACTAGTTCGCCTGTATTCCGGCCAAAACCGGAAAATATGTTAAAAGCAAAAGCTTTATCTGAAGTTGATTAGATGATAGATTTAGGGGTAAGAAGAGACGCTGAGACTGTATATGATGATCATTTTTACCCGGACATGTAAGGCGTATTCTCGCCGTTCCCCGAGGACTCCTCGGGGAATCGAAGGGAACGGCGAGAATAGAGGGAGTCACTCCACGCGTACTCCGCGTACAGAAACAGCGACAACAATGGAAATGCTTCCAAAATGGATTTTGTTGGAAAAAAAAAATGCAGTTGACGAAATTAGTCTGGATCCACTATATTTTTGGTTTTGTTTATTGTGATTGTTTTTAATTAATTTTACATTGCCCCAACACCAGCAAAAATTGATTCCCCTCTGAATCTGAAAGGGAGTCAGTTTTGATGGTGGTGATGATAATGGGAGCATTCCCCGTCCGTGGGGACTCGCGAGCATACGGGGAGTGAATTCCCGGGACAAACAAAAACGCGGGGACTCCTCAAGTGGAGTCCTCGGGGAACGACGAGAAAACGCCTATAATTAGTCCGGAATCAGGTTGTATCCGCATTTTTTTTAAGTCAAAATTTTATTTAAAGTTGATTAGATTTCTTTATAGGGATAAGGAGATACGCCGGTTTCGTTTCTGAATTTTTCTTTTTTTTGCTGGACTAGTAGTTCGCTCGGAATTCGGGCGAAACCGCAAATTTGGCAGTAGTAAAGCAGGAAGTTTCGGTCAGTATCGTAAAAATAGATATGGCTTATAGAGGTATAAATAGATAGGTAGATAGAATATCTGAACTCGGTTTTCTCTGATGATTAGCCTGGCGAAGACAAGACCGAATTGTCTAGATCAAATCTTAGATTTTTAGGATCCCATCGGCACCTTTGGTCTTGTTTAGAACGGAAGTTCACCAACTTTATCGCCATGACACGACTTGACTACTAGACTGTAAAAAAAAATCTTGCAGTATTTGCTACTGGGATTAATCTTGTCTCTACTGAGATAAGATCATCTCTGATTCGGAATAATCTCATCCCAGTAGAGATAAGATTAATACCAGTAGCAAATACTGCAGTTAACCTTAATCCTCACTCGGAGAAACTAGCGAAGAAAAAGATCGTGGGCCCTGCTAAGCAAAATCTTGGGAATCTGTTTTTTATTTTAATTTCTTTATTTATTTCAGAGCTACCCAGACCAGGATCACGGCATTGTTACCTACAAGACGCATTTATACCATTCCTTGACCGCATTCTTAATGCAAGATTGTTTTAATTTGGAAAGTAATGAGATATCCTAAAGCATAGGTGGACAAAGAAGATCGTGACTGAAGTGCCTTACTATTTTTGTACACCTGACAGATACGGAGTACTATTAAACCTTGTTCATACAACCACTTCTTTGGGGTTTCCGTCGAACAGTCAAGGACACGTCGAACGACACTGTAAAAAAAAATCTTGCAGTATTTCTACTGGGATTAATCTTGTCTCTAAAAAGATAATCTTATCTCTAATTCACATTAATCTTACATCAGTAGAGATAAGATTAATCCCAGTAGCAAATACTGCAGTTAACTGGAATCCTTACTCGGAGAAACTTTTTACAATGTACCTGGCGTTTCTGCTCAGATGTTCTGAGATCGTTAACCACTTTACGAGTAAGCTGTGCTTACAGAAAATTTCATACGGCTTCGGCTGTTTAGCCTTTTTCCATCTCCCTTGCCTTGGATGACCACGTTGGTAAAATTTGCATCACCGGTCTCCTGACGAATAAGCTCCTCGGAAACAATGATCGGGCGCATTAAAGTCATGTAAAGAGAACAAACGTATGATAATCAGTGTATTGCTAATAGAGGAGATAGGATACGCTTTTGAAGTGAAGAACCTCGGGAACGAAAATAATAGGTCAGAGTACGTCAATAATACGTCATCAGTCATAACTACGACCTGTCCTTTAAGTGAACATTCTGGAATCATGCTGAATTATACAAACATAACAATACAACGCAAAAAATAGGACATTTTCCTCTACAAGATTCATCTAGGGCACTGTTTGATGTATTCAAATAATGCATAAAACGGATACGTCAGCTACGGTGCTTTATCAGCGATATGTCGGCCCTTCTTGGCAAGGGTCCTCGTCAGGCTGTCAATCTTCAGGGTCAGCGTCGGGAAAGGAAACAAACCTGCAATAAATAATTTATTGCAGGGTTTGTTTCCTTCCGCAAAAATAGCAGGTAGTCGAAGCGGTTGTGCTCAACCAGTCAAACTGGTTGACGTCAAAACGTCCCGTCGCTCACAGCGCATAGGGGTACCACAAATCCGACAGGGAAATTCCTGTAAATCAATTGTTTATGAATAGCGGAGCATTTTCATCTGGTCTTCAAGCCTCTGTAACAGAGCGAACACACGGTCAGGATCGGAAGCTCCCGGACTGGAATTCCTGCCCAGATTTTCGACCCCATCATCACTTCCATATTGAAAAGTTAAACTTTTTTCAACTTGATGATGAAATTGCAGGAAATCCGGACGGAAAATCCTGATAGTGTGTTAAGTGAATAAGTGATGGATAACTAGATTGTCCTGTCTCAGCTCTTTTCGGTTAAAACGTTAAAGCACAACTCTTACTAGAAACAATCTTTTCACTATGAAACGGATCAGAAAAAACGTTTTTCGAAAATAACATTACTTTCCACCTGAATTTAGCGATTTTCTTGTTCACGCTTGTCGATTCTATCCAGCCTTCCTGCTCTCCGACGCGGCGGCTGGGCGCAAAACATTTGAGAACTGAAAGCGCCGTGGTTAAAAAGTGGGAAAACTAATCGAATAAAAGAAGTCAAAACAGAAATTTCTAATGTCCTTATGTGTGAAAGAGCTCGTTGAAGATTTCGGCAAACTTTGCGTTTCTGACGGGTAAAACTCGGCACTGCCGAAAAAGCGCTAAAAATCCGTAGGGACAAAATGAAACATGGAGAAAGGTGAGGATTTTAGATTTTTATTCAAACAATGTTTACAAAAGGTACGCTAGCTACGATTCTTCATCAGCGATATTTCGGCCCTTTTTGGCAAGCGTCCTCGTCAGGCTGTTAATCCTCTGGTTCAACTTCGGGGAAGGAAACAAACCTGTAATAAATAACTGAAGCTTCTACCGACTATAAATATCTTATTAAAGTAAGTTATCTTCAAATACCACTATAATGAAAAAGCTAGTCCTGAGATTTAATTTTTGACACGGACGCTGTTTTTGCTGGACGATTGGGGCGATGACAGGAAAGGGTTTTTTCTGCATTTTGGTCAACTTCGGTTTTTTAATTAATAAGGGACTGAAAACTTAAATATTATTTTATTAATAACCTCGTTCTACGTTTCTATTATCGAGTAGGTACTCGTCTGTATCTATTACTTTGAATAATGACTGCACGGAAAAACTAGTGCTGAGATTTAATTTTTGACAAGGCTGCTGTTTTTGCTGCACGATTTGGGCGACGGCAAGAAACATTTTTTCCGCATTTTGGTCAACTTCGGTTTTGTTGTTAATAAGGGACTGAGGCTTAAATTTTCTTCCCTTAATAACCCCGTTCCACGTTTCCGGTAGGGAGTACTCGCCTGCATCTCGGTTAATGCCTGCTCGGTTTTTCTTTATCTCAGCTGCTTCTCGAATGGTTTGATGGAGTCCGGTGCACGTTGCAAGAATTTCAGCTTTTTCAAAATATACTGATGGGATGGGTTTTCGAAAATGTGTTCTGCAAGTGCAGATTTTAACGTATAGTTATGACGGTGTTCGTTGGAGAGGGTGTGGTCAATTTCTTGCTCATTTTAGATTTTAGATGCTTATAATTCATATGGGAGCTAGGTAGATTATAAACGGCAGATAAGCAAGAGTTTTTTTTATGATTTTATCATAAGAAAGAGCTTGAATGATTTTATGGATTATTGCAATTGGCAAGTAGAAGAGGAATTTACAATACCGTAAGTATAACTACTAAATTCTTAATCTACAGCAGGGTGAAAGTCCGAGAGATAAAGGACCGAGAGACAAGTGGAGTCGGCTTGAGGCGTATAGCGTAGCAAGAGTTATGGTTTCTCTGGTTCACAACGATTTTAGCATATCCAGTCTGATTTTTGGGATCCCAAAACGTACAGTGGAGGGATACCTATGACTTCGGTTGCGTTCCGGAGCTTAACAATCGTTAACAAGTTGTTAACAGTTGTTAACTTTTTGCGTTCCACGTTCCTGATTTGGAAATTTAAGCTCCGCCCACCTACAATTTCCGTTCCAGAGCTTAACTATTGTTAATGGTTTCTCTGGTTCGCAACGATTTTAGCATATCCAGTCTGATTTTTGGGATCCCAAAACGCACAGTGGAGGGATACCTATGACTTCGGTTGCGTTCCGAAGCTTAACAAATTGTTAACAGTTGATGGTGGAAAACGGATACGTCAGCTGAATTTTATTGGAGCTATATTTCGGCCCTTCTTGGCAAGGGTCCTCTTCAGGCTCAAAACCGCTCAAGTTGGAAAGACGAACTTGTGGGTGTTTCCCACAAGTTCGTCTTTCCAACTTGAGCGGTTTTGAGCCTGAAGAGGACCCTTGCCAAGAAGGGCCGAAATATAGCTCCAATAAAATTCAGCTGACGTATCCGTTTTCCACCATCAAATATGATTTTGGTGTTTCCCACAAGTTCGTCTTTCCAACTTGAGCGGTTTTGAGCCTGAAGAGGACCCTTGCCAAGAAGGGCCGAAATATAGCTCCAATAAAATTCAGCTGACGTATCCGTTTTCCACCATCAAATATGATTTGGTGTTTCCCACAAGTTCGTCTTTCCAACTTGAGCGGTTTTGAGCCTGAAGAGGACCCTTGCCAAGAAGGGCCGAAATATAGCTCCAATAAAATTCAGCTGACGTATCCGTTTTCCACCATCAAATATGATTCGCAGTCAGCTTGGGCTGAAGGAATATTTGTTAACAGTTGTTAACTTTTTGCGTTCCACGTTTCTGATTTCGAAATTTAAGCTCCGCCCAACTACAATTTCCGTTCCAGAGCTTAATGATTGTTAATGGTTTCTCTGGTTCGCAACGATTTTAGCATATCCAGTCTAATTTTTGGGATCCCAAAACGTACAGTGGAGGGATACCTATGACTTCTGTTGTGTTCCGGAGCTTAACAATCGTTAACAAATTGTTAACAGTTGTTAACTTTTTGCGTTCCACGTTTCTGATTTCGAAATTTAAGCTCCGCCCACCTACAATTTCCGTTCCAGAGCTTAACGATTGTTAATGGTTTCTCTGGTTCGCAACGATTTTAGCGTATCCAGTCTAATTTTTGGGATCCCAAAACGTACAGTGGAGGGATACCTATGACTTCGGTTGCGTTCCGGAGCTTAACAAATTGTTAACAGTTGTTAACTTTTTGCGTTCCACGTTTCTGATTTCGAAATTTAAGCTCCGCCCACCTACAATTTCCGTTCCAGAGCTTAACGTTTCTTAACTATTTTGTAACGATGGTCACCGACCATTCATTCATTTGCTGAATCGTATCAGTTCTGTACAAGACTTCCAACAATAAACATCATTTCTTTTCTCGCTACATTATTTCCCGTCTCCCGTGACAAAAGTTGTCACATTTGGTAGAACTGGTAGACATTTGGTAGAACAATTGTAGAACTGGGAAAAGTTAACAATCGTTAAAGCTGCAGTTAGCTCCGCCTCGAAGTAAAGTTAGCGATTGTTAACAATTGTTAAGTTTGTGGAACGCAACTTTCGTAAAAGTTGTCTGTCTCTCCGTCTGAGATAACTCTCCATGGGGTGGACATATTTTATTCAAACTGTATTAGGATCCATTGGCCTAAAGCACAGGTCAAGTTCTTAGATGAGCCCTGTATCCCCATATTTAAGGGGGGGGGGGGGGTCAAATTAAGAGACGAATAAAAATGCTCAAAAAGCCAATGAGATAGTTGATCTAGGGGTAAGGAAACATGCTGAATCCATACATGAAATTAATTTCCTCGCACGGCAATTGGTTTGTTCGGAATCCGGCCAAAGCCGGAAAATTTCTTAAAAGTAAAAGTTTTATTTGAAGCTGATAAAATGTTTGATTTACGGTTAAGAGGACATGCTGAATCCGTATATGACAATCGTTTTCTACCGGGACAGGGAGTCCGTCCGGAATCCGGCCAAAACCGGAAAAGTTGTTAAAAAGTAAAAGTTTTATTTGAAGTCGTTCAAATATTCGATTCAGGGGCAAGGAGACATGCTGTGATAGCACGTGACTCAAGTTTGCTTTGGTTTGGTTATTTGTAGTTATCGCAGCCTAATTTTGTCTCGTAGTGTTGTGTGATTTCTTTTTTTTTCTTTATTTTTCTCACCAACTCCTCCGACCATTTACTTTGTATTTGCATGGAGGGTTTAAATAAAATTATTATTTATTATTACATGACAATCAACTTCTAACCGGACATATCGTCCGCCAGGAACCCGGCCGAAACTGGAAAATTTTAAACAGTTTTAGCTGAAGAGGATTAGAGGTTCGATGTAGTGGCAAGGAGCCATGCTGAATCCGTAAATGAAAATTATTTTCTCGCCGGACAAATAGTTCGCACGGAATCCGGCCACAACCTGAAAATTCGTTAAGAGTTAAAGTGTATCTGAAGTTGATTAGAGGTTCGATATAGGGGTAAGCAGATATGCTGAATTCGTTTTGAGCTTTAGTTTTTGCCGGACAAGTAGTTCACCCGGAATCCGGCCAAAAACGGATATTTGGCAGAAGCAGGCTGGAAGTTTCCATAAATTTCGTCAAAGTAGATGTGACGTATAGGGCACACATGCTGAATCCATACGTGAACTTGGTTGTCTCAGATGACTAGCCATTGGCATTAATCTGTTTCTAAATTTTAAAAAGTAAAAATGTTCAAGGAGTCTGGCGAAGACCGGACTACAAGACGAAATTGTCTGCATCAAATATTCAATTTTTGGGATCCCATCGAAACCTTTGGTCTTGTTGTCTTCTTGATGTCGCAAACAGATCACTCCTGAAAACCTGAGCTTTTTTTTTATGGCAATTGCAGACTCTGGCTCAAGTGCCATAGACAGATCGCAATTCCGTCTGTCGGTCGGTCGGGCGGTCTGTCCCACGATTGCGAGTTAGGGTGCTTCCAGATGTGCTAGGACGATGAAACTTGGCAGGCCCGACCAAATTAACTTGAAAATATTCAGTTTCCCCATCCGACCATCTGGGGGAGTCAAGGGAGGGGAAATCCGGAAAATTGAGTCGGAGTAACTTTCGAATGGGTGATCGGATTCAAATGAAACTTAATAACTGAACGGGACATGTCTCATTTAAAGTCCTGACCGGATTAGGCAGATGTGGGGTAGTTGGGGGGATACCGGAAATCTCGTCAAATGGTTAGAATGTGAGGGATAGGAGTGAAACTTGCTCGGAAGAACAAGCATCTGCTCTAGATAAATCTTTAACATACTTGGACTCGATCCGGACACTGGGGGGGGGGGGGGGGATTTCCCGGAATTCCAGTGTTGGCGATTTTGGGGTTTGGGAATTGAGGATTATGGAGAACAAAAGGGAAAATAAAGGGGGTCGTGACATTACAGACTAATTGCAGACCTTACGTCCAGGTCTGTATCCAGGATTTTTTTTTTTTTTGGGGGGGGGGGGATCTAGCCGTGGGTCGGACCTAATCTGTCCCAAAAAGTAAAAAAAAAGTATATGGACCAGAAGCTAAAGCCTTAAGAAATGGTTACTTTTTGCATGTTTCGGGGTGGAGGTCGAACCCCCTCCCCCTGCATGCAGGATCTCAGGTCAAACTTGTAAACGAAAAGTAAAAGTTAACCGAGAAATCGGATGGTAAGACAGCAAGTGGGCTACTGATACAAATTTGAGGATAAGAGAGGTTGAGCTAGACAGAGCTAAATTGAGCTAATGCTAACCTAAGGGCTAAAAATAAGCGAAAACTTCCAGAATATGCGGTATCGCACAAATTACGTCGTGATACCATACAGTCGCGATGTGAATCGTGACGTCATATGATGAGGATATAACATAGGATTTGACAAGACATAGATTAGAAGGAAAAGCCTATAAAAATGAGTATTTTTGTGTGTTTCGGGGGGGGGGGGGGGTTCAACCCCCTAGCCCCCCCCCCCTGGATACGGCTTTGCTTCGATGGTACACGTATCTTTTTATCCCTGGAGATATATCTTTTAAGGAACTCGCGGTGTCAGATACTGGTGGAAAGTGAAAAGGCATGGTGACAAATCTTAGGGACCTGATATATTATAAAGTAAGAAACACTCTGGAGCAAAAGTAGCGCAAGTGCTCGAGGATCTGTCTAAGATCCAAGTGATCCAATCTTGTATTGTTGGACGATATTTGGATGTTTCTATATATTTTCAAGATAAGAGAGCTAGTTGTATTATATTATTGAAATAATCAGAAAATAAAATAAATATGTCCAGTGTCCAGATATCGTTTTGATGCCGATATTTAACTTTTCGATACTAGTCCGACGTATATCAACAGAATGAACATCGCCAAGCGCTACAATCATGATAAATATTCTTTGAGTCCAAGCTGACTTTGAAACATTTATTCAAAGAATGTTTGAATGTTATTTATTCAAACATTCAAACAATTGTTTGGAATAAATACAATCATGATAAGGAAGAAGAAGAAGGAGCAAAGCAATAACAAGACGAAGGGTGTAAACTAAGTTGTATCCTAATTCCATACAAGTTTGACGTCACTCCCATTTAGCCTATTTTACATCAGAAACGTAGTTAATTCCTATCGGTGAGTATATTTTTTATATATATATAGAGCCGAACGAGAGCGAGGCATCGGTCGCGTTTAGATTTGTAGAATGCCCTAGGAACAGTCAAATCCTATGTTGGGTCGTGAATCCTTGACGTCACTAAGCTACGTCATCGCCGTATGAAATTTCGATACAGGTCAGTCGACAACTATCGGACTTGACATTTGAAAAATGATTTTTGTGTTTCAAGTGGAACCAGGGATCTTAGTGAACTTGGATACTAACACAGCACTTTGGAGGTATACCCCTTATGACATTTTTCGTAAATAATGCTAGGCCTGTTTAATGTCCCCCCACTCTCCCTGGCTCAAGCAGCCTTTCTCTTCCACTTTTTGCAGAGTTTTTTTGTGCAACGTCTTGGCAACGTCAGTGCTGGGTCAGTGAGCTTCAGCCTCAAGCTTAGCCTAGGCTCAGCTCGAGGCTACAGTAGAGGTATGCTTATGTGATTACTTACTTTAGTGTGAACAGTGCAGTTTTGGGGTACCCTTCGAAAATGGAAAAGGGTAGAAAAGGAGTAATATAACATTGTGAGGCATAGGACTTCCGAATTTGAGAGTGATAAATTCATGTTTGATAAGTATTCTGAGCCTGTCAATTGTTGGTAACAGTTTGCTGGCTCTTGGCTGGCTCTTTCTCAATTGTATAGTTACAGCTTTGTAGTGGGAGCTTGAAGCCTTCAAACTTTTTGTACAAAAAAAGATCTGTGCTTCCTATTGGTTGGGTTTCAAAAATGAGTCATAACCGACCGACCAACAGGACACGAGACTCCATCTTTGTTTACAAACTTTGAAGCCTTCAAGCTCTCATTTTCAAGAAAACTCTGTGGCAAAAATTTTATCATACCAACAGGAAGAAGCCAGATTAAGGTTTCTGGCTACTCACCAGCTCAGAATGGTTATCAAAGGCCGATAATTTCTCGTACAAATTGCTTTTAACAAAAACACTCATATCTAAACTCGCCTGCAACCTGGTATATGCTACGTGTTTCTGCATATTAAACACCCGCACTCTCTTGACCAGTCAGGGAGGAGAATCGAGAATTTGCCATCTAGCAACTTCTCCATTCTGCAGAATCGCCAGGCTTTCCCCATTCTCGATTCTGACAGAAATGCAAGAAAAGGAGAATTTGCTTCATCTGAATAGTCCAGTAACTTGAAAATAAGAGAATTGCGAGGAGAATCGCAGATTCATGAGATTACTAGACAGCCAAATCAGAGGAAACCCACCAGTCAGGACACTACAAAAGTGGCCAGATCAGGAGAAACCTCCAAGGTGGAAAACTGCAACAGTGGCATAGGCTGCCTGACCAACCCCAATATAAATGAGTTCTGATTTGACTGATTTCTGAGCTTCATGCAAATCATCAATATTTGATTGGGTTAGATTAGTAGGTTAGAGTTTCTGTGACACAACTGTGGGCCACACACTTCTTGGTTTTTGTCTCAGAAACACGATTGTGTGCCACACAGTCCAACCACAAGCTGTACTCACGGAAACTCTGTTTTGTCTATTTTTGGGGCAGTAAGCTAATTTCAAATTATTTTTGTATGGTCTTGAGACTGAATTAAAAAAAATTGATTGATTGAAATCTCCGAAAATAAAAATTAAAATCAGATAAATCTGAACAAATAGAACTTAAGGCTTTCGTCATTACCATTCTGTTTAAAAAGGATGCTCAGTTTAATGTCTATATGCTTCAGAAAGTAGTTAATTTTATTGTTTTGACATTATTTTGCTGCTAAATTTGAATTTCCTGCCAGAATCGAGCCTCAAAATCGACAATCACCTCTGCTGTTTTTTGTTGAATTTGAGCCAACAAATCTTGTTGGTTGTGGAAACACATTTGTGGGCCGCACAAAAGACCTGGAAACGCTCTTTTCGAGCCGCAATCGACCCACAAACTGTTCGTGGAAGCAGGGAAAAACGCCTATAATGTGTTCAACATTAGGAGTAAGGCATTTTACTGTGCACCCACAAACAGGTTGTGGGTCGACTGTGGCTCGAACCAACAAGAACACCAACTGTATAGGCTACTGGTACTCCTCTGGTGAATAATGGGTATGAATACGTATGAGTACCATGCTGACCCCTGCCAGCATGCCCTGACGTTTGAACATGGTTATCAAGAAAGGGCTTAGTGTGTTAGACCGGTCTGGGGGCCCTAATTCTGATCTACTGGTCCATCAAAGAATTCTGATTGGTTGATTTCGGACTTACACTCGAATCGTCAGTATTTTATTGGGCTGGGTTACCCGCTGTTTGGCAATGCTATTGTAGAACCAGGGATTTGTGGTAGACTGAACTCATCTGATGAGCAATTTTGGGTGACACACAGTTTAGGATGTCCTCCAACCATTGCTATGAAAAGCTAACATCACTATATCGCCATCCGAACTTGTGACATTTTTAATGCAAGAACCTCAGACCCTAGATAGCTATGGCTTTTGTGACGCTATTGGACGATGGAGGAGTTTTAGGCACTGTTGGCTGGGTATGAGCTGAGTATGTAAGACTAGTATAAGATGCATTTATATGGCTCACATCAACCTTAGTACAACAACAGATAATTTGAAATCATTATTATACTTGTTGAATCTTATGAAGAATTATCTGAATAATCTTTTTCAGTGTTGGGAAATTAAAGGAATTACTGGTGCAAAAAACTCAAGTTCCAGTTGAAAAACAAGTTCTTTTGATCAATGGAGGCACTGCACTTGATCAGAGTGAGAAAGTCTGTACATATACGGATGCAGGAGGTGCTGATGAGTGCAATCCCATCTTCCTTTTTTCAACTTTGGATGCAGAAAATACAGCAACATCACATTACTATTCCCAAGCTCAGGATCTTCCTGTTGGTAAGACTTAATACCTGATTTTTATCTTCCCGTCATGGCATAGCAGAATTAGTGAAGCCTGTGGCTGAGCAGGAATGACTGATGCCAGTGATGAGGTCAAAGATGACATGTATGGATCTGTTTCACTTTGTTTGTAGTGTTTAAGCGATGGCTAATAATTCATTGCTGTATCCTACTTCAGATGACTGCCATAGTCTTTGTGTATGTAACAAATATAAGTTTAGAAATAAGGGATGGACATGAAAAGAAGATCACTGTAAAAAGTTTCTCCGAATAAGGATGCAGTATTTGCTACTGGGATTAATCTTATCTTTATTGGGATAAAATTAATCCGAATTAGGAATAATCTTATCTCAATAAAGACAAGATTAATCCCGGTAGCAATTATTGCAAGATTTTTTTTTACAGTGATGGATGAATCTGGAAAATTCAGCCGTGCATAACTTAAGAGCGGGTGATCCGATTCGAATCAAACTTAATTACTGAATAGAATACATGTCTCTGATGTCCCATTAAAATTCCGGATCGGATTTGACAGCTGTGGGGGATCGGGGGGGGGGGGAAATAAATATCCCTTGAGCCCAAGCTGACTTTGAAACATATAGCCCATTCAAATAATGTATACAACGGATACGTCAGCTACGATGCTTTGTCAGCAACATTTCGGCCTTTCTTGGCAAGGGTCCTCGTCAGGCTGTTATCTTCAAGGCCAAGGTCCTGTAATCAGGTTTGTTTCCTTCCCCGACGAGACCGGAAATCTCGAGAAACGGCTAGAAAGGAGGAATCGGAGTGAAACTTGCTGGGAAGAACAAGCATCTGCTCTTGATGGATAGTTCCCACAATTGGACTTGGTCAGGACACTTTGGGGGGGGGGGGGGGGCGGGGAGGGGGTTCCCGGAATTCCGTTGGGGATTTTCACGACGAAACTTGGCAGGCGTATCAGGGATCCGATCAAACTGACTTCAAAATAAAACAATTCTCGATCCGATCATCGTAGGAGGGAGGCGGAATCCGGAATTTTGAGTCATGCATAACTTTGGAACTGGTGATCGGATTCCAGCGAAATTTAGTATCTGAACAGAGGACGTGTCTCTGATGTTTTTTTTTCACGTTCAGACCGAATCCGACAACTATTGGGGGGGGGATACGTGACCCGCTTAGACTGGAGAGATCGGGATGGAACTTGGTGGTAATAACAAACAAATGCTCTAGATAAATCATTTACAGATCCGGATTTGATCCGGGCACTGTGGGGGAAGTTGGAGGGGGGGGGGGGGGGGCGGAATTCCGGTGATCGGAGTTAAGGTACTTCCAGATGTGCTAGTACGATGCAACTTGGCTGGAACATTAGAGATTCGACAAGATCGGCGTAGAAATTGTCACTTCCCAAATCTGACCACTCCTTAAAGTATACTAATCTTAACCGCAAAGTAAAAAAAAATACTTTTAAGCAAACTATACATTTTCATGATCCCATCAGCCCATGATAATTTTTGCCTCAAGAGTTTGGCTTACAAACGGATTTCTAGCTCCCTTAAAGTCCGCATCTTAACCGCAAAAACAAAAGAATACTTTTGATCAAACGATACATTTCGGCCCATGATCACTTGTGCCACAAGGGTTTTACGTAAAAATAAATTTCGATAAAAGTACGCATCTCAACCGAAAATAAAAAAAATAATTCGACCAGACTATATATATTAATGATCCGCAAGGGCCCGTCATCGTTTTTGTCTCAGGGGTTTACTTAAAGATGAATTTCTAGCGCCTTTAAAGGGTGCATCATTACAGCCAAGTTCAAAAATAAAACACTTTTCACCAAACGATACATTCTCGTGATTTCCAAAGGTCCATGATCATTCTTGTCCCAAGTGTTTTGCTTACAAATGATCAGAACGAGCCCACGAAAAGACAAATTCCATATTTCAGCCTTTGAACTAGCCTTGCAAGTGCCATATCAGCTTCTAGCTCTTGTTTCGTACTTCGTAGATCAGTGTTCCTTGAGCCCAAGCTGACTTTGAAACATTTATTCAAATAATATATACAACGGATACGTCAGCTACGATGCTTCATCAGCGATATTTTGGCCCTTCTTGGCAAGGTTCCTTGTCAGGTTGTCAATCTTCAGGTCCAACGTCGGGGAAGGAAACAAACCTGTAATCTAATGATAAAGCATCGTAGCTGACGTATCCGTTGTATACATTACTTGAATAGCTCTTGTTGTATGTATACCTGTGATTAATTCTAAACACTGACCCCTATCCTGCACACCATTTATTTTAATTTTGTAGATGCTACCTTACGTGACGAAATCAGGCGGTCTGAAGGACTGTCGGACACGACAGATGCGATCAACTTCAGATGCAAACTAGCCCAGAAAATTTACGACTACTGTAGTGTTGTGTTTGGGTCAATTGAACGACTCGTCAAGGACCAGCTTCTACAACAGCAAGGTGAGACTAAAAGCGGTTACCATGGTATCTGATACCACGGTAATTGGAGCTGCAATTAGTCGTTTTTGCAGTTACCGTGGTATTATAACGGGCTTTATAACGGTGTTTCTTCTGATGTTATAAGCCGTTATTCTTGATCTAATATAGGTAGCGTTCTTGAGGCTTCTGATCGAACACACTGTTCTTTATTCCCAAAGAGTTAACGGGGCACAGCTCTTTATTGGCAGAAGTATAACGTAACACTGAATACAAAATGTAAAACGACGACCCAAGACGCCCCATCTGGAAACCCTGATTTTCCAGCTGTAACCCACAATTGTAAAGACTAGAAGGAAACATAAATTGCTCGGCTGGAGACAGATTAATGGGACAGGGCAGTTTGAGTCCAGCGTGAGAGCCGTCTGTTTCGACCCTGCATCTTTTTCCCAGATACTTGTTATAGTATCTGATACACGGCTGCTCTGTAAAAACGACTATTGCCGAGATTGCACTTATCAAAGTCATCCCAAAAGAAAAAGTGATATCAAGTTACATCACTAAGTGCCAAACTTCTTTCCCATCAATTTGACAAAATTTGATGAAACTGAGATGACTTTTCAGATACCACGATCTGTTACCACGGTCCGACCGTGGTATCTGAATATCAGATACCATGATAACTGGCCAGATACCACGGTAACTGCAATAACGCCTTTTGACCGTGGTATCAGATACCATGGTATCTGCAAAAACGCAACATTGGGTCTTCGATCCCTAACCAAAACACAATGTGAATACCCTTGATGACTAACTCTTCGTGTTGATGATGAATCGACTGTGCCCAGCGAAAAGCGAGAAACATCACGACAACAAACGTTGTTGATTGGTTTACACAGGACTTGAATCAGTTCAGAGGGTTCTTTCGGTGACGGTTCTTGTTCGTCCAGAGGTTCGCTGGCGTGTTTCGGATTTAGTCGTATAGAGTATTGTCATTCATCTTTCTCTGCCTATAAGCGTACTCGCCGTTCCCCGAGGACTCCACTTAAAGAGTCCCCGCGTTTTTGTTTGTCCCGGGGACTCGCTCCCCGTATTCTCGCGAGTCCCCACGGACGGGGAATGCACCGATTGTCATCACCATCATAAAAACGGACTCCCTTTCAGATTCGAAGGGGAATCAATTTTTGCTGGTGCTGGTGCATGTAAAATTATGAAAAAGAATCAGAATGAACAAAACCAAAAATAAAGTGGATCCAGACTAATTTCATCAACTGTATATTTTTTTTTCGAACAAAATCCATTTTAGAAGCATTCACCGTATTCTCGTTGTTTTCCGTAGGCGGAGTCCGTGTGGAACGTCTCCCTCTATATATTATCGCTGTTCCCTTCGAGGACTCCGAGGAGTCCTCGGGGAACGGCGAGAATACGCTTTATGGGAAAGATTGTCGTGACTCGTGAGTCGTAAACTAAAGGCAGTTATGGAATCGGAATTTTGTTTCTTCTTCTCGAAACTGGTTTTCTATATATGATCTAATCAGAACAGGTAAGACTAACTTAACTGGCCCGACCGAGAAATATTTCCGTTCCTAGGTTCTAGCCCCACCCTTACCCTAAGTGTTGAGGTACAAAGCCCATGTTTGACCTCACTGTTAAATTGAAGAGTCCTCTCACGAATTTTCAGTTGAATATCTCAGCCTGTCCGGAATCACAGACAGCCGGACTGACTGACGCAAGGACGGACAAATGTGTGGTCATAGGCTCTCTCACTTTCATTTCTGATCCCCAAAACGAATCGGGTGACTTTTTGTATTTGTTTACTTGGATTCGAGACGATGCCTTCCAGCAAATCCTGGAAATGATATTCTCAACCTCCAACACTTTACTGTACTATATTGCCTGTAGGGAAGTTTCGGGATTTGAAGATTACTGTATGGGGCTAAGCTATTATAGAGTAGAGCAGAATTCAGTTCAGACAGTACTTTCACAGCGAATTTGACTTTATCGTAAAGAAAAGGACACGCTACGTGCAGTAAAATTCGTTGGTACTCAATAATCCATCGTCAAACAGTATGACTAGTTTATGATTGTTGATCTAATATAAAGCTCGACTAAAGAAGGAACAAAGCTATTTCTCTATCCTTCATGTATGTTTTTTTTCCTTCAGTATACGACTATTTTATAAGTTGTTCCTTCAGCCCAAGCTGACTGCGAATCATATTTGACAGTGCAAAACGGATAAGTCAGATACATTTTACTCGAGCTATATTTTATTCGAGCTCGAATAAAATGTAGCTGACTTATCCGTTTTGCACTGTCAAATATATTTTATAAGTAGTGAACTGAAAGACAAAAATGCTCATCAGCCGGGATTTGAACCCAGGACCCTCTGGAGCATTTTTGTCTTTCAGTTCACTGCTGATAAAATGCTACCATCAAGTGCGTCTTCCCCATCAAAATTATATATTTGTTTTTATTTGGTTCTCACCATTAGACCCCGCCTTGTGGGTACTGGTTTGTCTACGCGGCTCCGACATTGAAGTCCTAGACTTCTAAATTATATTCGAAAAAACTGTTTCTGCTTGATTGGTCACGGTACAAGTCCCTTCTGTAAAGTGCCATCTATGTCTTATTAATATATGACTAAGTCCGAAACACGCCAGTGAACCTCGGCGAGAACAAGAAACGTCACCCAAACAAACCCTCTAAATCGATTCATATCCCATGTAAACCAATCAGGAACGTTTGTTATCGTGACGTTTCTGGCTCTTCCCTGGGGACACGGCGATTCTTAATCGGCTCGAAGAGTTAGTCATCAAGAGTATCTAAGACTTTTCTGGGATTTTACACGCTCGGTTCTAAGACGCAGGGGCGAGAATTATTCGGGGAGGAGCAATCAACCTCAAACCCCTAATTCTTGGATACCCTATGCCAAACGGTGGATAATATCTAGCGTCTGGCATATCCTATGCATAACACCAGTTACCCTATGCCAAACGCTGGATAGGTGGTGTTACCCTAAGCCTGACCTACCCCAGTATAGTATCCCAGTATCCCACGTCATGGCCATAGTTCAGAAATGCGCTCTGTTATTACGGTCGTTTGCCGCGTTACGTCGATTCGCGATTCCTCCCAAGCAACTGAGGTCTATTTTCTGCACTTACATTAGGCCAAATGCGGAATACGCTTGCCCGGTGTGGCACCCTGGCCTCACCTCGACTCTGAGTGATAAGCTCGAGGGTATCCAAAAGCGAGCGTGCAAAATCATTTTAGGGGCCCAGTATGTTTCATATGAAGATAGTCTTAGTGTATTATGTCTACCGACCCTTAAAGAAAGAAGACATGCCCTGACGATGAAATTTGGGTTCAAATGTCTGTCGTCTGAAACTCACAGAGATATTTTGCCTGAATATGTGTCAGATTTACGACCGAAGTCCTGTACTAGGCAGTTTACACGGTCAATCGGTCTTCCAAAGCTAAGCCTGCCACCTGTAAATTCGACTGACCGGTACTTGTCTTCATTTGTACCTTATTTTGTACGTAACTTTAATTCCTGAGGCTGTTTTTTAAGTGTGTTGTAAATAAGTATATTAACATGTAATTGACTATCCGAAGCTAGCGTGTTTCTTATGCTATTATGGAGAATAAAGGAATTATTATTATTATATAGGTGAATTCTGATTGGTTGATTTCTGAGCTTCACTCAAATCATCAATATTTTATGGTGTTAAGAGTATCCAGAGTGTGGCATAAGGAGGGTTTTCGTGAGATCTCGGAATCACTTTCCGGCGAGCGAAGCACATCGTGAAAACTGTGGGAAAGCGATTCCCGGAATAACTTTCCACTTTCCCGCTGGACTGATCGCGAAAACACACGGAAAGCTGATATCGCCGGGTAAATGTTAAATTACAAACTATTTCTAATAACTATGGTCACTTAACGGTTCTTTGATTCTCAAATATTCCATCGAAGCCACCCTAATAACGCTTGCCATTTTTCTGCACTGTTTTTTTTTCCACACCATCGAAATTCCCGCCGAAACATTAAACTTTCCGCGGAGCTTTCCACTATCCTCGTGGAATCTATTTCCGGGAAAGCTGCTTCGGTTTCGGAAGCGCGAACACCTGGTTGGAAAGTTCGACAACTTTCCGAAGTAGCGCGAAAACCATTGGAAAGTGATTCCGACTTTGCTTTCCAGCTCGCGAAAACCCTCCTATAGTGTATCCAGCGTTAGGCATAGGGTATGCAAACCTGTAAAGTGTGACCTATGAAGCTTGAAGTGTAATTATTTGTATTGACATATCTAAAGCTATTTTTATGTATTTAAAGATATTACGGATTAAATCATCATTTATTAAAAAAAAAAAATCAGGGGTTTGTGGCAGGCTAGGGAGGACTTCGGTGATGACGACACTGGATCCCGAGCGTGCTCGAAGGCCATTTTCCAGCTCTCTGTAACAGCTGATCTTTCGCTGCAGGCTGGATGGCTGCGATTGCCAATTTGGAGGACCATGCATGCACGTTTCAGAAAAATTTCCAAAGTCTCCAGACTCTGTTTGATCAGTATGGAAACTTGAAGTCAGATGTTGAAGAAGCCTTAGAGAAGTAAGTTTTATGACATAAGAAGTTAGTCCCTGCGTCTTTCCAGTCGATGCCTTGCTTTGGATTTCTAGCAGATCGTAGCTTGACCTGGTTTGTATATATTACTTACTTACTTAGACTTAGAACTTCCCGCGCCTGGTTGCGCATAAGGCGACAACTTCTGACGTTCAGGTGACTATCTTGGGCAGCATTCCACAGTTCGGTCATCGTGGTCCGACCTGACTTGGGTTCCTTCTCGAGGTTTCTGCCAAGTGTGGAGCGCTGCCTACCCTTTGCACGCAGGTCAGAAGGTTTCCAGCACCAAGCGTCGTTGGGAAGCCTTCCCTCAGCCATCCGCACCATGTGCCCCCAGTATCTCCATCTTCTCTCCATCAGGACATCTGTCACCAAGCGTTGCTCAGTTGTAGCACGAACCTCAGCATTGGTCACTTTATCGGACCAATGGATCTTGAGGATACGCCTGAGACAGATGTTCTCGGAGCCTAAGATTCGTTGTTGAAGTGCTGATGTGAGGTTCCAAGTTTCGGATCCATAAAGTAATATAGAGATAACATTACTGTTGAAAAGGTGTAGTTTTATTCTCAGCGTAACCCCACTGCTCTTCCAAATCTTGGAGAGTTTAATTTCAATTTAAATTTTTCAATTTATTTAATAATAAAGCAAAACATATCTCTCGTGGGAAGAGCCCAAATACGATGTTTGTGTAGTCATAAGTAAAGATAAAATAAGTTGTCAACAGATAATTAAAAAAAAAAAAGTAACAAGGCAGAAAAGTGCTAAAGAGCATTGTACTGCTTTACGAAGCTCGGCACAAAGCTTCTACTGTAGCGCATAGTGTTACAGTAGATTGGGGTCAGTTTGGGAACTTTTTCAGCCACTTCTCGGGGGGGACGAGATCTTACAGGAACAAAGGGTGGGGGAAGGAATGAACGGTATATGGTTTATGTTTATTGAACGCGGATCCAGCAATGCCTATATCCGAGTGCGAATTTCGAACTCTGTACTACCATCTTCACAGATAATGCTTCCAAGGTATTTAAATTGGCCCACTTAGTCCACCGTATCATTCCCAATACATATGTTGGACGTTTGTGGTGTGTTGACGGAGTTGTTCATCAACTCTGTATGTTGCATAGATAGATGTGGGCTATGTATAATTATTGACCCGTCGTAACATCCAAATTGTAAAGATGTAGTACAAAACAAGCAAAAGAAGAACTCAAGCATAAAAAAACCTACTAATAATTCTAATGTAACAAATAGGCAGTAATGCTCCAACAGAATACCACTGCTTTTCCGACTAAAGTACTGGGTAAGTACTACGAACTGGATCTAGCGACCCTGATTGGTCCTACGTTTTTCAGTTGCATTTATGGGATCATTAATATTTATTTATTTAAACTAGGGTTGCGTTCCAGGAACTTAACAATCGTTAACTTTACTTCGGGGCGGAGCTAACTGCGGCTTTAACGATCGTTAATTTTTCCCAATTCTACAATTGTTAACTATTTTGTAACTATGCTCACCGACCATCGTTACAAAATAGTTAACAGTCGTTCAGCTCTGGACGGAAATTGTAGGTGGGCTGAGCTTATATTTCGAAATCAGAAACCTGGAACGCAAAAAGTTAACAACTTTAACAATTTGTTAACAATCGTTAAAGTTTAACTGAAAAGCCAACTTTTTTTTGTATCATTTAACTAATTACACTGCATTATTTTGATTGCTCTAAGGGCTTTTTTTTTCTTTTTCACTATATATCTACGGCCGTCCTCACAACGCAAAATTCTACTATGACGCGAAAGATTTGAATCTGAACATAAACATGGCTTTTCAGTGGTCAGTCATCACCACAGGGAAGGTGGCTCACTCTGTGAACACTTATTTTTCGGGAATAGTTTTCGTCAAGCATAAAACACAGATTCAAGCGCATAGAGCATACCGATCAGACAAGGAAATTCCACTATTTGAAAATCGATTATTCGTGAATAGTCGAGGAACGAAGTAACGCATTTTCGCCTGGTTTTTAAGCTTCTTTAAGTGAATAAGTGATGGGTAACTAGATTGTCCTATATAAGCCCTTTTCAGTTAAACTTTAAGTTCTGGAACGCAATCTAGGAGACGACCAACTAGAGTAAAAAATGACAAAATCAGTAACAGACACTGGCATAAATACAAACTACAAAGAAAATAAAACAAAATTTCAGCATATCAACCTGGAGAGAACCCACAGTATAGTAGGGTAGTCAACGACGGCCAAATGGGCGAACTCAGCCGCATGTGGGAACCCGCCATCACCAGAAGGAGAGAATTCTCAGCGTGCAGAATTTGTGTCTGAAGTGATAGGGCAGATGCCCGCCTCAGTTCACCAAAAGATGGAAGACCTAAAATATTAAAGTTGTACCGATCCTATTACTAGTCCAAGGAGGGTTTCAGGAATGAGGTTTCGGGAATGAACGTCTTTTCAGGTGGACGAATCACTGTACCTCCTTCCGTGTTCAGTTTTTAGTTGCGTTTTTGCAGATACCATGGTATCTGTTACTACGGTAACTGGATCTGCACTTAGTCGTTTTTGCAGTTACCGTGGTATCTGATATACGGTTGCTCTGCAAAAACGACAATTGCCGAAATTGCGCTTTTCAAGGTCGTCCCAAAAGAAAAACTGATATTCAGTCACATCACTGAAATGAAATGAAATGAAATGATGATTTAATCCGTAATGTCTTTAAATACATAAAAATAGCTTTGGATATGTCAATACAAATAAAGACACTTCAAGCACTATCAAGCAACTGGACAGGTCAACATTACTTATCTGATAACATTAGAATTTCATTAATAAAATACATCAATAAACGAAAGACAGGTCAAAATTACATAACGTATCTCGTATAAAATTTCTAAATAAAACAATCAAGTTCGTAAATACAATCGTCTACATCAATAAACAAAAACAAGTCAAAATTGCATACCGCAGCTAGGAACAGTTAAACTGTTTAATAAAGTATGGTACGAAAGACTTTAGGTAACGCTCTCTCTCACTAAGTGCCAAACTTCTTTCCCACCAATTTGACAAAAATTGATGAAAGTAAGATGACTTTTTCAGATACTACGAATAGTTATCTGAATATCAGATACTACGAATAGTTATCTGAATATCAGATACCACGATAACTGGCCAGATACCACGATAATTGGCCAGATACCACGATAGCTGCCAAAACACCCTTAGACCGCGGTATCAGGTACCATGGCATCTGCAAAAACGCAACTTTTATTTTTTGTTAGTGTTGGCGGGGCTCTTCAGAGCCTGGCCAACATTCTCCTGCTCCCATCGCTGCTCAGCTTTTCGCCATTTGAGCAGAGCTCGGATGAATCAATCACTGTAGCTCCTTCTTCCGTGTTAAATTCGTATTTTTTCTTAGTGTCGGCGAGGCCCTTCAAAGCTTGGACAAAGTTCCCCTGCTTCCATCGCTGCTCAGCTTTTCGCCATTTGAGCAGAGCTCGGATGAGTCCACTGACAGTGGAGTGGATCAAGCGTCGAGTTTGGAGAGGCAAAAGGTATCCCTAATGCAGTGGCTTGTTGCAAAGGACCCAACCAACAGCAGTGCCGCGCGACTGCTTGACCATGGGCGCCAGCTCTGTGATAAGGTAGGATTTTACAGAGACCACGAAATACGGACAATAGTGACAAATAATGAAAGAAATGAAAGAAAATAAATAAAACACATAAACACACAGAAAAAGACACTTAATTTTCAATCTTCGGCCACGAAGCAGTGGGTAACGTCGTGCGCTGGTTGGTCCCTGTTGTCCATGTTTTTTTTTATGTGTTTTCTGGATGTAGTTTCGGTGTAGCTTCACTGTAGTTTGACATACATTTGTTTCGGTTATGAAAGTACACTGTGTGGAGTGGACAGATGAAACGGTACACATACTGTACTTTCATAACTGAAACAAAAATAGGTCGAACTATATAAACTACACCGAAACTACATAAAAAACGCACCTTTATTTCAGCGCTATTTCAGCCCGTCTTTGCAAGGTTCCTCTTGAGGCCTTTGCCATAGAAGAAGAAAAAGAAGACAATAAATGGAGTTTATAGCAACCAGACATATCCTATTTTCATGGCACTCGCAGCCTCTTGCTCAAGTACCATATACCTATCGCAATTCCGTCTGTCGGTCCGCTTTTTTGTCACACTTTTTCGAGTTAGGGTACTTCCAGATGGGCTAGGGTGATGAAACTTGGCGCATCAGGGACCCGACCAAACTAACCTGGAAATAATCAGTTTCCTGATCCGACCATCTGGGGTGGGGGGGGGGGGAGCGGAGGGCGGGGGAATATGGAAAATATTTCTTTTTTATCCAAACAATGTTTACAACGGATACGTCAGCTACGATTGTTCATCAGCGATATTTCGGCTCTTCTTGGCAAGGGTCCTCGTCAGGCTGTCAATGTCACGTCCTTCCATGACGTTGACCCAGAGGATTGACAGCCTGACGAGGACCCTTGCCAAGAAGGGCCGAAATATCGCTGATGAAGAATCGTAGTTTACAGGTTTGTTTCCTTCCCCGACGTTGACCCAGAGGATTGACAGCCTGACGAGGACCCTTGCCAAGAAGCGCCGAAATATCGCGGATGAAGAATCGTAGCTGACGTTTCCGTTGTAAGCATTGTTTTGATAAATGTTTCAAAGTCAGCTTGTGCTCAAAGAATATTTGACATATTTCTAATGTCCTGTTTGAAGTCCGGACCGGATTCGGTTGCTATGGGGGAGCTGGGGGAGGGGGGAAACTGGAAATATCGAGAAACGGTTAGAATGGAGAGACCGGAATGAAACGTGCCGGGAAGGACAAGCATCTGCTCCAGATAAATCGTTTACACAACTGGACTGGATCCGGACACTTGGGGGGGGGGGGGGGTGGAGGGCAGTTTCCTGGAGTTCCGGTGATGTCAATTTTGGGTATTTTCGTGACGAAACTTGGGAGGAATACCGGGGATCCGATCAAATGACTTGTAAATAAAAATATTTTCGATCCGATAGTCGTGGGGGAGTGGAGGGAGGGGGAATCTGGAATATTGAGTCATGTGTAACTTTGGAATGGGTGATAGGGATTTGAGTCAATTTAAGAATTGAACAAAAGACTCTGATGTTCTTTTTCATGTCCGGAACGGTTCCGACAACAATTGGGGGGAGGGTACCGGAATTCCGAAAATCATGACGTGACACTGTTTCTCCTATTTCAGCTGGATCACTCCCCGATTGACGACGCGAAAATTGACCTCGCTCACAAAGGTCCCTACAACAACGACATGAAACAAATCAAAGGAATCACCGAGCGCCTGGCACGATTAGAGCAGTGGAAAGAGTCTTCTAAGAAAATTCTGGAAAGCATCGGCGGCTCCGTGGCGGCGTTGACGAGCAACCAAAAGCGGTTCCTTACTGTAAAAGACCCGACCGTGCTACCCGAGCTGTGCAGCAGCCACAAGATGGAGATAGTAGGGATGGTGCAGAAAATGAATCAGCTGCTCGATACGAGGACGAGACTTTTAAAATCCAAGTTGGAAATGTGCGAAAATCTCGTATACAGACTAAGGTTAGTGTCTTGTAAGGTTTATTCGTTTTACTTTCAAGCACAAACTGGCAAAGGGGGCTCGAATCGGAGACAGAGAGTGTGTTCCTCCCTTCTATCAATAGTAACTATTAGTTACTATTTCCGTTCCAACTTCACGAAAAGTTACTACGCTAACCGTTCCAACCTTCTAGAAATAGTAACCGTTAATACTATTTGCTTACTATTCTCGGGAGCGTAGTAAGCGTGGTAACTACGCATCTCTGTAACGTGATTGGTCGGATTCGCCCGTCGCATGATATTCTGCTGGAAAATAGAAAAATCGTTCCAGTATTGACGACAAAAAGCCAGAATTCGTGACGTCATGTGTAGCAACAACGGTAAGTATAGGAGGAACACGCTCAGAAAGTCGACTGGCCCGTGAAGGTTAGAATAAAGTACCCAATTTACCCTACAATTCTTAGAAACAAAAATAAGGCTAACTTTTGCCTGTCGTTTGATGGTTTAAGGTTTATTTACTTTATTTGTTCGTATAATTGCAATAAATTAAGGTCCAATCGTGGAAAAATGTCGACTTACAGGAACACGATAAAGAAAAACACAAAGTTATAAGAAAAAGAATCGCTAGCAGGTGGTGCACCGGCTTCAAAGACCCATCTACGGTAAAACCCTTCCGAAAATCTATAGGGGAGCTAGGGGAGCATATTTTATGAAGCTGAACGGATGTTACTAGAAGAAACGCAGCTCAGCTCAATCTTTGATGCTGAAAGGGAGGATGTTTGCGTTTCCGGTCTTGCGCCCGAACAATTTAAAGGTAAGCGAACTGAAAACAATGACGACGAAACCAAAGGGGCTCAAGGAGTCGACAGTGGGAACATTAAAATCCAGTCTATAGGCATATTTTCGCCGTTCCCCGAGGACTCCTCGGGAAATCAAAAGGATTTGTTATTAAGATGTTATTAAGGCTTTCGACAGCATTAATCATCAAATTGCAGTTGATGAAGCAAGAGCAATGGGGGCTCGTGAGTTCATTGTTCGGTTAGTTGCTAGTTTTTTAACGGGTAGGACTCAGTGTGTTATGTTAAGTCCAGACAACATTTCCAGCTTTTTAGATATATTTTGTGGAACCCCGCAAGGCACGAAGTTGGGGCCTTTAATCTTTTCGATCGTTTTTAATCGCGTTTTGACACATGTTTTAAATCGTTTTAAGTTTGCTGACGACCTATCGACATTATCCCTCCGGACGTTTCCTATGACCCCGACTGAGGTTTCCCTATCTTCTCTTTTTTGAACTTTTGAAAAAGGATTTGGATGAAGTCAAGTTGTCCGTTAGTATACCGAAAAGCATGGTAATGAGGGTCTCTTTCTTAAAACGGGAATTGCCGGCTGTTGAAGAAATTGGTCTGGAAATAAAATCCTCTGTTAAACTACTTGGGGTGAAAATAGATAATGACTTGAAGTGGAGAACACATGTTGATTCCATCATTGCAAGATCAGCCCCACTGTTAAAGTCTTTTGCCGTTCTTCGCCGATTTGCAATCCCTCCTCGAGTTTTAAAAACAATCTACTGTACATACATTCGTCCCTGCGTGGAATATGCCTGTCCTGTATGGCATTCCGGACTGACAGTAGAACAGACAGAAAGACTCGAGTCTATCCAGAAGAGGTCGTGCAAAGTGATGCTTGGTCCGGATTATGTTTCCTATGAGGATGCTCTGGTCAAGCTTCAGTTGCCGACCCTTGCAGATAGGAGGCATCAACTGACGATGAACTTTGGAAAAAAATGTTTAACTTCTGACCACCACCGGGCTATTTTCCCAGACTTTGAAACTCCAGACCAGACCAGACCGAACACAAGGGGAAGACTAGCTAACACTGACAAGCCACGGCTTCTCCAACCCCCCATAAACTCAACCGAAAGGTATTTATCTTCGTTTGTGCCTTACTTTATTCGTAATTTTAACTGTCAAAATATCAATCAGTCGTGATTCGTAATTGGTTATGTTGACGATCCGCAGCTAGCAGTTGTAAATGCTATTAAGGAAAAAAATGAGTTATATTATATTATTCTCGTCGTTCCCTGAGGACTCCTCGGCGAATCAAAAGGAACGGCGAGAATAGAGGGAGTCATTCCACGCGAACTCCGCGTACGGAAAACAACGAGAACACGGGGAATGATTCCAAAATGGATTGTGTTCGAAAAAAAATATTCAGTGGACGAAATTAGTCTGAATATTTTTGGTTTTGTTTATTCTGATTTTTATCTAATAGGAAACAGCGTGTTTATGCCCTGTTTGGGGGATTCTGACTCTGATTAGACAGGTATAACATGTGGAGCTCCGCAGGGCACAAAGTTGGCTACCATCATATTTATAGCCGTGATCAACTACCTACTAGTCGAATATGAGGATCATTACAAGTTTATAGACGATATCTCTTTTCTATTGAAATACCTAGTTGAAAACGGGATTGTTAAGAAAGAGTTCAGTGATGATTTCTTCGATGCGTCTATTGCCGAGTGCAATGTCTCTAAATTGATAATTAACACAAATAAATCAAAGGTCTTACGCTTCAGTCCGTTGAAGCGCACTTTCAGCCAGCCGTATGTTCCGTTTCCGATTGTCGACTCAATAAAGATTTTGAGAGTTACTTTTTCCAGTGATTGTTCTTTCGCCTTGCACGTTGAAAATGTTGTTAAAAACGCAAATGCATGCTCTGCTTAGATTTGGCATGGACATGTCTGCTTAGATTTGGCTGCGATGTCCAATGCTTATTGCTAGCTTATCTTACATACGTCTGTCCAGTTCTGGAATATGCTAGCCCACTATGGGGACCTGCAGCACTGCGTACTGTATACCTCATCCAAGAACTTGAGTCGGTGCAAAAGCGGGCCGTGTTCATTATTATTGGCGATCGACAGCTATCTTATGGTGATGCGCTTGTTAAACTCGATCTCCCCACATTGGCCTAAAGATACGAGCAGATTATCCTGAGGTTTGGGAAGTTCTTCTCTCTAAACCCCAGCATCGAGACATCTTACCACCCACTGCACCGCCCAACAACCGTACGCGTCACCAGAATAAACTGTTTCCAGTAGCTTCGCGAACGAACCGCCACGCAAATTCGTTTGTACCATTTTTTACGGATTTGCTAAACAAAGCCGAGTGATATTTTCCTTTTTTTGGTGTTAATTTGTTATTTAGTATAGGAAGCAACGCACATTAGCTGTCAGCTATGATGTTGTTTAAATAAACCTATCTCTCTCTCTCTCTCTTTTAATCAATTTTACATTCCACCAACACCATCAAAAATTGATTCCCCTCCGAATCTGAAAGGGAGTCTGTTTTGATAATGGTGATGATAATCAGAGCATCCTCCGTCCATGGGGACTCGCGAGAATACGGGGAGTGAGTCCTTGGGACAAAGAAAAACGCAGGGACTCCTCAAAAGGAGTCCTCAGGGAACGGCGAGAACACGCCTTATGGGGGTTGAATAGATAGATAGATATTTAATGCATAAAAGCCAACAAGGCCCATCGCTCCAAAACAACAAAAGAAAAAATACATAAAAACAAGAACACTATGTAAATATTTGAACTGCAGGGATATACAATTTTCCGTGTGTGCTAACCCTATCCGGAGACTCCTTCCAAATGGTTGAATAGCCTGGAAACTTTTCGCTTTCATTCTCTCAGTTATCCAATCGCTCCCACACGCTCTCACTCCAAACAACTCTTGTCTCAACCCATTCAATTCCTCACACTCCACCACAAAATGACTGATGACAAAATGATATATTTTACAGAATTCGTAGGTTTCGCGGATTGGACTGAGCGCGGTTTGGAAAGTAGAGGGACTTTGGATTGTAAGTAGGGTACTACATGTATCGTAATAACTTTGCTTTATTCGTTAGATGGCTGATTCACATCGAGCGTAGCATCGCAGAGGTTAACAATTGCGTTTTGATGCAGCAGGATAACTTTCAGAAGCTCAAACGCTTTGGCCGCTTTCTCCAACACATCCATAGTGCGCCGCAGGTTTACCAGGATGCCTTGAGGGAAGTTTTAAGGAGGAGGAGTTTCCTGGACAGCTTTCATAAGGTATGATACCCTTCAGGAATGGCTTTCATGGATTTGGGTTTTTTCGCTGGGGGGGGGGGGGGGTAGCCAGGGGTTTTTTGGTACCGGGGTTTCTGACGGGGGGGGGGGGGTTGGGGGTGGCCGGAACCCGGCTTTCATTAATTCATTTATTCATACTACACAGTCGACTTTTCCGTCGACTGTGCTATTGCCCCGAGCCACCGAATGGTTAAAATGATTGTATATATTTAGTAAGAAAATTCATGTGTTAGTGTAATTTTAGTATGTGATGTGTAATATCACGAATTAAATAAATTGATTGATTGATTGACAAACTACATCACAAAGTTGCAAGGCAAGAAACAAGACCCCTGAAGCTATCTTGTTGGGGATCCACTTCTACACACTAACCTACATTGAAAATATTCACATTACAATAGTTACATCACATTACAAGCGTAAATAAACTACACATACAGAAAAATACTAACGGCAAAAAAAGAAGAAAAATGAACTGAAAAGAAAGAAAAAGGAAGGGAAGGAAATATTATTACAAATAAAAATTCGAGAAAAAATAAAGAAGAGAGTGAAGCTTTGAAGTTTCATGTGAAGTTGTAACAAGCGAGAGAATCAATGCTTAAAGCACAAGTCTCAGTAGATATAATTCTAGCATTTTTTAGACAATTTGTATGCTGAAAGGTGCAGTGTTCAGACATACTTTGCAGAGCTCGCCGATGATGATAATCTTATTTGACACTGGAAACCGGGCTCAACAGGCTTAAGCCGCCCAAGCTGGAAAATGAACTTTGCAAGTTTATTTTCCAGCGTGAGCCTGAAGATGACCCTCGCCAAGAAGGGCCTAAATATAGCTCTAATAAAATGTAGCTGACGGATGATGAAGATGGTGAAATGATATTTACGCACATTAGAAGAGGAAAATAGCGCAGTACAGACAAATAAAACGAAAAAACACTCTGAGCTTTCAGTAATGTAGTAAATGGTCAAGATAAAACGATAAACGTTAAAAAAAAGAAGAGGGACTAATCGGGTCTAAAAATCTTCTTCCTAGATGAAATGCAGAGAAATGGCTAAGGGCAGAAACGCGAAGGTCCTGATCTGTTTTGCAGTGTCAAACATGATTCGCAGTCGACTTGGGCTGAAGGAACTTTGATGATAATCGTATCTAGCCACTCAAATGCGTGCGTAATATTGTAACTTGCAAAGAAACAAAGGGAAAAAATCACAAAACCTATTTAACAGGAAGAAAATCCAACAATAAAACTCGACTATGCGACCTAGCAAACCTAGTGGGCGGCACTACGAATATGGCCCATGTGCAAAGTATGGAGAGCATAGCTCTTGTCCAGAGCCAAATAATGCTACGGAGTAGCGCCAAGACTTGAAAAAATTGACACACACTCGAACGGCAGCAATACTAGCACTACTAGCGATAGAGAACGTCCCTACTGAAACTCATTCAGTCGTTCACCAACGCTGGCTCCGATAACTTCATATTCCGAACTTAGCAAAAAAAATTATAAAGCCTCCATCGATTCCTTGGTGTGTGCAGACCGCACCTTTGCTTCACTAGAAATTTCTATACCCGCAAGTTTGTCTCGCTTTAAATGCCGCAAGCATATTTGACGGCGCTACCAGTATGGCCCGTTTGCTAAGCATCGGAAGCATAGATCTTGACGCTACTCCCTAGTGTTATTTTGCTCTGGTCTCGGCGGTGTTCTCTAGAGTCTGACCTGGCACGAAACCAAACTCAGAGTAGCGCTACCATTCTACGAGCACATCACACTACAAATGCCACTCCCAAACACAACACCACTCGGAAGCATCTCGGTACCGGATATGCTCCGGAGCCTGTCCGCTTCTTCTAAGATCTTAAAAACAGAACTAATAACCTACCCATTTCATTAGTTAATAGGGAATAAATGGATTGAATGCAATGTCACTCGCTAGTATCGAGCAGTCGTAATTGTTATTCGCAGGTATTGGTGAGTGGCTCGCGGTCTTTATTTTAGGCTTCCAATTCTTCCGGTTTTGTTTTAATTTTCGGTATCTTGTTGATTTTCTGTTTTGTTTTGGTTTTCTTGGTTGTTGACCTACATCCTCGTTTTCGCATTTTTTCCTCAGAATTTTCTGTCTGCGCTAAAGAAGGGAAGCGGTTGTCCTCCCGGAATATTCGCCTTTTATTTCAATATATTCACTGGCGTATACAAACCCCATTTTCGTTGGTTTCTTCTCTGATTTTTGTGATTGAATGCACACAAAGCCCTAAGGCCTTGAAAGCAAAACCTTATTCTTTGATCCACAGCAAACCTCACGCAACGCCCCTAATTGTTTCTCACTCGAAAATGTTCATCTTTCATCATCTTTACTAGCCATACTTCATTGAAAACACGCCCTGCCTACTCCTCCCTTTTCATTCACTCAAACACTCTCATCAGCCCTACCACACATAGGACAGTTGTTAGGACCGCTCTTCCCTTTTCTTTCTTTTATGTCATTGTTGCGGTCAAGTTGCTTTTTTTTTCGTTGCGTTCCGATGTTTAAGTTGGGCTTTCCACGTAAGTCCATAAGTGAGGAAATTGGTGTGTTTTGTGGATGAGCTTGAAAGGGGAATGAGGAAGAGGACCCGTGCTAAAAAGATGGGAGATGAAATCAGTTTCAGTTCAGTTTCAGTTTTATTCATAAAAATAATAAACACCATTAACTCTTTATGGCCCCACCATAAGGCATAAGGTCTGACAATGGGCGGGGCTTATTCTTTATTCATATAGTCTTAAGGGAAACAAACCAAAGCAAGAAAAATTCACTAACGAACGATCTTCCATCAGCAAAGCGCCCCAGTCCCAAGATAACTAATGTAATTTAGAGCCAAATAACAGACGTGGTCTTTAGAAGGAATGAACCCAGCAAACGTGGCCGAACAGGCCAGGGTCTTCAATTGGCTCTTTCGCGTCTGGAAAAGTTGCTTTGTCGATGGCGTGTCGAATCTAGGGCCATATCAAGAAATTTATTTCGGGTGGGGGACCCCCCGCGGGTCAGACCTAACCCATACGTAACAGTAACACCTAATCTCTTAACGCAGATCAGAGGTTATAGCATATAAAACACGATTTAATTTTTCGGGGTGGGGTGAGGGTCTTCGCCAAGTCAGACAGGCTGAGTGATGTTAACATGAATTTTTTCAAATGAATCCGTTTTTGCGGTAGTGGTATGCCTTTAAGGGTAATTCACGTGACGGGTTTCGATGGTATCCCGATGGCGAATATTCATCATTCATTCAATTTCAGTTTCAATTCAATTTATTTAATAATAAAGCAAAAAGTATCTCTCGTGGGCGGAGCCCAAATACGATGTTTTTGTAGTCATAAATAAAGATAAAATAATTTGTCAACAGATAATTTAAAAGAAAATAAAAATAACAAGGCAGAAAAATACTAAAGATCATTGTACTGCTTTACGAAGCTCGGCACAAAGCTTCTACTGTAGCGCATAGTGTTACAGTAGATTGGGGTCAGTTTGGGAACCTTTTCAGCCACTTCTCGGGGGGGGGGGGACGAGATCTTACAGGAACAAAGGATGGGGAAGGAATGAGCGGTACATGGGGTGCTGGAGAAGGGAGGAGCCAAAGTTGCGGCATAGTTTTTCGCGGCGGGAAGAAAGGGATTCAATTTTAAATTCTTTGAGGTAAAAAGAGTAGGGTAGGGGGGAACCGCCATAGATAATTTGCAGCGATCTCTTCTGAACTCGCTCAAAGGCGTGCATCCAGACCATCGGGTCTTGCAGATCTACACGATTTCTAGTCTTCGCCGGATTCTGTAGGCATATTACGTATCCCCAATCAACAACCACTTACCAGATCCATTACCTAATTCCTTTCTGTCTTCACTTTCCGGTCTACGCCAGGCTACGACTGGAATAATGGTAGTTGAAAACTCGGAATATTCCGATACAAAATGTTCTTATCTTTATCTAGACCGCCATGTACACACACCATTATATACTATCCAGCGTGTTTTTCGACACGTCTGATAATAATAATAATAATATCTGTATTGAAAAACACAAAGGCCATATACAGTAGGAATAAACAACTAATATGGAAATCTAATGACTGAGAAACAATACTTATATACTGATTTCCTACAAAACTTGTAGTTAAACAAATTTCCGTTTTTTTGTCCCTCGAGCGACGAAGTGATTCGTAACCAAATTTTCGTGTTTCAGCTCTCTTCAGTCGATCTTAAATAATCAACTGATTTTGAGTCTGGTGCAGTTATAATCTGCTTGGGTTACTCCGGCACTTAGACAGTTGTTCGTATTGATTAGGGACATAACCGTATCTAGTTTTATATGTCTTAAGGTAAAATGTGAGCCGTATGTGGTTAGTCAGCGAATGGTCCTGTTTTGTTACAGGGGGAGATGTGTTTTGCGCGAAGATCGTAAGCGATTATGTAAAAATGTAGACAGATTTATACCTGCTTTGCCTTTAAAGTTTGACTGAAAAGGGCTGAGGTAGGACAATCTACTTGTACGTTACTTATTCACTTAAATAGGCTTGTAGACCCAATGAAAATTTGTTACTTCGTTCTTCCGCCATTCAGGAATAATCAATTTTCGGATAGTCGACTTCCCCGGTCGGATTTAGGGTACCTCTATGCTCTTGTACCTGTGTTGTATGCTTGACGAGAAGCTCACCACTGGCCACTGAAAAGCCGCTTTTGAGTTGAGATTCAAATTTTCCATGTCGTAGTAGAACGTTGCGTTGTGAGGACGGCCGTAGATATTCTGAATGTCATCCTAGAGCATAGTAAAAATAAAAAAAAATCCCGTCACAATCTAAATAATTCAGGTTAAACTTTAATCCCCGGGAAAGATTCGAACGAAAAACCATACTCCACTTTCCTAAAGCATTTTCTCATCCCTAGTATTTACTTACTTAATTGCAGCCTCTTATTTCGATAGTTCCTGCAGCCCTTTTTAGTTTCTTTTATATAATCAAAACCATGTTTTCGTAGTCGATCGAGAACCAAACCGGCTACACTGATGATCGTTGTCAGAATTGGATGTGATCTCTGACAACTCTCAAGTTGATTGCATACTGTGATCATATTAGAATAGTATTTGCATTATGCAAATATAGTAATAGCGTTACGCCTGTTGTTCGTTGAGGGGTTAGAACAGTTAACTTGGAGCTTTACTGCGGCTGTGATATGTAGCGCAGCCGAATTGAGGGAAGGGGGTGAAATGTGTGAACCCTTCCGCCGACGTGGAGGACTTCCTACATTCGGCTAAAGACTCAGCAGTGGGCTTGGTTGGTCTTCATGGTTCAAGTTGACTGTTTATTCACAAGTAAACTATTTAGAAAGGTAAAGACAGCGTTTAAGGTATTATCTGTTTGCTTTTTTTAGTGGAGAGAGCAAACGGAGTCGACACTGAACATTTTGGAATCTGAAGAAGTCCGGAAACGGCATGAAATCTTCGATAAACTCGATGGACATTTCCTTAGTCCTCTCTTCAGATCTTTCGCCATCCCTCCACCTGATCCTCAGGGTATCGTGCTCCCTCTAATAGCAGCGGGGGATTCTAACCTCCCTCTCCCCAGGATTCGGGACCACGAAATCGAGTGGCTGTTTGCTCAGTTAAATGTCAAGTTTGATATTG
This sequence comes from Branchinecta sandiegonensis, assembly GCA_030848855.1. Taxonomy (NCBI): domain Eukaryota; kingdom Metazoa; phylum Arthropoda; class Branchiopoda; order Anostraca; family Branchinectidae; genus Branchinecta; species Branchinecta sandiegonensis. The sequence goes on from JAUPMV010000009.1 coordinate 2,656,896, forward strand.
AACACTCGCGACCCCTGTTCGGTCAATCAGCTCTGGCGTGTAATCAAACAGAGCTTTTTGACCAGTTGAGGAATATCAAGGAGTTAAGTTATGGCGTGAGGAATGCTGTGGATGAAATTCGATCCGTTCTCGAGTGCGTCAAGGCAGCCAGCTGTTATGACATAAAGATGATATCTGCAAAACTGGAGGACGCTGTCAAAGCGGCCGAGGTCAGTGTGGAGCAGAGGTTACAAGCCCTTAGAGACGATCTGGAAAACAAGAGAGAGATTGAGATACAGTGCCTTGAAGACCGATTGGAAAATTGGCGGGTTAATTGCGACACATTAAGGAAGGATTTGAACGATGTAAGCGAGGAAAAAGACATGCTTCGGAAAGAAGTAGAAGAGCTGAAATTGGTCCGTGATCGGTTACAAGATGCGGTTGAAGCCTCTGAGGCAAGGGGGTCTGAGACTAAGAAGTTACTGGAAGATCGCCAAAAGTCAATTATCCTGGAGCATGAGGTTGAGTTGGAAGGAATTCAGTCGAAATTGAATGAGGAGGTGAAGGCGCTTAAAATGGTGAGTTCAGTTCATTTGCATATTTAAACCGATAATTTGTTTATTTATTTTGGTCGCGGAATTTTAGAAGTACAGTCACTTTTCTGAGCAACGTAAAACTGGGTCAAATAAGAAGGAATATAAAACTCGGGGAAATCAGCATTTTTTCTCCCTTTTTATGTTCCGAAACGTACTAACAAATTGTTTTTTTTCTCCCCAGTAAAAAAGAGTCTGACCTCTTCTTATAGAATTTGCCCTTTGGCCAAGTACCATATGAGGATAGAATTATCTGTTTGTCCGGGTTCTGCTAGTTCGGGCCCTTCACCATGAACCACGAGGATGAAACTTGGCACACGACCAAATGCTCTAGGAAACTTTCCTTACTCGGACTGAACCATCGGGGGGGGGGGGGGGTGGTCCGCAACCTCGTGGCATGCTTAAGTTGCGAACTGGTAATCCGATCGGAGTGAAAAAAACTTCATGAGTGATAAGAGAAGATGCCCTAGGGGAGGAGTCAAGGGCGGGTCCCGTATTTTTTTGGATCGCCTAGGGGTCAAACAAGTGGAGCGATTGAACTACTCGGAATGTAGAAAGTTCGTGTGCTCTAGAGTATAGACGATCTGTTTGTAGGTCCAAATGGATCCAACCACGGTGGGAGGGGCGGGGGCCGGATTTCCCGGAAATTGTCCAGATCTTTTCCCGCTTTGGATTTTCAGTTCTTGAGGGGAAACCGCTAGGCTGAAAGTACGGATATCTCGCTAGCCCCCAAATGTAATGCTCTTCCGGCTACTACAACCAGACCCTTGCGGTAAAATGAACTTCCTTCTCGTATTTTCTGCCTTTTTCGTAAATTCCTGTTTGAAAACTTAAGAGAATTTCACAGCTTTTCCCTCGAGGATGATTGAAAGTACAGATACAGTAGAAGTATCTAACTAATCTAACAGTGAACGATCGCCGAAGAAAAAAAACAAAACCCAAACCAGGCATTTTTTACTTTTAATAACTATTCACGGTTTTGTCACTGTTTGAATAATTTGCTAATTGACGGCTGACAGGGAGTCTACTGACACCTGGTTTTCATTTCATAATTTGAAAATTTTGCCACGAGGAACGCGCCTTCAAAGGAGAAGATGGCGGTCCGAACCTGCAGATGCCTCCAAAAGAAGAAGGAGCTTTTTGGCAAATTCAAAATCAAAGAAAGTTAATTGAATTTCTTCTTCAAGTTTGTGCTAGGATAACCCTGAAATAGTTGGCTGTTAGCTGATATCAAGTTTTTCTTTTTCTTTTCCATCTTACTTTTTTATATGCAAGTAACAAAGCCAAGGTAGTGGAACAGCTAAAATAATAGGCAAATAGGCATACCTCTACTGTACCCGGGTGAGAAGGCTAGACCCTCATGCTGCTGACAGACAACCAGGTATTTCCGGCCGGATTGCTGAGCTTATATCGAACGGAACTGATAACGGTGCGAATTATGCTTGCATGAATCCGCGACCGTTGGACCCTGGTCGTCTGTCCGAAACATAGGCCCAGTGTATTTATGACGCTCAAAAGAAGGTTTTTGCACTGAGATATTTTCTAGTGCCTTGAAGAGTGCCAGAGCAATAACAAGCTGCTTAGTCGCAGAGTTGAAGAGCTGGAGGAGCAATTGCTCCTTGCGAATAGTAGGAAGGAAGCGGCAGTCAACGAACTTGATGAAAAAAATCTGGCCGAGACTAGAAAATTGGAAAATGGTTTTAAGCAAACGATGGATAAGACACTGCATGAGATGCAGCTCTACAGGGAACTGCTCTCAAAAGCTCAAGAAGAATTAAATGAAAGGAAACACGAGCTAAATAAAAATGCATCACTCACCGAGAAAGAGCCAGGTTCAGGGCAGAAAGATGGGGTTGGAGATCTTGAAGCTAAGACTAAGCATACAAAAGAACTGGATAAACTGCGGGAAGAAATGATGAAGCAACTTGAAGCCCAGAAACAAAGGCTAACCCTTCAGTTCAAGCACGAGATGGAGGTGCAGCGCTCTCGCTTCCGCATGGTGACGTCGAAAGCCACATCAGACTTGACCGACCCTGATAATATGCAGCGGAGCATGCGCTTGGACTCAGCGAGCAATCCCAACCCTGCGAATGATTCAAGAATTGAACCCACATCCACCCCTTCGTCCCCCAAAGTTCCCAGAGGTACTAAAGACCGTGGTCAACCCAAACTCAGTGTTGGTTCAATAGTCAAGGTTGAGTACGATCCAAACAGGAGTGCCTGGACGGTAGTGGGAAATACGGAACTGATATACTTGGTCCACACGGATTGGGCCAATCGACTTGGAGACCCGGCAGAGCATGTTATGGTTAAAATCGTGCAGATGGAGTGCTGCGCTGCAAGAAAAGATGGCAATAGGTACAACCTCCCCCGCGGCACCCAGTTCTATCGAATCGCTGTAGAAAAGCTAGAAAAAGTGACTTGAGGCTTTCGAGTACCCAGACAAACAGGAAAGAAAAGAATAGCGAAAGCAGTAATTACGGCTTCAGGATAAAATGTTGGCGGTTAGAAACTGAAAAGGTTAAGAAACAGGAATACTGTCCGCTTCTAGCATATAGGGTATGAACAGCCAGGGGTAACGCAAGAGTTATGTGCTCCCTTCCTAACTTCCTTTGGCTGGGTTGCCACCAAGTCAGAATATCAGAAAAGTCATACATTATCTAGTCAGAAATTTGGAAAAATCGTTTTTTGCTTCTAAAACTTAAAGAAGCCCGTTACTCCAAAGTCGTCAGGAATTCGTTTCTTGCTCAGCGTGTGGGATTTTTTTTGTTTTGTTTCTGAGCATTTGTTCACTGGCTTCATTTATTTAAGCTGACTGTTTTTGGGATCCCAAAACGTAAGTGGACATCGCAAAAGTTGTCCGTCTGTCCGCACGATAACTCTCGAGGGGATTGAGATATTTTGATGAAACTGGGTGGGAGGATCCTTTGGGTCAAAGTACAGGTCAGTTCGAACATGGGCTCTGTAGCCCTATATTTGAGGGTGGGGGAGGGGTTTCAGATTAAGGGGCAAACAAAATATTTTTAAATAGCTAATGTGATAGCCGATTATGGGGTAAAAAGACATGTTGAACACGATGGTGAAAACCATTTTCTCGCCTGACAAGTAGTTCGTCCGAAATCCGGTAGAACCCGGAAAGTTGGTTAAAACTAAAAGTTTCATTTGAAGTTGATTAAATGTTCGATTTAGAGGTAAGAAGGCATGCTGAACACGGCGGTGAAAACCATTTTTTCGCCGGACAAGTATTTCACCCGGAAAACCGGCCAAAACCGAAAAGTTTGTTAAAAGTAAAAGTTTAATTTCAAGTTGATTAGATATTCGATTTCGAGGTAAGAAGACATGCTGAACACGACAGTGAAAACCTTTTTTTCGCCGGACAAGTAGTTAGCCCGGAATCCGGCCAAAACCGGAAAGTCTGTTAGAAGTAAAAGTTTTATTTGAAGTTGATTAGATGTTCAATTTAAGGGTAAGAAAACATGCTGAACACTTATGTGAAAAGTATTTTCTACCCGGACAACTTGTTCGCCCGGAATCAGGCCAAAACCGGAAAATTTGTTAAAAGCAAAAGTTTTGGATTTAGGGGTAAGAAGAGACGCTGAATCTGTATATGCCAGTCTTTTTTTATCGGGTCATATAGTTCGTTCGGGATCGGGTAGAAACCGGATTTCTTACAAGTTAAAGTTTTACTTGAAGTTGATCCGATGTTCTTTATACGGATAAGGAGATACGTTGAATTCGTTTGTGAACTTTTTTTTTTGGACAAGTGTGGTAGTTCGTTCGGAATTCGGCCGAAACCGGAATTTTGCAGAAGTAAAGCAGGAAGTTTCGATCAGTATCGTCAAAATAGATATGGCTTATAGAGGTATATATGAACTTGAGTTTTATACAAAACCGGTCGGCACAAAGATCGTAACTGCCTGCATCAAATATTCAATTTTTTGGATCCCATAGGAACCTTTGGTCTTGTTGAATCAGGACTTCTAGTTTTCGTATGGGCTAGTTCTTCCTTATCTTGTTACGACCAGCACACTTTTACATAAAAGTACAAGTCCGTGTAACTTTTTCTTCGTTGATGGCTAGAAAAATGGTAAAAGGTTTTAGACAGTCAGCTTTTCCTCCTTCGAATTTCAAAAAAGTTGGACATTTTCGAAATTTTTTTGGTGGCACCCCTACTATGGCGGAAGATTTACCCCCCCCCCCTCCCCCTCCTTCCGCGCGGTACAAACATCAGTGCAAAGATTCGGGATAACTGTTTGAACTATTCTTTAAAAGGTAGAAACAATGACTTAAGACTTCCGGTCGATTAAGAAAGCAACTTTCCATTTGAAAATGAATCGATACTTGAAAAAAAAAAACATAACGAATTTATTTCAAACAACCACTATCATGGCAATGCCAAATTTGGGTATTACGTCAAGCATAATGCACATTTTAAAATCTATACAGTTAATCATCAATTCGTCATCACAGACCTGTTAAAATATATAAATGAAAACCAAAAACAGAACACGGACGTTGGAATAATATCACAGACAGCTACCACAATCATTATAAATTTTTGTGAAACTCGGAACGAAGAAACGGAAAAACTTTACCTTCGGGTAAAGAACGTCCAAATCTTACAGTGGGTCACACTCCGTTCAGTAGGTTTGGTGTATGTCTGTGCTCTTTTACCTGCTTTGTCAAATGTTTGACAACATATGAAACAAGAATGCGTAATTTCCACAGACAACATTTTGGATATTAGAAGTAGCGAAGTGAAAGACAAAAATGCTATTCCGCCGGGGGTTTGAACCCATTACCAGTGGCTTTCATGGCCAACGCTCTACCGACGAGATACAATCGTCAGATAGAAGCTGGCAACAGTAACAGTGATCCTTCCGGAGGCAAGGTCGTCTAAGCAGTTCGCAACGGCAGGTACGGGATTGGACTCCATGTTCTCGGAAATGTTAACACTTTTGCTGATGTCTAAAAGTCGCACATAACAGCCACAGTTATTCTGTAACAGTAACATACCTGGTGTTGTCCGTTATCTGTTAGAAATGCGCGTCCTTGTGTTAAATGTTATGAAAGATGCTTCACCGTTACGACTCTGTACCTACTACCTGCCACCATGAAAGTGCACCAAGAAATCATATCCCCAGTTTAGGCTCAATAAGCCCCTTTCTCCTATCCTTATTCAGTGCTTGTGTGATTGTCAAGACCCCTTCCGAATCGTGTCATGTTAGCGTCGTCTGAAGAATATGATAGGAGCTGCTGGTTTTAAGCTTCAAGTTTGATGCAATTTTGTGGCCCAGTAAGTTAGGTTTAAAGGAGCTTTGGGGATTCTGCGTCAAATAAGTCTTTCACGGAACTATTGTAGTTTTTTTTAGTACCTGAATGCCTTTTAATTGGTTTTAACATTTGCGTAATAAAACGGACAATATATAAAGCAGTTATATTGTGACTATTGAAAGCCAGAAAATCCGCCATTTGGTCGTAAGTATTTTTTTTTCTATATGGTACCTGAATTCCTTTTAATCTGTTGTAACCTTTGCGCAATAAATTTGGACAATATGCTTTACTAGCAGCATTATCTGTATTCCTCCTGACGAGACAGCCCATTCATATGCTAACTCTAGAAAGATATTAAAAACAAAAAGAATCTACCATCGGTCAGAAATGTTGTATTCCCTCTTCTCCAGCTACGAACAAGGCATCAAAACATTAGTTGCGTTTTTGATCCGAATTCTCCTCGCGATTCTCTTCCGAGTTCTCCTCGCGATTCTCCTCCGAATTCTCCTATTTCGCGTTTTTGGACTATTCAGATGAAGTGCATTCTCTTTTTCTTGAGTTTTTGGAAGAATCGAGAACGGGGAAAGCCTCACGATTCTGCAGAATCGAGAAGTTGCTCCGATGGCGAATTCTCGATTCTCCTCTCTGCGTTCTCCTTCCTGATTGGTCAACAGGGTGTGGGTGTTCAATATGCATAAACACGTATACCGGGTTGCGACTTGCGGACAAGCTGCATAATTAGTGTTTTTGTCAAAAGCGAGAATGGAGAAGTCAGAGGAGAAAAAACGGGAATTTGTAGGAGAATCGAGGATTCAGAAGCGAGAATTTGGAACGGAGAATTCGGATCAAAAACGCAACTATTGATGGCCTCTGGTATATGCCTGCTGTCTGACCTGTGACATGTCTGGAGATCTACCGCTAGCATGGGTAGATCAAGAATGGATAAGGATAAGAAGCTGCTCCGTTTCTGCGTGATACAAATCTGGCATTTTGTTTTTAAAATCTTTACTTCCACAGTATGTTTTTTTAAAGGACCCCTCACACTATTTACTCTTCAAGTTACAGTATGTTATTTGAATACTTTAAAACTATACTGTGCTTTTAACAAATAATCCGCGGTTTTGGCTGTTTTAAGCCTTTTCGGAGACCAGTTGACTTGTAGCGACAACAGGGAAACAATTTACATAACCGGTTTTCTGATGGAAAACTTCTCGCAGACAACCGTCGACAGCTCCTTCCATTCGGGATTTACTTTCCACACATGGAACCCATTAGCAAGGAACCACATCGAAGGTAGCAAAACACGGCAAGTGAGAAAATCAGCGTGGTTTTGTTAGAGGGGTTAGAACGTACCGTACGAAATTGGGGTTTCCAGGTTTAGAAATATGGACTGATTAAGGAAGTAGGTTGCGTTAGTATTATAGTACTTTAGATTTAGTTGTTTAAAGAAAATTGTTGTTGTTTGTAGTTATACAAATTATTTCAAAAATTTAAAAGAGAGAGTGGGTAAGAATAGATTAAAATTAACGTCACTGAGGGAGGAGTAGCCACAAAAAGTACGAAATCTGATTTCTTAGTTTTTCAAACGATATAAAAATAAGTAAATGAAAAAAGATGCTACGGGAGTAAAAAAAATGAAAAAATAGGTAAGACAGGTCCTTTAACAAAATAATTGTTCAGGGTATTCGGCATTTTCAAATGCAAATCTTACAGTATTTAGCACCGGAAATCAGAGCTGCTGCGAGTCTTTGAAGAAGGCGTCTTGAGACAAGTCCAGAGTCCGAGTCCACAGCTCTGGCGGAAGGACAGCTCCGTGAAAGACGAGTCCGAGTCCTTGAAAAAGTCGTCTCGTGACCGTCTCGAGACGAGTTCAGAGTCCACCAGCTCTGCCAGAAAAACATAAGTAGTTAACAGCATGTAAAATGAGGTATATTTACACGAACAATTGTATCCAAAAAGTGTCGTACGGTATATTTAGCCTACACATAATCAACACTGATTTTCTCCTATCAGCTTTTCTATGGAATGTCGCCCTTGCCGATTTTGTAATATTTTCGTGAGTATTTGACGGTGCAAAACGGAAAAGTCAGCTACATTTTATTCGAGCAATATTTCGGCCCTTCTTGGCAAGGGTCCTCTTCAGGCTCAAGCCGCTCAAGCTGGAACCTACGTAGGAACATCTATCACCGAAGTACGGAACTAATCGCCCATACATGCCGCCAACAAGTATCCATCTTAGCTGGAACGAAGAAGAAGAGACAGGTGACTCTAAAACCAAAATGCAGAAGAATCTCTACCCTTTCGACGACCCAATCGAACAACAAAAACAGTCGCCGAGTCCAGAATAAAATCACAGCACCAGCTTTAACCCCAACCAACTGTCAGAGAAGAAGTTCTCAAAAGCAGATATTTAAGGAAGAATCTTAAATTGTTTTTCCACAAGTTTATTTTCCAGCTTGAGCGGATTGAGCCTGAAGAGGACCCTTGCCAAGAAGGGCCGAAATATTGCTCGAATAAAATGTAGCTGACTTATCCGTTTTGCACCGTCAAATATGATTCGCAGTCAGCTTGGGCCGTAGGAACATCTATTATTTTCGTGAGTGCTGTGGGCCTCCTGGAAAGCTAAGGGTGGGCAATTACCCCCCCCCCCCCCCTACAAAAAGTAAGCACCCCAAAAGTTGGGAAAGTTAGGAGAAAGGCTGGCTTAAGCCGCGTTCACAAGTATGCCGCAGCCAAGCATAAATAGATGCCTAGGCATGTGCCCAGGCAACGAGTTGGGGATCCTAGAACTGCCTGGAAGAACGTGCCTGGCCCAAAATCTGTGCCTAAGCAAGGGTGTGAGCGGTAGTGCTATGCACGTGCCTAGGCATCTGTGCTTCGTCAGGCGTGCTTGGAAACGGGGCTTTACTAACAGGAACAAGAAAAAGAGTAAGTGCTATGCAGTCAGAAACAATATCTGATTATCACAATCTTTATCAATCAGTCAAACAAGTTTAATATCCAAATGGCATAAAGCTAGAAGAGGAATAAAATTTCAATCTCAGTTTCCTTTATTTGACGGTTTTTGAAAACCATAAAAAAAAACGAAATACACATACACGAAACAAATTAACTAATACACCTACAAGATATGACCAGAAGTAAATGATGGGATGAAACTACGTAAGAATTGGGCAGAAGAATTAGCAGGATATGGGGAGTACTGAATGCCAGTATTCCTCTCGGACCGACTCACGGAAGACGGGAAGGGAGGGGGGAATAGATGGGCCATCTGGGGACAACACATTATCTTTGCTCAAGATTTTTTTGAAAGAGTATTTCTCCGTTTTTTATTAGAACATCTAAGTTTCCGCGACAAGGATGATTGCATGCGGAGTTTAATTTCACTGAAACGATTAGCGCACCGGACGAAAGTGGAATCGTGGTTCACACCACAGCGACAACATTCGAAGTTTTCGGTAGACGTGACGGGTGTTTTTGTTCCGTAACTAATACTGATCGACTCTCTCTGATAGTCATAAGCAGTTTTAGACATGACTGCAGCTTGCCATATAGTGACAAATGTCACCACCATAGAAGGCAGTGCGATCCTGCTCTTTATGTTTTGCCTTTCAAGAAATTATACAGCTGTTCCGTACAAGTCGAGCGTGGCAGGTATGAGTCCCGCGCTAGGATGTCTATGGTTGCTAATTTGGCTGTTAAACCGTGAGATGAGATGTGGAGGCAGTCAGCAGCTTCACGTTTGACGGGTCGGATGCTATACTTCGAATGAGATGACTCCACTCTCCTGTGGTAACAAGATCTTCTAACCTTCTGTAAGTGATATTCTTTTGTATTATTGCATAGTTGTCTGGGTCTTCTTATTAACCCATTATTTGCTGGAATTTGTACTGTTAGTGCTTTCTTCACATTTATTTTTTATGATTGTGTTCCCTCAGCCAAAGCTATGTGCGAATTGTGAATGAGTCGCTGAAAAACTCCGAAGGCCGTGGCAGTGTTAATTGTATGAATACATTGACGGAATCAACACTGAAAACAAAGTACCTTCTAGTCCAAAAATCTTGTTCTATGCTCCATTGCAAGCCTCAGGTAACATCCCAGCATTTTCACACTCGAAAACCTTCTTCATCATTTGGTGCACATGATAAACGAGTTATTATTATTATTAACTTTACTACCCATCATAATGTATAAATACCCAAAAAATGGAGTAGGAAAAATAAGGAAAAGCTAAACATACACAACACTCGTCAGCTGATTTTTTTTTTCACCGGTTGTTGGCTCCCTTGACAAGGCTGCTCGTCAGACCTTAGATAAAGTTCCTCACCGCCTAGTCACGAGAAAGTGCAATTTAATGTGTTCCGAAACAGAAGAACTTGTGATTTGGCCATTTCAGGTATTGTTTCAGCGGTATTTTATCCCTTCTTGACAAGGGACATCTTCAGTCCGTACCCAAAACTCCAAGCTTGTAAGGAAAGAAAATAAAAATAAAAGAACTTGTGATCTTGTTCAGAATTAAGATACCCTTGCCAAGATGCCCCAAACATAATTCCAGCCAGCCACTTGAATCCGTTTAGTACCGGTTTCCTTTACTTTTAGAGTTGACAACATTTCTGTCAAAATTCGATTGGAAAATTCTTTGTCTAGCTAACTTTGTCAAAATCAATATTTACTATTCTGTCTTGGAAAATTATACTATAGTGTAACCTGTACCAAAAGTATTGTGAAGGACAAGTATAATTTAACTATCCGAAGATATATCCGTTTGTAAATCTCTTTGTGAATATGGGATATACTACGATAAATATTCCTTGAGCCCAAGCTGACTTTGAAACATATATTCAAATAATGCATAAAACGGATATGTCAGCTACGATGCTTTGGCAGCGATATTTCGGCCCTTCTTGGCAAGGGTCCTCCATTATTTGAATAGATAGGCTATACTACGAGCTATTTATTTATTTATTTATTTTTATAACCCACTGAAAAGACAGAATAGCGGAGTACAAACAATGAAAAAGAACACAAAACACTAAAATACACTAGAATTCACTCTAGAAGAAGGGACAAGCCGTGATGTGCGGGGAAGCTGAGATGGGACGTTGTGGACAATTTTTTACTTATGGCCGAAAGTTTCAGCGATATATCCGGAAGCTTGTAACGTGAAATCAGATGTCTGTTTTTGGATCCCAAAACGTAAGTTGAGGGATACCTATGACATCGCAAAAGTTGTCCGTCTGTCCGTCCGTCCGTCTGTAAGCACGATAACTCTCGAAGGGAATGAGATATTTTGATGAAACTTGGTGTGAGGATTCGTTGGGTCGGCGGACCAGTCGAGTTCGTAAATGGGCTTTATAGCCCTACATTTAGGGGTGGGGGAGGGGGTTCAAATTAAGGGGCAAACAAAATATTTTGAAACAGCTAATGTGATAGTCGATTATGGGGTAAGAAGACATGTTGAACGCGATGGTGAAAACCATTTTGTAATCGGACCAGTAGTTCTCCCGGAATCCGGCCAAAACCGGAAAGTTTGTTAAAAGTAAAAGTTTTATTTGAAGTTGATTAGATGTTCGATTTAGAGGTAGGAAGACATGCTGAAGACGATGGTGAAAACCATTTTCTCGACGGACAAGTAGTTCGCCCGGAATCCGGCCCAAACCGGAAAGTTTGTTAAAATTAAAAGTTTTATTTGGAGTTGATCAGATGTCCGATTTAGGGCAAGAAGACATGCTGAACTTTTATGTGAAAATAATTTTCTACCCGGACATGTAGTTCGCCCGGAATCCGGCCAAAACCGGAAAATTATTAGAAGTTAAAGTTTTATTTCTAGCTGACTAGATAACCGATTTAGGGGTAAGAAGAGACGCTAAATCCGTGTGTGACAATCATATTTTACCCGGACATATAGTTCGACCGGAATCCGGCTGGAGTCGGAAAATTTGTTATAAGTTAAATTTTTATTTGAAGTTGATTAGATGCTCATTATTGGGGAAAGAAGATACCCTGAGTTCGTTTTTTGAGTTTTCTTTTTTCGCCGGACAAGTAGTTCTAGAGTTCGGCCGAAACCGGCAAATTGGCAGAAGTGGCAGGAACTTTTCGTCAAAACAGATATGACTTATACGGGTAAACACTCATGCTGAATCCATATCTGAACTTGGTTTTCTCAGATGATTAGCTATTTGGCCTTAATCTGTTTCTGAATGCGATGACTGGATCTGGCTAAGACAAGACCCAGTTGTCTGGATCAGATATTGAATTTTTGGGATCCCATCGAGAAGTTTGGTCTTGTTATACCAGGGGGGTAGGAAAAGGAGGAATTTTGCATATCGGTAATAACAAGAGCGGAGGGAATGAAGATCTTTTTTCTTTAAAACTGAAGAGAGGCCAGAAAAACTTACAATATCAAAATAGTGGTTGACGTCTTGTGTTATTTGTCACTGCTTTAGCAGACGACTTTCTGTCTTTTCTCTTGGAGTTTCTGGAATTCTGTTTTTCCTAAAAGTTAAATGTTTAACGCCTCGGTTGCATGTTAACGAGTTGAGTCGTTTCGATGATAGATTTGTTTGTTGATTTGGCCTATGTATGTCGAATGAGTCAGGAACATTATTATCCTATAATATATCTAAACTATTGTCGAACGTGTTGTTCCTACCAGGTTTGAGGATGCCATGTACCCGCTGAGGACATAGGTTAATGAGACATTTAAAATATTTCATAAAACTGTGATTAAAACTGTGATTTCGCAAAACATGATTTCTTTTACTCATTGCGAACCTAGTGCGAAAAGGATGCTATAAATTAAAATAGACAGAAATGCCTGTTAATCCTCGACGGGGCATAATAGCATTATTTTCCTACGTGGTGTGTCGAGGCTTTAGGCCCTCAGGGTAATGTAGCATACAGCTTTTAAACAAATTGTGATTTCGAAAGCGAAATATCTTTTGCCAATTCTTTGAAGAGTCAGTTGAAAATTCTTTTGCCTTATCGGTACAAATTTCTTATCTAATTACAAACTAATTATTGGCAAGCATTATTTTGGTATGTGCCTGACAGGTTCAGGATAAATTTATCCCGTTCAGGTATGTGGGTGACAGGAATCCTAATGCATTCGGTTGTTTTTCAAACCGCTAGGAATCGCGAGAATTTTGCACCGTTTGCTCCAGTTTCGCTGTAAATACATACGAGTGAAGTTGCGTTGTAGATATCTAGAGCAAGGCGAACGTAAAAAAGAAATGTATTTGCAGTGATGAAGATGGGGAAGACCAAGGCTAGTTTTCAACCTTGTCATTCAACTTTAAAATTGATTAGATCTTTAATATCTAACATAAATTTTTATTCTGGATTATTACTGTTATTTTTTGTCTTTGCCTTACGTTTGTTTTCTTTTCCCTTGTTCTTCTTTTCTTGTTTCTTTTCTTTTTCCTTGTATTTCTTTTCTTGACAAATGAATGAATACTGTCACCCGTTAGGGGCAGTGCTCAATTAGGGTGTAGTTAGTTTACAAATCTTTAATATCTAACATAAATTTTTATTCTGAATTGTTACTGTTTTTGTTTGTTTTTGCACGCACATCACAAATGGAGATTTGCGGTGATTGTATTTGCAGTGATGAAGATGGGGAAGACCAAGGCTAGTTTTCAACCTTGTCATTTTCTGGTCAACTTTAAAATTGATTTTGACTTTAGTATCTAGCATAAATTTTTATTCCGGATTGTTACTGTTATTATTTGTCTTAGCACATCTTTGCCCGCAGTTCTCTATGCTTTGTTTGATTAATCTACGTTTGTTTTCTTTTCTGTTCCCTACTTCTGCTTTTCTTCTTTCTTTTCTTTTTCCATGTATTTCTTTTCTTGACAAATGAATGAATACTGTCACCCGTTCCGGACAGTGCTCACTTAGGGTGTAGTTAGTTTACAGTGTATGATTTGCTTTTTGTTAATAAATAAACTGAAACAGAAACTGAAACAAAAGTAGATTTGCGGTGATTGCATTTGCAGTGATGAGAATGGGGAAGGCCAAGACTAGTTTTCAACCTTGTCATTTTCTGTTCAACTTTAAAATTGATTATATCTTTAATATCTAGCATAAATTTTTATTCTGAATTGTTACGGTTATTATCTGTTTTTGCCCGCACATCACAAAAGGAGTTTTTCTGGAGTAAATGAGGCACAGAACGAAAGAAAAATTGGATGAGCAACCGATGGGTTGCCCACTCTTGACTTGAGTGTACAGCAACTGCCCGTGCTCGGCGATGCCGGCACCGGTTGCCTTTTGTTAGAGCACTAAATCAGGATGTTTTGAAGCGCTAATCGCCTACACTGTCAGAAGTTTCACAACAGACAACAGAAGGATGCGCAGTTTCAACAGACAGTGCGTAACAGACAACACTTGGGATGTTATCTGTTGTGTTGGAAAAAAGTTATATATATATATATATATATATATATATATATCTGTATTGAAAAACCCAAAGGCCATATACAGGAAAAATAAACAACTCATAGGAAACTAAACAAAATAAAAAAACTAAGAAGCAGCACTTCTCAACTCGAGTGCTTTTTGCACAAAATTCCCAAAAGAGACAATCACTCTTGGAGACGTAGAGCGTAAAATACCAAGAAGCTGGCCACCATTCCCAGAAAATAATGAAAAAATACATGAAATGTTATGCAGAACAAGCATTGCCAGGAAGAGACGTAAAGCAAAAACTAAAGTCAACAAAACATTAATCAAACAAACGGATCAAACCGTGGTGAGGCGACAAACGCCGATACGCTGTTTCTGAGAGCTTTTTGTGTAGGTCGGTCAGCTTCTCGGTAATATTCGGAAGATAAAACTTTTTAACTATCTTTCGATTCTTGTACCACAGAGGAAGATAGAGAAGAAATTTACAGAATCGGAAGTAAGAAGATCGAATATCACTAACATCTTTTATCTTAAATATTGGGTAAAGCCCAGAAAGGTAAAGAACAGAATGATCGGAGAAAGTAGAGTAAAACTTACCAAGGGCGACACGATTGTATTTCCCTCGATTGGCTACAATTTTAGAGTAACCAATCTGGATTTTCACTCTAGCATCCCGGACAGCGCGCTCCCGAAGAGTTTTAAGATTTTTTGTAAGTGTAATACCCAACCACCGGATCGAATCTACATGAGGGATACAGAAATTTTGAGAGCTTAGAGGTCTAGTAGACGAAGGAACGTTGAAAGAAAGATACTCGCGTTTATCAGCATTAAGCAAAAGACCGATTTTAGTAAAAGAAGAAGAAACTTTATGAACCATCTGCGAGAGACTGAGTTTAGACCGGCTAATTAGAAGAATGTCATCAGCATAAGCAAGGCAGGAGATATCACTCAAACCAACAAAACACATAGAAGAAATATTCTCAAGAATACCAGAAATACAAAATTTGAAAATACTAGGAGATAACACTCCACCCTGCCGTACGCCCCGACGAACAAGAACATTAGAAGATGAAAGGGCACCGTTAGTTTTAATCCGAAGATAGGGATTACCATACCAAAACTTTAGAAGAAAAATAACAGAAAGGTTAATACCATGACTATAAAGAGAGTAAAGAGCCTGACTATGTACAACACTATCGAAAGCCTTGTGAAAGATCAAGAGCACAAATATGAAGACCATAACCAATAGAAACGAAAATAAAGCAGAAAACCAACAATAAACCGAAAATTAAAACCAAAGTTGAAAGAATTGAAAGCCTAAAATAACGACAGCGAGTTAGGACTGTTTTCGCTCGTTACTAGCGAGTGACTGATAGTATATTCGTTGGCGTTTACACACCCCATTTTCGTTGGTTTCTTCGTTGATTTTTGTGGACCTGTTCAGGCTGTAGTGAAGCTCATGCTATGTGTCCCAGCTACAGTCAGAAGAGTACCCTTGCGAAGAGATTCGGAAATAACGCTGGAATAGACCTTAGTTGGCTTAACCGTATCCAGTTTCCCATAAACCCCTGATTTCCTGAGATGCCTTATCCTGGGTACCCTCAGCCAAATCACCCTAGCCCGATAAAACATTGATGATTTGAGCGAAGTTCAGAAATCAACCAATCAGAGTTATTTTTTAATGGAGTAGACCAGGGTATCCCAAAACCAGGGATTTGTCGTAGACTGACGCATTCAACCGAAATCATACACTGGGTATTTATTTTTGATTTTAATACAATAGTTTTTTCCCAGATGAAGATCCAGAAGTCTTGAGTTCAACCATTGCCTACCAACATGTCTGTGATAGTTAGTGCATTAGTGTGTTTCCTGCTTTGTTCCTTAGTGCAAGGACAAAATTCTGAAGTGAAATGCCCGAGCAAATGCCTATGTTCTCGGACTACAGTGAGATGTATGTTTCTGCAGTTGGATACGATTCCGAGGATACCTCCCGAGACCACTGTCCTGTAAGTGCGATTGCCTCATTTCTTCTCATTCGCTTCTTCTTTTTTTCTATCGTTGAATTTGCATGTGTCTTGTTTTGTTGAAAGCTTATTGCTGAACTGTTTTGGCGTAAGTGCGTAATCGTTAGTCCGTTCCCTTTCCAAATCTTTCCTTGGAAATGAGTGCACTTCTGGCGTTTAGTTGTAAGTTTTCAAAAAAATAGTCTATTTTACGCAGTCGTGTGTTGATTTTGAAATCTGGAACTTGTGACGTACGTATAGGCCTACCTTCCTCTGACTATACGAAGCATGAACCATCTGATGCGAAGGCCATTTTAGCATTTTATTGTTTTAGTTACAGTATGAGATACCTAGAGTGTGTTCCACCATGCTTTTGGATCCTTGGGGATCATGGAAATGTAGGCTATCGTTTGCTTAAATTATAAAAAAAAATTACTTTGCTGTTAAGATGAGTAGGCTACTTTAAAGGAATCATTTGTGAGCAAAATCCTTGAGGAAAAGATGACTCCACTCCCCCCACGATGGTCGGATCGGAGAACTGACCATTTCCAAGTTAGTTTGGATGGGTCCCTAATGTGCCTGCCAGGTTTCTTCGCCCTAGCACATCTAGAAGTACCCTTAGTCGCGAAAAGTGATCAGTATAATGGCAAGTGCTATAAAAAGTCGATGGCATGTCACTGGATTTCTTTTTCCAGTTTCTCAGCTGTTGTTTTCTGTTTATTTTTTGTCGCTCTTCCCCTCAGTACAACTGATATTGCCCCTGCTCCAGGTTTTCTGTAAAATATGTACTAATTGTAATGTTTCATTGCCTTTTCTTCAACGTTTTTCAGCTTTCACAGGGTGTCGGGTCTGACTGAAAAAATCACAAGATTTTTTTTTTACCAGCGCCATTTTTTCTTTTTCTTGGTCCGTTTTTCCTCAATGATACAAATCTGGCATTTTGTTTCTTAAAATCTTTACATCCATAACATCTTTTCTTATATACATACTTTTTTAGGCCTTTTTTCTGAAGTTTTACTTTTGGTCATAAACCCAATTAACAATGTTAACGAAGAGCATTGAAACCATTTTGACACAGGTTTCGAATCGGTTTCGTGAATCGATCATTCATCTTGGTTCGGCCTGGACAAAACCCTTGGATCGCCATCTATCAGACTGATTAGCATAAGGTCATATATACTACTTCAGGAGCTGACAGGATATCTGGCCTCTTGACTCTTGAACAGAAACGAACCGTTCAATAGATCTCAAGCCGGCAGACGTCTTGATTATGTTCACCTGTGTGGCGTAGGATAGCTATGAATAAAGGAATGAATTTATGCGTAAAGAATTACAGGTTGCATACGGATCTGTGGTATCTAAGAAGCTACGTTTTCAACGTCCCGTCCTCGCGGCTATCTACAGTTCAACCGCCCTACCTCACGTTCTGAGACTTCTTACCAAATGAGACTAAAAAACAAATCCGGTCAATATTCTATCGTTATGCTAAATATATATTACGCCTCTCCCCTTGGACGAGAAACTCGAAAATTTTCAGTCGTTATCAAATTACTGACCCACTAACAGCAGTGGAGAAACAAACAGAAGCTTGTAGCTAAAATTTTAAGATCAAATTATTGATCTAACCCTCTTGGTTTAGTTTTACGGTACAAAATTATATTGTGTATTTCGTAAGTTAATTTTCTTTCGTGTTTTCCTTTCTTTTTCTCTTTTTTCCTTATTATTTACTCCGTCTTCGTACCTTGTGTTTATTTTGACGGGTCATAAATAAAATCATCATCATCATCATCATCATTTCCGAAATGCCCGTGGACCATGGCAGGAAAACAAAATAAACACAAAATATCACTAAAAAACACATTATTTACACCCATAAGGAGGGAACTCTTACTCCAAAAAACGCTCTAGATGCTCCATAGCCTGCTTGAGGAACCTGCCAACCCGACGAAGGTCATCAAAACTTTTCTTCCCCATAACCTTAACCAAATCCTCTTCCTCCATCCGATCCAGCCCAAAAATATCTTTGCGCAAATCATTTAACTAAACGCATTTACCCACCAAATGCAAAATATCCTCCCCTAGTGAACCACACACAGTGCAGAAGTAAGGACCAGCACGCCTTAGATCTGAGCACCATCGTGACATCCTACCGGTATTCACGCCCCTTCCTAACAATCGAACACGTCGTGCCGAAAAACTTAAGGGACTCGATCCACTCCTTCAACCACCACCGACAAAATCAAGTCAACGCTACACAAAGTCGTTCTTGCCATATTTCACCCGTCATCACAACCTGAAAATAGAAGGAAAAGAAGAGAACACGATGAAGCATTTTGACACGATAGGAATTAAATGTATAAATTAAGTGTTATTTTATGTATTTCATGACGCGTATAAATTGTTGACCTCCCAGGTTATTCCCTTGTGTAAAGATATTGGGCAAATAAAAATGATTATGATTCTGATAACTTAACTTTACCGATAAACTTTCTTCTTCCCCCCAATGGGAGAGAATCCACCCGCAGACTTACCATCTATTTTGGTTCCTCTGGTCTAAGCCCCGCTTTAAAAAACAGTTCTTCCCCCAATACCTCTTTAGCCAAAACGTACCACTTGTAAGAATAAGAATTCCATAATCCGTGACGTACTCCGTGACTTGTGACATGTGACGACATCGCCATTCGTAAAAGTCCGCTTGAAAAAAACTCTCATCTTCAAGCGAATAAAAAACCTCTAACCTCCGACAGCGACGTAAATTGGTGAGAGTTATCTTTTTCTAATAACAAAACTCAAGCCAATTCAAAGTAAGATAATATCCAAGGTATCTTCTGTTCGTCTTTAGAACTCAAGACACTAATTGTACATTTTGTTTTTATTTTGACGAAAAAAACAAGAATCGGCTAGACCGTGTGTTTTGAAATAATAGTTGCGTTTTTGCAGTTACCATGGTATCTGGTACCACGGTCAAAAGACGTTTTTGCAGTTATCGTGGTATCTGGCCAGTTATCGCGGTATCTGATATTCAAATACTACGGTCCGAGCGTGGTAACTGATCGTGGTATCTGAAAAGTGATCTCACTTTCATCAAAATTTGTCAAAGTGGTGGATATCAGTTTTTCTTTTCGGATGACTTCGAAAAGTGAAATTCCGGCAATAGTCGTTTTTGCAGAGCAACCGTGTGTCTGATACCACGGTAACTGCAAAAACGACTAATTGTAGATTCAATTACCGTGGTAACAGATACCATGGTATTTCCAAGAACGCAACTAATGAAGATCTTAATTTTAATAAAATGTGGTAAACATGAGAAACGGTAGCACTTCTGTAGGGTAATCTACAGGGAACCGCTTCTGACTTAAATTTTTCTTTTCAGAGACCTCCGGTTCAACAAAATCAGAGAGATCCTGCCTGGTACTTTCAAGGATCTGAAGCACTTAAATACCTTGTAAGTAGCAAGCAAACAGACCGAATTTTCCATCTCAGGTTGCGTTCCAGAACTTAACGATTGTTAACAAATTGTTAACAGTTGTTAACTTTCTGCGTTCCAGGTTTCTGATTTCGAAATTTAAGCTCTGCCCACCTACAATTTTCGTTCCAGAGCTTAACGATTGTTAACTATTTTGTAATAATGGTCGGTGAGCATCGTTACAAAATAGTTAACAGTTGTAGAATTGGGAAAAGTTAACGATTGTTAAAGCTGCAGTTAGCTCCGCCCCGTAGTTAAGTTAACGATTGTTAACAATGGTTAAGTTCCTGGAGCGCAACCTTAATCAGTACTATTTATTTTTCCAGAGCACCAGCCATTATAGCTCCGGAACGCATCTGAACATGTGTAAACATGCCTTATAAGCTTGCAGCTCATGTCCGGTTAAAAGTCTACTAAATCGGTATTGTGAGTCACCACTCATGATATTTGGACCGTTAAAGGCACAGAAAACTTGACTACGCAACTTTCGGCCATCAAACCGACCGGGGGGGGCTTAGATAAAGATACAGGGACTTATTGACGACAGGACCCCCCTTCTTTGTTATCTCGAACCCCCTCCTTAGTGTTCCCAAAAGCTAGCTGGCAGGCCCTTGCCCCTTATGCACTGTAATTATGCACTTATTCACTGTAAAAGTTCGCCTTTGGCCGTGTTGACTAACATGTCGGGATAGTATTCAAGAGGTCGTGCGTTCGATTCCTACTCCCGGCACACAAACCTTTTGCTTTTTGTTCTACTAACTCAAAAGTCGAATTCTCGGAAACTGCCCGGAAACTGTAATGGTCGTAACGAGAATTTTTCGTACTCTCAATATCGACTCAGGGTACATACTTGATCTGTCAGCTAGCTCCCCGAGTCAAGTTTGAGTCAAGTTTTCTGTTCCTTTAAATCAAATTGTCCAGGGGTTATTCCGTCTCCAGTTGTAGCCTTCCGGCCGGTTAGAAAAGATAGGTTATTTGTAATGCTGGTCGACAAGTTTTATGTTCAATTCAGTTCAGTTCAGTTTTATTAAATTCAAAATAAAGGAACAAAATAAATTCGACCCCTACAAAGCTCCATGGCCTGTTACATAGGGGTTAATACCACAATAATAAACAAATGAACGAGTGTGTCTTTATGTTGTTTCTTTCTGTTTTACTTTCCTTTCTTTCTACACCATCACATGATCTTTGACCTTGATGTTGTAAGTAAGTTAATAATATATTTGTGATGCATCAGATTTTTGAGCTGGAGTAAAAAAAATGAAACTAAAAAAAGTACCGAGTATAGTGTTGGACAATTTTCTGACAGGGTTGAACAAATTTGGGCAAGTGTAGCATTTGCGTCTTAAATTAGGAGCTTTACTTAATGCAATTTGCTTTCTTTTAAGCTTACTCGCCGTATTTAAAGTTTAACTGAAAAGGGCTGGGATAGGACAATCTAGTGACCCATCACTGATTCACTTAAATTGGCTTGAAGACCCGCTGAAAATGCGTTACTTCGTTGTTCCGCTATTCTCGAATAATCTATTTTCATACAGTGGAATTTCCGTGCGATTTGTGGTACATCGATGCGCTTGGATCTGTGTTGTATGCCTTACGAGAAAGATTTATGATTTTTATTTTGTTCAGACCCTAAACAGTCTTCCCCAATCTCACCACTGCCCACTGAAAAGCCGCATTTGTATTGAGACTAAGGTAGCGTTCCAGCAACTTATTATTAGTTACGATCGTTACTATTCTTGTTATTATTGCCGTTCCTGAGCCCGCCGTAATAAGTAAATTGGCTCCTCCCACTTATTATTTTCGTTCCACGACTGTTACGATCGTTACAATTTACTTATGATGGTCGCGAGCATCATAAGTGATAATAACTATCGGTTCTGCAGGAACTCCCGTAAGAGTGATGACGTATGTCCGCGCTGTTATTATTTTCGTTCCCGAGAGCGTGGTAACCACCACAATCCGGCGCTCGCTCCTCCTCTTATCATCGTAACTTGTAATAACTTCACTGGAACGCTACCTAAAATTTCCCGCGTCGTAGTAGAATTTACGCTATGGGGACGGCCGCAGATATTCTGAACGTCATAACTAGAGCAGATAGTGGAAAATATAAAAATCCCTTTGCAGAATCCAAATAATTCAGTGTATTTCAATTAAATGACACAACAGTAAGTTGCCTTTTCAGTTAAACTTTAAATTAGGAGCTTTACTTAATGCTATTTGCTTTCTTTTAAGCTTACTCGTCTTATTTAAATGGTTAGATCGCGTTGAAGCAATTTTCAGTTTGATGACGAGTCAGCAAGAACTAAAATTGAAAATCTCTTGAAAAACTGTTCCAGTTTTGTGAAAAAATAGGATGTTTAGTGTCCTGTAGGCCTTGACCCTTCGTTGGACGTCTTAGAGCTTGTTTCTCTAATTTGCAGGCTGCTCAACAACAACCATATTCTCCGGCTTGAAAATGGAGCATTCGACGGATTAGAAGAGCTGAAGTATTTGTAAGTACATTTTTTTATACCGGTGAGTCAGCTGATTTAGCAGTCTGTCTGCTCTTGACAACGGTCCCTTTTACGCCACGGCTAAAGGTCGAAAAAAAAAACGATAGAAAGAAGCAGCCAATACTCTCTACGATTAAGTCCAAAACACGCCAGTGATCCTCGGGAAGAACGAGAAAACGTAGCACTAACGACTCAAACTTGACAACTCAATCCTGTGTTAACCATACCACTTCCGGCTCTTCCACTATTGTACAGGGCGATTTTGCATCGGCAAAAGTTAGTCATCAAGAGTATTGTTGTTTTTGTTGCGCTTGCAGCCTTCGGCTCATGTGCCTTATTGCGACTGTAATTTTCCGTCCGTCTGTCGGTCTGTTCAGTTTTGCTTCCACACCTTCACTGTAAAAAGTATCTCCTTTATTGGACTTTACTAGTTGTTTGTCACCGATTTCCGACATTTATATTCCTAATTAAGACAATTCAAATCTGAATTCGGAGAGTTATAATCTGATGCAGGATTAAAACGCTAGAATGCAAAATGCTGCACCGTATACACTGTAAAAAAAATCTTGCAGTATTTACTACTGGGATTAATCTTGTCTCTAAAAAGATAATCTTATCTCTAATTCGGATTAATCCTACCTCAGTAGATATAAGATTAATCCCAGTAGCAAATACTGCAGTTAACTTTAATCCTTAGTCGAAGGAACTTTTTACAGTGTATACTGCAGTATTTTCCATTCTATCGTTTTTGTTTTCCATCGAATTATAACTCTCCGAATTCGGATTTTAATCCCCCTTTTAGGAACAAAAGTGTCCGAAATCGGTGACGCACAACTACTAAGTCCGATTAAGGAGAGACTTTTTACAGTGTACCCAGTGCTCTTTTCCTGGGGGTGGAAGAATTTGAGTTCTTAAGACCTGCCGAAGTTGTGATTGTGTGATCGATTCGGGCGAAACTTGATTGATGGTAGGAGCAGATGCCTCCGATGTGACCTTTCTTCAATCAATCAATCAATCACGTTTAATCCAAATAGCTAAAAGCTAGAGGTGGAATACAAATTTACGAAATGCAGACACGAAACAAATTAACTAAAACACTTACAATATACGACCTGAAATAAATGATGGGATAAAACGACGTAAAAATTGGGCAGAAGAATTAGTTGGATATGGAGAAAACTGATTGCCAGTATTCCTCTCAGTATTCTTCTTTGTCCGGATCACCTCCGACGTACGGTAGGAAACTTGGGGGGGGGGGGGGCTGACACTCGTAGGGACCGAAGGAGTGGAGGGATTGAGATGTGCCCTAGATTTCCGATTTGAGGCTCGGGCCGTTGCCTCCGATGTGACCCTTCTTTGTCCGGATCGCCTCCGATGCATGGTAGGGAACTTTGGGGGGGGGGGGGGGCTGACACTCATAGGGACCGAACGAGTGGAGGGATTGAGATGTGCCCTAGATTTCCCATTTGAGGCTCGGGCCGGATCCGACCACGGTGGTTGGAGTTGGAGGGGAATTTGAAGGAAGAACGCGTGGTCCATTAGAATGGAGCTTGATTTGAGTAGGAGAAGACGCTCTAGATACGTCCATTTGTGGGTTCAAACCCATCCGACCTCGGTGCATGGAGTTGTAGTGCGTACCGGATGTTATCTCGAAAATGCAACTTTCAAGACGAATCTGACTCGAGTGAAAGTTGAAGGGTGACATGAACAGATGCCCTAGCTCAGTGGTTCCCAACCTTTCCCGTATCGCGTACCCCTAATCAAGGTTAAAAAAGGTTGCGTACCTCTAATCAAGGCTTAGAAAGGTGCCGTACCCCTTTTTGACGTATTTTTGTTTACTATTTTTTTTACAGTAGTCTTAATCTGAAAATGCTAGATCTGAAATCGTGTACGATAGGGTAAGTAATTTTGAGGACAATACTGAAGCTGAGTTAGGGGACCCAAAAACGACTGAAACGATGTTTTGAAGGACACCTGAATGAAGAGTACCAAGTATCATCCCTATCTGTATGACTTCGGTTAAAATTGCCTGCAGAAAACCCAATCCAAATACGAAATAGTGTTTCCAAGCTCCATTTTGCATCTGTCCTTATTTCAGTACCGAACAATTTTAGAAACGAACAAATGTCTCCAATCAACCCTTCTTCTGGAATATTTTTTACCCAGTTAAGCCCAAAAGTATATCTAGAAGAAATTCCAGTACGATCCGCCCAGCGCTGCACAAGATTTGAATGAATTGCGCTTTCTGTCTTGGAGTATGTATGTGCAAACCTCCAGAAACGAACATCCCTGTTTTGAAAACGTCACGCTCAGGCGAATAATGCTCTCCGTGGCCATGTCTGTAAATGCATTCTCCATGGTGTGTTCAAGTATGGTTTCATTGTTCAGGTGTCCTTTAAAGCTATAGACTAACTTGATTTTGGGACCTTCGCGCACCCCTCGTGAGGGTCTCTCGTAGGCCTACCCCTTTAGGTAAGCGTACCACTGGTTCTGGTACATTCTTCCCGTAACAAGTGCCATAGAAGCTCGAAGCTCTTGTTATATCTAATGTGGGACAGAGTAAGTTGTAGTTGAACTGGAACGGACGATGAATCTCGACTCATAATTTCACTGAGCTGCGGTTTTACTGTGCGGACAGAAGATCAGGACCTCCCAGTCGTATTGTCTGTACTTACATCCTTTCCCGCCAAGAAAATGCGTTGCATCTTTCCTACATAATTGATAATGGTGTTGACATCAGGGCCCAACGTGGCCCAAGCAATTCTGTTCTCTAACTAGCCCCGTGTTCGATTTCTTTGACGAATATGTAGGAGTCGCAGTGGGCTTAGGGATTAATTTAGTAAGGACATGTTGAAGTTCTTTTAATCTTGCAAAAAAAAAACATAAAATTAAATATAGGTGTTTGACGATGCAAAACGGACAGACGATCAAGATCTCCCAGTCGTATTACCTGTACTTTCATCCTTTCCCGCCCGCCAAGAAAATGCCTTGCATCTTTCCTACGTAATTGATATTGGTGTTGACATCCAGGGCCCAAGCAATTCTGTTCTCTAACTAGCACCGTGTTCGATTTCTTCGACGAATAAGTAGGATTCGGAGTGGGCTTAGAGGATTAACATAGTAAGGACATGTTTAAGTTCTTTTAATCTTGCAAAAAAAAAAAAAAACAGAATGAAAATTAAATGAAGGTATTTTACGATGCAAAACGGATAGGTCAGCTACATTTTATTAGAGCTCTAGTAAAATTTAGCCGACGTATCCATTTTCATCGTCAAATATGATTCGCAGTCAGCTTGGGCTGAAGGAATATCTTGAATATAGAACTGAGCAGTGAGATGAGTGAGATAGCTCAAGTGCTAATTCAAGAGGTAAGTTGCATTTCCGGTTCTAAAGTCCCCGTCGAAGGAACGAGGAGGTCGTTGTATTCACGGGCACTCGACGCAAGAAATTACAGGAGTTTGCTCTTGAGCCGTTTTATAAATTTAATTTCGACTTTTCTCTTAGGTATTTGTACAAGAACCGAATCAAAGATATAGATGCAAAGGTTTTTCACAACCTGCACAAATTGGAGCAGTTGTAAGTTGAGCTTCCGTTATAACTTATTTTCTCTATGTGGGATGGCTGTTGTTCGTTAGTTAGCCAAGTTTGCCAGCAGTGTTCTATCATTCCCCTACATGGGAATCGGCACTTCACACGCTATTGTTCAGCGTTTGTCGGGGATTCAATGTGTCAGGAGGGAATGTTCCCCGAGAGATCGGGGAATCTACTTGCCCAGTGCCAATCGCCCCGCTCCCTCTGCCAACATTCCCCGAGCACTCGGGGAATTGAAGTGTCCATAGCTAATGTTCCCCAACATGCAAACACTGATTTGTTGAGTTGAGGTGGGGGATTCCGAATGCCAGGGGCTTATTTTCCCCGGTAAGCAGTAACGTTTTTCTAGGTCGGGGAATCAAATTGTAGGGAGGTATATTGCTCCCCAAAAGTACACTGAGATGGGGGAGTCGAAGTGTCGAGGGCTAATGTTCCCGGATAAGTACAAATTTATTGTTCAGTAGAGATCGGGGAAACTAAGTACCAGGAACTAATGTTCCCCGACAGGCAAAGGTTTTGAGATAAAAGAAATAGCCTAATACTAACAAATAAAGTAAGAAAAGGAATAAATTCAAAAAGAGAAAAGGAGTCGAAGGAACAGAAAATAAGTGAAAAATACAAATTTATATTCAAATAATGCATAAAACGGTTATGTCAGCTACGATGCTTTGGCAGCGATATTTCGGCCCTTCTTGGCAAGGGTCCTCGTCAGGCTGTCAATCTTCAGGGTCAGCTTTGGTGAAGGAAACAAACCTGCAATAAATAACTGAAGCTTCTATACCCACTATAAATATCTTATTCGGCAAATTACGTTTAAATACCACTGTAGGGAAAAAAATATTGTAGGTAAAAAACTGCAGGTTTGTTTCCTTCCCCAAAATTGACCATGAAGATTGACAGCCTGACGAGGACCCTTGCCAAGAAGGGCCGAAATATCACTGCCAAAGCATCCTAGCTGACATATTCGTTTTATGGATTATTTGAATAGCTTGGGCTCAAGGAATATTTAAATAAAAAGATAGTAGAAAAATACAAATGAAAATAAGGAAGGAAATACAAATAAAAGCATCCGATCTCTATATAAGCTACAGTATACGATTTGCTTGTCGGGAAACATTTGCCCCTGGTACTACAAAGGAAATCCAAATAAAAGTATCCGATACCTATACAGGCTACAGTGCTTGTCGGGAAACATTAGCCCCTGGTACTTCGATTCCCCGACATGAAACTAAGAAAATTAGTATTTGCACATCGGGGAAAAGTAGCCCCCTTCACATCGACTCCCCTACATCATAAACCGTTATTGCCCATATCGGGGAAAATTAGCCCCTGGCACTTGGATTCCCCGACCTCAAGTCAACAAAATCAGTATTTGCATGTCGGGGACCATTTAAGTCCCTGACACTTCGATTCCCCAATCTCAGAATCGATTATTCTTTGGTTGTTCAAGAAGTTTATAAGTCAACCCGTAGCGCCTATGGGCGCATCGTCCCCAACCGGGGGCGCTATAGTCGTAAAGCTTTGGGAAATTTGTACAGCACCTTCTGCACTCCTTCTATACTATTTCGTTCTGGCGTCACTCTTGTTCTGCGAAAGAAGGAGATTAAAAAGATGAGATCATGTTATTTTAAATATGCAAAGCACCTTCTCTACTTGCCGAAATTATGTCATAACCATGCATTGACGGAGAAATTCAAAATTCAAGATGCAAGTGTTACCCTTTTGGATGTTTCCTCATCGCTTTCAAAATTCATGGACAACAGGGCCCAACCAGCGCACGACGTCGTCCACTGCTTCCTGACCGAAGATTAAAAATTAAGTGTCTTTTCTGTGTGTTTATGTGTTTTGTTTATTTTCTTTATTTTCTTCATTTACTCCGCCTTTTCAAAATGGCGGGTCATAAATAATAAATTACTTACTTACTTACTATTTGATTATGAGGGAACATTAGCTCTGAACACTTTGATTCCCCGAGTGCTCGGGTAGTGTTAGCCCAGGAAACATCGACGGTTACACGGTTCGGACGGTTAGCCCTGGGCAAATAAATTCCCTGTCTGTCGGGGAACATTACCTGATGACACATCGAATCCCCGACAAACTGGGAACAATTTGTTTTTTTCCATTGTACTTCGTTGTAGATTTAGTAGGCTAATTTATCTTCAACGGTCAGCTGTATATTAGTATGTAAGTGTGTGTGAGTTTGATTGACATGTTGTTGTTTCTTTTATACACTACTCTTCAGTTTTGAAGAATTCAAATAAATAATAGTAATAGTAATCATAGCGTGTGGAGTAACGATTCCCTGATAGGGGAACGATAGGCACTGCCAGGTTTTCCGTACGGACGATTCCGAGGTGGACAATCTCGCCACAAAACCCAGGAAAACCAGTGTTGTAGATTGTGATCCTGTAGCGTAGAGGAGGCTCAGGGCCTATCTCCTAGTGTATGTAGCCTAGCGTGAAACATTCTAGGTCTGCTACTTATGTTTATTTACTATTTGTTAGGTCACTGGCTGAAATCCGAACTGAGTTATCGAATTAATATTGAATACATTGGCACTACTCCTTACATACCAGATTTACCCTGTAAGATGAACATCAACGCGCTGACTTGACTGTTTTTACGTTGGGTCTTTCTGTATTTGTTCGTTGATACCTTTTGTCATCCTGAGATGGAGCCAACTCACGATGTCTCATTAAAATAGCGAGGCAGCGATGTACTTAATGAACTGTCATAAAGTATGGGGTTTCTGCTCGGGGAATTAGGTTTATCTCAGGTAGTGTGCGATCCGTGTTATTCCAAAAGGAGGAAGGACTTCAACGACGAAGGGCTTCCAACTAATATTGATGTTGGAACTGCAGATTCGTGGCACATCATTGTTGATTACAGACCTAATTGACGACAATTTGCATATTCTTATGTGTATTATAACTTACATGCACTTGTGTGAGTAGCAAGCTACGCATAAAACCTGTACGCTGAAAAAACTTACGACGAAAAGTGTTTTAGACGTACACTGTCGAGACTAATGACCTATTTTTTGCAGTATATTATTATTATTATTATTAATAGCAGCAAAGGGACCGAGTCGTTCCATGAAGCTCAATCTTCCATGAAGGCATCGACAGTTGATATCAGGAGGGATCCCACCCACGGTGGAAACCTCCAGTAGGGTCGAGATCTTCTTTAAAAGTGCTCCCAGTGAAAAGTTTATCTCCAATAGTAGTTTGAAGTTGTACGAAAAAGTAGCATGCAGTACGAACTGATGCTACTACATGGTTCTGTGTCAAGGCTACCGTGTTACTGCATTCTAGTGCATGCTACTATTAGCAAGACCGGATGCTAATATAAGACAGGATGCTACTGGATACTGCTGCTTAAGATTCGCCCAGTCTGAGGCACATTAAATGATAGTATTCTTTGCTATTACATATCAATACATGCAACTTTTTCGTACAACTATCATACAACTACGCAGGCTACACATTTTTCCTTGGGCTGTACTGTAACGGACTGACTATTTCAGGTATCTGCATTTCAATAGAATCGAAACACTTCCAAGCGGGCTGTTTGACTCGCTGCTGAAGCTTGATAGACTGTAAGTATTCGTCAATACCCTCTTTAGACTTATCAGTTAGACCCAGAGCAAAATAACACTGGGGGTAGTGCCAAGGCCTATGCTTTATTAATCGGAAACGGGCCTGACTCATAGCGCCGCCCACTACGCTCGGGACACTCAAAGCGAGACAAACTTGCGGGCTTGGAAAATTTCTATACAGCTAGGATGCGGCCTGCACATATCGAGAAAACAGTGGAGGTTGTACATTTTTTTTTGCTGTGTTTAGAATAGAATAGAATAGTGTATTTTTATAAACACGGCATACAAATATATTAATGCATTGAAAACATAATGCTCCTAGGACACATAAATAAGCTATCTTCTATTTAAATTCCCACTCACATAATCTACCACCGTTTTAATAACGTTATCTTTAGTCGATGTTAATATACCATGGGAGAGCAGTCTTCCCCCAAACTGATCCGGGAGACGAGAGTCCTGGCACTGCCCTAGGAGGCAGGGGCGTCATGACCGGGGGGGGGGGGGGGGATGGGGGATTCGCCAAAACAGTTGATTTTTTTTCATTAAAACATTCGATTTTCCTGAAAATCAGTCGATTTTTCGTTGGAACAGTCTTTTTTTCTGAAAATCAGTCGATTTTTATGGCACTTGCAGCCTCTGGCTCAAGTGCCATATACCGATCACAATTCCGTCTGTCGGTCTGTCGGTCTGTCTTCCAGATGTGCTAGGACAATGAAACTTGGCAGGCATATCAGGGACCCGACCAAACTAACCTGGAAATAATCAGTTTCCCGATCCGACCATATGGGGGGGAGTGCGGGGCGCTGGAAACTTGCAAATTTAGGGCATTTTGTCACTTTTTTCTGAGTTAGGGTACTTCTAGATGAGCTAGGACAATGAAACTTGGCAGGAATATCAGGGACCCAGGGACCCGACCAAAAACTTACTCTTGATCGATCAAATCATCTTGACACATGCAAGTGCCATATGAGCTTACAGCTCTTGTTTCGAAACTCGTCGTTTTTTTCTTGAAGACAGTCGTTTTTTTCTGCAAAAACAGTCTTTTTTTCTGCAAAAACAGTCGGTAAAAATTACCAGCCAGTCGGTAAATTCCTTGCCCCCCCCCCCAAAAAAAAAAAAACATTTTGGGTAGTAACGTCTCTGCTAGGAGGTGGGCAACAGTGTCCTCTCCAACAAGACAAATCGGACACCTGTACTTCAATTATCGGTTATCAGTTATCGGAGCTGCTGATGAACGACTGATCGGGTTTCAGTAGTGACGTGTCGCTAGTGGTGCTAGTTTCGCTGCTCTTCAAGTGTGTGTCACTTTTTTCAAGTCTTGGCGCTACTTTCTAGTGTCATTTTGCTCTGCTTACTGACCCCTATCTGCTACCATGAAAAAGAGCTTCATATGGTTTAAAGTCTCAGTTCGGTCTTATTATCAGGATATCATCCCTTCTGCCGGTCAACATAGTAATAACCGATACATTGATCGGATTTTCGCTCTTTCCTTTCTGACTGTAGGTCGGTAAAGCAATGTGTGGTCAAAGACGCTCATTTCAGTGGATTGTAAATGCAAAATTTCTATCTTAAAGATTGCTTTAGCACCCTACTCTTCATTTAAGAAATAGATGTAGACCAGATCAAAATAACACTAGGGAGTTCCGCCAAGACTTGAAAAATTTGACACACACTCGAACAGCAGTGACACTAGCACCACTAGCGATAGAGAACGTCCCTACTGAAACTCAATCAGTCGTGCACCAGCGTTGCCTTTGATAACTCTATATTTCGAACACAGCGAAAAAGAGATACAACCTCCTCTGTTTCCTCGATGTGTGCCGACCGCATCTCAGCTGTACTACACTGTAAAAAGTTTCTCCGTATAAAGATTAAAGTTAACTGCAGTATTTGCTATTCAGATTCATTTTGTCTCTATTTGGTATTAATCTTATCTGCGTAGAGATAAGAATAATCCGAGTAGCAAATACTGCAGTTAACTTTAATCTTTATCCGGAAAAACTTTTTACAGTGTAGAATTTTCTAAACCGCAAGTTTGTCTCGCTCTGAAGTTCGCGAGCGTAGTGGGAGGCGCCACGACCTCCACCAGGAACAAAAATTAAATAATCAACGCCAACTTACCGGCTGTCCATCCCAAGACATGTTCATCCCCCGAACTCGCCCCAGCAGGTGTGGAATACATGGATAATCCAAAATTATCTGATATACAGTAGAGGTATGCTTATTTGAACGTTTGTTGACTTTGAACTTCAACATTTTCATGCACTTGCTGTGCCTAAAGTTAACTACGTAGTTAATAAGTTAAGTAGTTGATAAGGGCCTCTAAAAACGCCTGAATATGTAATTTGGATCTTCCTTCTACCAGTTAGCCCAAAATTACACTGTTCACATTTAAGTAATGTTCAAATAAGCATACTTAAGATACTAAGAAGAACTAACTTGGTCCTCATTACATGCTTATAGAAAGTGACATGCTTAGAAAACAGAAAACTAAAGATCCTCTTTTCCACAGGTTCTTACACAATAACAAGCTCCAGCGAATCCCTAGTGGTGCGTTTGGAAGTCTTGGGGAGATGAAGCGACTGTAAGTAATGTATCTTATTACAGTTATACTCAGAATTTGCATAATATCGTGTTCAAAGCTACCCGCTTCCTTCGATATCCTTATAACTACTAATTGTTGTTTTTAATTCCCTGTTTTGGTGTTGTGAAGTTTTTATGGCACTTGCAGCCTCTGGCTCAAGTGCCATATACCGATCACAATTCCGTCTGTCGGTCTGTCGGTCGGTCCGAGTTTTTTTGTCCCACATATCCGAGTTAGGGTACTTCCAGATGTGCTAGGACAATGAAACTTGGCAGGCATATCAGGGACCCGACCAAACTTACCTGGAAATAATCAGTTTCCCGATCCGACCATATGGGGGGGAGTGCGGGGCGCTGGAAACTTGCAAATTTAGGGCATTTTGTCACTTTTTTCTGAGTTAGGGTACTTCTAGATGAGCTAGGACAATGAAACTTGGCAGGAATATCAGGGACCCGACCAAACGAACCTGGAAATAATCAGTTTCCCGATCCGACCATATGCGGGGGAGTGGGGGCGCTCGAAACTTGAAAATTTAGGGCATTTTGTCACACTTTTTCGAGTTAGGGTACTTCCAGATGAGCTAGGACAATGAACCTTGGCAGGAATATCAGGGACCTGACCAAAGTAACCTGGAAATAATAAGTTTCCCGATCCGACCATATGCGGGGGAGTTGGGGCGCTGGAAACTTGAAAATTTAGGGCATTTTGTCACACTTTTTCGAGTGAGGGTACTTCCAGATGAGCTAGGACAATGAAACTTGGCAGGAATATCACGGACCCGACCAAAGTAACCTGGAAATAATCAGTTTCCAGATCCGACCATATGGGGGGGGAGTGCGGGGCGCTGGAAATTTGAAAATTTAGGGCATTTTGTCACACTTTTTCGAGTTAGGGTACTTCCAGTTGTGCTAGGACCATGAAACTTGGCAGGCATATCAGAGACCCGACCAAACAAAATTAGGAATAATCAGTTTTCTGATCCGACCATTTTGGGGGGGGGGGGGGGGTGGAGGGCAGGGGAATCCGGGAAACTGAGAAGTGTGTAACTTTCGAACGGATGATCGGATTGTAATGAAACTTCATAACTGAAGAGAATATATATCTGTAATGTCCCGTTTAAAGTCTTGACCGGATTCGGTAGCCAGGGGGGAGTTGGGGGGGGGGGGGGAGACCGGAAATTTCAAGAAACGGTTAGAATGGAGGGATCGGAGTGAAACTTGCTGGGAAGAACAAGCATCTGCTCTAGATAAGTCCTTTAGACCATTGTACTGGATCCGGACACTTATGGGGGGGGGGGGGCCGGAATTCCGGTGATGGTGGTTTTTTGGATTTTCACGATGAAACTTGGCAGGCATATCAGGGACCCAATCAAACTGACTTCAAAATAAAAATATTGTTGATCAGATAATGGTGGGGGAGTGGAGGGAGGGGAATCCGCAGGGGAATCCGGGAAATTGAGAAGTGTGTAACTTTCGAACGGATGATCGTATTGTAATGAAACTTCATAACTGAACAGAATATATATCTGTAATGTCCCGTTTAAAGTCTTGACCGGATTGGGTAGCCAGGGGGGAGTTGGGGGGGGGGGGGAGACCGGAAATTTCAAGAAACGGTTAGAATGGAGGGATCGGAGTGAAACTTGCTGGGAAGAACAAGCATCTGCTCTAGATAAGTCCTTTAGGCCATTGTACTTGATCCTGACACTTATGGGGGGGGGGGGGGTCCCGGAATTCCGGTGATGGTGGTTTTGGGGACTTTCACGATGAAACTTGGCAGCCATATCAGGGACCCAATCAAACTGACTTCAAAATAAAAATTTTGTCGATCAGATAATGGTGGGGGGAGTGGAGGGAGGGGAATCCGAAATTTTCAGTCATGCGTAATTTTAGAATGGTTGATTGGATTCGAGTGAAATTTAAGAATTCAACAGAGGACATTTCTCCGATGATTTTTTTCATATCCGGACCGGATCCGGCAACTATTGGGGGGGGGGGAAATATGTGCCCCGTTCAGAATGGAGGGATCGGGATGGAACTTTGTGGGAAGAACAAACAGATGCTCTAGGTAAGTCATTTGCTGAATCAGATTGGCTACGTGCACCGCGGGGGAGCTGGGTGGGGGGGGGGGGGGTGGACCGGAAATCTCGAGAAACGGTTAGAATGATGGTATCGGAGTGAAACTTGCTGGGAAGAACAAACATCTGGTCCATATAAATCTTTTACATAATTTGACTGGATCCGGACACTTGAGGGGGGGGGGGGGGAGGAGGGGTATCCCGGAATTCCGTTTTTGGGGGATTTTCACGACGAAACTTGGAAGGCATATCAGGGACCCGGTCAAACTGACTTGGAATAAAAAAAAATCCTCGATATGATAATCTTGGGGGGGGGGAGTTGAGGGAGGGGAATCCGGAATATTGAGTCATGCGTAACTTTGGAACGGGTGATCGGATTCGAGTGAAATTTAATAATTAAACAGAGGACATTTTTCTCTTGTGACCTTTTTCATTTCCGGACCGAATCCGGCAATTATCGGGGGGAGGGCGGAAAATACTTGACCCGCTTAGACTGGTGTGATCTGGATCGAACTTCGTGGGAATGACAAACAGATGCTCTGGATTAATCATTTACAGAACAGGATTGGCTCCGGTTATTGTGGGTGGAGTTGGAGGAGGGGGAGGGGGGTCTGGGATTCCGGTGATCGCGCGTTAAGGTACTTCCAGATGTGCTAGGACGATGAAACTTCGCTGGAATATTGGAGACTCAACAACATTTGCTTAGAAATTGCTACTTCCCAAATCCGATTATTCCTTAAAGTACCAATCTTGACCGCAAAGTAAAAAAAATACTTTTAAGCAATATATGCATTTTCGTGATGCCCATCAGCCCATTAGCAGTTTTGCCTCAAGGGTTTTGCTTACAAATGAAGTTCCAGCTCCCTTATAGCGCGCATATCAACCGCAAAGTCGAAACTTACTCTTGATCGATCAAATCATCTTGACACATGCAAGTGCCATATGAGCTTACAGCTCTTGTTTTTTTAGTTAATTAAATTTTGTCGGTCACCCGTCGACACTTTCAGAATTCTCATAACAGCTAACGCAAGGATACATGATTTCAATAGATAACATACAACATGCCATCTGTTAGTGTTACAGAAAATTAGGCTATGCGCCTTTAAATGTTACGTTTTTATGGCACTTGCAGCCTCTGGCTCAAGTGCCATATACCGATCACAATTCCGTCTGTCGGTCGGTCCGAGTTTTTTGTCACACTTTTTCGAGTTAGGGTACTTCCAGATGTGCTAGGACAATGAAACTTGGCAGGCATATCAGGGACCCGACCAAACTAACCTGGAAATAATCAGTTTCCCGATCCGACCATATGCGGGGGAGTGCGGGGCGCTGGAAACTTGAAAATTTAGGGCATTTTGTCACACTTTTTCGAGTAAGGGTACTTCCAGGTGAGCTAGGACAATGAAACTTGGCAGGAATATCAAGGACCCGACCAAACTAACCTGGAAATAATCAGTTTCCCGATCCGACCATACGCGGGGGAGTGGGGGCGCTGGAAACTTGAAAATTTAGGGCATTTTGTCACACTTTTTCGAGTTAGGGTACTTCCTGTTGTGCTAGGATCATGAAACTTGGCAGGCATATCAGAGACCCGACCAAACAAACTTAGAAATAATCAGTTTTCTGATCCGACCATTTTGGGGGGAGTGGAGGGCAGGGGAATCCGGGAAATTGAGAAGTGTGTAACTTTCGAACGGGTGATCGGATTGTAATGAAACTTCATAACTGAATAGAATATATATCTGTAATTTCCCGTTTAAAGTCTTGACCGGATTTGGTAGCCAGGGGGGAGTTGGGGGGGAGACCGGAAGTTTCAAGAAACGGTTAGAATGGAGGGATCGGAGTGAAACTTGCTGGGAAGAACAAGCATCTGCTCTAGATAAGTCCTTTAGACCGATGTACTGGATCCGGACACTTATGGGGGGGGGGGGGGTTACCGGAATTCCGGTGATGGTTGTTTTGGGGATTTTCACGATGAAACTTGGCAGGCATATCAGGGACCCGATCAAACTGACTTCAAAATAAAAATTTTGTCGATCTGATAATGGTGGGGGGAGTGGAGGGAGGGGAATCCGAAATTTTCAGTCATGCGTAATTTTGGAATGGGTGATCGGATTCGAGTGAAATTTAAGAATTGAACAGAGGACATTTCTCCGATGATCTTTTTCATATCCGGACCGGATCCGGTAACTATTGGGGGGGGGGGGGGGAATACGTGACCTGTTTAGAATGGAGGGATCGGGATGGAACTTTGCGGGAAGAACAAACATATGCTCTAGGTAAGTCATGTACTGAATCGGATTGGCTACGGGCACCGTGAGGGAGCTGGGGGGGGGGGGGTGGACCGGAAATCTCGAGAAACGTTTAGAATGATGGTATCGAAGTGAAACTTGCTGGGAAGAACAAGCATCTGCTCTAGATAAGTCCTTTAGACCATTGTACTGGATCCGGACACTTATGGGGGAGGGAGTGGGTTTCCCAGAATTCCGGTGATGGTGGTTTTGGGGATTTTCACGATGAAACTTGGCAGGCATATCAGGGACCTGATCAAACTGACTGCAAAATAAAAATTTTGTCGATCTGGTAATGGTGGGGGGAGTGGAGGGAGGGGAATCCGAAATTTTCAGTCATGCGTAATTTTGGAATGGGTGATCGGATTCGAGTGAAATTTAAGAATTGAACAGAGGACATTTCTCCGATGATCTTTTTCATATCCGGACCGGATCCGGCAACTATTGGGGGGGGGGGGGGGAATACGTGACCCGTTTAGAATGGAGGGATCGGGATGGAACTTTGTGGGAAGAACAAAGAGATGCTCTAGGTAAGTCATTTACTGAATCGGATTGGCTACGGGCACCGTGGGGGAGCTGGGTGGGGGGGGGGGGGTGGACCGGAAATCTCGAGAAACGTTTAGAATGATGGGATCGGAGTTAAACTTGCTGGGAAGAACACACATCTGATCCATGTAAATCTTTTACATAATTTGACTGGATCCGGACACTTGAGGGGGGGAGGAGGGGGTTTCCCGGAATTCCGTTTTTTGGGGGATTTTCACGACGAAACTTGGAAGGCATATCAGGGACCCGGTCAAACTGACTTGGAATAAAAAAAAATCCTCGATATGATAATCTTGGGGGGGGGGGGGGAGTTGAGGGAGGGGAATCTGGAATATTGAGTCATCCGTAACTTTGGAACGGGTAATCGGATTCGAGTGGAATTTAATAATTAAACAGAGGACATTGTTCTCTGGTGATCTGTTTCATTTCCGGACCGAATCCGGCAATTATTGGGGGGAGGGCGGAGAATACTTGACCTGCTTAGACTGGTGTGATCTGGATCGAACTTCGTGGGAATGACAAACAGATGCTCTGGATTAATCATTTACAGAACCGGATTGGCTCCGGGTATTTTGGGTGGAGTTGGAGGAGGGGGGGTCTGGGATTCCGGTGATCGCGCGTTAAGGTACTTCCAGATGTGCTAGGACGATGAAACTTCGCTGGAATATTGCGCATCTCAACCGCAAAGTCGAAACTTACTTTTGATCAATCGAATCATCTTAACCCATGCAAGTGCCATATGAGCTTACAGCTCTTGTTCTAAAACATAACACTAAACATGGTTTGCAAAGTTACCTTTACCGAAAAAAAAACTTGAAAGGTCATCACGGAAATATCCTGTAAACTTGTATTTAACATGTCTTTTGAAATTGCGCATCCTAGTGTTAAATGTGTATTGAAATTCTGACAGTTCAGAGTTTAAAGTTTAATTGAAAAGCGAAACATGTTGTTGTATCATTCAAGAGAATTCAGTGCATTATTTGGATTGTGTGAAGGGATTTTTTTTTTAATATTTGATCTAGAATGACGTTCAGAATATCTACGGCCGTCCTCACAACGCAAAAATTCTACTATGACGCGGAAAATTTGAATCTCAATCGAAACGCAGCTTTTCATTGTCCAGTAATCATCTTGCGGAAGGAAGCTCACTGCATGAACACTTATATTTCCTAAATCGTTTTCGTCAAGCATACAACACAGGTATAAGTGCATATAGGTGCCACAACCCCGACAGGGAAACTCCACTGTTTGAAAATTGATTATTGTGAATAGCGGAACAACGAAGTAACGCATTTTCGTTGAGTCTTCAAGGCTCTTGAAGTGAACAAGTGACGGACAGCAAGAGTGTCCTATCTCAGCCCTTTTCGGTTAAACTTTAATTGAAAAGGCACCTTATTTTTACATCTGATATTTGAATACATCGCTATATGTTGACTCACCGAAGGGATTTTGCATTTTTTCATCCGGGGCTCTAGCAATAACATTCAGAGTGTCCGCTGCTTGCACGACAACCCTAAATTCATCCAGACGCGGAGAATTTGAATTTCAACAAACGCCTGCATTTCCAATGTGAGCAGTGCGAAGCTAAAATCGCTAAAAATCGCATTATGCTAGGACTGAAATCTCATCTTTACGAAGCTTCCCTCCTCCTATTAAAACTTGAGCCACTCCATGTCCGCCGACAAAACTTAATTTTACGTTTTGGCTGATCAATCCTTGCCAGTGAAAAACATAGAGGTATTCTGCCCGATCTAGCACCGGCGACAGGACGGACGCGGCACCAAAATCTTCTGGTGCCAGTTAAATGTCGCACTAACCGGTATTCGAATTCCTTTGTACCATAGTTGCGTTTTTTCAGATACCATGGTATCTGATACCACGGTCTAAAGTCGTTTTTGCAGTTATCGCGGTATTTGATACCAAGGTCAAAAGGCGTTTTTGCAGTTATCGTGGTATCTGGCCAGTTATCGTGGTATCAGATATTCAGATACCACGGTCCGACCGTGGTAACTGGTCGTGGTATCTGAAAATTCTTCTCACTTTCATCAAATTTTGTCAGATTGGTGAGAAAGAAGTTTAGCACTTAGTGACGTAACTGGATATCTGTTTTTCTTTTGGGATGACTTCGAAAAGTGCAGTTTCGGCAATAGTCGTTTTTGCAGAGCACCATGTATCAGATACCACGATAACTGCAAAAACGACTAATTGCAGATCCAGTTACCGTGAAAACGCAACTCATATTTCACTGGGAAGATTAGCAAAAAACAAGTGAATGCCAATGTAATAATTGTATATATTCAAGTATTTTAACACATGGAATGTAATGGTCAACGTATAGTGCCATGTCGGCGCTACGAGTTATATCTATAAAAATATCTACCCATCTATCTAGCTAGCTAGGACGGACAAACGAATTAACGCATTTTTATCGGATTTCCGGGCCTATTTTAGTGAATAAGAGATGTGTAACTAGACTGTCGGATCTTATCCCTGTTCGGTTATTTAAACATATATTTCGGTTATATAAACAGGAGAAAAAACTTTAAAAATCGGATTTTATGGTGACAGTTTCGGGAAGAATAAAAGCTATATCTATCTATCTATCTAATTATCAGAACTACAGAACAAACCAGAAACCCCTAATAGCAATATCGGGGACCTCTCTCGACGAGTATTTCATTTTCTTCGTGGATTCGATCAGGCTAAGCTTAAACCACTTCTTTGGCCCAAGCCCACCTCTATAAATAATTACTCAAAACGAATCCGTCATCTTTTATCTGTGACATTTCGACTCTTCTTGACAGGGATCCTCATCAAGCTGTATGTACCACAATTTGGAAAAATTTAGATTTAGGATATTTCCAGGCAAATCATATGGAAATCGAACTTCTTGAAAGAAAACGGACCTTTTTTCGTCCTCTTGTCTTTTTATTTATTTATTATTACATTTGGCGTTAAGCTTTTAGCTTGTCGCCATTACTACACAAGTACAAACGGATTAGATACACTTTACACACAGAAACTGAGACACTACCAAAGTAAACAAATTTTCAAACTTCAAAAGCAACTGAGTAAAATGGGGTGTCGACTCTACCACGCTTAAACATTTGCATACTGCCTGAATCAACAACTTCTACTGGCAAGCTCTTCCACGGTCCAGTTACCCTATTGACGAATGAACACTGACCATTTTTTTTATGTGGTTTCGGATGGTACAGTTTACAAAGGTGTTGGTGGGTTGTATGGTAGTGATTGAACTTGGAAAATGAATTGGGGTCAAGATCGTCTACTCGTTTAATTATCCGAAATTTTTTAATAATGTCACTGATCATCTTAATCATCTTGATTCTAGGAGACTAGACAGCAATGCTCTTATCTGTGACTGCCAGCTACTTTGGTTGGCCAAACTTCTCCAGGAAAAAGGAGAGGAAACCCAAGCCGCCGTCACTTGCCTCCACCCGAGCCCCATGAAAGGAAAGTCACTGACCCAGCTTCTGGAAGAAGAAGAATTTTATTGCAGTAAGTAACTTAACGATCAAAACGTCAACTACATCACAATAAGAATATATAATTAACAGTTAGAGACTGGTTGTATTTCATGTTTACTTATTTTATTTATGTGTTTTCCTCGAGTGATGCTGGTTTTCAGTCGCCCTTCCCTCATTTTGTTGTTGTTTTTGTTTGGATTTATTTCGCTTCGTGTTGGCGATTTCGTGAGGTGATCGTTCTACTCAGTGTTGGGTCGATTTTGTTTTACTGATTTTCTTTAATGGAAGGTTTTGAACCATTCGATGTTTTTTCTTCTCTTCGGTTCGCTGGTGCTTTAGTGGGCAAGGAAAGAAATCGTTTGAATGGAAACTAATCCGCTTGGAAGCGCTAAACTGGAGTATGGCGAATTGCATACCAACGTTCGGCTAGTGTACTGAGTGTTACCAAGAACAAATAATCAGATAGAACCTCCGTCTTCCCATCTCTGTAATATATTATATATATCTGTATTTAAAAGCTATTGAGCCATATACAGAACAATCTCAAAACACAAAAACATACCAAAAACAATCTCACTTTTTCTCGCATT
The DNA here is from genome assembly GCA_030848855.1 of Branchinecta sandiegonensis. Taxonomy (NCBI): domain Eukaryota; kingdom Metazoa; phylum Arthropoda; class Branchiopoda; order Anostraca; family Branchinectidae; genus Branchinecta; species Branchinecta sandiegonensis. The sequence continues at coordinate 2,697,877 of JAUPMV010000009.1, forward strand.
CATAACTTAATATCACCTACCGACATTTTACTAAACTAATCACTTTGTCTATCATATTACCAAAACAAACTATAGAACTAAGAGGCGTAGACTTTAGGATACCTAGAAGTAGCTCACCCCCCCCCCCCCCATTTTGAAAAAGAGTACCCCTTATATTAGAAGGCTTCTCACACCTCAAGAGTAATATGACCATGCGGAGTCGAATATTGCCCCGTACCCCGCCCGATGCTCAAGGTTCAAGGTTATTCTTACTATAACTGATACCTAAACATTAATAATACGATACTCTGCACTTAAAATTATTTAAAGTTCAATGGGCGGATCAAACAATCATGATACCACATTACCACCCCCTAGAATACAACGTTACATCAGAAATCAGCAGATTCCTCGACAACTTATTTTCGCTAATATATCGTTGCGTCGTTTTTTGCTGACTGCCATACTCCGATTTACTAGCTTCGACAAATATAAGCGGAGTTTCTTTTTTCTTATGTATTCGTTGTTATATTTGTATATGTTGGCAAATATTCATATTAACGGTGTTAACTGAGAATTCGTTGTAAGCTCTGGAATCAGCTGGACCATGCAAACCAAGCTGAGGTTAGGAGCTACGCGGCACATCACGTGACGTTACCTCTACAAATATCTATATCGCTGTGAAGCCGCGTAGAAGAAACTTTCGAAGTCAAAGCCGATTGGTTCCCTAGACGCGCTCCACAGCGGGCCTGCAGCTCTAACCCCGCTCAGTTTTGTAAGTAGGTAAGGTTCATCAGACAAGAACTTGCTAGCTAGCTAATTTGATTATTTTAAATTATCATTCTTTTTTTTTCAATCAATCAATCAGTTTTATTTTCAACCCTAATACCATTAGGCTAACACGGGCGGGAATTGGAAAAATAAACACTCGCTAACAATAGAAATAAAACACAAACTAACAAACAATAAATAAGAAACGAACTAACAAAGAATAAATAAGAAACGAACTAACAAACAGCAAATAAGAAACGAAAAAAAATATTTTTAAAATAAAATATTTAACACTCACAGGTTACACAACAGGACACATGGCGGTACAAATACTGACGATTGACAAATACTGACATTTTATTAAACGTATTTACGAAACACGGCACAAACGTATTAATGTGCCACTTTGTTTTGGTTTTAACTAGCTTCAGCTTCAGCTGCGAACGCGTACGATTATTTACGGGCGCATCAGGTGGGAGGATAGTACGGTGTTGGACAGATGCAAGGATTTTACAGCTAAACTTAAACATCAGTGTATTACGACGTTGGTCCGAAGATACGAGCAGATGAATCCTGAGGTTTGGGAAGTTTCTTCTCTCTAAACCCCAGCATCGAGACATCTTATCACCCACTGCACCGCCCAACAACCGTACGCGTCACCGAAATAAACTGGTTCCAGTAGCTTCGCGAACGAACCACCACGCAAATTCGTTTGTACTCTTTTTTACGGATTTGCTAAACAAAGCCGAGTGATATTTTCTTTTTTTTTTTTTTTAGTTTGTTATTTAGTATAGTGAAGCAACGCAAATTAGCTGTTAGCTATGATGTTGTCTAAACAAACCTATCTCTCTTTCTCTCTCTCTCTCTCTCTCTCTCTCTCTCTCTCTCTCTCTCTCTCTCTCTCTCTCTCTCTCTCTCTCTCTCTCTCTCTCTCTCTCTCTCTCTCTCTCTCTCTCTCTCTCTCTCTCTCTCTCTCTCTCTCTCTCTCTCTCTCTCTCTCTCTCATGTAGTGAGGGGAGGGATAAGTCTATTAGTAGAGGTTCATAAGAACTTAAAGTTACTTGCTGACCTAGTAAAACTGAAACTCTCTTTTAATACACGCTCTAGTTCAGCAGACACGGATGTTTGGGGGCCCCATAACCCCTTAAAGGACCCCTCTTGCTTATTCTGCCTGTTATAATATACCTAGCTCCCTTATGGAATTATAAGCTTCTAAAATCCCCACCTTTCTCCATTGTTTCGTTTTGTACCTACGAATTTTTAGCGCTTTCTCGACCGTGCCAAGTTTTGCCGGTTACATCGGGGGCGCTATAATCGTAAGGCTTTGGGAAATTTTGTACAGCACCTTCTGCGCTCCTTCTATGCTATTTCGTTCTGGCGTCACTCATGTTCTGCGAAAGAAGGAGATTAAAAGATGAAATCATGTTATTTTAAATATGCAAAGCACCTGCTCCACTTGTCGAAATTATGTCATAACCATACATTGACGGAGAAATTCAAAATTCAAGATGCAAGTATTACCCTTTTGGATGTTTCCTCATCGCTTTCAAAAATCATGGACAAAAAGGCCCAACCAGCGCACGACGTCGTCCAATGCTTCCTGACCGAAGATTAAAAATTAAGTGTCTTTTCTGTGTGTTTATGTGTTTTGTTTATTTTCTTTATTTTCTTCATTTACTCCGCCTTTTCAAAATGGCGGGTTATAAATAAATTACTTACTTACTTACTTGCAACGCAAAGTTTGCCAGAATCTTGAACGTCCTCTGGCAATTCTCTAACAAACAAGGATATGAGAATCTTCTGTTTTCGACTTCTTTTATTTGCTTAGTTTTCCTACTTTTTAACCACGGCGCCTTCAGTTTTCAAATGTTTCGCCTCCAGCCGCCGTGTCGGAGAGCAGGAAGGCTGGATAGAATCCACATGCGCTAACGAGAAAATGGCTCAATTCCGATAGAAAGTAATGGTATTTTCGAGAAACAATTTTCTGATCCGTTTCATTATGAAAAGATCATTTCTAGTAAGAGTTGTGCTTTAACGACTGGGGTGACGAAAAACGGCAGATTTTAAGAAAAAGAACTATTTTTGAGAAAAAATCGACTATTTTTACGAGAAACCGACTGTTTCCAAGAAAAAAATCGACTGTTTTTACAGTCGATATAATCGTACTCGATTACAGGTCTGACGTAGCACAGGTGGGCAGCCTTCAGACTATCCCGGTCGCAACCAAACTGCCTCATCTGGATGAGGGGTTGGAGTGATGCATTTCCCGATTTTATGACGGTCTGAATGTGGTCAGTAAATGAACAATCACTCGACAGGGTCACCCCTAGAATTTATGCTGACGTTACTACTGGGAAGGGTACATCGTGACACATAAAGGTCTATTCAGCTAGTTGAACCCTAGGACCAAGGACGTATCCAGGGGGAGGGGGGTTAGGGGGTTGACCCCCCCCCCCCCCCGAAACCTACAAAAATAGTCATTTTTGTAGGCGTTTCCCTCTGATCTATGTCTTTTTTGTACTTTTTTGTCCGACCCGCAGGCAACCCCCCCCCCCCCCGAAAAAAATTCCTGGATACGGGCCTGCCAAGGACCTGTGACTTTTGGACATTTAAACTAAGAGCCTCGGTGCACTGATCAAGAAATGACTGAAATAGGTCGTCCGCGAATTGTGGCTCAGCGATTCCACTCACAACAAGGTATTTTAAGATATAAATTTAATATATTTTAAGATTAAATAGCTCTTCAGATGATGAAAGCAGAGGTTTGATCAGGCATATGAAAATAAAGCCTGCGAGCTTCGTATCTTGGGGGGCTCCGCACGTGAGCTTTGACCACTCAGAAATAGTCGCTGCATGGTTCCAAAGACTGTCTTGAAAAGACTCGTTCTTCTGTCTGATTATGTAATGATGCTCCTAGTGTTACAGAAATGGGAGAATGCGGGAGTTTCGGGACAGCCATAGCGCTAATTCGGGTGTTGAACTGTAGAGACGCAGGCTAATATTGCGAGAAGGGTAAGACGAGTCTTGCCGTGCAAAGAAGTATTACAACTTCTTGCTTCCATACAGCTAAAACTTTTCTCAGCCATGTCGCTATAAAAGCCGCTAAATCCTCTATGATCTCATGAGATTTGTGTGCGCATGCAAATTACCAAATTGCCATAGTCATATTCAACTCGCAAAAACTGCATGCTATCCAGCCGGCTGTAATAAAAATTAGCGTACTCGGGTATTATTGCACCTTGAATGCAACCTGCAATTTCGTTGATTTCTGCATAGTAACTCTACATTATTCACTCTACCGCGTAGCAATAAATTTTGCAGAGCCATGCTACTTTGTTCCTAATTCGGCATACTAGTTTGTTGTCTATGTGCCGTCTCTCTTACCTGTAAGGTATCTAATTGTAGGATTGGTTCTTCTTCGTGTAGTTCATGCTCTATGTATATCGTGTAGGAATGGTGTGCGAAAAAGGTACCCTAATACTCTTGTAGACTAACCCTCCTTGCCGATGCAAAATCGCCGTGTACCAAGCGGAAGAGCCAGAAGCTGTATCACCTCGGGTATCACAGCTTCTCCTGAAGATCGCCGTGATTGTTTGACACAGGATTTAAGTTGTTTTGAGTTTAAGTTGTTACTGTCGTTAGTGAGACGTTTTCTCGTTCTTCCAGAGGATCACTGGCGTGTTTTGGACTCAGTCTTATAGAGTATTCCGTTGCTCCTTGTAGCACAATCAAGTAAAGGAGTTGATTGCTTGGGGCAAAAAGGGAGAGTAACCATTACCAGTCGGTATGAAAGATATTTTTGATCACAACTGTACCTTTCCTCTCTTGGAACCCTAACACCAGCCAACATTATTCCAAATAATAGAGTGAATAGCCCGAACGTACTGTGAGGTGGCTTTTGGGGATCGTAAATCGATACTGCATTGAGTACTGAGTATTCTACAGTAAATACATTTTGCAGATTTTTTACCCGCCAGTAGTTTCAAAAATTAACCGAGCGGAGGGCCTGTCACGATGCCTATTACTGTCGAACGTTACGCGTTTACAAATCTTGCCAAATCTTGACTTTATGCCGTCTGCATGGCACTCTAATTATTGCATACTGAAGCAACATAACCACTATCCACCATTGAGCAAGTTTTAAAACATTCGTTTGTGGCTACTATCGCCCCTAAATAATACTCTTGATGACTAACTCTCTTTGCCGATGCAAAATCGCCGGGTACCTAGCGGAAGAGCCAGAAGCGGTATCACCTCGGGTATGATTGTTTGACACAGGATTTGAGTTTTTGAGTTTTAGTCGTTACGGAGACGTTTACTCCTTCTTCCTGAGGAGAACTGGCGTGTTTTGGATATAGAGTATTCCACGGCCGTACCGAGCGGTCGTGAAGGGGATCGACAAAAAAAAAAGGCACGGCACGGCACGGGACATGAGGCACGAGTTATAACAAGAGATTAGCAAGTAGTAGAAGTCGACAAGTTAGAGTTCGTAACTCCACAGCCTATAAGAAGGCACGTTAAAACATTGTACCTGCTCCTCACTCTGAAGCCCGAACGGGCCATTTTAGTATTCGTGCCTCTTTTTAGTACCTCCTACACCATGTCGTGCCATGCCGTTCCTCTTTTTAGTCGATCCCTGTATATGCCAAACGGTGGAGTACTCTAACCCAACTCAACTAAAAAAACGACTAAAAAAATGCACGGCACGGCACGGGGCATGAGGCACGAGTTATAACAAGAGATTAGCAAGTAGTAGAAGTCGACAAGTTAGAGTTCGTAACTCCAGAGCCTAAAAGAAGGCACGTTAAAACATTGTACCTGCCCCCTGCTTCTCCGTCTATAGTCTGAAAGGGCCCTTTTAGTTTTCGTGCCTCTTTTTAGTACTCCTACACTATGAGCGTGTTCCACCCTCGTACCAATAGTAACTATTAGTTACTAAATCCGTTCCAACCTCACGAAAAGTTACTACGCTGACCGGTCCAGCCTTCTCGAAATAGTAACTAATAGTAACTATTTGCTTACCACGCTCGGGAGCGTGGTAAGCGTAGTAACCACGAATCTCTGTCACGTGATTGGTCGGATTCACCCGCGGCATGATATTCCGCTGGAAAATAGAAAAATCGTTCAGCCTTGACGACAAAAAGGCAGAATTTGTGACGTCATGCGTGGTAACTACGGTAAGTAGGATGGAACACGCTCTATGTCGTGTCTGCCGTGCCTCTTTTTGGTCGATCCCGTCGTGAAGAACTTGAATTTGGGTAACACAGACATTGCAAAAAGACATGAATTTTCGAATACTACAAATATTGCAAATATTGAGGTATTTTCTTTTAAAGAGAAACCTCAGCTGACAGAAGAGCCCACCGATATCGAAATAAAGTTCGGAAAGACTGCATACCTAACATGCAAAGCTGAAGGAGACCCTCTTCCCGACATCGTATGGCTGAGAAACAAGTAAGCTTTTTACCCTAAATAATGGGTTATATCCTTAGCAGTCTCATAGAAATCCCTTAATTTTCGGAGAAGCTATGTCTACCGTTGGGTATAAGATAAGATTTATTCCACTAAAAGCACAGAGGCCATGGGAAAAAAACAAACACAAACAAAAAACACAAACCAAATAAATGCTAACTATTTTACATATTCCTTTACAGGAATCTTTCTCTGTGGTTCGTCGAAACCGAAAGGAATCTTCCCAACTTTTCAACATCAGCAAATATTTTACTTCCCATTACTTTTACCAACCAATCCTCCCCCCAATTACTAACACCAAAAATTTTCCCAAGATCTGAAAGCTCAGGACATACGCACATTACGTGAAAAATATTTTCGTCCAAATGTCCACACATTGGGCAAAGGTAAGGACCAGATAACACTCTTACCTTACCCAAATATCTTCTACGCATTCCTAAAGGTAGACAATCACCTCGTAAACTCATTAACAACCTCAGCTACAGTATGGTATAGCTTATGCCAAAGGCTGGCTAGCCTATGTCAGATGCAGGGTACCGTAACCCACTAAGCAAGAATTTTAAAAGGTTGTTTCCAAATTTCACTAAAACCATCAGTATTTGAGATAGTCTTTACTTTTATTTTGGGTCCCAAAAAGAGCATATAATCATAAATATTTCGAAAATTCCGCCTGCAACACTTTTCGTAATATTCTCTATTTTGTGGAAGGGCGCGTCATTTGACGGGGTTTTAAGCCAGTTTTAGGACTGACATTTCGAAACATTCAAAGCTAGAATTTGGATGGAGATTAAATTGGCAGGAAAAAGCAAACAAAAATTTCGCCTGCGGCGCTCACTTTATGTGATTATGAGTAGTATATTGACTAGACTACAGTTGCTGCTGCTGCCGGAACGTCGCTCCATCCGGTTTCTGGAACTTCCTGGAGTCTCGGTGTTTAATCAATGGTAAATGATAGAATTTGTAACAGAAGCAGTTAAATTTTAGCCTACAGAAAAAAAATGGATTTCGAAAATTTTCGCCTGCGGCGCTCGATTTAATCTTCTATTGGCTATAGTAGATAGAAGCTGTTACTGCAATCATGTCAGGCAATATATTCTCCATGTGGGCTTCGCCGAAAAGCCGCCTAATAGTTGGCTTATCGTCTTTCATGCTGCCCTTTATTGTTACTCTTCCTACGCAATCGTTTCTGTTCCATAATTTAAAGCTCGAATTCTTAGTTCTAGGATTCAGTAAAATTTTTGAAAGGTTCGGTAAAATTTTGGCTCTGCACCCCCCCCCCCACCCCACCCAGCACTTGCGACGCCCCTGCCGATGACTACATATTCACAGCAAAAAAAAGGAGATAAAACCTCCACTATTTCCTCAGTGTGTGCAGGCCGCACCTTAGCTGTACTTAAAATTTTCTAAACCCGCAAGTTTGTCTCGCTTTGAATGTCTCGAGCGTACTGGGTGGCGCTACGAGTCAGGCCCGTTTCCGATGCATGGAAAGCTTCGTGGTGCTACTGCCTAGTGTTATTGTGCTCTGACGAGCCCTCTACGTGATTTATCGGGACGTACTTTGCCTAATCGGCTTTTATTGCTCTGATGCGCAGATAAAGGTCAAATGTTTCTCAGCTACAAAAACTGATGTCAAGCAATCAATTTTATTTAAATGTCAAATGTTATATGTCGTGGGTGCTTCAGTATTTGTCAGGGAGTGTTATGTATAAGTCACTGTTTGAAGAATGTGATATCTTTGGGGCAAGAGGAAGCTTAACTTGGATTGAAATGGTCACTCTCTTTCTTTCTCTGTTTTTTGTGATCGCCTTTCTTTGGTGGTCGCGCAACAGTCTCCTTCCTATGGCACTACTTCCACGTACAACTGAGATTCCCGTCTCATCATCTTTTACAAGGAGAGGAAAAGTTGAACAGAATCCGGTCTTGGTGACCGGATAATCTTTATGGAGCGTTTGCACGGACAAGAAATCCCGTCGAGTAGAAAGGAATTCCGATCGACTTGAAAGGATTCCGTTCGCGAAGACGACTAGAAAAAAAGTCTAGCGGGACGGGAATTCCTTTCAAGATGAAAGGAATTCCGGTCTACTTGAAAGGAATTTCGTCGGTGGCACTGGTGAAATAGACTAAAAAAGGCTAGCTAGCTTTTGAGACTAGCAGTCGTCAGTTCTGATGTCAGAATCAAAACATTTTTTTTGTTATCTAGTGAATTTATTTTTGTCATATTTTACTGCTTGAAGACACAGTTTTTTCCCTCTGTGCTTAAACATAATCTTGTCACCAGGAACGGATTCTGTTCAGTTTTTTCTCTACTTGTAAACGCTGCATTAAGAGGGGAAAAACTGTTTGTTCAAGCCAGAAAATCTACAAAAAGCACAGATTCAACTAGCAAACAATAAAATCTTATGGTAGCATATATGACATCAGTATTGACGGACTGCTGCTCTCAAAGGGTAGCTATGGACTTTTTTTTTAGTATTTTTCGACAACAGAATGCCTTTCAACTTGAAAAGAATTCCTGTCTAGCTAGACTTTTTTCTGGTTGTCTTCACGAAGGAAATTCTTTCAAACGGACCTGAATTCCTTTCTACTCGACGTTAATTCTTTTCCGTGTAATGGCTACATTATATTAGAAATGGAGACAGGCAAGATAAACGATGTTAGCTGTTCATCCAGGCAACACGGTATATGCGGTTCTTTTTAACAAAAGCCATCATTAGTAGTTTAGAAACCTGTTTTTTTATTGCACTGTGATCACTCTTACAGATACGCATACAAGCGTAAGTTCAAATGGCAGAAGTTCAACCATTGTTCAGTCAAATGAATTCTTCGCCGCTTGATACTAAATTCAGCGTTATGTTTGTCTGACATTGCATTTTGCTCAAACTGCCCTGCCGTGCTACCCGCACTCAGTAAAACCTTTTAAAGAAGGCGGCACTGATTCGCAATTAGCCTATGCTAGGTACTGTCGGCGAGATCCCAGCCTTCAAAGGACCACCCCTTCGTCACATTAGCAACTGGTCTCCTAGAATTATTATCGCTCTTGATAGTGACTACACTGAAAAAAAATCTCCGAGTACCGTACGGATTAAAGATAACTGCAGTATTTGCTACTAGGATCTATGTTATCTCTACTGAGATAAGACTAATAAGAAAAATATTCCTTGAGCCCAAGCTGACTTTGAAACGTTTATGCAAATAATGTATACAACGGATACGTCAGCTACGATGCTTCATCAGCGATATTTCGGCCCTTCTTGGCAAGGGCCCTCGTCAGGCTGTCAATCTTCAGAATTCGAAGATTGACAGCCTGACGAGAGATGAGATATTCGATTAGAGATCTATTAGAGATGAGATATTGGAGTAAACACGCTTGCTGAATCCATATCTGAACTTAGTCAAACTAAAAAAAAACTGAAAAAACTGAACTTGTCAAAAAACTGCGAAACGGTAACATTTTGTGTTTGTACATATTCAAGCGGTTGATTGTGGATAAATAGCAAAATGTCAAAGGGTTTAATGTTAAAAATCCATTGAATATTAAACTTTAAGGATCCCATCGAAACCTTTGATCTTGTTACTAAAATGAATTTACTGTAACCGTCTGAACAAGACGGGTTAGCCAAACTGGTTACGGCGATGTGGGTTCTGAGTTTCAAGAAAATTTTGTCCAGCACCACTCTCACGATTTCCCAGTGGGGAACAGTGAAATCAGTGAGTTAGCCGAGTGAGTTGGGCTTGCATCGCGGCCCATAGATTAAGCATTGTCCTAATAGGTGTAATAAGCTGAATAACGCTATACGCGATGTTTACGTCTTAATACACACGCCTCTTCAAATACAACCCAAGAGGTTCTTATCAATGCGGCGTCCGGTGTTGCCAAGTTAATACAATTTTTCGAGCTCTAAAAATATCCGAAAAGGTTCTTAGTACTACTTGAAGTACACGAGTACAATATAACGCAAATTATACTGTAAAAAAGCTATTAAAATAAGGGATCGACAGCATTGATCCTCGAATTGACGAAAATCAGTCGTAATAGAACAAAAACTTTTTTTTAAGAAAGGTTGTTTCTTTAGCTCCCAACAAAGTAGAACTGCTGTGCATTCTTTGGCAACCCTGACGGTGCTGCGCCTCTCCTCGGCCCGCTGGTGGAACCAACCAAGCGATCTGATTGGCTCTGCATAACGAAGAATAGGGCCGAGCTCTATTTTCCTTATTCACCCTATTACAGCGCGCCTAGAGGAAACGAGGAATCTGTAATAAGGCTTATACGCGGTAATACACCTTACAACACCTATTTGGACAATGCTTAATGACGTCTTTAAACGCTCCGAAAACCTAGACAAGCCTGACAGAGTAACGGGGTAGCCGGGATTGAAGTGTCTAGCCTGGGTTGTTCGCTGCTGAAGAACCGCAAATGCAAAAGCAAATAAAGAGAGGCAATTCTCCCCGTCGTCTCACATCATTTTTTACTTAATTTGAGGTTTATTAATATCTATTTGAATCCGCGACGTAACTGATATAATTTCGGTTTGGAGTATCATGAACCGAAGACGAGAAAAACGCGTCAGCAGATCGATACGTGTGTAAAACTCCAAACATTTCCATGCGTCGCGAAATTTGTTGTTACCAGACAGATTAGTCAGCTAATGTTTCATTCGGCAATATTCAACCCTTCTTTTTCAAGGGTTCTTTTTAGGGCATGGCTAGAAATCTAAACATGTAATCTATATCTCCAAAGAACAAATCCTGCTGACTAATCCGGTAGCAACACCAAACATGATTCGCCGTCAGCTTAGGCTGGAGGAATACTCCATGTGACCAAATCCCGAAAAACGCCAGTTAACGTCGGGAAGAACAAGAAATTTAACATCACCCAAACAAACCCGCTAAATTAATTCAAATCGTGTGTAGACCAATCAACAACGTTTGTTCTCGTGACGTTTCTGGCTCTTCGCTGGGCACACGGCGATACAATTTATGACTATCTCTCCTTGCCGATGCAAAATCTCCGGCCTCTCCGGGTACCTAGCGGAAATAAGGAAGAAGTGGTGTCACAGCTGCTCCCAAAGATCGCCGTGATTGCTTGACACAGGATTTGAGTCTTGAGTTTGAGTCGTTACGGAGACGCTTACTCCTTCTTCCTGAGGATCACTGGCGCGTATTCTTCATCGGTACGAAGAGTTAGTAACCAAGAGTATACTTATTTACGTGGAGTTGCTATGCCGTATTTTGCGTATCAACTCGAATCGAATTGAATCGTTTATTGACAAACCAACTTCGTAGCTTTCTTCATCAGAAGATGCTAAATTACGCTGGTCACAGGTGTTTATTTTACTTCTTGGTCCAAGTGACCTTGTTTGTGTACCTAAGGTCACCCTAAATTCATACGTCTGGCATAGGGCCTACCTTAAATTCGCGGTGAAATTAACTGGATGCGGAAAACTAATCCAATCCTCAGCTTCTGCCTGATACAAACCCACCCTGTCTTATGGGCCACCGTCATACCAGTCAATACCATTGCACAGGAGCTACATTTTACTGCTTTCTGTTTATTTTACTTCTTGATCCAAGTGACCTTATTTGTGTACCTAAGGTCACCCTAAATTCATACGTCTGGCCATAGGGCCTACCTTAAATTCGCGGTGAAATGAACTGGATGCGGAAAACTGATCCAATCCTCAGCTTCTGCTTGATACAAACCCACCCTCTCTTATGGGCCACCGTCAATACCAGCGAAGGTTCCAGGCATGAAGCATTCTTGTCTTTCATCGCAACACGTTTCTAGCAAGAACCGAAACAAAAATTAAAAGAGACAGTGAAAATACCCATTATTTAGTGATGATATTTGGAATTACTAAAAATTCGGTATTGGTATTTGAAATTCTCAGATATGGCATTAAGTAATGTGCAGTTTCGTCAGTTTTTCTGACGCCTACATTGGTAGAAATCAACGCAGTTATCACGAAATACGAAATACGTCTCGTTATAAGTTAACGCTATGATAATGATAATATAGACTAAAATATGTTTGCACCGCAAATATGATTCGCAGTCAACTTGGGTTGAAGGACTATCTATCAAATATTATACTATCGTCTAAATAACCTAGTAATGACAATATGGAGAATGATATTGATGATATCGCTATGATAATGATAATATAGACTAAAATAGCAAGTTCCTGGTAAGAACGAAGCATGTAAGCAAGTAAGTAATTTATTTATAGTGGATTATTTATTTATAAATAATCCACTATAAATAATATATAAATTATTATATATAATATATAATTTATATAATATATAAATTATTTATTTATAAATAATCCACTATTTTTCTTGTCAGTTTGTTATGCCTTCATTCTTATTTTCTTCTTCTTCTTTTTTTCTCTCCTTCTTTTTCTTTTTTTGATTTCTTTGGTTTGTTTTCCTTAAGACTATATGAATAAAGAATAAGCCCCGCCCATTGCCAGGCCTTATGTTAGGCCTTATGGTGGGGCCACAAAGGGTTAATGGTGACTGAACTGAACTGAACTATAACCCGCAAAATTTGAAAAAGCGGAGTAAATGAAAGACAATAAATGAAACACATAAAGACACAGAAAAAGATGTGGACTGCCTTCTAAAGACAGGGTTACAATTTTTTGTATATTCTTTTTTTTTTACAGTAACGAGATAGCCTTCGAGGATGACCCTCGTCTTCAAATGCTCGAAGACGGAACCCTAATGATTGAGAACGCCACCTCTGAGGATTTCGGGACGTATGAGTGCATGGCCAAAAGCCCACTAGGTGAAGTCAAGTCGCGAACTGTCAGAATGAGTCCTCCGCAAGATCTATCTAGACGTTCGGGCAGTAAGTAACGAGTTTCTAACTTAAAGGACCTGTCTTACCTATAATACTAATGCCCCCTACTTCCAATCACTCCATCCGTATCTAAACCCGAAGACCCGAATTTCGTACGGTACATTCTAACCCCTCTAACAAAACCTCGCTGATTTTCTCACTTGCCGTGTTTTGCTGCCTCCGATGCGTATCACGGCTGTTGACGGTTGCCTGCGAGATGTTTTTCAGCCAGAAAACTGGATATGTAAGTTTTTTACCCTAAAAGTCAACGGGTCTCGAAAAAGGCTTAAAACAGCCAAAAGGGTGGGTAATTTTTTGAAAGCAGAGCCTATTTAGAAAGTATTCAACTAATTTAAAATACTGGAAGTTGAAGGGTAAATAGTGCGTGGGGTCCTTAAAGGACCCGTCGTGTCGATGATGCCAATGCAAACTATCTCCGTAATTGCATTCATTATTTGTTAAGCCAGGACACCCAATGCCATATATTACATTCTAATTTCTAATCCCGCTAATGATACCTCACTAATCTTTGCAGATTTTCGACGGGCATTATGCTTCCGGCGAGCGTTCGCGTATCACGAAACTAAACATTCCTTCAGCCCAAGTTGACTACGAATCATGTTTGACAGTGCAAAACGGATACGTCAGGTGACGTATCCGTAATATATAATAAAATTTATAACAAATTTATAATGAAATTTGTCGACCAGTTTTCGGATAAAACAGGTGGCTATACGAGTCCCTACCCTACCCCTTTATTCATACAGGCGTCCCTTCATTTCTAAAGTTGTATAACGAAGCATAAGCTGAGCTGCTAGTTTAAATTTATATTGTTATTTATGACCGTTGTAGCCTAGTAGCCTATTTACGTAGGCCTATTATGATATATGTGTGTGCTTGCAAGTTGTATCCATGACTATACCAAACAAATTTGACTTGAGCCATGATAAATTTTTGGTGAATAAGAATATTTATCTATCTATAGAGAGATTGCACCATACTCGACGAAAACGGACGGGATCGTACCGAAAAAATTTAACATTAGGAAGTATAGAACTTTCGACTTTGAAGTTAAATTCTCGGCGTTTTATCATCATTCTGAGCCAGGGACTTGCTGGAAATGTTAATTGGGCTATTCCTTAACCGTATAGTTATATTTTTGCAAAAGAGTTTCCATGGAAGTAAGAGTTCGAAGGCGTCAAAGATTTTAAACAAAGACGGAGTCTCGACCTGTTGGTCGATTATGACACATTCCAAATCCGCGTCATCGTCGACGAATAGGATTCGAGACTCCGTTTTTGTGTTCAAACTTTGAAGCCTTCAAGCTCTTACTTACATGGAAACTCTTTTCAAAAATAGAATTATACGGTTAAGATAAGATAAGATTTATTCCACTAAAAGCACAGAGGCCATGAAAAAAAAAAATAAACACAAACCAAAGAAATGCTAACTATTTTACATATTCCTTTACAGGACAGGAATCTTTATCTGTGGTTCATCGAAACCGAAAGGAATCTTCCCAACTTTTCAGTATCAGCAAATATTTTACTTCCCATTACTTTTACCAACCAATCCTCTTCCAAATTACTAACCCCAAAATTTCCCCACGAAGATCTGAAAGCTCAGGACATACGCACATTACGTGAAAAATATTTTCGTCCAAATGTCCACACATTGGGCAAAAGTAAGGACGAGATAACACTCTTACCTTACCCAAATATCTTCTACGCATTCCTTAAGGTAGACAATCACCTCGTAAACTCATTAACAACCTCAAATGATCTGCTGGAATCCCCGCCTTGAAATAAATTTCCTTCCCCCATGTCTCTTTGGCCCTCGCGTACAACCACAATGAATAGCCCAATTAACATTTCCAGCAAGTCCCTGGCTCAGAATGATGATGAAACGCCGGTAATTTAATTTCAAAGTTGAAAGTCCTATACCTCGCAATGTTAAATTTTGTTATTATGATGCCGTGATGATCATATAGCAATATCCGTTTTCATCGGGTAGGGTGCAATCTCTCAATCTATCTATCACTGCTAATGCAGACTTGAAGATAAACAATCTCATCTTTTGATGGCCGTGTAGAAAATCCTGGAAGTAATTTGAGTCCGCAACCGTCCGGAGGAATTTCCGTCCGGAATTCCTGATCGTTTGTCTTCGCCATTGCTTATCTGTTCTTAAAACGCAGTTCGTCCGAGGTTCGTCCACTCACCCAAAGATGTCTCTGTCAACGTTGGTGAAATAGCAATATTTCGATGTGAAGTTTACGCAGTGCCTCCTGCAAATGTGACTTGGTTCTTGAACGAAGCACAGATAGTGAACTCGGAAAGGATAGAAGTAAGTACCCGACCGATGTGGTCTGTGCATACGGCAGGGGAGGGGTAAGTCCCTGGCCTGGTTTGACGCAGAATACGATATTGCGACAGGACTCTGTCAACGGTACCAGCCGATTGCAAAGTTTTCGTGAATTTCCCACTTCGATAGAGGGCTTTTACGAGTAGCTCAGTAGGATAAAGCTGTCCTGCTTTCCAAAACCTCTTTATATTTGGTTGCTGCGTTGTCTTTGTGTCAGAATCTTTTTTTTACCCATTCCCCGACGTTCTAAGAACTCCCGTGATGTTTCAAACTTTTACCGGTTGATTCTTGCGCGAAGTTACGATCTGTTGCCCAGGACCTGTTTACTCGTTTTTTATCTGGTCATTTAGGAGAAGATTTGTCAGACCCTATTACGCAAGGGGTACCTGACCTCGTTTTTACACTACCTTGAGTTATGCCGCGAAAATGTTAAATGAAATGTACATGCTGTCCTGACAGTCAAGAGGCAAAAATATGACTTTTTTGAACAGTGATGTGCCCAAAAATATTCAAATTCTGTGCCTTTTCTTTGTTTGGAAGCTGCTTTGAAAAGGGATTTTCTCTCTATTGACTTTGCTAACTCTACCTTTTTCATCATTTTGTGGTCAATCGAGGTAAGGTTAGAAAAGGGATCTTGTTCGAAAAGAAAAATTTGTTCAATTAGAAATATTGAAGCAATATTTATTTATCCAATATGTAAACCATTGAATTAGCTTCAATCTAGTATGTTTGTCATATTTGTTATTTCCTTTTTAAGCCTGATAAATTATTCTGAAGGAAAGACTTGTCTGGAAATTTGAAATCTTGTACGAGGTTGTCCTACCCCTCCTGTACCCCTTTTCTCCGTTTTTCTTTCTTGCTTTCTTACTAATTTGTTTCCTTTCCTTGCTCACTACGTACTGAAATTCATCATCATCTGTTTCTACATCGGAACAAGCTACGTCATTACTATCGTGCTGCCATAGAAACAGATTTTTTGGAAGACTGAATATTAAAAAAAAAACAGAGATAATCCAAAGATGACCTTTTCCTAAGAAACTGCCTAGCCATGGAGGCATAGGTCCTGCGCCTTGCAAGGGTGTGTATTGTTCTAATGTATAGTTCAAACGTTTAAAGTTTATCTGAAAATGGCTTAGATAGGACAATGTAGTTACCCATCACTTATTCATTTAAAGAAGCTTGAAACCCGGCGAAAATGCGTTACATCGTTGCTCCGCTATCCACGAATAATAAGAATTTTAATTAGTTGCCGGGCTGATTGTTTGCCATTGGGAAAACGGAGGAAATATTTGGGGAATAAACTAGGACGTACTGGTCCCTATTTCCTGCCCGATGTGTGGTAGTGAGAATGAGAATTTTTTGTATCTGATGTGTGAATGCCGTGAGCTAGATGACCTGCGGGTTGAGATTTTTGGGAATGTAATTACAATGAATGATGAAGTATGGATGATGAACGTTATTGGAAGTAAGTGTTTTCAAGATGTGAAGAGGCTGGTAAGGTTCCTAAAGGTAGCTTTAGCCCACAGAGAAAATTTCTTTTAGTTTAGTTCTATTATTTCGTTTAAGATTTCTGTTTTTTGTTTCAGTTTTTGCCATGGCCTCAGGCTTTTTGTGCAATAAATTCTATTCTATTCTATTCTAATCGATTGTCAGATAGTGGAATTTCTTTGTCAGATTTGTATGCTCTTTGTTTCTGTGTTGTATGCTCGACGAAAACGATTTACGAAAAATAAGTGTTCATGCAGTGAGCTACCGTCCATAAGCTGATCACTGGCCACTGAAACGCCGCGTGTGTGTTGAGATTCAGTTTTTCTGCGTCATAGTAGGAATTTGTGTTGTGAGGACGACCGTTGATATTCTGAACATCATTCTAGAGCAAATAGTGAAAAATAAAAAAAAATCCCTTGACACAATCCAAAAAATGCTGTGTACTCAGTTAAATGATACAAAAATAAGTTGGCATTTCAGTTAAACTCGGTTATTCTGTTGCAGCTGAGGTCAGATGGGAACCTCGAAATACGTGACGTTCTTGCTAGTGATGCCGGAAACTACAGATGCACCGCAGTCAACCCCCTCGGAAGGGCTTCGTCAGTTGCAAGACTTATCGTCCAGGGTACGTAATTCTCCATATTCCTGTTCATAGCCACCTTGCGGTTTAGTTTGTGTAAGTCCCTCAATGATCGTCACCATCATCAACGGTTAAACAAAACTCTGTTGTTGATACTCCTTCACCAGAAAAGAATTTCGTTTCGTTCCTAAATAGAATTTCGACTCCTTTAATGCTGCGTCTGAATTGTAAGACTCTTCAGATATTTTCGTATGCTAACTGAGGAGATAAGAAGGCGGAATTCTGTGCCAGTCTGAGATAACCAATAAATATTTCTTCAGCCCAAGCTAAGAATCATACTTGGCTATGATTAGTTTTTTGTATCAGTCTTTTTTCTAGTTTGAACCTCAAGTGGACCCTTGCCAAGAAAAGCGGAAATGTCGCTAGAGTAATTACTCAGCAAGCTTATTCGTTTAACGCAGTCAACAGAGATCACCTGTACCAAATCGTGGTTCTTCGCAATTTCCTTTTTTGGAAGAAAAAGATTCTTATATAATTACATAATTTATTGCATAAAAAGCCTGAGGCCATGGCAAAAAGGAACACTTAAAGTTTAAATGAAAAGGGCTGAGATGGGACACTACAGTTACCAATCACTTATTCACTTAAAGAGGCTTGAAGACCCGATGAAATTCTTGCTCCGTGGTTCACGAACAATCGATTTTAATATACTGGAATTTCCCTGTCGGATTTGTGGCACCTCTATGCGCTTGTACCTGTGTTGTATGCTTGACGCAAATGCTTTACGAAAAATAAGTGTTCACGCAGTGAGCTGCCTTCCGCGAGCTGATCACTGGCCACTGAAAAGCCGCGTTTGTATTGGGATTCAAATTTTCCGCGTCATAGTAGAATTTTGCATTGTGGCTCGGCCGTAGAAATTCTGAACTTCATGCTAGAGCAAATAGTAAAAAATAAAACAATCCCTTAACAAAGTCCAAATAATGCAGTGTATTCAGTTAAATAATACAAAAATAAGTTGGCTTTTCAGTTAAACTTTAATCGAAACAATGCTCATCACCCTAGTGTTTTTATAAATTCATGCTAAATTCCCGGTTGTGGCCGGATTCCGGGTGAACGGCGTCCGGCAAGAAAATAATTTTCATATTCGGATTCATCCTGTCTCCTTACTCCTAAATCAAACCTCAAATCAGCATCAGATTACACTTCTACTTTTCACAACTTTTCCGTTTTTTGCCGGATTCCGGGTTAACTACTTGTCCGGCGAGAAAATAATTTTTCATATTCGGATTCAGCATATACGAAACAAAATTAAGCTGGCTTTTCAGTTAAACTTTAATCGAAAGAATTAAACTAAACTAAAGGAAAACTCCTAAAAGAAATTTCACAGAAGCTTTGTTTTTTAGAGGCTCCAAGGATCCTGGAACCCCCAACGACGCACAGTGCATGGGAGGGGTCAGCGGTAGAGTTCAATTGTTATGTGGAGGGACAGCCAGTTCCGTCGATTATTTGGTTAAAAGACGACTCACCAGTGATAGCCGACAATAGGATATCTCTATTCGTCGGAGGTACAAAGCTTCGATTGCAGCAGGTACGGTAATTTGGGGGAAATTGCAGACGTTACGAATTAGTGTCGAATTTTTTTTATTTAACTTTGACTACGGCTTCTTATTGATACCTTTTAAGTTTTTGAAAGTGTTGGATTCAGGTGCGAGCAAACTGTTTACCGCTATGTGGTGGTAATTCGTGGAATTCTAGGTGTCCGGATGGAGTACGTTTTTGTCCTCTTTGCCATCTTGATGGGGATGGTCTGGATCATTTTCTTTTCAGGTGCCAGGAGCTTTCGCACTTAAGGGGTTCATTGTTTTCTCGGAATGGTGGGCAGCTTCTTGGTATCTTACGTTCTACGTCACCAAGAGTGATTGTTTCTTTTGGTAATTTTGTGCAAAAAGCACTCGAGTTGAGAAGTGCTGTTTCTTAGTTTATTATTTTGTTTAGTTTCCTATGAGTTGTTTGTTTAACCTGTATATGGCCTTTGGGTTTTTCAATACAGATATATATATATATACATACAACACTTAAATACAATACATTTTAAGATTGCAAACCTTCTACGCCGCACGCGCAAAGTTCGCGGTTCCAAACTAACCACACAGGCAACGTCAGTCTTATATGGGGACTCGGAAGAATCACGAGCATGGGGTTTCGAGAGCAAAGAATTACTTTTTTTTCAGTTTTTTTAGTTTAATATTCTTTATATACAAGCCAACTTTTGCATGCTAAACTACATGAACACACGATTTGTAACCCTCTTAACATCCTTTACATGTAGCTGACACTTCTGACTACAGGAAAGTCGAATGGGCCTGTGGGGGCATTGAAAAAAAACAACAAAAAACATCACTTTACATTAATTTTCACATACTTTTTGAAAAAAGAGAAGAAAATAAAATAATTTTACTTTATTTAGAACACCGATGTTCAGGTCTCCGTGGTGATGAAAGTTTGCGGACGACTTTGAACCATAAATCCTGGGCTTTGTACCGTCTCGGGACGTCTTCATTGGTGATCCTATCACAACTTTTCCGTCTTTCTGTCTCTCAACTTTTATTACCTTTTTATTTTCTTTACCTTATATACCTTGATGACCGCAAAGACGTCACGTATGGGGGGGGGGGGGGGGGCCTCGACATCGCAAAAGTTGTCCGTCCGTCCGTCTGTAAGCACGATAACTCTCGAAGGGAATGACATATTTTGATGAAAACTTGGTGTGAGGATTCGTTGGGTCGGCGGACCAGTCGAGTTCGTAAATGGGCTTAGTAGCCCTACATTTAGGGGTGGGGGAGGGGGTTCAAATTAAGGGGCAAACAAAATATTTTGAAACAGCTAATGTGATAGTCGATTATGGGGTAAAAAGACATGCTGAACACGATGGTGAAAACCATTTTGTAACCAGAACCGGAAAGTTTGTTAAAAGTAAAAGTTTTATTGGAAGTTGATTAGATGTTCGATTTAGAGGTAGGAAGACATGCTGAAGACGATGGTGAAAACCATTTTCTCGACGGACAAGTAGTTCGGCCAGAATTCGGCCCAAACCGGAAAGTTTGTTAAAATTAAAAGTTTTATTCGGAGTTGATCAGATGTCCGATTTAGGGCAAGAAGACATGCTGAACTTTAATGTGAAAACAATTTTCTAACCGGACAAAACCGGAAAATTGTTAGAAGTTAAAGTTTTATTTCTAGCTGATTAGATAACCGAGTTTGGGGTAAGAAGAGACGCTGAATCTGTGTGTGACGATCATATTTTACCCGGACATATAGTTCGACCGGAATCCGGCTGGAGACGGAAAATTTGTTATAAGTTAAATTTTTATTTGAAGTTGATTAGATGTTCATTATTGGGGAAAGAAGATACCCTGAGTTCCTTTATGAGCTTTCTTTTTTTCGCCGGACAAGTAGTTCTAGACTTCGGCCGAAACTGGGAAATTGGCAGAAGTGGCAGGAACTTTTCGTCAAAACAGATATGACTTATACGGGTAAACACACATGCTGAATCCATATCTGAACTTGGTTTTCTCAGATGATACTAGATGAGCTATTTGGCCTTAATCTGTTTCTGAATTTTAATTGTAAGAATGTTCAAGGATTCTGGCGATGACTGGATCTGGCTAAGACAAGACCCAGTTGTCTGGATCAGATACTGAATTTTTGGGATCCCATCGAAAACTTTGGTCAATTGTTCTTTAAAATAGTCGATTTTTTCTTAAAAACAGTCGTTTTTGGGATCCCAAAACGTAGGTGGAGGGATACCTATGACATCGCAAAAGTTGTCCGTCTGTCTGTCTGTCCGTCCGTCCGTCTGTCTGTCCGTCCGTCTGTCAGCACGATAACTCTCGAAGGGAATGAGATATTTTGATGAAACTTGGTGTGAGGATTCATTGGGTCAAGGTAAGGTTAAGTTCGTAGATGGGCTATGTAGCTCTACGTTTAGGGGTGGGGGAGGGGGTTCAAATTAAGGGACAAACAAATAGTTTTAAACAGCTAATGTGATAGTCGATTATGGGGTAACAAGGCATGATGAGCACGATAGTGAAAGCCATTTTCTCGCCGGACAAGTAGTTCGTCCGGAATCCGGCAAAAACCGGAAAGTTGGTTAGAAGTAAAAGTTTTATTTGAAGTTGATTAAATGGTCGATTTAGGGGTAAGAAGATATGATGAACACGATGGTGGAAACTATTTTTTCGCCGAACAAGTAGTTCGTCCTGAATCCGGTGAAACCCGGAAAGTTGGTTAAAAGTAAAGGTTTCATCTGAAGTTGATTAAATGTTCGATTTAGGGGTAAAAAGACATGCTGAGTACGATCGTGAAAACCATTTTCTCGTCGGACAACTAGTTTGCCCGGAATCCGGCCAAAACCAGAAAATTTGTTAAAAGCGAAAGTTCGATTTGATGACAGATAAAGGGGAAAGAAGATAGGCTGAGTCTGTATATGGATGTCCGGCAATGAGATATTTTGGTATCTTGGATTCATTGGGTCAAGGGTAAGTCAAGTTCGTCGCTTTGTAGCTGTACATTTAGGGGTGGGGGAGGTGGTTTAAAATTAAGGGGCAAAAAAAAAAAATTTTTAAAAGGTAATCAAATAGTTGTTTTAGGGGTAAAGAGACATGCTGAATCCGAATGTGAAAACTATTTTCTTCCCGGACAAGTAGTTCACCCGTAATCCGGCGAAAACCGGAAACAAAATTTGTCGACCAAGTTTTGGCTATAAGATGTCTGGGATCCCATCGAAACTTTAGGTCTTGTTCTTTAAAATAGTCGTTTTTTTCTTAAAAAAATCGTTTTTTCTTAAAACCAGTGGACTTTTCGTCCAAACAGTCGTTTTTTCTTAAAAATTGTCGTCTTTCTGCAAAAATAGTTGGCAAAACGACCAGGCAGTCGGTAAATACCTTTCCCCCCACCAAACATTTTGGCTAGTAACGTCTGGATGACCGACGTCCGTTCGAAGACAGCCATGTTCGAAAACGTTGAGCGACTGGGCGTAGCCTTATGGGTCATATGTTGAACCTGTAGAACAAGTCTATCTGGATTTGGGTGCCCATCCTGACGTTCCGACTGTTCCACACGCTCATTCTCATCTGAACGGAAATCCCGTTGGCTAGGGAGATCTGTTTATGGCAACATTTGGGCAGCTGGGTTAGTGGCATCGGGTTATGAACGATGTAGCCTAACTGGTAGTATTTTTTTATTATCAGGGTTGAATTATCCCGAATCACGACAGTGATTGCTAAACCTACTCAAGTCCCTAGGAGACGAAGCCAGGATGCGCAGAAACCAAACATTATTGCTCTGCTAGCAAAATCGTCATGAAATGTGTATGCGATCATTGGCCTCTTCATCCTTCCTTCCAATGTATACTCGTCGGGATCCATGAACCCTTTCCGACTTTTTCTTCTTCCGATAACTAGGGGTTTCGAATGCACTTTGTTCTTGGGGTTGGGGAGCACTTTGCATCCACTTCACTGAATTAAATCTGAACATCTGATTCTGCAAGGAAGTCGAGGACTTCCTTAAAGGACCCCTCTTGCTTATTCTGCCTTTTATAATATTCTTAGCTCCCAGATGGAATTACAAGCTTCTAAAATCCCCACCTTTCTCCATTGTTTCGTTTCGTAACTACGAATTTTAGCGCTTTTTCGGCCTTGCCGAGTTTTCCCGTCACCCAACGGAAAGTTTGACGGAATCTTCACTGTCCGCTGAAAACTCTTTCACACGTAAGGATGTGATAATCTTCTGTTTATTACTTCTTTTATTTGCTTAGTTTTCCCACTTTTTCACCAAGGCACGTTCAGTTTTCAAATCTTTTGCGCCCAGCCGCCGCGTCCGCGAGCAGGAAGGCTGGATATAATCGGCAAGCGCCAACAAGAGAATCGCTAGTTCCAGGTGGAATGTAATGGTATTTTCGAAAACATTTTTTTCTGATCGATTTTATAGGGAAAAGATCATTTCTAGTAAGAGTTGTGCTTTAAAGACTGCTGACTCCTTGGTTTTCTCCAGTTCCGTCGTGTATTTTAGAGTCTAGAGTTTCAGATCTAGGCCGTATAATCTGAAAGTTGAAATCACTTTCCTCCTCTTGGTTGATAGCTCTCTGCATTCAAAGAGGACATGCTGGAGAGATTCTTCCCATATATGACAGAATCTACATAATGGTGATGGTGACTGCTTCATTATCGGCCATATCAGTTCGATCTTCAACAAATCAAAACATTCTATCTTTTATATTTCATTCCATGGTTTTTATTATGGCACTTGCAGCTCCGCTCAATGCCATATTCCGATCACTTTTCGGTCGGTCGATCTGTCGGTCCACTCTTCTCGATTTAGGGTACTTAGAGAAGTGCTAGGACGATAAACTTGGCAGTCATATTAGGAACCCGACCAAACTAACTTGGAAATAGTCACTTGCCCGATCCGACCATCGTGGGGGGAGGGGGAGATGGTGGAATCTGGAAAATAGGGGCATGCATAACTTTCGAACGGATGATCGGATCTTAATGAAACTTGATATTATTATCTGGAAAGACCTCATGTCTCGGATGTATCATTTCAAGTCCGGACCGGATCCGATGAATCTGGGGGGGAGTCGGAGGGGGAACCGGAAATCGTGTGAAACTCTCAGAGTGTAGCGATCGGGATGAAACTTGGTGGGAAGAACAAGCACAAGCTCTAGATGCATCACTGACAGAACTGGACCGGATTCGGACACTGTGGGGGAGTTGTAGGGGGGTCCCGGAATTCCGGCGATCCGTACCCGATGAAAAATTTATCTCAAAATAGTACTATGAAGTAGTACGAAAAAGTTGCATGCAGTACTAACGATGCTAATACATGCTTCTACTTCAAATCTACCTTGTTACTGCACACTACGATATGCTACTATTAGCAAGACTGGATGCTTCTATGGCAAGACTGGATGCTTCTATGGCAAGACAGGATGCTACTGGATACTACTACATAAGATTGGACCAGTCTGAGGCACATTAAATGATAGTATTATTTGCTATTACATGGTATTACATGCAACGTTTTCGTACTACTACCATACTACTACGCAGGCTACAAATATTTCATCGGGTAGTTAATGTACTTCCAGGTGGGCTAGGACGATCAAACTTGGCAGGCATCTCAGGGACCCGACCAGATTAACTTGGAAACAGTCACTTACCCGATCCGACCAACTTTCGAACGGGTTATCAGATCTTAATGAAACTATATATTTTAAAAGATCTCATGTCTTAGATGTCCCATTTCAATTCAAGACCGGATCCGATGAACTGGGGAGCGGGGGGTTGGAGTGGGAGAACCGGAAATCTTGTGACACGCATGGAGTGGAGCGGTCAGGATGAAACCTGGTGGGAAGTACAGGCACAAGTCTTAGGTGAATCAGTGACAAAATGGGACCGCATTCGGGTACCGAAAAGGGGGGGGGGGCTGTATGGGGGTGTCCGGAATTCCGGTGATCGTTAGTTAAGGTACATGTACTAGGACGATTTGCTGGAGCATTAGAAACTTGGCAATCTTCACATTATTGGGTTAGAAATCGTCTCTTCTCCGGTTCGATCATCCCTTAAAGGACCTCTCTTGCTCATTCTGCCTTTTATAATATACCTAGCTCCCATATGGAATTATAAGCTTCTAAAATCCCTACCTTTCTCCAATGTTTCGTTTCGTGACTACGGATTTTTAGCACTTTTTCGGCATTGCCGAGTTTTCCCGTCACCCAACCAAAAGTTTGTCGGAATCTTCACTGTCAGCTGACAACTCTTTCACGCATAAGGATGTGATTATCTTCTGTTTATTACTTCTTTTGTTTGCTTAGTTTTTCCACTTTTTAACCCACGCACGTTCAGTTTTCAAATCTTTTGCGCCCAGCCGCCGCGTCGGAGAGCAGGGAGGCTGGATACAATCGGCAAGTGCTAACAAGAGAATCGCTAGTTTCAGGTGGAAAGTAATGGTATTTTCGAAAACGTTTTTTCTGGTCCATTTTATAGGGAAAAGATCATTTCTAGTAAGAGTTATGCTTTAAAGAACTCATCTTAACCGCAAAGTGCCAAAAATACTTTTTAAGCAAAATTTACTTTTTCAACATCGCCATGAGCACATGATCCTTTTTGTGTGAGTGAAAACTTTTGACCATCACTTCCATTCTCTGACCCAGCCTTGCAAGTATTAACCGAAAAGTGAAAAAAATACTTTTGACCATCACTTCCATCTGACCCAGCCTTGCAAGTGCCATATGAGCTTCCAGCTCTTGTCTATTTTCCCTTTCTCCAGTTCTTACCCGTGTAGCAGATTCGTTGAATGATTGTACGACTAGAATTTGGCCGGACCCAGTCCAAACGCACTAAGGCTGCAATGTGCAGAGGTAACGCAAAACGGAAATGTTTGATTATTATGTGTTTGTAACGAGAAGGAACACTTCAGGGATCACCTAGTAATTTCATTTTCTTAAACTCATAAAATTATAAGCAATGCTATTATTATTAAATTATACATCCTTATTTTGATTTAATTTGACACTCCAACGTATCCCATGGGTACAGTAAGCTTATTATAGCAACGAAGTGAAATCAGCTTGCCTAATCTCTTTTGAGTATAAATGTCAGAGCATGATATCGTTTGGTGTCACTTAGTTTAGCTCACTTGTGGACGTCGCTTCGCCATGGCTCTTGCATATCCTGGCACATCTAACATCCCGAGCTCTCCGCTTGGACCGACGATTATTGGACAACCGCTCGTGGGGCTACCAACTGTCGTTGGTGTTGCTCCTGAGACATCCGCCACTGAAGAAGAAGTATCAGTTGGATTCTTTGGCCAGCTAAAGAAGCTGCCTCTCCCGATTCTGATTCCACTTGCCATGATGATGACCATTCTAGCAGCAGTCGTCATCGTTGTTGTGGTCGTCACATCTACCCACATCATCATCACACTCGTCGGCGGATTCTTCCCGATCTTCTTCCCTGGCGTCTTCAACTTCCGAGGAAAAAAGCAGAAGCTGCACTACGGTGACCGGATGAATCCGTACGGCTACAACAACAAGCCCTACGGAAAGGGAACGTACAATGCAAAGCCCTATGACAACCCAATGCAGAATCAGGCACTACCTCTACCTACGACCCTTCCGTACGTGATGGAGGAACGCGATTGGCTTGATAGAATTAAGCAGCAGTTGGCGTATGAGAAGCATACCAAGGACTACAAGATCTACAAGAAGCTCGACGCAGAGTTGCCGGACGAAGACGCTGATCTGTATGAACAGAAAGAAAACTATTAGTTTCGTAATATTTATTTGAAGTAAAAAAAATTGAAGATGTACATCCCTTTGTTCCCTTCTTACATTGTTCGTGCCCCCTTGTTTTTCCTACTTCCTACCAAATAGGAAATACTCTTATTTAACAGGTTGTTTCACTGTTGGGGCTGGTGAGCGGTGGATCTAGGCTTAGTCCCCATCCCACGGCCCAGGCGTTTGATTGACGTAAACACGCTAAATTGGCGGGTTTTGTCCAAAATAACCTCTCACGATTAGCAGATCCGAAACACGCCAGTGAACCTCGAGAAGATCGAGGAACCCGGACGAACCCGTTCAGATCATGTAAACCAATCAACAACGTCTGTTTGGAAAAGTTGTTGTGGCGTTTCTGGCTCTTCAGTACGCATATGGCGATTCTTCGTCGTACTGTAAAAAAAGATCTTGCAGAATTTGCCACTGGGATTAAAGTTGTCTCTAAAAAGATAATCCTATCCCAGTAGCAAATACGGCAGTTAACTTTAATCCTTATTCGGAGAAACTTTTTACACTATGGCATGAAGATGTGATCATCAAGAGTATTGTTGCAACATTCCACGCCTCTGAAACAGGAATGATTATTTATTCCTCCATTGGTCTGGTAGAAGAGGGATTAGATGCTACCACGGGTGCTCATTCCGGTCTGAAGGTTTCTGCTTCCCGCAGAAACAGAAATGTGTCACATGCTCGATCGCAGAAACACCATTTGTCTCTTGGTGGTAATAATGTCAGTTATCAGAAAATAATCTCTCTATGACTTCAGACCCACGTCCTTACCATTTTGTACGAGAAGGATCCTAAGCTACAATCTAGAACAAGCTAGAATTTTATTATTTAGAATGAATTTGAATTCCCCGCCAAACATATTTGCCGCAGCAACATATTAGTTGCGTTTTTCAGATACTATGGTATCTGTTACCACGGTAACTGGATCTACATTTAGTCGTTTTTGCAGTTACCGTGGTATCAGATATGCGGTTGCTCTGCAAAAACGACAATTGCCGAAATTGCGCCTTTCGAAGTCATCAGAAAAGAAAAAAAGATATCCAGTCACATCACAAAGTGCCTAACTTCTTTCCAACCAATTTGACAAAAATTGATGAAAGCGAGATGCCTTTTTCACGGTCGGTCCGTGGTATCTGAATGTCAGATACCACGATAACTGGCCAGATACCACGATAACTGCAAAAAACACATTAGATCGTGGTATCGGATACCTTGGTATCTTCAAAAACGCAACTATTAAAAATTTCCCTTGACAGACAACCGGGTGCCTGCTTTTTCCTACCCACAAACGCATTGTGGGATCACAGAAAACGCCTTAAAGCACAACTGTTACTAGAAATGATCTTTCCCCAGTGAAATAGATCAGAAAAAATGTTTTCGAACGTTTTTCGAAAACCCGAAATTAGCGATTTTCTTGTTAGCGCTAGTCGATTAGCTCCAGCCTTCCTGCTCTCCGACGTGACGGCTGGGCGCAAAACATTTGAAAACTGAACGCGCCGTGGTTAAAAAGTGGGAAAACTAAGCAAATAAAAGAAGTATTAAACCGATGCTTCTGAGATCCTTTGTGTAAAGAGTTGTCAACTGACGTTGAAGATTCCGACAAAAGTTTCGTTGTGTGATAGGCAAAACTCGGAAAGTCCAAAAAAGCGCTAAAAATTCATAGGCACAAAACGAGACACTGGAGAATGGTGAGAATTTTAGAAGCTAAGGTATAGTATAAAAAGCAGAATAAGCAAGAGGGGTCCTTTAAGAGGCTTCCTCTACCAGTATTTTGACGATCTTCTGTGTGTCTTCCAGGTTCGCGTTTCTGATCAAGGACGGTACAAATGTCGCGTTGAGAACGTCGCTGGCGTCGCATCAGCTGAAGCACAGCTCTTCGTGTTCCAGTCAATTGAGGGGAAACGCGCACCGCGTATTATAAGCTTGCCAAGGGCCGAGATTACTTCTCGTTTGGGAGCCAGTCTGGAGCTGAAGTGCGAGGCAGAGGGCTTGCCTAACCCGACAGTTGTTTGGCGGAAAGACGGAGCAACATTGGCACCTCACCCTCAAACGAGGTATGAATTGCAATTATGAATTCCTGTAAACATGTATTTGCAGATACCATGGTATCTGATACCACGGTGTAAAGTCGTTTTTGCAGTTATCGTGGTATCTGGCCAGTTATCGTGGTTCTGATATTCAGATACCACGGCCCGAACGTGGTAATTGATCGTAGTATCTGAAAAAGTCATCTCATTTTCGTCAGTTTTTGTCAAATTGGCAAGGTGCAGCGCGAAGCGCTGCGCCGAGGGCGTCTAAGTCCCCAGCCACACTAACTAACCACACCCAAACCGCCTGGTGCTGTAACCACATTTCTAAGATTTTATGTTCATTTCCCAATACGGTTAGGGGTTCCTCTCAGTTACCAGGAATGAATTTTGGCATCGGTTAAGGCAGAGAATTGTTTTTCTTGCGAAAGCCAAATAATCTCAAAACAATAAATACTTGTTAAAATGGTTTCCCTGGGTCGGATGTCGGGCCGAAACCTTAAAGGGACCAGGGTGAAAGGTTATTACCCTGTAAAAATTTACGTGTGTGTACTAAATAGCTAACCATGGGTTATGACTAAATATACACAATTATTAAAGGGTAGAATTACCGGACACACGTCGTTGCTTGTAGAATGTGGTCCTTAATGGTCATCAAATGTGCTTTAAGGAGTGCAAATCAGTTCCTAGGGTCAGTCTGGAGTCATCAGGTAAATACTACAAAACGTAGCGGCACCATCCCAAGATAATTATGTATGGGATCTCCAGTAAATTTAGTGGTTAGCCTAGGGTTTGGTTAGGGTTAGGGTCTGGTTTCGGTGCCTAACATCACATGAATTCCATGAATTCCTGTAAACATGTATTTGCAGATACCATGGTATCTGATATCACGGTCTAAAGTCGTTTTTGCAGTTGTCGTAGTATCTGGCCAGTTATCGTGGTTCTGATCTTCAGATACCACGGTCCGACCGTGGTAATTGATCGTAGTTACTGAAAAAGTCATCTCATTTTTGTCAGTTTTTGTCAAATTGGTGGGAAAGATGAATATCAGTTTTTCGAAAAGCGCAATTTCATCATTTGTCGTTTTTGCAGAGCAACCGTGGTAACAGATACCACGGTAACTGCAAAAACGCAACTATCACAAAACCAACACACCACCACACACACAAAACCAATGTATTAGTACTGTAATAGGACTGGACCAACATCGGCCCAGGTCTCAAAAAAGGGTAAGATTCGCTTTCTGCCTCCAAACTTCGGCGCATCAGAAGTTAGCTAGAGACTGCGGTGGTGTTGGGCTAGTAATTCAGTGGATAAAGTTAAAAGAAAAAAGAACGGCGATTTCCCGAAATAATAATCATATCGGTGTCTATAATAGTGACCGTTATCGTGCGCTAACGACACGGTTCACAACCAGTTCCTAAGATCCAACCCATTCGGGCAATTCATGCGCGGTACGGAAGAACGGAAATTATTGAAGTTTAGCGCTTTAGTCTGTTGCAATTCTTGTTCTTGTGTAATTATTGAATATTTGACTATGTAAAAGCGCAATTGTATATAGTTATGTTTGACGAGAGAACAAATATTCGGTTTCTGTTAATACCGCAAGCAATGTTTTTCGAATAATAAAGATTGATTGATTGATTGGCACGGGAACTATCCTGTTTCAGTAAATCAAGCCTCGAGACTCGTGCAGTGGTCATTAGCGCATTTCCTCTACACTCAGTTTTATAAATTCTTGCCAACCACGCGGAAGAGATAAATTTTAAATCGCTGTTAGATACATCAGCCGTGACAAGTACATACCTTCAACCAAGCGAAACAACAACCCCATGACTTAACCTTACGTTCCATCTAGATATTGCACTAAACCCAAATGGGGGGGGGGGGGATATTGATTTGGCTCCACCTCAGTCTTATTGCTAAGACTCAAATTTAGTTACTCTTTTTTTTTGGGTTCAGGCTAAGCTATTTTCGAATATACGCTATAGCAGGGACCCATAAATTTCCTGTAATGACTCGCCATTCAGGGGGCTTGTCATTTCCTATGCTTCTATGTTGCTATGTTGCCCGAGTCTCACCTAGTTTCCAGAAATTCCGCTTGGGTCGAATCGGCGTTCTTGCTCAGATAGACAAAATTTATTGGGACTATTCAGCATGCCACCAGGTACCTAAGCTAGGGCAAAAGACCCAGGATACTCTTCCATGACAGAGAAGTATTCCTATTTCAGCAAAAATTTCTGGCTCGTCAGTAGGCATATGGCGATTCTTCGTCGTACTGTAAAAAAAATCTTGCAGTATTTGCTACTGGGATTAACGTTGTCTCTAAAAAGATAATCCTATCCCAGTAGCAAATACTGCAGTTAACTTTAATCCTTATTCGGAGAAACTTTTTACAGTGCGGCATGAAGATGTGATCATCAAGAGTATTGTTGCACCATTTGATTTTTTTTTATGCATTCCACGCCTCTGAAACAGGAATGATTATTTATTCCTTCATTGGTGTGGTAGAAGAGGGATTCGATGCTACCACGGGTGCTCATTCCAGTCTGAAGGACTGCAAAAATGCAGTCCTTTTGCAGCATTCAGCTGCAAAAATTTTGTCTATCTGGATAGCCGGGTATTATAATATAATACCCGTAATATGATAATATCCCCGTGGGTATTTCTCGAACTATCTGACGCTCGGTCAAGAGCGCATCAGACATCTCTTATTGAAAAGCCCCCTGAATGGCGAGTCATTACAGGGATGACGTTGACGTTATAGTAACGTCATTGCTTTACATTTTATGTCCCTCAAAATCTAGGTGGCATATCCCCTGCCCCCTTTAAGCATTGTCCAAATAGGTGGTGTAAGATGTATTACGGCGGATAAGCCTTATTACAGATTCCTCTTTTCCTCGGTGCGCGCTGTAATAACGCGAATAAGGAAAATGGAGCTCGGCTCTATTCTTTCTTATGCAGAGCCAATCAGATTGCTTGGTTCGTCCTGCGAGCGGGCCGAGGAAAGGAGCAGCGCCGTCAGTGTTGCGACGAGAAGCACTAAACTTCTACTTTGTTGGAAGCTAAAGAAACAACTTTTCTTCAAAAGAACACGTTTTTTTCTGTTACAACTGCTTACTTCTAGTTCGAGGACCAATGCTGTCCATCCATAAATTTAATAGCTTTTTACAGTACATTGGGCGTCAAATTGTACTGGTGTACTTCAAGTAGTACTAAGAATATTTTTTCTGATCTTTAGAAATTCGAAAAAACTGTACCAGTGTGGCAACACCGAACGCTGCATTCATAAGAACCTCTCCGGTTTCCTCTTTGAACGGGCGCGTGTAGCGTATAGCGCTCTTCAGCTTATTACATCTATTTGTACAATGCTTTAGAGCAGTGGTTCCCAACCTTTTCCGTACCGCGTACCCCTAATCAATGGTTCGAAATGTTGCGTACCCCCTTTTCCAGACCGTGAAAAGACGATATCATAAATGATAAAGCATACATGTGTAGAAATATGTACAAAATCGACACTTGAGTCTACTTTGTAGCCAAAATTTTGTCAAATCTCGACTCGATGCCATTAACGGCAATATTTTTTACAGTCAGCCTGTTTCAGTGTTTGGTTTTGACTTTCCCCGTGTTTTCATCAAGCTGCATCGCAAACATTTTTGTTAGATTGATTCGCAACATGAATGACAATAACACTTGCAATGTCTTCGATTATTTTTTAAGCAATATTAAGTAAGTAAGTAAGTAAGTAAGTAATTTATTTATGACCCGCCATTTTGAAAAGGCGGAGTAAATGACAAAAGTAAAGAAAATAAACAAAACACATATATACACACAGAAAAAGACACTTAATTTTTAATCTTCGGTCAGGAAGCAGTGGACGACATCGTGTGCTGGTTGGGCCTTGTTGTCCATGAGTTTTGAAAGTGATGACGAAACATCCAAAAGGGTAACACTTGCGTCTTGAATTTTGAATTTCTCCGTCAATGTATGGTTATGACATAATTTCGACAAGTGGAGCAGGTGCTTTGCATATTTAAAATAACATGATCTCATCTTTTTAATCTCCTTCTTTCGCAGAACATGAGTGACGCCAGAACGAAATAGTATAGAAGGAGCGCAGAAGGTGCTGTAAAAATTTCCCAAAGCTTTACGATTATAGCGCCCCCGGTTGGGGACGATGCGCCCATAGGCGCTACGGATCGACTTATAAACTTCTTGAACAACCGATGAGCAAAATTTTGACAATGAAGATTTGAATGTTATGCCGAGCCACCGTAGAGAGTCTGTTGATTTGACGATGAACGATCCAAGAGATATAGAAGCTTTAGATGCACTCGAACAATTTGACGAAGGGTTGAAATGCAGGTACTCACATTTTGAAAGGTTAACTTCAAGGCCAATTTTCAGAAGTTCTGACGACAGCTTACTTACATTTTTTGTGAGTGTGGATCGGCTACGGCTTACTAAGAGCAAGTCGTCCGCATAGGCTATGTAGCTGAAGGCATAGTCTTTATAGAAGTAAGCAGGAAGCAAAGAATCGAGACAAGAAGATATGGCCGATTTGAAGATGTAGGGAGATAAGACTCCCCCTTGGCGAACACCAGTTCGGACAGAAATAATCTCTGACAAGCTACCTTGCCATTTGAACCTTACTGAAGAATGACCATACCAAAATTTTAACCGATAGACGACAGACAGATTCACGCCAGAAGTAACGAGAGAAAATAGGGCCTGAGAATGCGTTATATTGTCAAAAGCACCAGCTATATCTATAGAACATATATGTATAGAAGACTTGTCGCGGGTAGCCTGTTTCATCATTTTTGTCAATATGTGATGAGCATGCGCACAACTGGCGCTCGAACGGAATCCAAACTGCATTGAACCAAAGCTACATTTTTCAACTAGTTCTGGAAGAAGGACGTATTCCAGGATTTTGCTTATGGTACAAGAAACTGTAATTGGCCGATAGCTTTTGCAAAGGTCCGCGTCTTTCCCTCGCTTAATCACCGATGTTATAGTACCCAGGAGGAAACTATTCGGAACCAAACCCTGGCATAAACAAATTTGAAATAGCAGCTGAAGGTGTTGTGTTAAAGCTGGACACTCAATTTTGAAAAAATCGGCACTAAGGCCATCAGAATCTGTAGAACCAGTTCTTCTTAATTTTCGGAAAGCAATTTCGATGGAAGAACAAGTAACGGGAAGAACAGAAGGTTGAAATATTTTCCTTGGTAGGTATTTAAGAAGTAAATTTTCAAAGTGCTGCTGAATCTGGTTTTTGCAACCACTGAATAGACCACGGTAGTGGTTGGTCCAGTCAGCCATAGTTAGCGCGGAAGGAGGTACAGCTGAACCTTTATCTGTACGAAGGACCTTTTGCCACGCTTTTTTGTCACTGGGAGCATCTAAGCCATTCAAACGAGCATTTTTAAGTGAAGATTTGTATTCACGCTTTGTTTTAGCTTTTAGATTAAAAACAGTACCATTCCCTGGGCGTCCACAAGCAATCCAAATTTTTAGCCAAAATTTTGCCGTGTTTTTTGCCTTCTTAACTTCAGGACTGAATTTCCAAATAGGTTTCCTTGTACCAACTCGAATTCTCTCAGTCGGTACAGCAATATCGGCTGCCAATTTCAAGCAATGGACAAGCTCGCTATAATAACAATTAATATCAACGGACGAAGTAGTAGCTGCTATACCAGTCCGAAGAAGGTGAAAAGGAACTTTTAAAAGCGAGAGAAGATTAGTTAATGTAGAAATGTAGAGCACAGTATCTATACAATTCCAGTTACGCTTTTGGATCCAAGCCTTCTTGGGATTTGGACGACTGATTCGAGCAACAGGGACAACCAAACAGAAAGACAAAGGAAGATGGTCGTCCTCAATTATTTGTTTGACACAGGAACAGATTTTACTGCAGTGGGCTAGCTTGTTTTGCAATCAACATTATTTCATTGACTTTCACTAGGGCTTATGATCAGAGGTGTCACGCAGGGGTTGGCAACACCCCTCCCCCCTGAAAGTGGTCGGCCAGACCGGCGCGAAGCGCCGCTATTTTTCGTAAAAAAAAGTTTTTTTTTTAAACTGTCGGTAAAATTACCAGCCAGTCAGTAAAAATACCTTGCCCTCCCAAAAAAAATTTAGCTAGTGATGCCTCTGCTGGTGATATTAGGCTTTTGGCAATCAAAAATGCGCGAGGCGAGATTTTGAAGCTACAGACGAAACCGATTTTGGTACCTTCGCGTACCCCTTGCAAGGGTCTCGCGTACCCCTTAGGATACGCGTACCACCGGTTGGGAACCACTGCTTTAGAGGGTGCCTCGGCTTTCACAAGAGGAAAAGCGCGCTTACTTAGAAGAACTGAAGAGTTAACATTTCATTGATGATCTTGCCAGAGATGAGGAGCCAGAAACGAGGACATAATACTAATCGACACCTGAAACAAAAAGTTAGCATTTTTTTCCATGCCTGGTTCTTCTAGGGTTTTGGTCGGAGGCTATCTTCAGATCCGTCGGCTGGTTAGCACGGACCAGGGAACGTACGAGTGCGTGGCTCTGAACGACGCTGGACATGTGACTTCTAAAGTGAGAGTGGTGTTGTCAGGTAAGCAGCATTTCATTAATTCATATTTATAAAAGATATGTTTGGTTTTGAATATTATTTTAAGCTAGGACTAGATCCTGCTACATTAACAAGACCAAATGTGTCGATGGGATCCCAAAAATTCAGTATTTGATCCAGACAATTGGGTCGCCAGATCCAGTCTTCGCCAGACTCCTTGAACATTTTTACTATTAAAATTCAGAAACAGATTAAGGCCAAAAATCAAATCATCTGAGAAAACCAAATTCAGATATGGATTCAGCATGTTTGCGTTTACCCCTATAAGTCATATCTGTTTGGACGAAAACCTCCTGCCTTACTTCTGCGAATTTCCCAGTTTTGGCCGAATTCCTGAACTACCTGTCCGGCAAAAAAAAAGAAGCTAAAATCGAACTCAGCGTATCTTCTTTCCCCTATATCGAACATCTAATCAACTTCAAATTAAAATTTAACTTAAACAAATTTTCCGGTTCCAGTCGGATTCCAGGAGAACTATATGTCCGGGTACAAAATGACTGTCATACACGGATTCAGCATCTCTTCTTACCCCTAAATCGGATATCTAATCAACTACGAAGACTCTTAACAATTTTTCGGTTTTGGCCGGATTTCGGGCGAACTACTTGCCCGGCGAGAAAATGATTTTCACCATCTTGTTCAGCATGTCTTACTACCCCTAAACCGAACATATAATTAACTTCAAATAAAACTTTTACTTTAAACAGATTTTCCGGTTTTGGCCGGATTCCGGGCTAACTACTTGTCCGGCGAGAAAATGGTTTTCACCATCGTGTTCAGCATGTTTTCTTACTCCTAAATCGAACATCCAATCAACTTCAAATAAAACTTTTACTTTTAACACTGTCCGGTTTTGGCTGGATTCCGGGCGAACTACTTGTCCGGCGAGAAAATGGTTTCCACCATCATGTCCAGCATGTCTTCTTACCCCATAATAGACTGTCCCATTAGCTGTTTCAAAATATTTTGCTTACCCCTTAATTTAAACCCCCTCCCCCACCCCTAAATATAGGGCTACAAAGCCCATCTACGAACTCGACCTTACTCTTGACCCAAACAATCCTCACACCAAGTTGCATCAAAATATCTCGTTCCCTTCGAGAGTTATCGTGCTTACATTCGGACGGACGGACAGACGGACGGACGGACAACTTTTGCGATGTCATAGGTATCCCTCCACTTACGTTTTGGGATCCCAAAAACTTGGTTCCATCTCCGATCTAACAGTATGCCGATCCTTTGTAAAAATAAGCTTTTCAATAGGAGGAAAGCTGGCACGGGAGATTCCTACCTTTACCCTCTTTGCAAGTTGCAGGAGGAGGATGTGAACCATTTCTTCTTAGAGAGCCAAGGGATTTCGCATTTGAAAGTAACATTTGTTGGCAGTTGGTTGGTATCGCTTCCCCGTATCCTGAAATCTACGAACCCTAAATGTATCGTAGATGTTTGTAAATATGTGACTAAAGGATTTAGTCTCAGGAATGAAAGTTTAGCTTAGTTTACGTAGCATAGTATTTCTGGGTGTAATAGTTTATTTGTGAAGTGTATTAAGTCTTGTATCGCCTTTTGGCTCAGTAAACAAGCATTATTATTATTATTTTTGTTGTCCTAAAAAGAAATAGCTGAAATGAGGTAGATTTAGCCTTAAACACCCATATGTAGTCTTAAACACCCAATCCCCCGTAAAATCCTCCCCCCTGATTTTGCAACAGAACAGCCAAGACCTCACAAGACTAGTTGCGAACCCAGTTCCAAAACTGCATCCTGTCCAGAATGCACCCACGTAAGATACGGTAACAGCTTTCTTCCGGCATTTGTTAAACTGTTTAACGCTTTCATCCACCATTAAAGAGCCCACATGATTTTATGTTGGTTTTGAGCACATATGCTTGACCGTTTAGTATAGTGTAATTTTTTTTTTTTCTGTTGTTCCGATGCAAACCGAAATAGCAGTCGACTCGACGCTTGCTTTTTTTTTGTTTATATATATTGATGTGTATTTTATATGTTGACATTGGAATCAGTTAGTCGGCACACACGCCGCGAGTAAGATTCTTAATGAATAAACGATTTGATTTAGATTTAATGAATAAATGAACCTTACATAACATATTAACAACCTATCAGGGACAACCTTCGAACCATCTCCCCCCACCAGAGGCGTTACTAGCCTAAATGTTTGGGGGAGGGGGACGAGGCATTTACCGACTGGCTGGTAATTTTTACCGACTTTTTCTACAGAAAAAACGACTGTTTTCAGCAACAAAAATGACATTTTTGAAAAAAATCGACTGATTTTCAGAAAAATCGACTATTTTGACGAAAAATCGACCATTTTTCAGAAAAACGACTTTTTTCATGAAAAAAAATGGACTGTTTTGACGAAAAATCGCGGCGCTTCGCGCCGATTCGTATTTTTTTAACGAATGGCCGGCAGCATTGGGGGGGGCGTCCCCCCTCCCCCCCCCCAGTCGTGACGCTCCTGCCCCCCACCTACGATCTTAGCTGGGCTTATTACCCATGGTGGGGGAAAGACGGAAAAGGTTCTCCGATCGAATGGAGTAGAATGTGGTATGAGGATAAAAGGATAAATATTGACTCGGACCCCACACCCTAGGAACCATTAACTTCATTAAACCTCGCCTCCACTCGTCCATCCTTCACAATAATGGCATCATCAGTGGGATATTGGATTTTTTTCCCCACTCCAACCTTCACAACAATGGTAATAATCAAATAATCACTATACTGGAACCGGTTCTTGCCATTTGAAGACCGACGAAACATATTGAGCAAACTGATCAACGGATTAGCGTTTCTAAAAGGTAACTTGTTGGTTTGTTGGGTTCGGTTTTGGGCTCGGAAGGATAGTCCCACAATCCGGAGAAAACCGAAAAAATTGGAATATCCCATGGAGTTGTTTAAATCGCCGACGCGGTATTGGAAGCAATAAAAAATCGATTGGGGATGTGTTTCATTTCTGTAGCTTGGATGAATATAGTCTGACCAGGCGCTTTGAAAATCGATAATTTAGTAACGAACAAAAATAAGTACTCGAATGGTATTGTTGCATGTGGGTAGAACATACGCGAAGATAGATAGATTTATTGATTGCTGAGCAGCTCGAGGGTCATGGCAACAAATAATCACAAAAAAAGTCTGCGCAAATCTGCTCCAAGAGAAAACAAGACCACAGGTTTCGATGGGATCCCAAAAATTCAATATTTGATCCAGATATTTGGGTCTTGTCTACGCCAGATCCAGTCTTTGCCAGACTCCTTGAACATTTTTACCATTAAAATTCAGAAACAGATTGAGGCCTAGAAGCTAATCATCTGAGAAAACCAAGTTCAGATATGGATTCAGCATGTTTGTGTTTACCCCTATAAGTCATATCTGTTTTGACGAAAACTTCCTGCCTTACTTCTGCGAATTTCCCGGTTTCGACCGAATTCCGGAACTATCTGCCGGCAAAAAAAGAAGCTAAAATCGAACTCAGCGTATCTTCTTTCCCCTATATCGAACATCTAAATTAAAACTCCAAATTAAAATCTAACTTAAAACAAATTTTCCGGTTCCAGCCGGATTCCGGGCGAACTATATGTCCGGGTACAAAATGACTGTCATACACGGATTCAGCATCTCTTCTTACCCCTAAATCGGGTATCTAATCAACTACAAATACTTTTAACAATTTTCCGGTTTTGGCTGGATTCCGGGCGAACTACTTGCCCGGCGAGAAAATGATTTTCACCATCGTATTCAGCGTGTCTTCCTACCCCTAAACCGAACATATAATTAACTTCAAATAAAACTTTTACTATTAACAGATTTTCCGGTTTTGGACGGATTCCGGACTAACTACTTGTCCGGCGAAAAAATGATTTTCATCATCATGTTCAGCATGTCTCCCTAGCCCATAATCGACTTTCCCATTAGCTGTTTTAAAAATATTTTGCTTGCCCCTTAATTTAAACCCTCTCCCCACCCCTAAATATAGGGCTATAAAGCCCATCTACGAACTCGACCTTACTCTTGACCCAAACAATCCTCACACCAAGTTTCATCAAAATATCTCATTCCCTTCGAGAGTTATATCGTGCTTACAGACGGACGGATGGACCGACAGACAACGTCATAGGTATCCCTCCATTTACGTTTTGGGATCCGAAAAACACTTGAAGACTGTTGGTCTTTGCCCTGACTGGAAAGGTTGTCCGAAAGTGCGGGGTAAAATTAATCCGTCGTATTCCGTATTTCACATTCCTTTTTCCCGCGTCCAGTCGGACCCCGCCCTCTCATTATCAGCACTTGTCCACAGATATTGGTCTGTATGACTCTTATGTGATTTGTCTGTATGACTCTTATATGATTCGACTGTATGACTCTTGAGCAGTTTTTGGTTTGTATGTGTTTTCCCTAGTCATGTTTTCCTATTTTCTTTGTACTCCACTGTCTTGTACGATTTGTGGGTTAAAACCAAATTATTATTTGTTATTATATAGAAATTGTATCCACAAGTCGAGAAGTAGAAAATCTGCTACCTAATTCCCGACCAATTGAATTTCTGGTCATTACCGAGGGGTTGCACACTCCCAATTTTGTGCAGCAAGTGCCCATTGCCGGCACGGGCTGACACCAGCCGGCACAGGTGCCACGTGTTATAATATCAAACCCGGCATACTACAGCGCGAATCGCCTAATTTCTGGCGGTAGCGCTGGTTACGCTCGCTGCCTGCCGGTGCTGATAAAGAGTGTACAGCAGGTGCCCAGGAGTGGGTAACCCCTCGATCATTACCATGTGGATCTCATTGTCACAAATCGTTAATAAGGAGACAATAGGCGTTTTTGCAGATACCATGGTATCTGTTACCACGGTAACTGGATCTGCAATTAGTCGTTTTTGCAGTTACCGTGGTATCTGAAACACGGAGGCTCTGCAAAAATGACTATTGCCGAAATTGCATTTTCGAAATCATCCCGAAAGAAAAACTGATATCCAGTTACATCACTAATTGCCAAACTTCTTAAGTGAGAGGACTTTTTATATAATACGACCAGTTACCACGGTTGGACCGTGGTATTTGAATATCAGAACTGGCCAGATACCACGATAACTGCAAAAACGCCTTTTG
This sequence comes from Branchinecta sandiegonensis, assembly GCA_030848855.1. NCBI lineage: Eukaryota > Metazoa > Arthropoda > Branchiopoda > Anostraca > Branchinectidae > Branchinecta > Branchinecta sandiegonensis. Next base: position 2,738,503 of record JAUPMV010000009.1, read on the forward strand.
GCCGTGGTATCAGATACCACGGTAACTGCGAAAACGACTGTAGACCCTGGTATCAGATACCATGGTATCCGCACAAACGCAACTAATGGGAGACCGTTCGAAACTAGTCCACTTGGAGTGTTGAAGTGGCGAATTACCGCGTTGTCTCAGACGGCAGGAAGGACCATGAAATAACATGGAAACTTAAACGTGCTACACGAAAAATAAAGACAAATCCCCGTTTGCGATACCGTGGTGGGTCTTTGTCTTAGTGACTTATTGCTTTAATACAAGTTGATTGCTAAACTAACGAATCAGCTGGAATTGTTACTCGGCGGTGTTTCAGCGGTTATTGCCAAGGGTCCTCTTCCAGCAATAGTTTCCAGCAAAATTAAAAACTGGCCAGATTCCGGGCGAACTATTTGTCCGGCGGGAAAATAAATTTCATATGCGGATTCGGCATGGCTCCTTACCACTACGTCGAACCTCTAATCAACTTCAGATAAAACTTTTACTTGTAACAAATTTTCCGGTTTCAGCCAAATTCCGGTCGAATATTTCCGGGTAGAAAATGATTTTCATATCCGGATTCAGCATGTCTTCTTATCGCCAAATCGGACATCTAATCAGTTTCAAATAAAACTTATATTTTTGACAATTTCGGGTGAAAGGACAAGTCGTCCGGCGAGAAAATAATTCTCATGTTCGTGTTCAACATGTCTTCTTACCCATAAATCGACTATCTCATTAGCTGTTAAAAAATAGATTGTTCGCCCCTTAATTTGAACCCCCACCCCTAAATGTTGGGCTGTCGAGCCCATCTACGAACTCGAGCTGTCCCTCGAGTCAAAGAATCCTCACACAAATTTTCATCAAAATATCTCATTCCCTTCGAGAGTTATCGTGTTGACAGACGGACAACTTTTACGAAGTCAAAGGTATCCCTCCAATCCCAAAAACTGGATAAAATAGTCATTTCTGGAGCTCCATGTCCCGCAGGTTCAAAATCGTAGTTTTAGAGAGTATTTTTCTCACTGTTATTGCAGATGTACTTCGAGGACCATCTTATGCAGACATTTCCTACATACAGGCAGCTGTTGACGACGCCAGACAGACAGTCAATCAAGCTGTTGATGATACCCTTCAGATAGTGTATAGACATCATGCTGAAAATTCATCGAACGTCGGTAAGTACCGTTTAATATGACGTTCTGGCGGAAGGAGATAGGAAAGGTTCAACGTTCACAAAAGGTAGGGGGCGGAGATTTCAGTCACAATGGCCGAGTCAACATAGACTCTTTTACTTTCAAAACAGTAAGCAGTTTGAAAGAGCAACTAGATCAGGAGTGGTCCGGCAGACTGTGAAGAATTGATTGCCGATCGAAACATTATCCTTGAAGGCTTAAAATTCCTGTTTCAAATTTGCAGGTAACAGGGTGTTGAAACTCTGCGCTGTTTGTAAACTTGTTGAAATAATCTTTTTCTGCTGAATCAAACACATTCAACAAAATAATTTTCTCTGTGGTTGGAGTCCTTGATTCGGGGATATACCTGCGTAGCTTGAAAACATCGCTGTAAGCTACGAGTGTCATTTCTAGTACTAAACGACGTGTCAACTTAGCGAAGCCTTAAGCCGCTTTCACATTACGCATCGTTGCGATGCGTTCTTATGCGTTTATCTTGCGTTGCTTACAAGTTGCGCAGCGTATCTTTCACACCTGCGCGAGAAGCTTTCGCGCTGGTTGCGCATTTACATTTTCCTTTCTCGCTTTCTTCTGCTGAATTTTAGTTTCTTTCACTAGTAGCAAGTTTTTCTTCATCATCAGCATGTTTTTTTTTTTTTTTTTCTTCTTTTTCAAAAACTTCCATTTTCTACTGACAAATCTGATGCGTACGCGTCGACTCAACGCAAGAATAGAACTCGGTTCTTGGTTCTGTTCTTGCGTTGCGTTTTTATTTGTCTGCGTAAACTCTGCGTTGCGTCGACGCAAGCACGACGGAGAGGCTGTGTAACTTAGTGTGAAAGGCTTAACGCGGCAATGTGAAAGCGGCTTTAGTCTCGCCCTGTGGCATTGGCTATATTAATGATCCAGAACTCGTATGGTGTCATATGTCAAAATGCGCCATTGTGTTAAAAGTTTGTTCAAATAAAGTATACATATTTAATCAGTTTGCTCTGTTTGGTGTTTTCATTTGTGCCTTTTTACTTTGTTTTTGTTTTACTGCACTGTACCTAATAAGCGGGTCATAAAAAAATAAAAATAATAGTGGCTCTGGCCGTCATTTCCTGATAGTCGCCAAAAGCACCCACTACTCATATCGCAACTAAAACTCGCCCCAGTTGTACTGTACGGTATTGAGTGAGATACACAGTATCTCACTCATGAGCAGTATCTCACCCATGAGCAGTAGGCACTCATGAGCCTAACTAGGAGGGACAAATGACGACTCTAAAATCAGTGATGTCAACGAAATACAGAATAATTAACTAGTTATTAATTAAGTAATAAGTAATTATTAATAATGAATACAGTAGAGTTATTATTGGCTATTCAACACATCCATTTGGGTCTGTATTTGGTCGTTAGTGGAAACAACGGATAATGTAATAGAAATATGGGTTTCTGGGATAGTGATGAATGTGAAACATTTGTTCAAACAATGTTTACAACAGGTACGTCAGCTACGATTCTTCATCAGCGATATTTCGGCCCTTTTTGGCAAGGGTCCTCGTCAGGCTGATCAGGCTCGTCAAGCTCAGCCTGACGAGGACCCTTGCCAAAAAGGGCCGAAATATCGCTGATGAAGAATCGTAGCTGACGTACCCGTTGTAAACATTGTTTGAATAAATGTTTCAAAGTCAGCTTGGGCTCAAAGAATATTTAGAATGTGAAACACTTTCGGTTGACCGTATTTTTAATCTGAGAGAAACAACTTTTTCGATAGTCTTTGAGCTTGTTCCACCCTTCTAACAATAGTAACTAGTAGTTACTATTTTCGTTCCAACCTCGTAAAAAGTTACTACGCTGACCGTTCCAACCTTCTCGAAATTGTAACTAGCAGTTACTATTTGCTTACCATATGCTCGGAAGCGTAGTAAGCGTGGTAACTACGCATCTCTGTAACGTGATTGGTCGGATTCGCCCATGGCATGATATTCTGCTGGAAAATAGAAAAATCGTTCCAGCCTTGACGGCGAAAAGCCAGAAGTCGTGACGTCAGGCATGGTAACTATGGTAAGAAGTGTGGAACACGCTATATTTGTAAAAAAAAAAACAGCAGCTGGAGAATCCCAGTCTCTTAAAAACAAAAACTTACAGCAGGTCAGTTAGAAATACCTTAATGGATGATTTGAGTTTGTTTTAGGAGGTCGTGGAGCGCTGCTGCGAGCCAACCGTTTCCCGAATGCTGACGCGAGAGCCATCGCTTTCTCTGCGGAGGTTTACGACACTGCTTTGGATAACCTAAGGAATTTTATTCGAAGTGTGGGAAACATGTCATTTAATAACACAGGTAAGAATAAAAATGTCATGGCTAGCAGGGTGGCCCGTAGGGGGGTGATTCCCCCCCTACCTTTTGCTAAGTTGTATCAGTCGTTTATTTTGGCTTCGACGAGGTCCCAGGTACTCATTTTAGTTAAAGACAATCCGAGTCGTTTAAAAAAAAATCTTTTTTAGCACGACCCAGCTTAAGTCGTAAATGTCAAAGGCAAACCGAGTCGTTTAAACCAGGTTTAACAACCCCGTTTGGTCGGGGACAGGATTCATGATGGCAGCACTTCGCCTTGTTTTAAACCTGTTTTACTCGCATGTGATTTGTAGGTGTCTGAGAATTTAGCCTTTCAAAATCAGAATAGGTTAGTTGCCAAGAAGGCTTTAAGTCTGACTGGATAAAATGAATAAACCTTTTAAACCAAAAGCGAGCGACAAGGTTACGTGCATGGATTGTGCGTTGATTGACTACAAGTGGAAAAGAATGCATGAAATGTTTTAGTGTTAAACGCAATAGAAAAGCTATCAGAATTCAAATGACAGGAGACCCGCGAAACCTTTTCAAAGCAAGTGTATCCTGGATAGTGAAAAAATAGTCGATTACAAAGCGGGGTTGAGGTGGGTACAACGCTTGAATAGGACTAGGAAGATTGAATATACACCCGAAATTCGTTTCCGAGGATAGGCGGGGTTCTTCAGACACTCGAATAGTTCAGACAAGTCGGGGGGTAAATTATTGGCTTCCATGTTAGTGTTGAAGCACAAAAATTCTACAGTCTGTCAGATGAAAATATCAGGGCATTCCTTAAGTTATTCTGAAAGCGAACTTCTCGTTCTTCAATTTCTGTGTATAGTCTCTTCTGTCGCGTATCGAGACTTGGACCTGAGTTGGTGGTAACGTCGCAGATGAGGGTTGAGGCAGATAGAAACCTTTCATATTTGCTTTAATGTGTTGCATTGGGGAAAGAGATAGTGTTTCTGTTGATCGAAAGTCGAAAGTTTGTTTTGTCAATGAATCGGGTTTTGTTTTTGCACACAGAGAATCAAATTTTGCAAACCAGTTTGAAGTTGTGTACCGTTGTACCGTTTTATTTGGTCATTCGACACATTGTACTTTCATAACTAAAAAAAAAGTATGACAAACTACAGTGAAACTACACCCGAGAAAACGCAACTTAAGTTTCGTCGGCGAATCGGCGTATTTTTAAACATAATAAGTCAAGTCCGAATCTGTAAACTTCTGTCGGGGGAAGACCAAAAATTCATTACGTCCGTAAATCCGGATTTTAATTTTTTTAAATGCACCAGCAAACCTGTTTTCCCATTTGTTTCTGAGTAAGCATGTCTTTAACGTAAAAAATCACTTTTTTTGCTGCAATTTCGGAACAGATTTACTTTCTGTATACTTTATTCTCGATGTTCTCTATCGCGGACAGATTTGTGATTTTGTAGGTATTTTAACTTTTCATTTGGATCGCAAAAAGACGCTCTACTCCTAGGCATTTCACAAAATTTCGCCCGTGGATCGTGGCGAGTGCTCTCTAGTTAGAAGAAGGGTGTGTTATTTATTGGGCCATTAGGGTTGGAATTTTTGAGATTTGAAACACATTAAAGGCAAGAATTTGTATGGTAAGTAGTTAAATTTGCCAGAAAAAGGCCTGCTGTTTGATTCGCCTGCTTTAATTTGTCCTCGGTACAGGCGTCGGGAGCTTGTAGCGAAAGCTGAAATGAAAAGCGTAAGTTGTGAATTGATGGATATACGGATTTTGATTACAGGTTTAATTTCAGCTGATGTATTACAATTAGTTTTACACCAGTTCTATTATTTGTTGGCGGGGAATGTGCGCCGTTTGCCGCTTCGCGGAAACTCTAAATTTTTTGTCGGTATCGTGTCAGCACGATAACTCTCGAAGGGAATGAGATATTTCGATGTGCGAGTCGTATAATGTGATTGAAAAGTCGTTGAAATGTGGGTTCTCAGACCCCCCCCCCCCCCCCCCCTGGCTTGAGTGCTTCGGGCCACCCCTGATGGTTAGGGCTCATCGGAGGGGGCTAAGGCACCTAAGTGGTTCTGGGCCTGCAAAGGACGATTGGTACTGTAAAATACGGTCTCGATGGCCTCGTCGGAATATTTTTGACACGGCTGTGACACAGAGAGAGTTACTTGCGCGATTATCTGTTTCCACTATTAAAAGTTTAACTGAAAAGGCAACTTATTTTTGGGAATTGGAGGGATACCTATGACATCGCAAGAGTTGTCCGTCTGTCAGAAAGATAACTCTCTAAGAGAATGAGATTTTTTGATGAAACTTGGTGTGAAGATTCTTCGGGTCAAGGGAAAGGTCGAGTTCGTCTATGGGCTCTGTAGCCCTACATTTAGGGATGCGGATTCAAATTAAGGGGCAAACAAAATATTTGTAAAGAACTAATGAGATAGTCGATTAAGTGGTAAGAAGACATGCTGAACACGACTATGAGCTCCATTTTTTCGGAAGACAAATAGTTCGCCGGGAATCCGGCCAAATCCGGAAAGTTTGTTAAAAGTAAAAGTTTTATTTGAAGTTGATTAGATGTTCGGTTAAGGGGCAAGAAGACATGCTGAACAGTTATGTGAAAATCATTTTCTACCCGGACAAATAGTTCACCCGGAATCCGGCTGCAGCCGGAAAATTTGTTATAAGTTAAAGTTAAGTTGATTAGATCTCCGATATAGGGGAAAGGAGATACGCTGAATTTGTTTTTGATCTTTCTTTTTTGCTGGACAAGCAGTTCGAACGGAATTCGGCCGAAACCGGAAATTTGGCAGAAGCATAAGGCAGGAAGTTTCGAATTCGATCATTTTCGTCAAAATAGATTTGTCTTACAGGGGTAAACACACATGCTGAATCCATATCAGAATTTAATTTTCTCAGATGATTAGCTATCTGGCCTCAATCTGTTTCTAAATTTTTATAATAAAAATATTCAAAGAGTCTGGCGAAGACTGGATCTGGCGAAGACAAAATCCAATTGTCTGTGTCGAATATTACATTTTTGGGATCCCATGGAAACCTTTGGTCTTGTTACATTTGATATTTGCATACACTGAATTATTTTTACTGATCTAAGGGATCGTGTATTGTTTCCCCCGGGGCTCTAATAATAACGTTCAGAATATGCGCTGCTTGCACGACAACCGAAAATTCATCCAGACGCCATAGATGGGCGTATCCGACCGTGAAAGGATTCATATCCGAATCCAGGGCTAGGCACGAATCCGATTCCGAATCCACCATGTCGTGCTGAGAATTCGAATCCGGATTCGAATCCGACTTTAACAAAAATTAAATCGTGTATACATAGGTTATAGTTTTGAAAATCAGAGGTGACAAAAAAGTACTGAAGACAAATGAGACGGTGTTTCTGGGTACTCATATGTGGTTATCATAGTATGGGTTTCCTCTCGGCAATCAGGAATGATTTGGGGCTCGTTTCGGGAAAGTCGGGAAAATGGAAACTTGAAGGATGAAGATTAGAAGTTGGAGCGGATTCGTAAGATCCGGGGTTTGGAATCCGAATCCGAATCCAGCCTGAAAAGCAGAAGAGTCGATTCGAATCCGACCAAAAGGACGAATCCTGGTAATCCGAATCCGGATTCGCCCATCTCTTCCAGACGCGAGAATTTGAATTTCAACAAAAGGCTGCCTTTCCATGTGTTACGGACGCTTAGCTCGGAAAATTGGAGACATTAACTTCTCTGAAGGGAGGATAGGAAAGTGATCATTTTTATTTATTTTTTTATTTATTTATTATTACATTTGGCGTTAAGCTTTTAGCTTGTCATAAGTTATGTCATTCTGTAATATGTGTTATTTTACGGCCTTTGTAGTTGCGGAATATTTCAGTCGATGACATTGATTATCTGTGGAGGGTGGACAAACGAAGTAACGCATTTTTTGTGCTCTGATTTCATTCTGGACACTATGGAAATTGGAATTTCAGTAGCCGTGTCATTCAGTAGCTACCAAAATGCAGAAGAATCTCTACCCTTTCGACGACCCAATCGAACAACAAAAACAGTAGCCGTGTCCAGAATGAAATCACCGCACCAGCTTGAACTCCAACTAATTTTCAGAGAAGAAGTTCACAAAATCAGATATTTAAGGAAGAATCTTAAATTGTTTTCCACAAGTTCATTTTCCAGTTTGAGTGGCTTGAGCCTGAAGAGGACCCTTGCCAAGAAGGGCCGAAACATAGCTCTAATAAAATGTAGCTGACTTATCCGTTTTGCACCGTCCCGCTTAGAAAAGGTGTAAGACAGTGTTCAGTCTTGAGCCCTGTCCTATTTAACAGTGCAATCTATTCTGTTACGCGAAACCTGCAAGGAAGCTTCTCTATGGACGGGCTTGACCTGAGCTATATCTCGTATGCGGACGACCTACTTCTTTTGAGTGCTTCGCTATTCGCGCTTGAAGACAACATCCATCTTTTATTCGATATGTATAAAAGCATTGGCCTGTCAGTTAACTACTCCAAAACTGAGTATCTTGTCTTCAATGAACGTGTTAATAACGATTCGCGGTTGCGTGTAAATGAGAACACTGTTATACCTCAGTCTACTTCGGTTAAATACTTGGGCCTTGTGTACGGTTCTGATATCCGTATGCTCAGAGGACGAATCTCGGATACCGCTTACAGAGGTATGTGCATTGGTTACGGTAAAGCTGTCGTACTAAAGAACACAGTAAATAGACTAATCTTAGGGCGCCTGTTCAGTGCTTTGGTCACACCACACTTTCTGTACATTTCTCCATTTTGGGATTTGCTAAACATTTCCGAGAAAAGGCAAATTCGGACAAAATATTACAAACTGGCAAACACCTTCTGGGACTCCCCCCGTGGGAGTCTAATTCAGCCCTGTCGAAGAAGTACCACATTATCGATGCTTCCGCGAAGTGCGAAATCATAGAGTGTCGTGCTAGATCCCGGGCTAAAACATATACGAATCGCCGTTGACTCGCCTAACGTGTCTATAAGTTTTATAAAGTTTATGTAGTGTTTCGTTTTGTTTGTGTGTAATTAATTTTTCTTTCTCTTTATTCCTCCGCTCTTTCATTTGTTGTATAGCGGGCCTCAATAAATTATTATGATTATTATATGATTCGCAGTCAGCTTGGGCTGAAGAAACATCTATCACCGAAGTACGGAACTACAAATCGCCCATAAATGCCCATCTTAGCTGGAAAGAAGAAGAAGTGACAGGCGACTCTAAAACCAAAGTGCAGAAGAATCTCTACCCTTTCGGCGATCCAATCGAACAACAAAAACAGTAGCCGTGTCCAGAATGAAACCATAGCACCAGCTTCAACTCCAACTAATTTTCAGAGAAGAAGTTCACAAAATCAGATATTTAAGGAAGAATCTTTAATTGTTTTCCACAAGTTCATATTCCAGTTTGAGCGGCTTGAGCCTGAAGAGGACCCTTGCCAAGAAGGGCCGAAGTATAGCTCTAATAAAATGAAGCTGACTTATCTTGACTTGTTGACCTGACTTGCTTTATTTACTACTAATTACAAAGTAAACTATATAAACACACAGCCGCCCGGGGAAGGCTCAAACAGCCTGATGATGGACGGCTGCAATCCTCTGATTCTCAACCTATAACAAATTTCTTAAAAAAAAAAAAAAAAGGACAAGAACACTCTCACTCAATTAACGTTTAATACCAAAATCTAAAAAAAAGGAAATGTAAAAAAAGAAAGAAAAAAGAAGAAAATTAACTCCCCTCTCCCAATAAATGTTTTTTAAGTTTTACTTTAAACGACCCAATGTGTTCAGCCTCCCGAGTGCCAACTGGGATATCATTCCAAATCGCCGGAGCTAGATACCTAATTCCAAAAGCTGCACGTGTGCATGGTGTCTCGGTACTCAACAATAAAATCCGTTTGCACCGTCAAATATACGTTCGTCCTTATGCTATTTAACGACGTCCGTTTTGCACCGTCAAATATGCTATTTAACGACATTTTTTTCTTAATTTTGGCGAAACGAGACGTATCTGATAGCGAATCATGTTAAAGAAACATCGATATATCGATTATCGAATATCGAAAGTGAAAATATCGCCCAACACTAGATCGTTCTGTCGCGTCTTTGGCCACCACAGTGACATCACTGACACCCGGCCCTTCAATCGTATGGCCCGTCGTGAATGTTTGAAACATGCTTGTTCCTTATTTCAGATTTCAACTACACTGAAGTTCTACCTGCGAGGGATCTACAACTCCTCGCTAACCTGTCTGGCTGCAGCACGCATCGTTCGGAACCCGACTGTTCAAACTGGTGCTTTCATTCAAAGTACCGGACGCATGACGGAACTTGTAACAACATGGCAAAACCTATGTTGGGCTCCTCATACACTGCCTTCAAGCGACTGTTGCCCAATGCCTATGAGGATGGATTCAACCAACCAGTAGGTCAGAATCGATAACTGTTCTTTCAGTTATGTCGGCATAGTGTCTATTTTTCTTTCCCATTCATTCTCTCTCCCGTATATTCTCTTTCTAATCCAGCTCAATTCGCTATACGGAGACTCTTTCGCGGTGAGTGATTAGTCGCGCTAACCTATCACATATGATACTTGTCATTTAAACTGACATGCTCGTAATTATGTTTGTTATCGGATTGTATTTTAAAACTGTAACATATATGTGATTATTAATAATACATAGATGGCACTTTAGACAAGGGACTTCTACCGTGACCAATAAACCATAAACATTTTTTCGAATATAATTTACAAGTCTAGGACTCCATTGTCGGAGCCACGTAGACATACCAGGACCCGCAAGACGTGGTCTCATGGTGAAAACCGGATAAAATGAAAAATATAATTGATTTTAATGGGGAAGACGCCCTTGACCCGCCTTTTCCCCCATTAAAATCATATATTTCGTTTTATCCGGTTTTCACCATGAGACCCCGTCTTGCGGGTCTTGGTTTGTCTACGTGGCTCCGACAATGGAGTCCTAGACTTCTAAATTATATTCGAAAAAATGTTTATGGCTTATTGGTCACGGTACAAGTCCCTTGTATAAAGTGCCATCTATGTATTATTATAAATTTCCGTGAAATGGGGATGTGAACTGGTTAGATGAATTTGACTTCGGGCGGGATCACTGTTCCTATGGCCGGCTCTTACCAGACTATTGTAGTGGTTTGCGAACTCTGTTCACAAGCCCCTCGGTAGCTCAGTTGGTAGAGCGACTGCCTTGTAAGCAGAGGGTCCTAGGTTCAAATCTCGGCTGAGGAGCATGTTTGTCCATCAGTTCACTACTTATAATATGTGATTATTTATGACCACGTTTACCATGATCCTCCACTATTTTCGTAAAAAAAGATAAAATGGAATTAAACGAATTATTAATTATTAATTAATTAAAAAAACCTAAGCCGAGTTTTATTGCTTTTTGGGATCCCAAAACGTAAGTTGAGGGATACCTATGACATCGCAAAAGTTGTCCGTCTGTCCGTCCGTCCGTCTGTAAGCACGATAACTCTCGAAGGGAATGAGATATTTTGATGAAACTTGGTGTGAGGATTCGTTGGGTCGGCGGATCAGTCGAGTTCGTAAATGGGCTTTGTAGCCCTACATTTAGGGGTGGGGGAGGGGGTTCAAATTAAGGGGCAAACAAAATATTTTGAAACAGCTAATGTGATAGTCGATTATGGGGTAAGAAGACATGCTGAACACGATGGTGAAAACCATTTTGTAATCGGACTAGTAGTTCGCCCGGAATCCGGCCGAAACCGGAAAGTTTGTTAAAAATAAAAGTTTTATTTGAAGTTGATTAGATGTTCGATTTAGAGGTAGGAAGACATGCTGAAGACGATGGTGAAACCCATTTTCTCGACGGACAAGTAGTTCGCCCGGAATCCGGCCCAAACCGGAAAGTTTGTTAAAATTAAAAGTTTTATTTGGAGTTGATCAGATGTCCGATTTAGGACATGCTGAACTTTTATGTGAAAACAATTTTCTACCCGGACATGTAGTTCGCCCGGAATCCGGCTAAAACCGGAAAATTGTTAGAAGTTAAAGTTTTATTTCTAGCTGATTAGATAACCGATTTAGGGGTAAGAAGAGACGCTGAATCCGTGTGTGACAATCATATTTTACCCGGGCATATAGTTCGACCGGAATCCGGCTGGAGTCGGAAAATTTGTTATAAGTTAAATTTTTATTTGAAGTTGATTAGATGTTCATTATTGGGGAAAGAAGATACCCTGAGTTCGTTTTTGAGCTTTCTTTTTTCGCTGGACAAGTAGTTCTAGAGTTTGGCCGAAACCGGGAAATTGGCAGAAGTGGCAGGAACTTTTAGTCAAAACAGATATGACTTATACGGGTAAACACACATGCTGAATCCATATCTGAACTTGGTTTTCTCAGATGATGCTAGATGAGCTATTTGGCCTTAATCTGTTTCTGAATTTTAATTGAAAGAATGTTCAAGGATTCTGGCGATGACTGGATCTGGCTAAGACAAGACCCAGTTGTCTGGATCAGATATTGAATTTTTGGGATCCCATCGAAAACTTTGTTCTTGTTTAATCCGTGTATTTAGAAATGGTACGAATGAAAACATTAGTAAGGATAAAATAACGAAACATAAACCAGTCTAAAAAAAAGCACTTTAGGAAACGCACTTAGGCAAACATGAGTGATAAATAAAAAGACGTTGAAACATGCATGAGAGTGACGTCATAATTTCAGTAAATAAAACGCAGCATTATAGTGTTCACACGTTCGCAAATTTTGTCTTAAAGAAAATCTATATGGCCGATACTGACATCCAGGGACCGCTCCCTCCACGTACTTTTTTGCACTGTTGTTCTCGGGGTTTCGAAAGTATTACAGTAATTTTAGTATGGCCCGCTTCTATCTAACTATGGCACTTATTTGCGAACTATGTTCTTCGCTTAGAAATTGCCTAGGAGCTTTTTTGTCTTTCAGGACAGTACTTAAACAGTACTTAAATAATGAGCGTGTTCCACCCTTCTTACCGTAGTTGCTACGCATGACGTCACGGATTCTGGCCTCTCGTCGTCATGGCTGGAACGAGTTTTTCTGATTCCGTTGAAATATTATGCCACGGGATAATCGGGCCAGTCACGACACAGAGATCGTAGTTACCACGCTTACGACGCTCCCGAGCATGGCAAGCAAATAGTACCTATTAAGTTACTATTTCGAGAAGACTGGAACGGTCGGCGTAGTAACTTTTGGCGAGGCTCGAACGAAAATAGTAACTAATAGTTACTATTGTTAGTAGGGTGGAACACGCTCAGTGTCTTCAAGGACGTCTTCCGGATCAGATCAAATCTTTGGTTTTCTCCATGAGACCCCCTCCATGCAGGCCCTGATTTTTCCATCTCTACTTAAGTTCTGGGGGGGGGGGGGCTTCCCTCCTGCTATGAAGACTGGAGCCACTCCATGTCCGCCGGGAAAGTCTAATTTTATGCATTGGACGGTCGATCCTTACCGATGAAAAGCTTAGAGACATACTGCCCGAACTAGCACCGGTGACAGGACGGACGCTGCACTAGAACCTGTTGGTTAAGGGTCTAGCCGGTTTGTGAATTCTTTTGTACCATGTTTTACTTAGAAAATTAAATGGTGGATTCCAAGTGACATTTTTTTTTGAATGATTTTTTTCTTTCAAGTTATTTTAATCCGATAAATGTAGTTGTCGACATATTTAGTGCCAATTCAACGCTACGAGTTGTATCAGTAAATCTATCTATCTATCTACGACGTTCTTTATCTTATTTGCTTAGGTTGGCGAAAGAGCAAGCTGTACCACGGTTACCCTAAACCGAGCGCTCGACTTGTCTCCACGAGAGTAATTTCTACGAAGAAAATCACGGAAGATGAAGAATATACGCATATGCTTATGCAGTGGGGTCAGTTCCTGGATCATGATCTCGATCTGGCCGTCCCTGGCATCGCGTTTGAGAGCTTCAGCAACCGCATTGACTGCAGAACGTAGGTAGCTTCGTTTTGGTATTCTCAGCCATCCCATTAACACTTATTTAATCCATATCCCCCAAATATAAAGAGGAAAATCGATCAGCTTTCACTTTGTTCCCTTGTCCCAAACAGCATGCAACAATGGTTGCGTTCCACCAACTTAACAATTGTTAACAATCGTTTACTTTACTTCGGGGCGGAGCTAACTGCAGCTTTAACGACTGTTAACTTTTTCAAGTTTTACAATTGTTAACTATTTTGTGACGATGCTCACCGATCATTGTTACAAAATAGTTAACAGTCGTTAAGCTCTGGAACGGAAATTGTAGGTGGGCGGAGCTTACATTTCGATCAGAAACGTGGAACGCAAAAAGTTAACAACTGTTAACAATTTGATAACTATCGTTAGTTACGGAACGCAACCAATATCTCGAGATATATTTAAAAAAAAGGGAACCTTGGTCGAATTCTTTACCAGCACGACCTTGTTCGCGATTTCGACATGAAATCAGTTCCATTTGTGGATGCTGTTTTAGAAACTAACAAAAGCTGGAAGCTCATATGGCACTTGCAAGACTTGGTAAATAAGAATGACGATGGACCCTTGGAAATCACGAGATTGTATCATTTGGTAATTATTTTTTTTCTTTCTGTAATCATCATAATCAAAACCCTTGAGGCAAAACTGATCATGGGCTCAAGGGGATCATGAAAGTGTAGGTTTTGCTTAAAACTCGGTTAAGATGAGTACTTTAAGGACGGTCGGATCTTGGAAGTGACAATTTCTAAGCCAATCTTGTCATGCCTCTAATGTTCAAGCCAAGTTTCATCGTCTTAGCACATCTGGAAGTACCCTACCTTGAACTGCGATCACTGGAATTCAATACCCCCCTCCGACTCCCCCAGAGTGACCAAATCCGGTCCGGTTCTATCACTGATGTATCTAAGGCTTACGCTTGTTCTTCCCATCAAGTCTTTTCCGAATCGTTATGTTCCAAGCGTGTCACAAAATTTCCGCTCCCCCCCCCCGACTCCCCCACATTGATCGGATCCTGTTCGCACTTGAAATGTGACATCTCAGACACGAGCTCTTTCCAAATATCAAGTTTCATTAAGATCCGATTCCCGGTTCAAAAGTTATAAATACGCCAATATTCCGGATTCCCCTCCTCCACTCTCCCCACCGTAGTGGGATCGAGGAAATGACTATTTCCAAGTCAGTTTGGTCGGGTCCCTAATATGCCTGCCAAGTTTCATCGTCCGTTTAAGCATCTTAAGTCGGGATCACCGGAAGTCCGGAACCCTCCTTTCCGGAACTCCCCCTACAGTGCTCGGGTCCGGTCCGGTCTTGTCAACTATGTATCTAGGACTTCTGCTTGTTCTTCCCACCAAGTTTCATCCCGATCCGTCCACTCTGAACATGTCACAAGATTTCCGGTTCCCCCTCCAACTCCCCCAAAGTCACCGGATCCATTCTGGACTTGAAAATTGACGTCTGAGACACGAGGTCTTTCTAAATATCGGGGTCCCGTCAGTACCGCAACACGTCAGTTGACATAAACGTCAGTTCGCCACAGAATTCCGTCAGTACGCCAACATTTTCCGACAGTTCGCCTACACGTCAGTTGACACTCAAAAATCCGTCAGTAGACCAACACGTCAGTTGACCAACACGTCAGTAGATCAACACGTCAGTAGACCAACACGTCAGTTGACCAACACGTCAGTAGACCAACACGTCAGTTGACCAACACGTCAGTAGCCCAACACGTCAGTAGACCTACACGTCAGTTCACCTAATCCTAAAATCCGACAGTTCACCTACACGTCAGTACGTCAACCGTCAGTTCGCCTACCGTCACTTCACAAAAGTGTCAGTTGGAAAAAACGTCAGTAGACATAAACGTCAGTTGGCATAAACGTCAGTTGGCATAAACGTCAGATCACTTAAATTTTCCGACAGTTCGCTCACATATTGTTCTCGATGGGATAATTACGGAAGCTCGCCCAGGGGATTGATAAGAGGAGCCGACAATTTCCATTTCAATGAGGGCAAAAATTAAGTCAGGAGTCTCTCGTCAGATCTGATAGTTTTGATTTGCGTTACGAAAGAAAAAAGATGGTTGGAAGGCACCAGGGAAGTGAATGAAGACACTCGGTTCTGATAAATGTATTTTGAAGAGAGCTAGTTTACAACTTCAAGAGAAAAATACCAATTGCTGGGCAACTAAAACACAATAATATATTAAAAAATGCTTCGATTATTTATAGTCAGGTATGAGTACTCCACATTTCCAAATAGCAAACGAACACAAATTTTCAAATATATTTATATGGACAATCGATGACTAGAAATCTATGAACATGGAAAATAAAGACACGGAACACAATCATCTTCAAAGAACGGAGGAATTAAGGATACGCACTAATTACTATAGGTGCAAAAAGGGTTTCTGCCGATCAAGTGTGGCCCGGCAGAGTGGGTTTCAGACCCACGTCTTTGAAGGGCATCGGCACATCCAGCGCATAGTCTATGCCCGCAAATGAAAGAATGATTCGACGATGAGAGGGTAGTTGACGCCAAGGACGAGATCGACACTGAAGAAGGAATTGATGCTAATGAGAGACCAGACACTATGGACGGAGTCAATACTGAAGAGGTTGAGTAGGCAGCCGACGAGGACGTAGTAAAGGCTGAGGACTGACTAGATGCTGGTGTCAATGCGACGAATGGTACTTCAGACGGAGTTTCTGGTACATGAACCCTCTACGCAAAATCCATGCACCACATTTTAATCGGCTTTGAGGTTTCAGTCTCGAAAAGGGCTTACATTTTTACTATGATTCACGACCGCGTAAGTCCCAAGAGGTTTCTTTCCGCCATCCCGTGTGGATTACACTTATAGCTGAGGCCTATCGCCGCTAACTTTGTTTTATCTGTCCCAGCTTCTGTATTTTCGTCTTCCTCGACTCACAAAACTATATGATAGATAGTACTTCATTCAGGTGGGCTCTAAGCTTCAGGGATTCGGTGAAATAGAAAGCTAAGAATTTCCTTGTGATGTTGTCTGACATGACCTAGCGATCCTTCTTACAGATCTGTTGCCAGAATGTTCATCAATTTTACACAATACAGGGAAGAACAAGCATAAGCATTAGATACCTTCTTGACAGAACCAGATCATATCAGGGCTCTTTGGAGGGAGTTGGAGGGGGGGGGGAGTCCCGGAATTCCGGTGATCGCGAGTTCGCGATCACCCATTACAGATTGTCTTAAAGAACCCCTCTTGCTTATTCTGCCTTTTGTAATATACCTAGCTCCCATACAGAATTATAAGCTTCTAAAATCCCACCTTTCTCCATTGTTTCGTTTTGTGTCTACGAAATTTAGCACTTCTTTGGGCTTGCCGAGTTTTGACCGGACCACAACGAAACGTTTGCCGGGATCTTCAACCTCTGCTGACAACTCTTTCACACATAAGGATCTGAGAAGCTCTTGTTTTTTGCTTTTTTATTTGCTTAGTTTTCACACTTTTTAACCACGGCGCGATCAGTTTTCAAATGTTCTGCGCCCAGCCGCCGCGTCGGAGGCCAGGAAGGCTGGACATAGTCGACAAGCGCTAACAAGAAATTCGCTGATTTCAGGTGGAAAGTAAGAGTACATTCGAAAATATTCTTCTCTGGTCCATTTCATAGGAAAAAAAATCATTTCTAGTAAGAGTTGTGCTTTAAGAACCCGAAGTAATGCTCTAGGAAGACTTCGGTCCATTTTTCGGGGAGTTGAGGGAGGGGGAATCCGGAAATGACTTCCGTCGGTGCGAACGGATGGTCCGATTCAATTGAAACTTTATGGGTGATACGAACCTAGATTTGCAAAGAATGTGTCCGAACCTCGTGCGGCCATGGTTGGGGGGGGGGGGGCGGAAACTTTGTGACATGCACAAAAACTAAACGTATGGGCCGAATGGAATGCAAGCTTGGACATGCAGTACCAAGTTTATGCGGACTAGATTTGTCATTTGGCGTCCGAACCAGATCCGACCAAGATAGGAGGAGGATGAAGCTGGAACTGGAAATTTGCAGATATGCTCCGATTCGAGCTAAACTTGATGGACGGGAAGAGGAGATGTTAAAGATGCGAAGTTTATGGGTCCAAGTCGTATTCGGCCACAGTGGGGGACTTGGGGAGGGAGTCCCGGAAATGTTGTGGCTCGCATAGGGGTTAAACGAGTGGAGTGATTTGAATGAAACTTGGGAAGTAGAAAGATCGTATGCCTTACATGAAATATTTTGGGGTCCGGACCAGATCCAAGCAAGATGAGGAGGGTTAGCGGAATATCCGGAAAAAACGCTAAAGAGTTTTTTTCTCGTTTCTCACACCACCTATTCGTAACAAGTGCCATATGAGCTCGTAACTCTTGTTTTAAGAGGATCTAGTGGGAGCACTGGCCAAGAGAGAAGTAATTCGTCCCTCACTGTTTCCGGTACCCTTTTGACAAAGATTGAGATTCACTGGCACTTTTTGGTCCTTCCCCTCGGGATGGTTGTTAAGCCCTTAAATGCGTTTAATTATACGTTTCACCTTACATTTTTCAGTTTCCGTATGACTAGCCCCGGTAAAAACCTTCGCAACAGCTTGTACTGATGGGATTACCTTGCATCTGTTCTTTCTTTAGTGACTTTACCTTCCGCGTGTGATTGCGAGCTCCCGGCCATTCTGAACTAATTTTATATGCGCAAATGTCGGCTTCCTTTTACTAATCCCCTGTGTTTTCGTCCCTCTGCTTAATTGCTTTCGGTGCCCTAGTCGGCTTTGAACAATATCCCGATATGAATCTTTAGGCGGAGTGACGGATTATGTAGGCGAACTGACGTTTATGTCAACTGACGTTTATGTCAACTGACGGTAGGAGAACTCACGTGTAGGGGAACTGACGTGTAGCTGAACTGACGTGTAGCTGAACTGTCGGATTTTAGGATTAGGTGAACTGACGTATAGTTCTACTGACGTGTAGGTCTACTGACGTGTTGGTCTACTGACTTGTTGGTCAACTGACGTGTTGGTCTACTGACGTGTTGAACAACTGACGTATTGGTCTACTGAAGTGTAGGGGAACTTACGTGTGGGCGAACTGTCGGATTTTTGGTTTATGCGAACTGACGTTTATGCGAACTGACGTGTTGCGGTAGTGACAGCGACCCTAAATATCAAGTTTCATCAAGATCCGATTCCCCGTTGAAAAACTATGAATACGTCAATATTCCGGATTCCCGCTCCCTCCACTCCCCAACGGTGGTCGGATCGGGGAAATGACTATTTCCAAGTTAGTTTGGTCGGGTCCCTAATATGCCTGCCAAGTTTCACCGTCATAGCACATGTGTAAGCATCTTAAGTCGGGATCACCGGAATTCCGGCACCTTCCCTCCAACTCCCCAAGTGCTCTTATCCGATCCGGTCTTGTCAACTATGTATCTGGGGCTTGTGCTTGTTCTTCCCACCAAGTTTCATCCACATCCATCCACTCTGAATATGACACACGATTTCCGGTTCCCCCCTCCAACTCCCCCCAAAGTCACCGGATCCATTCCGGACTTGAAATGTGACATCTGAGACAGGAGGTCTTTCCTAATATCAAGTTTCATTAAGATCCGATTCCACGTTCAAAAGTTAAAAATACGTCAATATTCTGGAACCCCCTCCCTCCACTCCCCTATGGTGGTTGAATCGGGGAAGGGACTATTTCCAAGTTAGTTTGGTAGGGTCCCTAATATGCCTGCCAAGTTTCATCGTCCTAGCACTTCTGGAAGTACTCTAACTCGAGATGTGTGGCCTGACCGACCGACAGACCGAAAAGGTATCGGTACATGGCACTTGAGCAGAGCTGCAAGTGCCATAAAAACTGGGCTTACCTTCTAACATGTTTCTCTCCAGGTCCTGCGACCAGAGCAACCCTTGCTTCCCCATTGAAGTACCAGAGGGAGATCCGCGGATCCGCTCCACGAACTGCATGGAGTTCACGAGGAACAGTGCGGTTTGCGGATCTGGCGAAAGTTCTGCCATCTATTCCCAGCTTCTTCCGCGTGAGCAAATCAACCAGCTCACTTCGTACATAGATGCCTCCATGATCTATGGATCGACGGAAGAAGAGTCGCGCCAAGTCAGAGATCTCCCGTCGAACAGAGGGATGTTGCGGATAGGTTTGACGGGTGAGTGGACGCTGGGTCTCGAATCTTCTTCTTCTAGAATATAGTCATTGGGATCCACTTACCCTCTTAGACTTTTTCTCTCTGTGGTCGGTTGACTATTGGTTGAAGTCCTCCTTTATACTGTAATATCCAAGAATCCTTTATGAACGTGTTCCATCCTACTTACCGTAGTTACTACGAATGACGTCACAAATTCTGCCTTTCTGTCGTCAAGGCTGGAACGATTTTTCTATTTCCAGCAGAATATCATGCCGCGGGCGAATCCGACCAATCACGTGACAGAGATCAGTAGTTACTACGCTTACTACGCTCCCGAGCGTGGTAAGCAAATAGTTACTATTTCGAGAAGGCTGGAACGGTCAGCGTAGTAACTTTTCGTGAGGCTGGAACGGATTTAGTAACTAATAGTTACTATTGGTACGAGGGTGGAACACGCTCTATGTGACTAAGTCCAAAACACGCTAGCGATCCTCAGGAAGAAAGAGAAAACGTCTCACTAGCGACTCAAACTCAACAATTCAAATCCTATGGAACAATTACGGCGATCTTCGGAAGCAGCTGTGATACCCGAGGTGATCCCGCTTCTGGCTCTTCCGCTAGGTACCCGGCGATTTTGCATGGGCAAGGAGAGTTAGTCATCAAGAGTATTAGGCTGGCATGGAGAAAGTTTGTTCACGCTGAGCAAAATTTAACCTTACCAAACTTTCGACAACACTGCTTAAATGAGAAACACTTGTAAATGCGATTTTTGGGATCCCAAAACGTTAAGTGGAGGGATACCTATGACATCGCAAAAGTTGTCCGTCCGTCCGTCCGTCTGTAAGCAAGATAACTCTCGAAGGGAATGAGATATTTTGATGAAACTTGGTGTGAGGATTGTTTGGGTCAAGAGTAAGGTCGGGTTCGTAGATGGGCTTTGTAGCCCCTATATTTAGGGGTGGGGGAGGGAGTTTAAATTAAGGGGTAAGCAAAATATTTTTAAACAGCTAATGGGACAGTCGATTACGAGGTAAGAAGACATGCTGAACACGATGGAGGAAACCATTTTCTCGTCGGACAAGTAGTTCGCCCGGAATCCGGCCAAAACCGGAAAATCTGTTAAAAGTAAAAGTTGTATTTGAAGTTAATTATATGTTCGGTTTAGAGGTAGTAAGACATGCTGAACACGAAGGTGAAAATCATTTTCTCGCCGGGCAAGTAGTTCGCCCGGAATCCGGCCAAAACCGGAAAATTGTTAAAAGTCTTCGTAGTTGATTAGATATCCGATTTAGGGGTAAGAAGAGATGCTGAATCCGTGTATGACAGTCATTTTGTACCCGGACATATAGTTCGCCCGGAATCCGGCTGGAACCGGAAAATTTGTTTTAAGTTAAATTTTGATTTGAAGTTGATTAGATGTTCGATATAGGGGAAAGAAGATACGCTGAGTTCGTTTTTTGAGTT
This sequence comes from Branchinecta sandiegonensis, assembly GCA_030848855.1. Classification (NCBI taxonomy): domain Eukaryota; kingdom Metazoa; phylum Arthropoda; class Branchiopoda; order Anostraca; family Branchinectidae; genus Branchinecta; species Branchinecta sandiegonensis. The sequence continues at coordinate 2,759,629 of JAUPMV010000009.1, forward strand.
GGGCAGATTGTATCTACCCGTACCTGCGTCTTTCAATCAGTCTTTATTCTTCAAAAAAATTCCTTACGGTATTAACAAAAAAGCGAATATTTGTTCTCTCGTCAATCAATTATTTACAATTGTGCTTTAACGTAGACAAATTTTCACGAATTACACAAAAACAAAAAGCAACAATTTCCAAAAATCAAAACAAAAAAGAATTACTTAAAGTTTCAAGTCGAGTATCAGCTTAATCAGTATCACCGCAAACATGGATCTTTTCCTAGGTCCTGGCGGGAAACCTTTCCTTCCGTTCGCATCCGAGCGTCAGCACGTCGACTGCAAACGTGACCGTCGAGAGTCCAACCTCAACTGCTTTCTTGCCGGCGACGTCCGCGCCAACGAGCAAACCGCCCTCCTCACCATGCACACCCTCTGGTTTCGTGAACACAACCGCATCGCCACTCTTCTGCGGCGAGTTAATCCTCACTGGGACGGCGAAACGCTTTACCAAGAAGCGCGGAAAATCGTCGGCGGTGTAATCCAGCATATCACTTACAAACATTGGCTGCCAAGTATCATTGGCGAAGGAGGAATGAGACTCATGGGGGAGTACAGAGGCTACGATCCGAATGTAGACCCGTCGATTTCGAATGTTTTTGCGACGGCAGCGCTCAGGATGGGGCATGGGTTAATCAACCCTATCATTCAGGTAATTCACTTCTCTTTAGGCTATACTTTTCGATTTGTAAAGCTTATGACAGTGGCTAAAAAACGGAAAATCAGCTACGATGCTCGTCAGCGATATTTCGGCTCTTCTTGGCAATTGTCCTCGTCAGGCTGTTGTTGGAGTGGAAGAAACGAACCTGCACATTTCCTTTTTTTTATCGCAGGTTCATTGCAGGATTATTACCATTTTATTTCTTCCAGTCCAGCAACAACCTGACGAGGACCCTTGCTAAGAAGACCCGAAATATCTTAATACTTTTTTCCAAGCAGCTTGGGCTCAAGCAGTATTTATTTGTAAAGCTTAGTTCAACGTTTAAAGGTTTGACAAATAAATAGAAACAAAACACGTATACAAAATATTCCGAAATCCTATAAAAAACAAAGCGAAGTTTTGGCTTCGAATTTGGGTAGCGTGTGGCAGACCAGTCTCGGGAAAGGTCTTTGATATTAAGCAGTCAACAAAGGTTGCTTACAAAAAGCAAATCAGGAAAACCGTCTTAGTGGGAAAAATTTTCCAAAGAATAAAAAAGATTGGAAAAATGTTTCAAATAGTTCAAAGTTAGATGAGGTCAGTACTCAGTGTAATATTTCTTCGTCTCGATGGCTGTCACACTACTCCCAATTTTTTTCGAAGTTCAATCATTCTGTGCATTCGATGTATAGTAAGTTATTGAAGAGTTGTTTACCTCGTAACCTGTCACAGCGCCACGTTTTACCTGTTTCGTACGACCTTATCATTAAGTCAGTGAAGCGGCTCAAATCAAAATCTTGTGATATAGATGGTATTTCTGTTCAAAAATTCGGACTGATTGCAAAGAACTGATGTTTCATTTGCAGTTATTATTTCAAATGTGTTTGGTTAGTTCTATAGTTCCCGACAGTTTTCTCTCTGGAACTGTTACATCAGTTCTGAAACGCGGAAAGGATGCTTCTGCTTGTGCTTCGTATCGCCCCATTACTGTCACGTGTACGCTAAGCAAGATTTTTGAATATGTTTTACTTCCGTCGATCAATGAGAGTGCATTTTACGGAGAAAATCACTTCGGTTTTAAGCAAGAAATAAGGTGTGCACACGCGCACAGAGTACTTGCGAATGTTCTACGTCAAGCTTCCCAATGAAATGAGCAAGTTCACCTTTGTTCGCTAGATATTTCTAAGTCGTTCGATAGCATTGCTCATAGCCAAGCTCTGCACTCACTTTCTGTAAATGGTGTTAATAATTCCATTATTTTTGTCCTGGGATATTGGTACAGCAATGCGCACTTACGTTTAAAACTAAATGGGTCTCTTCTGCAAGAAAACGTTGCAGTCCATTGTGGTTGGACGTCAAGGTGGGGTGTTGTCACATTATATTTTCAAGATTTGTATTGCTGGGATTATTGCCAAGATCTCTCGGATGTATTTTATGGGTTTTACCAAGAATAAATTCTTGGTTTTACTGACGTTTCTTACGTTGCATACGCAGATGATATTCTCCTTATCAGTAGATGCAAATCTTCCCTTTCTCGTACAGTTCAAAGGATTAAAAAAGGTTTTCTTGACATTGGACTTGCTTTGAACCTTGATAAATGTGAGTGTATATGTTTGAACGGTACTCTACCAAATTCTCCTCTTAAAATTAAAAATACATCCATTCCCTCTGTTGAAAATTTTCGGTTGCTTGGTTTAACAGTTTGTAAAAATACTTCGTCCTTTCGCCAGTCTGCAGTATCTGAAGCTTGTAAAAAAATAAATTTGGATATTCTAAGATTGTGTCAAACCGGCGTAAGTATAACCCTAAGGCTTTGGTTTCTCTGTATTCAGTCTTTCGCGATCACTCTATACTCTATCTTTCTGGCACTTTTATTCTATTGAAAAAGAGTGAAATACGTAAACTACGTTCATGTTACTACAAATACTTTAAATACTTGCTTTATTTGCCTATATCGTATCGAAATCGGAGAATAATCCGAAAATACAAAGCCCCCGATATAACGGCAAAACTCCAGGAGCTTCATAAAAACTTATCTGGACAAGCATATGAACGGCTTACTCCCTATCACGGGCTCATCCGTTTGTTCTGTTGATTTTTTGTGTTAATTTTGTTGTATTGTGTTTCTTCAGTTGTTTATTTGTTTCTTTCTCTTCTCTACTCCACAATCTTCACATTGTTTTTGTGCAGTAGGTTACAAATAAATTATTATTATTATTATTATTATATTCAGTTCAGTTTAGTTTATTCATAAACAATAAAAACACCATTAACTCTTTGTGGCCCCACCATAAGGCCTAAGATAAGGCCTGGCAATGGGCGGGGCTTATTATTTATTCTTATAGTCTTAAGGGAAACAAACCAAATAGATCAAAAAAAGAAAAAGAAGAAGAAGAAAATAAGAATGAAGGCATAACAAACTGACAAGAAAATCCACTAACGAACGATCTTCCATCAACAAAGCGCCCTTGCCCAATCAACAAAGCACCCTTTTTATTCACCGAAAACTTATCATGGCTCACGTCAAATTTGTTTGGTATAGTCATGTATACAACTTATGAGCACACACATAAATCGTAATAGGCCCAGTCAGCCAAAAACCCCTGATTTTTGGATACCCTATGCCAAACGCTTGGTATATCTAGCGTTTGGCTTAGTAGCTATGCCTAACGCTGGATACCCTATGCCAAACACTGGATAGCTATTGGTACCCTAACCCTGACCGACCCCACTATAGATGCTGTATAGATGAATTCTGATAGGTTGATTTCTGAGCTTCACTCAAATCATCAATATTTTATTGGGGTTCAAGTATCCAGCATTTGGCAAAGCGTATCCAGCGTTAGGCATAGGGTATACCAAACGCTAGATATACCCATCGTCTGGCATAGGCTTTCCCAAAATCAGGGGTTTGTGGTAGACTAAATAGGCCTTCGTATATAGGGGTACAACAGTCATAAATAACATTATCAATTTAAACTAGCAGCTCAGCTTATGCTTCGTTAGACAACTACCTTGCAGGGGAGACTTCTTTTAAATGCCGCGTAGTATCTTTTCTGTTCTTCCAGTCCAATATGAATTGGCCAGGTGACTACGCTTCCACTTACCCTCGGTGACGCCAACGGTCTTATCAATCTTAGATTTTTAAAACGTGATCACGCGTGACCGGCCTATCTGCGTCACCTACACTTTCCTGTATCTCTACGTTTAGTTTCTTAGAGCGTGTTCCACCCTCGTACCAATAGTAACTATTAGTTACTAAATCCGTTCCAACCTCACGAAAAGTTACTACGCTGACCGTTCCAGCCTTCTCGAAATAGTAACTAATAGTAACTATTTGCTTACAACGCTCGGGAGCGTGGTAAGCGTAGTAACCACGAATCTCTGTCACGTGATTGGTCGGATTCACCCATGGCATGATCTTCTGCTAGAAAATAGAAAAATCGTTCCAGCCTTGACGACAAAAAAGCAGAATTTGTGACGTCATGCGTGGTAACTACGGTAAGTAGGATGGAACACGCTCTTAATTTCTTATTTTTATTTTTTTCGTTTCGTAGGGAGACTTTTTGTCAGCTTTTCAGAAGGGAAAATATTTTGTGGATTGGATGATTCAGGGATTTGACAGTCTTCTTGAAAAATCTTTGCTTGGTGGCATTTTATATTAGTCTTTGAAAGTTTGGTGACGGCCAAAGTAATATTCCCTCTATAAGTTGTTTGATTTGAAATATTATATGTTTATTTTAGCGGCTGAACTCGTCTTTCCTGCCGATTCCTGAGGGTCATCTTCCTCTGCATAAGGCGCTCTTCGCACCCTGGCGGATAGTTGAAGAAGGTGGCATAGACCCAGTCCTCCGTGGCCTCTTTGCTGGCCCAGCCAAAATCAGACTCTCCGATCAACTCCTAAATTCTGAACTGACTGAACAGCTATTCCGTACCGCTCATGTTGTGGCCCAAGACTTGGCCTCCCTGAATGTCCAGAGGGGTAGAGATCACGGCCTCCCTTCGTATAATTCATGGAGAAAATTTTGCGGTCTCACAGAGGCCGATAACTTTTATGAGCTTAGGGGGGAGATCAAGTCGCAGAATCTGAGGGAGAAATTACAGCAACTCTACGGACACCCAGGTATGTTTTGGCTTTTGAAAGAGTGGGGGGAGTAATTTTCCTAATCTTCCGGCTTTTTGTTTTAATTTACGTAATTTCATTAAGATCTCAAATAGTAAGTGAAGAATCCTGCCATGCACGCTTGCATCTGTGCTCATTGCTATGTTGCGTTAAATGCTTGCTTTGCTTATGCTTGCCTTTTTGTTATAGGTGCTTGGGTTTCAATAAACCATTAAATTGAACTGAAGATTTTGCATGGTGTCAGAAGTGGGATCTGAACCCACGCCCTCTTTCGAGGACCAAGAGTACGGGGGCCATTTTCTGGTTGAATGCGAGCAACTCTCAGACCCCAGGAGAAGTTTTTTAATAGGTATACTATCAAGTTCCCCGATGTTCTTGAAACAAAAAACAAAGCTAAGATATTAAAAATATGCTCATTTTTAAAGAGTGTATTAGTTAAATAAAGATAAGTATTGAGTGATGTAAAGTATATTCTAATCATCATGTATTTTGTACGTCCAATTGGCTCTTAAATATATTCATATTAATTCATATTCACCTGCATCACTCCGTTCCGTTTGTATTCTCGGGTTTGCGTTACCGATCTTCCTGTTCATTAACACTATAAGCTTGTTAGATAAATATTCAGGAGAACAGGGATCTGGAAAAGGGAAGGCAGTGGAAAAATTAGTAAGTAGGCCTGCCGGTAGTACCGGTATTACGAATATATACCGTATAAGAAACCGAAAGTTCGTGAACAAGAATAGGTAGACCGATCATTAAAGGACCCGTCGTACAATTACTACTGATTAACTGTTCGTATCTAAGTCGTTCCATTGATCCTCTTTCCGAGATTTCGATCTTCCTGTGTAATGTTTATCCAGCCTAATCGACATAGACCTATTTTTGCATTTTCCGTGCTTGGCGCTTTTGGGGCGGATCAACCACAAACCGCTGAGTTTTGGATACCCTACGCCTTATGTTGGGTATAAATATCCCTTGAGCCCAAGCTGACTTTGAAACATATATTCAAATAATTCATAAAACGGATGTGTCAGCTACGATGCTTTAGCAGCGATATTTCGGTTGGTAAGGGTCCTCGTCTTCTGTTTCGTTCGGGAGAGCTATTCGTTCTATCGAGGAAAACTTTTCCTGTCATTGCCCCAATCGTGCAGGACAAAACAGCAACTGTGTCAAACATTAAATATCAGGACTAGTTTTTTCCCTACAGTGGTATTTAAACGTAATTTTCCCCGAGTAAGACATTTACAGTCGACAGAAGCTTCAGTTATTTATTGCAGTTTTGTTTCCTTCCCCGACGTTGGCGCTGAAGATTGACAGCCTTGCCCTTGCCAAGCAGGGTTAATGCATCGTAGCGTAGCTGACACATCCGTTTTATGCATTATTTGAATATACGTTGGGTATACTCTAGCGTTTGGCATAGCCTTTGCCTAACGCTGCATACCCTATGCCAAACGCTGGATAGCTGTTGGTACCCTAATCTGACCTACCTCACTACAGACGGATTCTGACTGGCTGATTTCCGAGCTTCACTCAAATCATCAGTATTTTATTGGGTACCAGTATCCAGCATTTGGCGTAGTGTATCCAGCGTTATGCATAGGGTATACCAAACGCTAGATATGCCCAGCGTTTGGCATAGGCTTTCCCAAAACCAGGGGTTTGTGGTAGACTGATCAGGCTTCCACGTGTTGCTTCCGAGGAGCACATTGGCCAGAAATACCAGTAATGCCAGATTTTCGCGGTTCTCGCCAATGCGAAAGTGACTTGAGTTTGGCTAAAACAGACGGGTCGTGGGCTAAAACAGGTGGGACATGTTTGTAACTTCAGTAGTTCACGAGTTAACGAGCAGTTTCTAAGTATGTTAGAATATTGGAATAGAAACTGCATTGCACTGCGACTCGTGCTTTAAAGGACACCTGAACAATGAAACCATACTTGAACACACCATGGAAAATGCATTTACAGACATGGCCACGGAGAGCATTCTTCTCCTGAGCATGACGTTTTCAAAATAGGGATGTTCGTTTCTGGGAGTTTGCACATGCAGACTCCAAGACAAATAGTGCAATTCATTCAAATCTTGTACAGCGCTGGCCGGATCGTATTGGAATTTCTTTTAGATATACGTTTGGGCTTAACTGGTTAAAAAATATTCCAGAAGAAGGGTTGACTGGAGACATTTGTTCATTCCTAAATTTGTTCGGTACTGAAATAGGACAGATGCAAAATGGAGCAAAAATCATAGCTTAGGAACACTATTTCGTATTTGATTTGGGCTTTCTGCAGGCAATGTTAACGTAAGTCATACAGATAGGGATGATACATTCATATGTCCTATAAGGAAACGGAGTAGAATTTTTCGTTTAACCGGAAGTGTCAGGTGTTTCAAAATGAGACAGCTCCGCGCATACTTTCGGTCAGGTTTTGCTTCCGATTCAATGATTGTGTTTTTTAAGAACATACGGATTTATGTTTTAGGCAACATCGATATTTGGGTCGGTGGCATGGCAGAAGATCATGAAGATGGGGCCAAGGTTGGACCGACATTCCAATGCCTTCTTGCAGACCAGTTCAGGCGACTGAGAAACGGAGACAGGTAACGGTCTTATTCTGCGATGGGCAGGATTGTGTTGATAGTATTCAGGGTTTCTTCTTCTTCCTTGTGATGTTTGCGTTTACAGGTGTTGGTTGATAACACCCTTGCACGACCCGTACAGCTTCTCTCTATGTTCCGCTGTTCACTACTTCAGTGAAACTTTCACATTTTTTCCATATCTCTCAAATTCATTATACCAGATCATACATACAAATATACATTTTCTTATTCTCTTATTTCTATACAATTTCAAACTTTAATTCTTTCTCAAATTATACAAATAATTTAAGAATTAAACAATAACTTATTGGTTGTTATTGGTTGTTCCGCTATTCACGAATAATCGATTTTCAAATAGTGGAATTTTCGCGCGATTTGTGGTACCTCTATGCGCTTGTACTTTTGTTGTATGCCTTACGAGAAAGATCCATGATTTTTTTTTTGTTCAGGCACTAAGCAATCTTCGCCAATCTCACCACTGCCCACTGAAAAGACGCGTTTGTGTTGAGGTTAAAATTTCCCGCGTCATAGTAGAATTTACTTTGTGGGGACGACCGCAGATATTCTGAACGTCATAACTAGAGCAGATAGTGGAAAAGAACAAAATCCCTTTGCAGAATCCAAATAATTCAGTGTATTCAACGAAACAACTTGGACCCAAGTTTTAGCTCACTGCCGTGATAACTTATTAAAGCTTACCCGAAAAGGGCTGGGATAGAACAATCTAGTTACCCATCAGTTATTCACTTAAATTGGCTTGAAGACCCGCGGAAAATGCGTTACGTCATTGCTCCGCTATTCACGAATAATCGACTTTCAAATAGTGTAATTTCCGTGTGATTTGTGGTACATCTATGCGCTTGTATTTTTGTTTATGCCTTGCGAGAAAGATTTGTGAATTTTTTTTTTGTTCAGACACTAAGCAATCTTCACGAATCTCACCACTGCCAACTGAAAAGCCGCGTTTGTTTTAAAATTAAAATTTCCCTCGTCATAGTAGAATTTACGCTGTGGGGTCGGCCGCAGATATTCTGAACGTCATAACTAGAGCAGATAGTGTATAATAAAAAAATCATTTTGCAAAATCCAAATAATTCAGTATATTTCAATCAAATGACACATAAATAAGTTGGCTTTTCAGTTAAACTTTAAAAGGTCGGAAAGGTCTTAGAAATCAGCGTCCGATTCAGATTTCGTTCATCCACCATTTCTTGTTAAGTGGAATCTTTTTCTTGTAGATTTTGGTATGAGAATCCCGGTCACTTTAAGCCCGAGCAGCTTTTGCAAGTCAAGCAAGTGCTTCTAAGCAAGATCATCTGCGAATCGGGAGATAACATCCAGGATGTAACAAGAGATGCTTTCCGGTTGCCGAAAGAATCGGACTTTGTGAAGTGTGATACCTTGGCCGACCTTGATCTCCGATACTGGATGGAGTGCTGCAGTGGTAAGTATTTCTTTCTCCCGCAGGAGAATAACTTGTAAAAGTTTCTCCGAGTAAAGATAAACTTCAGTTTTTGATAGTGCAAAACGGATACGTCAGCTGAATTTTATTAGAGCTATATTTCGGCCCTTCTTGGCTTCTTGGTTTTCCGACAAGTTCGTATTTCCAGCTTGAGCTATTCCCGATGAAAAAATTTGTAGCCTGCGTAGTAGTATAGTAGTAATACGAGAACGTTGCATGTAATACTATGTAATAGCAAAGAATACTATCATTTAATGTGCCTCAGACTCGTCCAATCTTATGTAGTAGTGTCCAATAGCATCCTGTCTTGCCATAGAAGCATCCAGTCTTGCTAGTAGTAGCATAAAGTAGTATGCAGTAACACGGTACACTTGAAGTAGAAACATGTAGTAGCCTCGTTAGTACTGCATGCAACTTTTTCGTACTACTTCATAGTACTATTCTGAGATAAATTTTTCATCGGGTTTTGAGCCTGAAGCTGACGTATCCGTTTTGCACTATCAAACATGATTCTCTTCTGTTATGTAATGTAATGTTATCTCTTCTGGGATAAGATTAATCCGAATTAGAGATAATCTTATGTTAAAAGAGACAAGATAATTCCAATAGCAAATCCTGCAAGATTTTTCTTTTACAGTGTATAATTCTTAAAGTTAACTCCCTAAGATTGTGCTAGAAACGTCTTTATTGCAGCTTCAGATAGTTAGCTACGCCCTAAAAGGAACCTTTCCAGAAAGGACCCAAATTAAAAAAAAAAATTAACCTAGTGGAAGAAAAGCAACCTTGAGTGAAAGAATCCGTCTAGTATCTTAGATTATGCGGTTTATTTTCAATAGACCGTTGTAATGCAACATCTGTAGCCTAAGGTTTCCCGAGTGGTTTCAATCAATCAATCAATATTTTATTTCCGCCAAAGATAGCGAGTAAAAAAGAAATTAATGTACACTGACAAATTTCGGCTAAAACACTATAACTCATGAACTGCCAAAAGATAGCCTAACTACACTGCCGAAAATACTTAAAACGTACCTACAATTTAATTACAGTTTAATTATAACTAACAAATTGAAAAAAAAAAAAAAAAAAAATATCATTCACGAAAAAACCTGCACAGGTTATGTTGGAGACCTGAAAAATTTGATACAACCCGTTGAAGTTTTTTATTCATTATAATAAGCGGATCTTTAAGATTATAGTATTCCATCATTTGCGTGTTAGAAAAATATCGAGAAAATCGACATAAAAACTTTCCAAATTTAAAAAATGACGTTTTCATATACGTTAAATTGCTAAGGGTAAAATACGGTAAAAGGGGAGAAGCAATTAATATTTGAGGTAAAACAGCTGTATTAAAAATTCGCGACAAAGATTTCCTTGTCAAAAGCTCTCGGAGAGAAACGAGACCACCAAAAGAGCAAGAAATTCGTGCATCTACAGCCTTTACAATAGAAGCACGAGTTGAAGAAAGCGTCGTCCCGTAAATAAGACCAAGATACTTAATAAAGTCAGTAGCCATAACCCTATGCTGACCAATACAAATATTTTCATGCTGGTTTTCACATGGCTTAGAACCAAAAACAGTAAACTGACATTTTTCAGGTTTTAACCGAAGGCCATGCTTATTTAAAAAACAAAAAATAAAATCAACATTACGTTGTAGGGAAAAACGAGACCGACTTAAAAGGAGGATGTCATCCGCGTAAGCGATTGAACCAGACTTATGCTAGGAACAGACGATCAGGTTTACCAGACCCTGATTCTCAGTCCGTAGCATTAGTTGCGCTTTTGCAGATACCATGGTATCTGTTACCACGGTAAATGGATCTGCAATTAGTCGTTATTGCAGTTACCGTGGTATCTGATATACGGTTGCTCTGCAAAAACCACAATTGCCGAAATTGCGCTTTACGAAGTCATCCCAAAAGGAAAACAGATATTCAGTCACATCACTAAGTGCCAAACTTCTTTCCCACCAATTTGACAAAAATTGATGAAAGTGAGATGACTTTTTCTGATACCACGATCCGTTACCACGGTCGGACCGTGGTATCTGAATATCAGATACCACGATAACTGGCCAGATACCACGGTAACTGCAAACGCTTTTTGACCGTGGTATCAGATACCACGATAGCTGCAAAAATGACTTTAGACAGTGGTATCAGATACCATGGTATCTGCAAAAACGCAACTATTACCAACGCGCTTCAAACCGCTCTGTAGCAGTTGTGCGTGGATCCAATAATCAGAACCTCTGTTTTACACGAGTAAATCTTGTTTGATTGAAAATCTTGTCATAACAGCATGCCGGAGTTACGGAGTTGAAGACTCGGTTTCCGGTCAACCGATAAATACGTTTGAAGAATATAGAAAATGGCCGTAGTTTGTGCATTTTTCTAATCCACATTTTTTTTCAGAATGCGACAGCTCCACTCGGTTCAATACGATTTCCGGCGATTCTTCCAACCGCCTACGACGCTCTCTCGAAGCTCCGTTAGGAGATGACCCTATGACCAACCCCTCGCAACTTACTAAACTATCAGCCCATGGCTCAGCTGTTTCTACTCATCAGAAGACTAAACTTGCTAAAATTGGTTCATCAAAATATCTGAACGTCACAAACGTGGAACAAGAGAAAAAGAAGAGGCGAAAACCAGAAGCACAAAAAATCACTGAAGATGAGGGCTTAATTGATATTGAAGAGGAAAGATTAGAAGGTCTTGAAAGCGTGATGGTACAGATGCAGAGACTTATTAGAAAGTTAAACACGAAAATAGAAGTGCTCGAAGCAAAATGTGGGCGACATCCTAAAGCGGTATGTCAGGACCATAAGGGGGATGTCAGAAAGAATGGAGATCGTTGGGAGACAGATGAATGTGAAGACTGCCTATGTGAGGTGAGTGAAATTAGTAGGCTACAAAGTTCCAGTTTTCCCAATTGAGTCCTGTCTATACAGGCTTCTACTTTCCACCTTTACAACCAATGTCCATGATGTTGCATAATAGACCAATAAAATACTTCATATACATAGATGTCTTCAGCCACAAGCTGACTGCGAATCATATTTGACGCCGCAAAACGGATAAGTCAGCTACATTTTATTAGAGCTATATTTCGGCCCTTCTTGGCAAGAGTCCTCTTCATTGGGCGAGAGGAATATCTATCACCGAAGTAAGGGACTACTAATCACCCCTACATGCCGCCGACAAGTAGAGACAGGGGACTCCTAGACTAAAATGCACAAGAATCTCTACCCTTTCGACGGCCCAATTAAACAGCAAAAACAGCAGCCATGTCCGGAATAAAATCACAAGACCAGCTTTAACTCCAACCAATTTTCAAATAAGTTTACAAAATCGGATATTTGAGGAAGAATCTTTAATTGTTTTTCACAAGTTCATTTTCCAGCTTGATCCTGAAGAGGACCGTTGCCAAGAAGGGCCGAAACATAGCTCTAATAAAATGTAGCTGACTTATCCGTTTTGCACCGTCAAATACTTCATATACAAGTGACTCCGGGCACTTGGCTTCATGCGTCACAAAATGAACGAAAGCATCAACCCTACCCGTATTTACCCAACACCACTTATCGGTCATCTGATGTAGCAATTTAAGGAAGACGCATCGCTTTCGTGGGAATATGTTAAAAGGCACTTTTGTCGGAAGTAGTAGTTGTCCCATGACATTGGCCGGACTGACGTCGAAGAAAGCTTTAAAGCCAGGCTTCACCTTCCAGATTCCCAGACGTCCGGGGCTTCCGAACAGTCAAGCCAACCCTTCCAGATTTTCATGATAATGATGACAGCTAAATTTGCTGTTCTTCAAAATTTCCTAGATGTCCCCTTTACATTTCACGTATCTCTTGCATCCCAGTCACAACTGTCAGTCACTTTCCCTTTTCTTCCCCCATTTGCATATTTTTAGTGTCTCTCGAACGGGTTGCCTCTATGGCACCTTCCAGATCCGTCTCGACGAAAACGGTTGTCGGGAATCCGGAAAAAAAATCTGCAAGGTGAAGCCTCACATTTAGGGAACACCTACTTCTTGACCATGCTCGTTTGAAATCTCTGTCTGCCAACTGTAGGAAGTTCTGTACGAGAGGGAAAACTGTATGAAGGGTGGGGTGGGGATGATTTCATTGGAAAAGGATTGGTAACATTTTGTTACGAGTGGATTCGGCTCGTATTTACGGTTCAAGTCGGCTGCCCAACAAATTCACCGGCTCGACCAGATTGCTAAACTTCTAACCTAGTGCTCGTGATGGAAATTTACCGAACACATTCCCTCAACAGCTCCTCAAGGGGGGGGGGGGAGGGATAATTTCATCGACAAGACGTCTCATCACGACGTGTTCGTGATGATCGTCTGCCGACCAACGAACCGTTCATAAGTGAATTCAAGACCAAAATGTTGGCATCCTATAACGGTGATTACCAATCCTGTTCCTATTTCGAACCCAGGTGTCAGCTCGTAAAAGGGTTCAGAGGAGTAGTGCATACCCGGCTTATAATCGTACAAGCTTTCTTTTGAAATGAGAACAGTTTTATTGCTCTGGCAATGTGCGCACGTCTACTGTTGACCAGATTCATTCTTGATAGATATGTCAATCCTTCCCATGCCCAGGAATGACTCGAATCTCCCATGTTGCGTCAAGCCTTTCTTCCGGTGGTGTCACTTCGTCAGTTTCTTCAGGTTTTAGTTTTGCAACCATGCTTTAACCGGAACCCACAAACTTCGTTTCCAGAAGCTGCCCTCAGAGTCATTAGAGTGTAATGCAAGCACCAACTTTTGTCTTTCTTGCGATTTGCAGAAGGCACTAACCCTTCGTGACTCATTATTGTCTGACTATAGTCAGTCAGTGAGCGTGTTCCACCCTCTTACCAATAGTAATTATTAGTTATTAAATCCGTTCCAACCTCACGAAAAGTTACTACGCTGACCGTTCCAGCCTTCTCGAAATAGTAACTAATAGTAACTATTTGCTTACCACGCTCGGGAGCGTGGTAAGCGTAGTAACCACGAATCTCTGTCACGTGATTGGTCGGATTCACCTGTGGCATGATATTCCGCTGGGAAATAGAAAAATCGTTCCAGCCTTGACTGCAAAAAGCCAGAATTCGTGACGTCATGCGTAGTAACTACGGTAAGTAGGATGGAACACGCTCAGTGTAATTCATTCCGGTTTTTTCAGTCGCGGATCGGCAAGCGATCTGGCCACATGCCGATCGCTGGCCCCGGGGTTGTTTGTAAATATGTTGTATTCGCGACTCAGTATGCTGTGTGCTTCGTATTATTATTAAAATTGGAATGACTTTGCAACCACTCTTGGCCAACTAAGGCACACAAACCTAACCATCTGCTTAGGAGAACAAAAGCAATAAAGGAGAAGATTCCTTGGTGATATGAATGAATATTCCTTCAGCCCAGCCAAAGCTGACTGCGAATCATAGCTGATGGGGTAAATGGATACTTCAGTTGAGTTTTATTAGAGCCCGAGTGGCTTGAGCCTGAAGAGGACCTATGTCAAGAAGGACTGAAATATCGTCCTAATAAAATCAGCTGACGTATCCGTTTGCCACTATCAACTGCACTGTAAAAAAAAATCTTGCAGTATTTGCTACTGGGACTAATCTTGTCTCTAAATAAATAATCTTGTCTCTACTTCGAATTAATCTTATCTTAGTAGAGATAAGATTAATCCCAGTAGCAAATACTGCAGTTAACTTTAATCCTAATTCGGAGGAACTTTTTACAGTGTGTAATACGAGTGGTGAGAATGATGTGGAAAACTTTCTCAAATATCAAATGTGGCGGGGAGGGACTTTGGTTCAAGTAAATAGGAATACAAATCCTAGGGCCTTATATCTGCGGGTCGCTGGTTGGCACCGTCACGTTCTTTTGGTACTCCCGTTTGGCTCTCTGTGAATTGTAACCATTTTCTCTTTAGGATGGTAAAGTGAGATGTGCGAAGATCAACTGTCCCGTCAATGACTGCGAAGAAGTTATTTTAAGTGAGGGATCCTGCTGTCCCGTCTGTATTTTGAGCTAAATACTTTTTTTGCCAGTCAATTAGAAGAAGGAAGTCCAGACGACGTGTGCTGGACTATTGGGCCTATTCCAGTGATGATCCAGTGCCAGAGCTTAACTCATTCTTTCACTATCAGAACGTTATGCAATGTTTCTTTCGTTCTTTCAAGGATATTTTGAAAGGATATACACTGTCAAAAGTTTCATAACAGATAATACAAGGATGCGCGGTATCAACAGATAACACTTAGAATATTAGCTGTTATGTTTTCAAAATGTTACGGATACAAGAAGGGTCGAAACACTGCCGAAAAAATATCTGCTGACTTTATTGTTTGTCTTCATGATATCCAAAAAGTAAGCGGGGGCTTTTTCGGCCCTTCCTGGCAATGAATGAATGAATGAAATTTATTTCCCTTTTCTAACACAAAAGTCACAAATGCAGTGTGAAAGAAAAGAAAGAAAAAGACAAGAACACACAACATGGAACACATAGATTTTGATACTCTTATTTACACATGGGACAAACATTGTCCTATACAAAGTGTAGCTAGCATCAAGCGAACGAATAAAAATTTACTAGTTATGTATACCTGATGAAAAATGTGTAGCCTACGTAGTTGTATGATAGTTGTACGAAAAAGTACAAAATTTTTAACTTTTAACTTTTAGTAAAGAATACTATCATTCTGTGCGCATCAGACTGGTCCAATCTTATGCAGTAGTATCCTCTCTTGCCATAGTGGCATCCAGTCTTGCTAATAGTAGCATGCAATAGAATGCAGTAACATGGTAGCCTTGAAGTAGAAGCATATAGTAGCATCAGTTAGTACTTCATGCTACTTTTTCGTACAACTTCATACTACTATTTTGAGATAAATTTTTCATCGGGTAACGTTTAGTGCGTAACGTTTTTAAAACCATAACAGATAACATCCCAAGTTGTATCTGTTGAAGCTGCGCATCATAGTTTTATCTGTTATGAAATTTCTGATAGTTTAGTGTAGATGGCGACAGTTAGTCTCTTGCAGCGGTTTTTAGTTACAATCAGTTAGTGCACTGTTGTGCCACTAAGTAGTAATTTCTTGCGCTTGCAACTTCTCAAAGCCTGCTTTATCTGTTGTTACTGTACTGCCGTGTTTGTATATAAAATGGTTTTCACTGCCTTTGGATTACCGTATGGAAAGACTGATTCACATATAAGCGAAGAGTGTTAACACGTGATAACCAGAGACGTCACTAGCCAAGATGTTTGGGGGGGGGGGGGGCAAGGTATTTACCGACTGGCTGGTAATTTTTACCGACTATTTTTGCAGAAGAAACTTTTTTTAAGAAAAAATTACTGTTTTGACGAAATGACTTTTTTGTGAAAAAGTCGACTGTTTTAACGAAAAACCGACTATTTTTACGAAAGATCAACTGTTTTTTCGAAAAATCGCGCCGCTTTGCGCCGACTCGGCTATTTTTTTACCGACTGTCCGACAACATTGGGGGGGGGGGGACGCCCCCTCTATACGTGACGTCTCTGGTGATAACTCACTGCCAGAAGTTTGATTTCGGCACCTGGGTGGTTTTTTTGTACACTTTTTTTTTGTAGCACATAATCAAAGTCAGAACACAATGGTATTCTAGTTTCTGCAGAGATGGTCACTACGGAGAATTACCGGTAAAACATCGAAAGATTCCGGTAAAATCCTGGAGCCGCCCCCCCCCCCCCCTATCAGGAAGGTGTCGGGACGCCCCTGTACCACACAAAAAATTCTCCAATCATCATCACCATCATAAAAAAGGACTCCCTTTCAGGCTTTCAGATTCGGAATGGAATCAATCTTTGCTGGTGTTGGTGCAGTGTAAAATTAATTAAGAATAATCAGAATATACAAAACCAACAATAACTTCGTCAACTGCATATTTTTTTTTCGAACGAAATCCATTTGGAAGCTTTCCCGGTGTTCTCGTTGTTTTCCGTACGCGGAATCCGCGTGGAGTGACTCTTTCTACTCTAGCCGTTCCCAGGCCGTTCCCCTTGATGCCACAACAGTTCCACAAGGGAGCAGTCCGCGGGGAACAGCGAGAACAGGCCTACAGCAAAAAAAATTCTCCAGAGTTTAGTAAACTTAATTTCTGTCCGGTTGCAACCGTGTCAGTCTGTCCGTAACAAAGCGCGTTAATTCAAATGGAAATAAAAACGTGCTCAAACTCACCTATCTTTGTGGAATAATGCCCAAGACAGAAAAAGAACGTCAAAGACGGTCTAAGAAAGGACCAGATAGAAAGGAGTACTTAGCCCTTTTGAAGTCTGAGTATTTGCAAAGCAAATCTGAAGGTTAGTAGCCTAGGCCTGAGGCCTACTGCTGTCCTGTTTGAAACTTTAAACCTAAAAAGTTACTTCAAATTTAAGTAACTTTAAATGAAAGCTGCTTTTGAAGTGTTGAAAGTTGAGCTTACTTGGTGGAAACATCCCCAAGCATAGAGTTTTAACTTGACCTTGGTCTTTAGGCGCTTGATAGGATAGGAGATAAGACATTTTAGAAGTAGTTCATTGTTGTCCAGAAAAGAGCTGATGGGTGTTGAATAAGTTGTATTCGAATTCTATACAGTTGTGATGTACATAGTGATGTCGTATGATTGAGGACCGAATAGAGGATTTTATTGTCCAAATGTAAATGCGACTGATGTCTTGCTGGCCACTCGGCTTTATATATATATATTGAAATATACAGTAGCGTATATTAGGGGAGGGCAACAGGGGCGATCGCCCACCCCCGATTTTGTGAAGAAAGGGTCTCGGAAAATGAGTTTTTTACGGAAAAACATAGGCGGAAATACAGATTGAGAAGCTAAATTGAAATTATTTAAAGTATGGTTCAGTAATTGATCTTAGATTACAAGATTAAAAGGTGTTTTGGCATCTAGAGGTATTTTAGTGTTAAAAATGTTCAAAATATGCATAAAACACCAAAATATTTTGCCCTTCCGGCCAGTAAGGGGCTGGCATTCGGCCCCATATTTTCACCTAGCTTCACTGAGCTCCCGAAAACAATCGGAATATACTCTACTGGAAATATAGATTCACGGACAGGAATAAACTATAATTTTTCATTTTCTGAGGTGACAATAACGTGCAAGTATGCACACCTGTGTAAAAGCATATCCTAGTAAAGGGAATGTCTTGTTCTGTAAACTGTGGTTTAGACCACTGCAGTATTTGTGAGGAATCTTTTTGAGGACATTTCCTACATAAATCATGAATGTGTGTCCAAATGTTAAAACGTAGGTCTACTCTTAGTTATATGACAATGCAGTTTTGAGTGCTAAGTGTCTACCTGTTCGACACTTGGGAACCAATCGTAGGCCACTCCTGCCTGTGGTTGATGTTCGCAAACCACCACCTTCTCAACTCCATAGTATTTTAATTCCACTACCGCCTTTTCTCATTTTCGTCCTTTGACTGATCTGACAGCTCACAGGTAAAGCCAAGTAAGCAACCAGTTTTTAAACTACCATAAGCCCCGCCCATTGCCAGGCCTTATGTTAGGCCTTATGGTGGGGCCATAAACAGTTATTGGTGTTTTTTATTTTTATGAATAAACTAAATTAAACTAAAAATTGAACTATGAGGTCTCCTGCAACCTTGGTTTAGCAGTCGCATGCACAATTTTAACAACATGTGAATCCTCTCATCCCCTTTGCGTTCCGATTTTTCATATTGTTCTTCAAACAGATATTCTTGAAACAGACAGTAATGTTCCATCCCAAGAACCATATCCTTAGTTTGAGTCCCGTTTGGACCATCAAATACTCTCTAATGAAATAAAAGCATTTAAATCCTCAAAGATTTGAAAAGTTAAAGCAGTGGAAAAGAAGTCATGCATGATTTTTACCATTTCCCACCAGTACTATACTGTAATGTAGAAAGTTTGAACTCAGAAGATCTGGAAACCTTTTCTAGCCTTCTGCACCCCCAAATAATAGCCGTAACTGAACTCCACCATCAAAATAAGGGTCACTTAAAGATTAAAGGTATGGTAAATTTATTAAACTGAGAAATGAAGATCATCCGTGGGGAAAAAAAGGCGGCGGAGTGATGCTAATGGTTGACGTTGCTGAGAGAGATCTGTATCCCACATCTTGATGAAAATGATGAGATTATATGGGTTCTAATGAAGCCCAGAAGACTCCTGAGAAGTGTTACAAATATTGCAGTTTTGATTTTTTATTAGTTGCCAGAACAAGTATCATTGACAAAAGACAGTTTATTGAAAAAACTTAACCTTAGTTTAGATTACGTGATTACCACACTAAATACCCCCATGTAGGTCTAATACTGATGGGTGACAAAAACGAACTTAAGTTGGATAATTTCCTTAGGGATAATAAACTAAAACAGGTTGTACACTTTCCAACAACGAGAGGAGGCACTTCTTTGGATGTTGTTTGTACCAACATGTCCGAATACTATAAAGAGCCTTGTGATCTACCCTTTTAAAAAAAGATATTCTGTTGAAACTTTTACCTGTCGACCAATCACTGAAAACGGTTTGTTGGAAGTGGATCTAAGGGGAGCAGTGGACTGATACTCTTGCTGTCTCTAGTACTGCGGAGAAAGCTAAAATAATTCAAGAAAAGCTAAGATCCGAGTATGAGACCGCGTTTCTGGAAAAAACAGTTAAACATTGCAGACCGATAGGCCATATATCATAAAACGTATTAAAGAGCTTATACACCGTAAAATGAGCCTTTTCCGTCAGGAAAAAATAGAAGAGGCAAAAAAGCTATGTGACAAGATTCGAAAGATGAAAAGAGAAGCAGCTGCTGCCCATTATTCTAAGGCACTGGCAGTAACTAATCTTTTTGCGATGAAACCAAATCGTTGGTATAAAGAAGTGAACAAGATTTTTGGTAAAGCTGAATCACCCTTAAATTTTGACTCAGATAAAAAGATATCCAAATTGCTAATGAACTAAACATCCACCTTGCAAAAATTGTACAATCCCTACCAAAATTATGTGACAAGATTCGAAAGATGACAAGAGAAGCAGCTGCTTCCCATTATTCTAAGGCACTGGCAGT
Organism: Branchinecta sandiegonensis; assembly: GCA_030848855.1. Taxonomy (NCBI): domain Eukaryota; kingdom Metazoa; phylum Arthropoda; class Branchiopoda; order Anostraca; family Branchinectidae; genus Branchinecta; species Branchinecta sandiegonensis. Next base: position 2,779,592 of record JAUPMV010000009.1, read on the forward strand.
AATTAATCTTTTTGCGATGAAACCAAGTCGTTGGTATAAAGAAGTGAATAAGATTTTTGGTAAAGCTGAATCACCCTTAAATTTTGACTCAGATAAAAAAGATATCCAAATTGCTAATGACCTAAACATCCACCTTGCAAAAATTGTACAATCCCTACCAAAATTAAATACTGTCGATCGGGTTCCTGATAATGATAATAATAAGGAATTACCGAAAATTATAGAAAGTGAGACACTAGTATACTAGTTAAATTAAAAAGATTATAACTCACTAGTGTGACACCAGTAGACATCCCTGTTGATATAAATGAGGCATTCCCGGATAAACTTGTTAAACCCCTTACAAATATTCTCAGTGCTATTTCTTCAGCTTCAGATTACCCAGCTATTTGGAAAGTTGGCTATGTAACATCCATACCCCCAAAAAGGCAAAAATTGATTTTTGACGGAGGGCGCTCCAGTTAACCCCAATTTTCAGTACCGTAAAGTGTAAAGTGTATGAAAGTTCTGTGGCTGAACGGTTGAAATTTTTTTTTTTTTTTAGAGTTTAGAAGTCGACCTAAATCATCAACAAGCCATTATATGGTAAATCTTTTATATTTTACTTTTAAAAATATTGATGAACCGTCTATATGGATCAGTTTAATCGCTATTGACTTTAAAAAAAGTTTTGATCTGATAAACCATAACATTCTAATTATATTTGATAGTGCAAAACGGATACGTCAGCTGAATTTTATTAGAGCTGTATTTGGCCCTTCTTGGCATGGGTCCTCTTCAGGCTCAAAGCCGCTCAAGTTGGAAAATTTTGGGTTGAAAAAAAAAATGTGTTGAAAAATTTTTCTGCAAGTTCGTTTTTCCAACATGAGCGGCTTTGAGCCTGAAGAGGATCCTTGCCAAAAAAGGGCGAAAATATAGATCTAATAAAATTCAGCTGACATACCCGTTTTGCACTATCAAACATGATTCGCAGTCAGCTTAGGCTGAAGGAATATTTAATAATCTAATTGATTAACTTTTGAATGAATTTACTGTATAATCTGTCTGTCGGATCCGCAAGCAATTTTTTGCGGTGTGCCACAGGGAACAATTTTAGGTGCCCTACTTTTTCTTGTAGTGATTAACAGTACAGCTCCCGATAGACCGGAAAGATGGAAATACGTCGACGATTTGTCTCTTATTGAAATATGTGGGAAAGGACAAAGTAGTGAAGCGGCCAGTATAATTTCGCAGATACAAGCCGAAGCTTTAAAATCAGACATGGTTGTGAATGAAAACTAGTCTGCATTTCTTACAATTTCGTTTTTGAAAGAAGGGACAGTTTTTCACTCTCCTATTCCAGATACTTTGCGTGTTAACCAAACAAAACTCCTCGGTTTAATTATAGCAAATGATTTAAAATGGGAACGCCAAGCGAAGGAAATGGTAAAGCTTGGACATACCGGCCTTCACATGCTAAAATTACTCGCTAAAAATAGGTTCTTTGAACAAAATCTGCCCCGTTTTTATGGCACTTGCAGCCTCTGGCTCAAGTGCAATATACCGATCACAATTCCGTCTGTCGGTCGGTCCGAGTTTTTTGTCCCACATATCCGAGTTAGGGTACTTCCAGATGTGCTAGGACAATGAAACTTGGCAGGCATATCAGGGACCCGACCAAACTAACCTGGAAATAATCAGTTTCCCGATCCAACCATATGCGGGGGAGTGCGGGGCGCTGGAAACTTGAAAATTTAGGGCATTTTGTCACTTTTTTCTGAGTTAGGGTACTTCTAGATGAGCTAGGACAATGAAACTTGGCAGGAATATCAGGGACCCGACCAAACGAACCTGGAAATGATCAGTTTCCCGATCCGACCATATGCGGGGGAGTGGGGGCGCTCGAAACTTGAAAATTTAGGGCATTTTGTCACACTTTTTCGAGTTAGGGTACTTCCAGATGAGCTAGGACAATGAAACTTGGCAGGAATATCAGGGACCTGACCAAAATAACCTGGAAATAATAAGTTTCCCGATCCGACCATATGCGGGGGAGTTGGGGCGCTGGAAACTTGAAAATTTAGGGCATTTTGTCACACTTTTTCGAGTGAGGGTACTTCCAGATGAGCTAGGACAATGAAACTTGGCAGGAATATCAGGGACCCGACCAAACTAACCTGGAAATAATCAGTTTCCCGATCCGACCATATGCGGGGAAGTGGTTGCGCTGGAAACTTGAAAATTTAGGGTATTTTGTCACACTTTTTCGAGTTAGGGTACTTCCAGTTGTGCTAGGACCATCAAACTTGGCAGGCCTATCAGAGACCCGACCAAACAAACTTATAAATAATCAGTTTTCTGATCCGACCATTTGGGGGGGGGGGGGTGGAGGGCAGGGGAATCCGGGAAATTGAGAAGTGAGTAACTTTCGAACGGATGATCGGATTGTAATGAAACTTCATAACTGAATAGAATATATATCTGTAATGTCCCGTTTAAAGTCTTGACCGGATTCGGTAGCCAGGGGGGAGTTGGGGGGGGGGGGGACCGGAAATTTCAAGAAACGGTTAGAATGGAGGGATCGGAGTGAAACTTGCTGAGAAGAACAAGCATCTGCTCTAGATAAGTCCTTTAGACCATTGTACTGGATCCGGACACTTATGGGGGGGGGGGGGGGTCCCGGAATTCCGGTGATGGTGGTTTTGGGGATTTTCACGATGAAACTTGGCAGGCATATCAGGGACCCAATCAAACTGACTTCAAAATAAAAATTTTGTCGATCAGATAATGGTGGGGGGAGTGGAGGGAGGGGAATCCGCAGGGGAATCCGGGAAATTGAGAAGTGTGTAACTTTCGAACGGATGATCGGATTGTAATGAAACTTCATAACTGAATAGAATATATATTTGTAATGTCCCGTTTAAAGTCTTGACCGGATTCGGCAGCCAGGGGGGAGTTGGGGGGGGGGAGACCGGAAATTTCAAGAAACGGTTAGAATCGAGGGATCGGAGTGAAACTTGCTGGGAAGAACAAGCATCTGCTCTAGATAAGCCCTTTAGACCATTGTACTGGATCCGGACACTTATGGGGGGGGGGGGGGGTCCCGGAATTCCGGTGATGGTGGTTTTGGGGATTTTCACCATGAAACTTGGCAGGCATATCAGGGACCCAATCAAACTGACTTCAAAATAAAAATTTTGTCGATCAGATAATGGTGGGGGGAGTGGAGGGAGGGGAATCCGAAATTTTCAGTCATGCGTAATTTTGGAATGGGTGATCGGATTCGAGTGAAATTTAAGAATTGAACAGAGGACATTTCTCCCATTTTTTTTTCATATCCGGACCGGATCCGGCAACTATTGGGGGGGGGGGGGAATACGTGACCCGTTTAGAATGGAGGGACCGGGATGGAACTTTGTGGGAAGAACAAACAGATGCTCTAGGTAAGTCATTTGCTGAATCGGATTGGCTACGTGCACCGCGGGGGAGCTGGGGGGGGGGGGGGGGTGGACTGGAAATATCGGGAAACTGTTAGAATGATGGTATCGGAGTGAAACTTGCTGTGAAGAACCTGGTCCATGTAAATCTTTTACATAATTTGACTGGATCCGGAAACTTGAGGGGGGGGGGAGGAGGGGTTTTCCCGGAATTCCGTTTTTTGGGAGATTTTCACGACGAAATTTGGAAGGCATATCAGGGACCCGGTCAAACTGACTTGGAATAAAAAAAAATCCTCGATATGATAATCTTGGGGGGGGGGAGTTCAGGGAGGGGAATCCGGAATATTGAGTCATGCGTAACTTTGGAACGGGTGATCGGATTCGAGTGAAATTTAATAATTAAACAGAGGACATTTTTCTCTGGTGACCTTTTTCATTTCCGGACCGAATCCGGCAATTATTGGGGGGAGGGCGGAAAATACTTGACCCGCTTAGACTGGTGTGATCTGGATCGAACTTCGTGGGAATGACAAACAGATGCTCTGGATTAATCATTTACAGAACCGGATTGGCTCCGGGTATTGTGGGTGGAGTTGGAGGAGGGGGGGGGGGTCTGGGATTCCGGTGATCGCGCGTTAAGTTACTTCCAGATGTGCTAGGACGATGAAACTTCGCTGGAATATTGGAGACTCAACAACATTTGCTTAGAAATTGCTACTTCCAAAATCCGATTATTCCTTAAAGTACCAATCTTGACCGCAAAGTAAAAAAAAATACTTTTAAGCAACATATGCATTTTCGTGATGCCCATCAGCCCATTAGCAGTTTTGCCTCAAGGGTTTTGTTTACAAATGAAGTTCCAGCTCCCTTAGAGTGCGCATCTCAACCGCAAAGTCGAAACTTACTTTTGATCAATCAAATCATCTTAACCCATGCTTTTTATATTTCTTTTGTACGTTCAGAGCTAGAATACCTGATGGAAGCTTGGCTTACGCCTTACTGAGGACCAGGCTTATCGGATCGAAAAAATACAGAAGCGGGCCCTGCTGACTAAGTCAGGATCCCCCAAAATTCCTTATACCGATCTACTTCAGAAATTTAAACTCGACTCCCTCGAGTCCCGTAGGTTGAAACTGTGCATGGCTTCTGGTGAGAAAATGCTTGAGCACCCTATCCATAGGTATATACCCACCACCATTTGAGACTGCTCGCGAACGACCTGCAAGATCGGCCTCGGTGGCAATCCCAAAATTCCAGCAAGTAAAATGTGACCATGTACGGTATGAAAAGACGTTTGTAGCGTCTTCCTGAAATGTGTTAATCTTTATTAGTGTTTACATTTGTATATGTTGACGATTTCGACAAATTTGGTTTTTATACCATGATTGTTGAAACAAAACTCCTCGGTTTAATTATAGCAAATGATTTAAAATGGGAACGCCAAACAAAGGAAATGGGAAAGCGTGGACATACCGGCCTTCACCTGCTCAAATACAATAGAAAAAACGAGATTTTCGGTTTTTTTTTTCTTGATCAGCTAGTTACCCCCTCCAAGATGATGTTCGAGGGATAAATAAATTTTGGATATCGGTTGCACTTCCGGCAAACCGTCCTCAGCGAAAAAAACAAAACTAAATCATAAAACAGGAAAACGATGCGGAACCAACAGACAATAAGACGACATGTAACTAAAAACCAGAAGAACGGTGCGGACTGAACGACATGCAGATAAAAATAAAATAACGAAAGATAAAATGTGCGTGTTAAAAGTGTATACCATATGTACAAATCTGTGATTATTTACAATTCTGAGTTCTGTGTATATTTACAATTTACCATCCGTCTGGGAAAGCGCAGAAGCTTTCACCCAGAAAACGGCCCACTCCAAAAATCCATAATACGTTTGACCACTTTAAATAAAAACTTCCACAGAACTGAACAGAACCCTCGAACATCATCTTGGAGGGGTAACTAGCTGATCAAGAAAAAAACCCCGAAAATCTCGTTTTTTCTATTGTATTTGAAATGAATGGTCAGCTTGGCTTCAAACCTTATATCCTTCATATGCTAAAATTACTCGCTAAAAATAGGTTCCTTGAACAATCTGCCCCGTTTTTATATTTCTTTTGTACGTTCAGAGCTAGAATACCTGATGGAAGCTTGGCTTAGGCCTTACTGAGGACCAGGCTTATCGGATCGAAAAAATACAGAAGCGTGCCCTGCTGACTAAGTCAGGATCCCCCAAAATTCGTTATACCGATCTACTTCAGAAATTTAAACTCGAGTCCCTCGAGTCCCGTAGGTTGAAACTGTGCATGGCTTCTGGTGAGAAAATGCTTGAGCACCCTATCCATAGGTATATACTTCCACCACCATTTGAGACTGCTCGCGAACGACCTGCAAGATCGACCTCGGTGGCAATCCCAAAATTCCAGCAAAGTTGCGTTTTCAGACACTTGAGTTTTCCCTGAGTTTAGCAAAAAGCCTTTTCAGTTGCCAGAGCCAAACACTGTCTTACTGTGTTTATGTTGAAAAGCGGTGTAAGCCGCCTTGTTATGCCCGGGTTTAACACCGATAATCCAGAACACGCAACTCTCTCGAATAGCAAGTTACATTACGTGTTTAGACGTTAGAATCAAGAGTAAATACGGTGGGATGAAAATGGGTATAAGTAAAATGTGACCATGTACGGTATGAAAAGACGTTTGTAGCGTCTTCCTGAAATTTTTTAATCTTTATTAGTGTTCACATTTGTATATGTTGACGATTTCGACAAATTTGTTTTTTATACCAGGATTGTTCGAGAAGATTAAAAGCGGTATCTAGATCTATCTATCATATCTAAATGACCCATGTCACGCCTTGGCATCGGTGAAAAACAATATACAACTTCAGTAACCAGTACTTCTGATATAAAAAGTGATTAATAAAGTGATAAATAAATAAGCTCTTTAAAACCTGATTCAGACCAACAAGCGGGAACCTAGTCTGCCTGAAAAACAGTTGTATAGAGAGGATGTAAGAAGAAGCGTAGTGCTGCTAGGGCAGATAAAAATGGCACGGGACGTTCGAAAGCTTGGAAGAGACAGTAGATGGAACTGTTATGGTTGGTAAAGAGAGGCAGTAATATCCTGTTGTAATCAATGAAATGCATATAAAAAACAAAAAATTAAAAATAGAACATTAGATAGATAGATAGATAGATAGATAGATAGATATTTTATTGATCCAACTCGTAGCGCCGACATGGCACTAAATACGTCGACCATTACATTACATGTGTTAAAATACTTGAATATATACAATTATTACATATAAGAAAATAAATCACTTAGAATTCACTTGTTTTTTGTTAATCTTCTCAGTGAAATACGGTACAAAGGAATTCGAATACCGGTTTGTGCGACATTTAACTGGCACCAGGAGATTTTGATGCCTCGTCCGTCCTGTCACCGGTGCTAGATCGGGCAGAATATCTCTATGTTTTTCACTGGCAATGATTGATCGGCCAAAACGTAAAATTAGGTTCACTTTTTGAATTCACTTTCCAGCGGGTTGAACCGAATCACTTTACACTTTTGCGGGTTTAGAGTTAGTTTTGCAAGGTCACAGTCATGATAAAAAGAAGGCACTAAGTAGGGTTCAAATTGCGGTAAAGTGACTCCTTGATTGACTAGAAATTTGAGCAAGAACGACAAATCATCAACGAACTTAGCACGATCGGCGAAGTCAGCAAGGATAAAATTGACAACGGCTAAGAAAATCAGGCCTGCAAGTCTTGTACCTTGCGGTGCACCACAGGTAATTGGTATCCAGTCAGAGTTCCTGACTGGTCAGGGGTCAGAGAACTATATATATAGAAATAATAGCCTATTGCATTAAAACGAAAGCAGTTAAATGTAAAAAAAAACAACTATTATTATGTTTTATGTTTGTCAACAGATAAGTCAGTTACATTTTATTAGAGCTTTATTTCGGCCCTTCTTGACAAGGGTCCTCTGCTCACCGCCAGGTATGATTCGCAGCCAGCTTGGGCTGAAGGTAGTGAAGGAATATCTTTTATATTTTATTATTGGTCTGTCTTACCTGGGGACGTTTTGCCATGGGGATGTTTTGTTTGGGGACGTTTCGCCGACAACCCTATTAGGGAATCGCTATGCAGCATTTTCAACACCAAAAACTAATTTCTTCTTTCACATTTCATTTTTGAGTGCTTGCATAAGTTCTGCAATTGTCCTCTTCAAGTAGAATACAGTCATTACACTATTGATGGTGATATTAAGAACAAATAAGCCAATAGAACCTTTACCTTTGGTCGCATGCACCTCATGCACTGACTCTGGATAACCTGTGGATACCCCGACAAAACCGAGAAGAGCTAGAGCTACTTGCTGAGCTCTGAGTTGACGTCCGTCTACTTCCCTCTTCGCCGCTTCGCGTATCAGAGGAAAAGATTATAGCAAGCGTGCCTGACCCGCTCTGCAATGCGTCACCCATGACGTCACAATGGCAAACAACCAATCAGCTGTCACTCCCTACATTTCTTCTCCGGGGCTATGCTGCAATATAGCTGTTTGTGGAGGTAACGAATTTGTGATATTCCGCGTAGCCGGCGTAGCTCCTACCCTCTGCGCGTTTGCATCGGGAATTTATTTGACTCCGCATGGTCGTATTACAGAGATCGAGAGACGGAGGTTCTTGTGCTTATTTTGTTCTTGATGATATATAGACTGCATAAGACTATATGATAGTATAGTAGTAAATAATTGTTAGCTATGTTGGTTATATCTCACTATAGTTTACAGTGCTGGAGCTCCGCCTCACGTCCTTTACCTCACCCCTTTTTTTCTGTAAAATGTTTGCCATTAGAGTGATACATGTCCTTTCTCTTTTATGATACATCGATAGCCTCATCCCAGCCTGATTGTAAAAAAAAAAATCATTTATATTAGCATTTGTATTACTAGCAAAGTTACTGCAGCCTGCCAAAATGTAGGCTATAATATTTGTAGCTTTTTGGGAATCTGAATTGAAGGTTCACCTGTTCTGTTGTTTCCAAAATCGGTTGTGTATTGCTCTCACACAGGGGCACTATAGGCCTACTTAGACCTTTCCAACAAATGCCTACAGTAGGTGTTAATAGGAGTGTTCGCAAAAACAAGGCCTTAGAAATTCGAAATTAAAAATTCGAGTCCTTCAAGGCTACAGCGAAGAGATTTTTCCTTGCAAAAGAATATTAATTGATGCGTCAGTGTTTTTTGTAAGCAGAATGTTTGTTGTATATGTGTGAACCGGGTATGAATGGCATGTAGAATAATGTAAAAATAGTGTTACCACATTACGTAGAATAGAGAAGTCTGCCACCTGCGGCCAACAAACCCTTTGGGGCTTTCTTAGCAGGTGCTGTAAAATGTTTTGTATACATGTGTAAAATAAAATCTAATCTAATCTATTGTCCTTGGCTTTGACTGTCCTTCAAAATTTTCAGGCAATAAGCTTCAAGTACTTGCCAACCTTTCCAATTTTGCTTATGACCCTCAAAACTACATTTACTTTGAAGAGTTGGAAGTCCCAGCCATTTTTCTTGAAGCTTGCCAAGACGGTACACCTGTGAGGAAAGAATTTGCCCTTGGTGGCATTGCAAATTGTTGCATATGTAAGTCTTTGATCTTTAGTTCTTTATGATGATAATGTCAAACTTATCTGTTTCATCCTCACCACTGTGTGCATCATCGATTTTGGTTCCTACTTTGTAGTTTTCGGTGGTTGATTCAGCTTGCGGCGGTGGACAACCATCGACAAAATAGTTATCTCAGGTAGTGGAAGTCCAGCTACGCTTCTTCAGTATTACTGGGCGAACTAAGGAACCAACGAGTATTTACCCAGAGAAAATTAGCCAATAGAGTTGAACTCGGACAACCCCCGTTTCGCCCGGAGCTATTACGGACTAAGTTTGAAAAAGAAGAGTCTATTGGGTTTGTTCCGCAGATTCGATCCGGCATCATATATATTGTCAGAAGTTGTGCCTGTGGAAGGCCATTGTTTGTAACTATGGTCAACAACTCTCCGGCTTGAACCAAACAAGAAAAGACGCCTAAATTTAACAACAGATTTTGGTAAGAAATTTTGCAGTCAAACAGATTCCGCCACCTCCTTCCCGAACATCTCCCTTAACCGACTTACTCAACGAGACACTCAAATTTACTCAAGCCCTTCCCAGCATCAAGTACCGAACGTCGTCTCCACTCATTCTCCTCCCTTGTTACTAATTATCTTAATAACCAATAAAATTTCACGTTTGTTGTTCATTTGTGCCTGTTCGGTTCTTGATTTGTTTTTGTATTTTGTCTTACGTTTTGTTGTTGATGGTATATTATTTAGATGTCGTTAGTTATTAATGTGTGTTCATTTTTTCTCTTTATTGTTTTAGCTTTTACTATTGTGGCAATTTTTCCATTAAACCATTAGACCAAAAATAAAAAAGGGTAGATTTCGGTTGTAGATTTAGACCTTATGGAGGAAGGGTTTTTTGAAAGAGGAGTGAGTTTTTAGGAGAATATTTAATAAAAAATGAAAAGTTTGAAAAGAGAAGGTAAATTTAGAGCTGATAAAGTATAAAAAGATAATAGGTTTAAGACGAAAGTGCACGTGACGTTAAAGTAGGGTAAACTGTTAGGTGAATTTTGTATTAACGTCAAGTTGGAGGTGGAGACGTGGCCACTTGTTTTAGTTCGATCTGAAGCAAGAACAAATGAAAAAGAAGCTGCGCGGGATTAAGAAATTTATTAATTGAGAATAAAAAGAAAAAAAAATGTTCTCACATTGTAACAGAGCTGTGGTTGAATAGACCCATATCGAAGCTGATGCTACCAGTTCGTCAGTTATGAAACAAGTGTGAGATTTCTGTCCCCAACCTTATTCGTTCTTCGATGGTTTAGGTAACGCTTATTCTGAAATAGGCCTGTCCTTTATCGCTGTTGTCAACTGTAGAAGCTCAGACGATGCTCCCTTTTCCGACTTGGAAGTTGTGTGGTATGACTAGCGCCTAGTATAATTCATCTCGGCTCCCAATCTGTTGCTACGTAAAATCTAGGATACTCGGTCACTGTTAGTTGACCATGTTGCGAGCATGGTCCATATGTTGTACTGCCTACTTGTGCTAGTACTACAGTCCTAATCGACATATCGCGCATAGAGCGAAAATTGCTGCCACACATTATAGTTACCTCCCCGTTTTGGGCTGTACTGACATATGGACTAATATGTTCCATCCGATCGTGCGGTTATCGGTTTTATTAGTTCTTGTTAGGCGCAGGGCGTTTAAGGGGCTTGTAAGGCGTAAGTAGTGAAAGATATAGAATTGTTTATCCATACAAGGGCGTCTGAAATGGGCGTTTTCGTTATGCCCTTTCGCTTACCAAGAAAAAATCCCTGCACCTCGCGATGAGACTATCTTCTTGTTAGGATAGTTTCGTTTTTAGAGGCTAAAAGTGCCATATACCGATCGCAATTCCGTCTGTCGGTCGGTCCGTTTTTTTGTCGCACTTTTTCCAGTAAAGGTACTTCCGGATGTGCTGGGACGAGGAAAACTTGGCAGGCAAATCAGGGACCCGACCAAACTAGCCTGGAAACAATCAGTTTCTCGATCCGACCATCTGCGGGGGAGTGTAGGGCGGGGGAATCTGGAAAATTGAAGGCAGTTTGTAACACTTTTTTGAGTTAGGTTACTTCCAGATGTGCTAGGACGGTGAAACTTGAGTAAAAATTGAGTAGTGTGCAACTTTCGAACGGGTGATCGGATTGGAATGAAACTTAGGCCTAATCACTGAATAGATGATATATCTTTGATTTCCCATTTGAAGTCTGGACCGGATTCGATTGCTACGGGGGAGCTGGGGGGGGGGGGAATTTTGAGAAACTGTTAGAATGGAAGGATCGGAGTGAAACTCGCTAGAAAGAACAGGCATCCGCTCTAGATAAATCGTTTACACAATTGGACTGGATCCGGGCACTTGGGGGGGGGGGGGGGGGTCCCGGAATTCCGGTGATGGCGGGTTTTGGGATTTTCACGACGAAACTTGGCAGGCATAGCAGGGACCCGATCAAACTGACTTGGAAACAGGGAAAACATTTACACAACCGTTTTTTCTGATGTAAAAACTTCTCGCAGACAACCGTCGACAGCGTGATACACATCGGGGGTACCAACACACGGCAAGTGAGAAAATCAGCGTGGTTTTGTTAGAGGGGTTAAAATGTACCATACAATATTTGGGTCTCCGGGTTTAGAAATTTATGGAGTGATTATGGAAGTAGGTTGCGTTAGTATTACAGGTAAGACAGGTCCTTTAAAGTACCAATCTTGACCGCAAAGTAAGAAAAATACTTTTAAGCAAAATAGACATTTTCATGATCTCCATGAGCCCATTATCATTTTTGCCTCAAGGGTTTTGCTTACAAATGAAGTTCTAGCTCTCTTAAAGTGCGCATCTTAACCGAAAAGTGAAAAAAAATACTTTTGACCAAACGGTATATACTAATGATCCCCAAGCGCTTGTTACCGTTTTTGCCTCAAGGATTTTGATTACAGATGAATTTCTAGCGACTTTTAAGTGCGCATCATTACGGCAAAGTTCAAACATAAAATACTTTTTACCAAACGATACATTCTCGTGATTATAATTCTTATCTCAAGGGTTTTGCTTACAAATGATCAGAACAAACCCACGAAAAAGCAGATTCTATATTCCATCTTCTTAAGCAGCCTTGCAAGTGCCATATGAACTACTAGCTCTTGTTCTTTTTTTTTACTTTTCAAGTGTAGTGGGATAATGAATTGCATTCATTAACATAAGTTATTCATGAAGTTTTTTCAGATCCTCCGTTTCATAACTTCTTTCTGACGAATGGGGCCATACAGAAAGTGATTCCACATCTGTCCAGTTCCAGGGTGGAAACTTTGATCAGTGCACTTACAGTGCTATATTACTTGTACCATCCGCTGTTTTCAAGAGGTAAGTTAGTAAGCTTATTGTCCTTCTATTCGGACTTCCTTGTAATTAATTAAATAGACGAACATCGAGATTAAATGGAGGAAGATTAGTTGCGTTTTTGCAGATACCATGGTATCTAATACCACGGTCTAAGGTCGTTTTCGCAGCTACCGGGGTATCTGATACCACGGTCAAAAGGCGTTTCTGCAGTTATCATGGTATCTGGCCAGTTATCTGATGGGTCCGGCCGTGGTAACTGATCATGGTATCTGAAAAGTCATCTCACTTTCATCAAATTTTGTCAAATTGGCGAGAAAGAAGTTAAGCACTTAGTGATGTAACTGGATATCAGTTTTTCTTTTGGATGACTTCGAAAAGTGCAATTTCGGCAATAGTCGTTTTTGCAGAGCAACCGTGTATCAGATACCACGATAACTGCAAAAACGACTAATTGCAGATCCAGTTACCGTGGTAACAGATACCATGGGTATCTGCAAAAACGAAACTATTGACTGGATCGAGCTTAGATATAGTTTTGGAATACTTTTCACGTAAAGATTAATACCCCGGTTACGAAAAGACTCGGAAACGTGGCAGATAAACCTGAAATAATTTTTGAATTAAATTTGGAAGCATAGGATACTGGAGCCTCGCAGACAGTCCGTGGCCTTAATGCTATTACGGCCACGGACTGTTTCTCCTCGTGGAGGTAAAAACAAGACTTGATTTGGACGCTGGGGGGATGTAATTTTGTATTAGTTTATTATTAGGCGACTTTATTTCAGTAAAAAAGACCATACCGGAAACGATTTCCGAAAAAATACTCACTCGTATTGTTTTGTGGCGGTTTCTAATTCTTTGTTCAAGTTCTAATACACCACTAACATAATACTAACATAGACGAAAAACAAAATATATTCCATTCAACAAAATCCCAAGGGCTCTATGCCCCGTTGGTTGGGAAACAGCTGTCTTTATAATAAAATAAAATAACTCAACAAGTGTTCTCGCGAATACAACCGACCTCCACATCACCACACAATAAAATAGAAAATAAAAAATAATAAATAAGTTCATCGAGAGCCAACACTAACATCTAATTTTTTTTAACTATTGAAATAAACAACCATATTTAAACCTTATTTATCTAATAAATACAACAAAAAATCTGTTATTATCTTTTTTCAATAAGTTCAGTTTCGACAAATTTCCAAATTTCAGCCAATTAATCATCGTTTTCCAGCAAAAAATTTTTAAGGTGTTTTTTGAACAAACCAACTCAGGGACTGCTGGATTTCAGCGGGAATCGAATTCCAGACACGTCCTAAAACCACTTTCAGACCAAAGTCTGAACGCGCTGGAGGAGTGGAAGGAACCAGTTGGTCATCTCTTGCGGTGTTCGATTTTTGTTTCTGGTAAATTATGTTGCGGAGGACAAAGTCGCTGTTCCAACAACGTTCCGGAAAGACAGTTTGTCACCATAGAGACCAGATTTTCTTTTATAAGTAGTGAACGGAAAGACAAAAATGCTCCTCAGCCGGGATTTGAACCCAGGACCCTCTGCTTACAAGGCAGGCGCTATTACCATATGAGCTGCCGAGGGGCTTGTGAACAGAGTTCGCAAACTACTACAATAGTCTGGTACAGAGCAAAATAACACTAGAGAGTAGCGCCAAGACTTGTAAAAAGTGGCACACACTCAAATAACAGCGACACTAGAACCACCAGCGATAGTGAACATCCCTACTGAAACTCAACCGGTTGTTCACCAGCGCTGGCTCCGATAACTTAATATTCTAAACATAGCAAACAAATGATACAGCCTCCGTTGTTTCCTTGGTGTTTGAAGACCGCACCTTTGCTTTACTAGAAATTTCTAAACCCGCAAGTTTGTCTGGCTTTAAATGGCGTAAGTGTAGTTGTCGGCACTACCAGGCATGGAAAGCATAGGTCTTGGCGCTACTCTCTAGTGTTATTTTGCTCTGGTCTGGTAGAAGCCGGCCATAGGAAGAGTGATCCCGCCCGAAGGCAAATTCATCTAACCAGTTCAGATTTTCTTTCCAAGAAAGCGATGTTGTGACGTTGCAATTGTAAGCGTGGTGGGTAATTCATCAGTCATTACACTCTAGCATTAACAGCCTTTGTTCTTACCCCTTATGAGCGGAGGCTACTTCGAAACTTGCCTGAGGCAGGATGGAATAGAATTTTTATTATTAGACTAAAGGCTACTACTGAGATTCTCTTCTAGAATTTGCAGATCCTGAGCTCATTGCTGTGATGTTAGAATTGAACAAATCTGAAGACAATCGAGTTAAAAACTTGGCTGAAATATATCTAACCGAGCATTGCAATCCGGAGCAGATAGAAGCAGCGAAGAAAGTCCAGCCTTCTGTTCCAGTTCAGAAATCAGAAAATAAGTCAGCCAACTGAGGATGGGAGTGGTCGAGTTCAGTGGTACAGCGGAGAAGAGAAAACGGTAGGCCTACACCAGAGTTCATTGCATGTACGCTTTCGCATCGCCTGAAGATTTTCTCACATTTGTTAAAGGACCCCTCGCACTGTTTACTCTACAACTTGAAGTATTTTAAAATATTTGAGTACTTTAAAACTTGTGCTTTCAACAAATAACCCACGGTTTTGGCTGCTTTAAGCCTTTTCCGAGACCCGTTGACTTGTATACCGTACTCCCGGTATATATATGGGTAGCGAGGAGGCGAGTCAGGTTCTCTTTAGTCTAGAGGCGATAACGCAGTAACAGAGAGTGTAGTATGTATGTATTTTATTCACTCACCGCACTGTACAATGCAATACAAAACAGGGAAACAGTTTACATAACCGGTTTTTGGGATCCCAAAACGTTAGTGGAGGGATACCGATGACATCGCAAAAGTTGTCCGACCGTCCGTCCGTCCGTCTGAAAGCACGATAACTCTCGAAGGGAATGAGATATTTTGATGAAACTTGGTGGGGAGGATCCTTTGGGTCAAGAGTAAGGTCAAGTTCGTAGATGGCTCTGTAGCCCTATATTTAAGGGTGGGGGAGGGGGTTTCAAATGAAGGGGCGAATTTTTTTTTTTACGAAAATATAAATAGTTCATTCAAACATTGTACTCTTGTTTAAAGCCGGGAGCCGACAGTATCGAGTGTATCTGTGTGCATCACAGTACATTATGATCAGGTACATATATTTGTTATACTATCAAGACACAAAGCGATATACAATAACTATATTAGAAGGTTTCTCGATTGTATTGAAAAAGGAAGACCGACCTTTCTCACACAAAACCTTGGGAAAACATGTACTACTTCCTGTAAGAAAAAAAAAATTAGTCTACGCTGTATACCTAGTCTACACTGTAGCGCAGATGTACACGTCTGTACACATCTCCCGATGAAAAATTTATCTCAAAATAGTAGTACGAAAAAGTTGCATGCAGTACTAACAATACTAATACATGCTTCTACTTCAAGGCTACCGTGTTACTGCATACTACTATATGGTACTATTAGCAAGCCTGGATGTTACTATGGCAAGACAGGATGCTACTGGATACTACTACATAAGATTGGACCAGTCTGAGGCACATTAAATGATAGTATTCTTTGCTATTACATAGTATTGCATGCAACGTTTTCGTACTACTACCATACTACTACGCAGGCTACAAATTTTTCATCGGGCTGTGCTGCTACGGTATTTGAATCCCGCTGATAATCGACCGATGCGATCCTCGCAACGGTTATAGGATACCTCTATTTTACATTTACCTTATCGTATCCTTGCATCTGTCCAACACCGAACTATCCTCCCACCTGATGCACCAATGAACAATCGTACGCGTTCGCAGCTGAAACTAAAAACGGTAAAAACCAAAACAAGGACACAGAGTAACACATTTGTGCCATTTTTCGTCAACATGTTCAGTAAAATGTCAGTGTGACTTTAATATTTGTATTACCGTATTTAGTATTTATGTAACTCGTGAATGTTTAAAAGAATGAAATTTTTGTAAAGACAACCAAATTAGCTAGCTAGCAAGCTTCTGTCTAATAAACCTTACTTACCTAAACCTTACTTAACTGTTCCGCGACAAATGTGCTCATCAAACGTGTCGTCGCTTGTACGGTACGCTATAGAACATCGAAAAGGTTTAAACGAATCGCCAGTCAGAATTGAAACATTACCGTTACAGTCGGTTGAAACACGCCATTAAAAATGTTAACCAAATACGTTACTAAACGTTTCGCTGAAAACGTTACTTTGTACTTGACAGTGTATTGAGATACTTGGTTAAGGGGTAAGGAGACATGCTGAATCCGAATATGAAAGTTATTTTCTCGCCGGACAAGTATTTAACCCGGAATACGGTGAAAACCGGACACAAAATTTGTCGACCAATTTTCGGCTATAGCCGTCCGTACTCTTTATTCTTAAACTAGTATAGCTCTGACCTGTGGATGACGACTTTCATTTGTTGCTGTATAATGTTCAAACGAGGGAATATGTTGTTCAAGCGAGGATGTCGTTCAATGAGGATTCACTCATAAAGTAGGCTACAGGTCAAGTTCGTAGGTGGGTCCTTTAGTCCTATATTTAGAGGCAGAGGGGTTTTGAATTTACGGTAAACACATATATGTTTTATGAGCTAATAAGATATTCATTGAAGGGGAAAGGAGGTCCGCTGAATCCATATCTGAACTTAGTTTTCTGGCTGGACAAATGGTTCATCACGAACTCGGCTGAAACCGAAAATTTGGTTGAAGCTCCAAGTTGTTTCTGAAATCGATTAGAGATTCGGGATCGGGGCAAGGAGACATGCTGAATCCCATTTTGAACTTTATTTTAACATTAAAAATCTTCAAGGAATCTGACGAAGACTGAATGGCGAAGACATGACCCAATTGTTTGAATCAAATGTTAGGTTTTTGGGATCCCATCGAAACCTTTGGTCTTGTTCTGATGGAAAAACTTCTCGCAGACAACCGTCGACAGCGTGATACACATCGAAGGTAGCAAAACACGGCAAGTGAGAAAACCAGCGTGGTTTTGTTTGATGGGTTAGAATGTACCGTGCGAAGTTGGGGTCTCCGGGCTTAAAAATACATGAAGTGATTATGGAAGTAGGTTGCATTAGTATTATAGGTAAGACAGGTTTTTTTAAGCGAGTGAAAACCCGAACTCTCGCCATACTTTTGGTCAGCCATATTTCTAGTGTATTATCTCAAAGAACTGCGAGTGTAATAGGAGACCCCTTGGTAGGCGGTGCCACCACATGGAGACTACGCACTCTTCTACGGCAAGTTTCGAAGGTAACATTTAGTATTTTCGTTACAATATTAGCCTTCTAGAGGTTGCTTTGATATTTAGTGGAATGTTCATTTATGAACAATCCAGTCTTGCGGCCGAGGTAGCCGGTTTTCCGTTTTCGGTTTTAACTGTTTTTACTTGAGTTCATAACTCGTGACCCATGGTAGGTATCAAATTGAAACTTGGTAGGGTTGTGGCATGTGCCATATAGCGATCGCGATTTCTGTCCGTCCGTCGGTCTGTCGCTCTGTCGGTCGGTCTGTCCAGGTTTTGCTAGTTCGGGCACTTCCACATAAGCTAGGACGATGAAACTTGGCAGGTATAGTTCAAGTTCAAGTTCAAGTTGTTTTTGTGCAGGTATATCAGGGACCCCAAAAGATTAAGTTGGAAATAGTCAATTCACCGAGCATCGTGGGGGGAGTGGAGGTAGGGGAAATCCGGCATCTAGAGGTATTTATAACTTTTGAACCGGTGATCGGATCTTAATGAAACTTGATATTTGGAAAGACCCCATGTCTCAGACGACCTGCTTAAAGTCTGGACCGGATCCGACTACTTTGGGGGGGGGGGGCTGGAGGGGGGGAGCCGGAAATCTTGGGAAATCCTTAGGGTAGAGGGATCGGGATGAAACTTGATGGGAAGAACAAGCACAAGTCCTAGATACATTGTTGACATAACCGGACCAGATCCGGGCACTGTGGGGGGTTGAGGGGGGGGGGGGGGGTCGGAGTTCCGGTGACCCCGCTAGTTCGGTACTTCTGGATGTGCTAGTACGATGAAACTTGGAAGGCATGTTTGGGACCCGAACAGACTGACTTGATAATAGTCATTTCCCCGATCTGACCACCATGGGGGGGGGGGTGAAGGAATGGGGATCCCGGAATCTGGTGACACCTTTGAACGAGTGATCAGAATTATATGAAACTTGGCAAGTGGAAAGAGCTATCGTCTCAGGTGTTCCATGTCTAATCCTGGTCGAACCTGATACATGGGGGAGGGGGGGGGGGGGAGGTGGTTGAAGGGGGGCACCGGAAATCTTGTGAAACACTTAGAGTTGAGGGATTGAGATGGAACTTGGTGGGAAGAACAAGTATTAGCCCTAGATACGTAACTGACAGAACCAGATCGTATCGGGGCTCTGTGGGGGGGGGGGGAGTTGGAGGGTGTTTCCCGGAATTCCGGTGATCGCCAGTTAGGATAGTTCCAGCTATCCTAAGGACGATGAAACTTTGCAGGCGTATGAATGACTTAAGGACCCACATAATGCCCTTGGAAAACTTGTGTTCCTGGATCCGACCATCTTCAGGGAGTTGAGGGAAGGGGAATCCGGAAATCACTGGCTTCCGCAGGTTTGCGAACGGGTGGTCCCATTCGGGTGAAACTTTATGTGTGACCTAGACAAGCAAAACACTCGTCCGAACCACATGCGGCCACGGTTGGGAGAGTTGGATGAGGGGGGGGGGGGGGGGGCAGGATGGGATGCAAGTTGGACAGCTCCGAGTTAATGCGGCCTTGATTTGCAATTTGGTGTCTGGATCGGATCTGGCCACGGTGGGAATGGGTGTGTGTGGGGTAAGTGGGGACTGGAATTTGTGGACAGGCTATACTCCGGTTCCAGTCGAATAGGAGATGTAAGAGATGCGACATTGACGTTTCCGAGTCGTATTCAGCCACATTGGGTGGAGTGAGAAGGGGATTCCCGGAAACATATTGGCTCGCATAGGGGTCAAACAATTGGAGCGAATGAAACTTAAAATGCAGAGAGATCACATGCTCTAAATGACATATTTTAGGGTCCGAGCTGGATCCGACCACGCTGGGGGAGAGTTACCGGAAGTTCCCAAAAAACTCCCAGATTTGAGTGAAACTTGATAGGTGGTAAGAGAAAATGCTTCAGACGATCCATTTAGTAGTACGAACCAGATCCGGACTCGGTAGGGGAAGTTGGAGGGGGGGGGGGGGGGGGGGCGGAAACCGTGTGGCATGTGTAGGGACCAAACGAGTGGATCTTTTGGGGTTGAAACTTGGAAGATAGAAAAGTCATTTGCCCTAGGTGATCCGACGCGATGCCGGAAATGCTCAGACTTGAGTGAAACTAGATATCGTATTTCTAGGTCCAAACCGCATTTTTGGAAGGCGGGGTATTTTGGTTTGTCATCTACTTTTTTGTACCACCTACTCGTACCGAGTGCCATATGAGCTAGTAGCTCTTGTTGCTTTTTGGTGGGTTTTAGCCCCACTCCCACTTGGTTCAGGGGCCATTGGGCCCAGATTGCCCAGTTTCCCAGTTTTATGGCATGAGAATGTATCGTTTGGTACAAAGTATTTTATTTTTGCACTTGGCTGTGTTGACGAGAACTTTAAGTGCAATAGAAATTTATCTGTAAGCAAAACCACTGAGGCAAAAATGAGGATGGGGTCATGAAAATGTATAATTGGCTTTGTACTTGAAGGATTTCACTTGTAAGCAAGACCCTTGAGGCTAAAATCAACATGGTCCCTTGTGGATCATGAATATGTATCATATGGTCAAAAGTATTTTCCTCACTTTTCGGTTAAGGTGCACACTTTAAGGGATGGTCGGATCTGGGAAGTAACAGTTTCCAAGCCAATCTTGTCGAGTCTCTATTGTTACAGCCAAGTTTAATCATCCTAGCACATCTGGAAGTACCTTAACTTACGATCACTGGAATTCGCGGACCCCCTCCAACTCCCCCACAGTGTCCGAATCCGGTCCGGTTGTGTCACTGATGTAGCCTACCTAGTTCTTGTGCTGGTTCTTCCACCAAGTTTCTTCCCGATCGCTCCATTCTAATCGTGTCACAATATTTCCGGTTCTCCCCTCCCCCCCCCCAGTTAATCGGATCCGGTCCGGACTTGAAGTGGGCATCCGAGATACGAGGTCTTTGAAGTTTCATTCCGATCATCCGTTCGAAGTTTATACACACCTTAAGATTCAGGATTCCCCCTCCCTTCACTCCCCCCAAGATGGTCGGGTTGGGGAACTGGCCATGTCCAAGTTAATCTGGTCGGGTCTCTGATATGCCTACCAAGTTTCATCATCGTCGAACCTAGGAAGTGACAATATCCAAGCCAATCTTGTCGAGTCTCTAATGTTACAGCCAAGTTTCATCGTCCTAGCACATCTGGAAGTACCTTAACTTAACGATCAGCGGAATTCGGACCCCCTCCAACTCCCCCCTCAGTGCCCAAATCCAATCCAGTTCTTCAATGACGTATCTAGGGCTTGTTCTTGTTCTTACAACCAAGTTTCATCCTGATACCCGATGAAAAATTTGTAGCCTGCGTAGTAGTATAGTAGTAGTACGAAAACGTTGCATGTAATACTATGTAATAGCAAATAATACTATCATTTAATATTTGATGGTGGAAAACGGATACGTCAGCTGAATTGTATTGGAGCTATATTTCGGCCCTTCTTGGCAAGGGTCCTCTTCAGGCTCAAAACCGCTCAAGTTGGAAAGACGAACTTGTGGGAAACACTAGAATTCCTCGGAACATCTGACAAATCCAGAAAAAATTTTGGCTCTGTGTTTCCCACAAGTTCGTCTTTCCAACTTGAGCGGTTTTGAGCCTGAAGAGGACCCTTGAAAAGAAGGGCCGAAATATAGCTCCAATAAAATTCAGCTGACGTATCCGTTTTCCACCATCAAATATGATTCGCAGTCAGCTTGGGCTGAAGGAATATTTATCATTTAATGTTACTCAGACTGGTCCAATCTTATGTAGTAGTATCCAATAGCATACTGTCTTGCCATAGAAGCATCCAGTCTTGCTAATAGTAGCATATAGTAGTATGCAGTAACACGGTAGACTTGAAGTAGAAGCATGTAGTAGCATCGTTAGTACTGCATGCAACTTTTTCGTACTACTTCATAGTACTATTTTGAGATAAATTTTTTATCGGGTAGCTCTAACCGTGTCACAAGATTTATGGTCCCCCCCACTCCGACCCCTCCCCACATTCATTGGATCCGGTCCAGACTTGAAATGGGACATCTGAGACACGAGGTCGTTCCAAATTTCAAGTTTCATTAAGGTCCTATCACCCATTCCAAAGTTATACATACCTCAAGATTCCGGATTCGCCCTCCCTTAACTCCTCCACGATGGCCGGATCGGGGAAGTGAGTATTTCCAAGTTAGTTTGGCCGGGTCCTTAATATGCCTGTCAAGCTTCGTCGTCCTGACACATCTGCAAGTACCCCAACTCGCGATCACCGGACTGACCTACCGACGGAAAACTGATCGGTATAATAATAATAACGTTTGTTTATTAAGGCAAAAGGCCATACAAGATTAAATGCTTGGCCGGAAGGCAAGTGCCATAAAAAGGCCGAAATCTGCTACCGTCTGAAGAATTTGGAAGCCTTTAAATGAAAGTTAATTACCGTCGAAATTTGAGAGGATACAGTGACCATTTTAAGGCACCTGCCCTTCGACGAAATGCCATATAGCGATCGCAATTTCTGTCCATCCGTCGGTCGTCAGGTCTGTTAGTCGGTCCGGGTTTTGCTAGTTCGGGCACTTCCACATAAGCTAGGACGATGAAACTTGGCAGCCATATCAGGGACCCCAAAAGATTAATTTGGAAATAGTCACTCCCCCGATCCGGGCATCGTGGGGGGAGTGGAGGGAGAGGGAATCCGGAAGCTTGAGGTATTTTAACTTTTGAACGGGTGATTGGATCTTAACGAAACTTGATATTTGGAAAGACCTCGTGTCTCAGACGACCAATTAAAAACCGGACCGGATCCGGTGACTTCGGGGGGAGTTGGAGGGAGGAGCCGAAAACCATGGGAAATGCTTAGAGCGGAGGGATCGGGATGAAACTTGGTGGGAAGAGCAAGCACAAGTCCTAGCTACATAATTTCCATAACCGGACCGGATTCGGGCACTGTCGAGTAAGTTGGGGGGGGGGGGCTGGAATTCTGGTGATCCCGCGAGTTGGGTACTTCCTGGTGTATTAGGACAGTAGTTCCCAACTGGGGGTACGCGTACCCAAAGGGGTACGTGAGACCCTCGTAAGGGGTACGCGAAGGTCCCAAATCTCTGAATTCGAAAATGTCTGCTTTCGTCAAGAAATTAGAGTTTTGGCTTACGAAGTTTCAAATAAACAGCGCAAGTGTCTTTTTGATCATTGACCAGTTTATGGACGAGAAGGAAATTGACAGCCTTGCAGCCTCAAGTATCCCTTTTATTTATATATATTTTTACACATTGATTGCTTACCATTTATGACAATAAATGACGTCTTTTTGGTGTTCTGATCTGGACAGCTCTTAGTAAAATAATAGAACAATGATTCTTCAAAAAGGGGTACGCAACCATTTTGAACCTTACTTAGGGGTACGCGATATGGAAAAGGTTGGGAACCACTGTATTAGGACGATGAAATATGGCTGGCATATCAGGGACTCGAACAAACCAACTTGACAATAGTTGTCAAGTTGACATTCAGTTGTCGAAATCGTATGTATTTTTTATAGTATTTATGTGTCATTGAATGGACCAGATGATTTAGGCATAGTTCTGTTTTATACACTATTTTGTACTTCTCAGTTCTGAGGGAAATAAATGAATAAATAAATAAATAGTCGTTTGTATGATCCGACCATCGTGGGGGGAGTGTAGGGATGGGGAATCCGGAATCTATAGTGGCATTACAAACTTTTGAACGAGCGATCGGATTTGAATTTTTAACTTGGCAAGTGGAAAGAGGTGTCGTCTCAGATGTTCCATGTCAAGTTCGGACCGGATCCGATACTTGTGGGGGGGGGGGTGAAGGGGTTCACTGGAATTTTCGTGAAATGCTTAGCGTCGAGGGATTGGGATGGGATTTGGTGGAAAGAATTAGCACAAGCCCTAGATACGTTCAGACAGAACCAGATCGTATCGGGGCTCTATGAGGGGAATAGGAGGGGGTGTCCCAAAGTTCTCGTCATCGCGTGTTCGTATACTTCCAGATGTGCAAAGAACGATGAATGTTGGCAGGCATATTAATGACCGACCAGTGAGACTTAAGGACCTGACACTACGTCCTAGGAAAACTTCCGTTCCTGGATCCGATCACTTTAGGAGGAGCCAGGGAAGGGGAATCCGGTAATTATTGACTTCCTTAGATGGCGAACGTGTGGTCCGATTCGAGTGAAACTGTATGGTTATTAAGAACTAATGACCTAGATATGCAGAACATGTCTCCGAGCCATAGGCAGCAATCATTCCACCAAACGATATATACTAATGATCCCCAAAGGGCATATTGTCGTTGTTATCTCAAGGGTTTTGCTTGCAGATGAGTTTCTAGCGCCTTTAAAGTGCGCATCATTACAGCCAAGTTAAAAAATAAAATACTTTTGACCAAACGATACATTCTCGTGATTTCAAAGGGTCCATGATCATCCTTATCTGAAGGGTTTTGCTCACAAAGGATCAGAACAAATCCTAGGCAAATTCTATATTTCTTCCTCTGAACCAGCCTTGCAAGTGCTATATGAGCTTCTAGCCCTTGTTAGTTTTCATTACGATTTTCATAAGTTTCCGTCGTTGTTTTGCTACGTCATTCTCTTGGCATCTTCTACTTTAGCCCCTCCCATAAATTCCCGAAATACCATCTCGAACCAGTCAGATATTTTCGCTCGTGCGGGACAAAATTTGTTTCCGTTAGTGTTTAGAATGTTCCGAACCTGTGCCAGTTCAGGTGATCTAGTTTTTGGTCCGTCCGTCTGTACAGTAATCCTCGAGCGAACTTGTTTACTTTTGTCAGGTGATTTCAGGATCCGTCCAAGTACAGTTCATGTTCGTAGACGTGCCCTTTCGCCCTAAATTCAAGGGTGTGGGAGGAGGATAAAATTAAGGGTAGAAAAGAGTGTCCTACAGAAGCTGACGAGACTCTCGATATGTCGACTGTGTATAAAAGACATTTGTAATGCATGTCTGATTTCTTTCATTGCTGGACCGGAACATGCCAGTGAACCAGGGGAAAAACAAAAAACATCAGCCGAATGAACCCTCAAAATTTATTCAAATCCTGTGTAAACCAATCAACAACGTTTGTCACCGTGACTTTTCTGGCTCTTCGCTGGGCACACGGCGATCCTTCGTCGGTACGAAGAGTTAGTCATCTAGAGTAGGCCTGTTACTTACCCGCATAACCTCATCAATCATGATTCGCAGTACGCTTGAGCTGCAATACAGAGCTCAGTTCTGGTTCTGTAATAGCGGAGTGTGTGGGGGGGGGGGGAGTCGGTCAGAAACTAATTCGTTTCAGTCCTTTTTCCAGCATCGCATCATGTCTCTGTTTGTGGAGTGAAGGGAGATCTTGTCAGATGTAGCTCAAGTATCGCCGCTGCTCGGAAAATTATTGAGGTAAGCGCGATTGATGTAGTTAATGTAATAATAATAATAATAATTCCTTTATTCTCCATAATAGCATAAGAAACACGCTAGCTTCGGATAGTCAATTACATGTTAATATACTTATTTACAACACACTTAAAAAACAGCCTCAGGAATTAAAGTTACGTACAAAATAAGGTACAAATGAAGACAAGTACCGGTCAGTCGAATTTACAGGTGGCAGGCTTAGCTTTGGAAGACCGATTGACCGTGTAAACTGCCTAGTACAGGACTTCGAATGTCATCTTTGTTTAATTTCATAACGTCTCAGTACAAGCAATCTGGGGTATTTCGACATTTTAAGTAGTCCACGTCTTTTCCAAAGAGGCTTTCTGTATAGGTGCCCCGGACCAACTTTTTCTTGCATTAAATGATTTTTGGGTTTTCTAGAAATTTTGAGTAGTTGGATTATCGGGGTTTCTGTATAGGTGGCCCGGACCAACTTTTTCTTGCATTAAATGATTTTTGGGTTTTCTAGAAACTTTGAGTAGTTGGATGATCGGCGAGGGCGTCAATTCCGAATCTACCGTTAGAATATAGATCCTGATCGATCTTCTTCTTGTTATAAGAGTAGTTAGATTAGCGGGGTTGTCGAGGGCGTCAATTCCGAATCTACCGTTAGAATATAGATCCTGATCGATCTTCTTCCTGTTATAAGACAATGCTCAACTACGACGTTTGGCGAAACTTGGCATTTTCTAGCCATAGCCTTCACTGATTTACGAACGAGAAATAGTGAAGGGAGTTGCAGACCATATGCTAGTTAAGAACGAAGTCTTACGGACGTATTTTCGGTTTCGATCAGAACTCAAGGATATATTAGCGCCCTCGAAAGCGCTTAATTTCCTACTTCCAGAGTATCCAGGGAATCTAAAGGTTACCGGTGTGGGGGGGATTTTTTGTGCTGACTGTGCTATCGTCCCTTGTTTGGTAGGCAACTTAGAAATAGTGCAGTAAAGACAAATGAACTTAATGAAATGAGTTAAAAGAGTCTTAGTTCTGTCGGAAAATCTATGCAGGCTGTAATTGTTATTGGCTGTTGGCTTATCCGGCGAGTTATCGGTCAATGGGCTTTAAAGGACCCCTCTTGCTTATTCTGCCTTTTTTAGTAGACCTAGCTCCCTTGTATAATTAGGAGCTTCTCAAATCCCCACCTTTCTCCATTGTTTCGTTTTTTGCTTACGAATTTTAACGCTTTTTTGGCCATGCCGAGTTTTGCCAGTCACACAAAGCAAAGTTTGCCGGAGTCTTGAATGTCCGCTGACACTCTTTCAAACATAAGGATATGAGAATCTTCTGTTTATTACTTCTTTTATTTACTTAGTTTTCCAACTTTTTAACCACGGCGCGTTAAGTTTTCAAATGTTTTGCTCCCACCCTCCGCATCGGAGAGGGAAGGCTGGTTAGTGTCGACAAGCGCTAACAAGAAAATCGCTAATTTCAGGTGGAAAGTAATAGTATTTTCGAAAAACTTTTTTCTGATCCCTTTCATAGGCAAAAGATCATTTCTAGTAAGAGTTGTGCTTTAATGAAGGCTAAGTCGGAGGTTTAGATCGTAACTGTACACATCTTTAGTGTACACTCATTAACCTTATTTCGATTTTATTTTCACTTCATTACATTTATTTGTATCCGCCGTATACGACGAGTATAAAATTTATAAAGTAAATAAACTGTAACACGATTAAACACTATACAGCAATCAATCAGGTTCAGTAGAACTGATAGCCTCACACAGGTTATGGCTAAACATCTTACATTTTTCAAGAAACCGCAAACGCTTACGCTGCATAACTTCAATAGGATCTTTTAAACCATACTATTCGAAAGCGTTGTGTTGGTAATGACGTGTTGATGACGTGTACACTATTTCAGGAGCAACTTCAAGGCATACGGGATGCTGGCACTTGGAAATCAGAACGCGTCATCACAAGTAAACAAGATGTTGAGATCTACGTAGCTGGAAACTCTCGCCCTCTTTTGAATTTCTGTGCAAATAATTACCTTGGACTGTCGGTAAGATTTTCTTATTTGCTAAAAAAACAAACAAAAAAAAACTGTTGTCAGAGATAGGTCAAATCGAGTCTAGATATAACTCTCGGACTATTGATGGTCTCTTCAGATCGGATTCTAGTTGTCCAAAATCACGTATCAGTTCGAATTTAAAAAATTTTCGCATCCAGATTATTTTCATCGATGTTTCCGTTGTGTTAAGGGAACATGTCACAAGCTTTGCATAAATCCTGTGACAGTGTAGTATTCCAGATCACATCTCTCCAGTCTCGATCAACTGCTCTCTCGAAAGCAGCTGTAGTTTCTGCCCGCATAAAGAAGGGAGTCTCACAAGAAGACAACCCTTTCCGAGAAGAAATTGTACCACCCCGTTTTTAGTGGAGTGTTCCTTGGAACAGTCCACTATTGTGAGCGCTGTAGCAGCTTGAGGCTTTCGGTTTTGACCGTATTTTGTGGAGCTCATAACTCGTGAACCAGTACGAGTATAAGTTCAAACTTGGTACGCCTGTGGGTATTGGGGTCTCGTTGTGCCTTTCGGGGATTCCACCCCCCACTCGCACCCGGTTCAGGGGCAAATGGGCCCAGATTGCCCAGTGAATAATGTTCATAGTTTGACCAGACCTGGACATAGGACGATGAAATTCCTTGTACTTGTAGATCCCAGGGCTGGGCTTGGTTCTAACTCTGTTTGTTTATAAGATATGATAAAGGTTTTACTTTCACACTCCACGTCTGAGCGCTTGCGCACTTGCTTTATGAACGATTGCTTGAGCGGAGGTGACCTCACATCCAGCCACATGTCAAGCAGATGTTCGTATAGTAGTATTTATTTATGCACTAAAATGATACAACGCTGGATAACTTGGTCTATTTGCCGAGAAGGAAAAGAATCTTGTGTGGGCCTAGTTGGCCCTCTAGGCCCAGTTGTCTCTCATAGCTTCAGCCGTGCTTAGGCTCAGAAATGATAAAATGTCGGTAGCTCCAATCTCGCCTTGTCGTTTCAGAGTCATCCCGAGATTGTCCGCGCAGGTCAGGAAGCTCTGGAAAAATATGGCGCAGGACTAAGCTCAGTTCGGTTCATCTGTGGAACGCAAGACATTCACAAGGTAAATAATATCAGTATTCTTCGTTTATGGATCCAGGCAAGAGTAAACTGTCTACAAGTACTTGATAAAAGTTTTTGGAAAAGGATAAGCGGTGGCCCGGGAGCGCAGTATCCTTGTCCTTTTAGGAATTCGAGTGACGAGGGGCACGTTCTCTTGAGTTGTGAGAAGCTTTTTGATAGATAGATAGATAGATACTTTAATTTAGCCGTTAGGCCATACACAAAATCATACATTTTTAAACACTTCGAGAGAGCGTTTATATAAACTAACATGTAAAACGCTTTAAACTCCCACCACCAATAACTATTTACATCTCTTTAACGCTTCTTTGACAAAACCTGTAACTGCCATTATCGCTGACCGCGAAGATGACTTTAGGATACCAGGAAAGAGCAACCCATCTTCACCAAAAAATCTTACTCTCAAATCCGAGAGCCCCTTGCATCTTGACAGGAAGTGGGACAGATTCTCCTCTTCCAAACCACATAACGAGCAAGTATAACATGACTTCGGGTTTCGGGGTACTCTTTTTCAGAATGGGAGGATTAGCTACTTCTAGGTATCCTAAAGTTTACGTCTCCTAGCTCTATAGTTTGTTTGGTAATATGATAAAAAAAAGTGATTAGTTTAGTAGAAAGTCGGTAGGTGATGTTAAGTTATGAATTAGAGAAGAATTGAGGTTGTTTTGGCGTGTTTTTGTGATTTGAGATTGTTCTGTATATAGCGTAATAGCTTTTAGATACAGATATGTGCATAGTACCTAAAAGTTATAGGTACCAATTTCAGTACCAGCATAGTTTCCGTTTATGACACGCTAAATGCGTGAGGCGACAGCGGAATGCAGAATGTTGATATACTGTACGACAATCGACCAGTAAACGCTGAACTAAAAACTTTAAAGGATTTTATCATGGCAATAACAATCGTCGGTTCCAGATTACTTTTCCGTCGGCCGGTCGATTGGTCCACTGTTGTCGGGTTAGGGTACTTCTAGGTTGGCTGAAATAATGAAAATTGATAGATAGATAGATCTTTTTATTGATCAAACTCGTAGCGCCGACATGGCACTAAATACGTCGACCATTACATTTTATGTGTTACAATACTTGAATATATACAATTATTACATAAGAGAAAATAAATCACTTCGAATTCACTCTTTTTTTTTAAATTTTCTCAATACAGTATGGTACAAATGAATATAGTTGGCAAATGGATAGTTGGTAAGAGCACGTGCTCTAGCATAGATGTCCCATGTTGTCAGGACCAGGTCCGGCTACTATGGGGGACGGGTGTCTTGTGGTCTTGGGGCAAGCTTTGGATGGAGGAATCGGGATGGAACGTGGGCGAGCAGGAATATCGTATGAAATGTATAAAGATCCGGACGTTATCCGGTTACTGGGAGGAGAGTTGGAGGGAGGATCCCGGAAATCTTGTGGTGTGACTTGCATTCCGACCGGTAGGGCGAGGGATAGGAACGTAACTTGGTGAGCAGGATAAACATACGCCCTAGATGAGCCATTTATAGATCTGAACCGGATCCGGCCTCTGTGGGTGAAGGAATTAGAAAGGGTCCCTGAAGTCATGGGATATGCCCAAGTGCCGAAGGGGGGGGGGGAGTTAAAGGGGAGGGTGGGAGCTATTGCTCTTCAGTGTGTTAACTCATAGGATAGAAATCTTCATAGTCCGAATCAGACAGTACATGGGGGCGGGGGGAACGGGAATCTGGAACATCGTGGTGTAGGCCCCGATGAAGAGATTTCAAGAATTAGAATTACCGAGTTGTACGTTTTAATAGCATGTTACTGTTACCACTACATGCAACTATTAGCAATACTGGATGATATTACAGCAGGACAGGATGCTACTGAATACCACTGCTTAAAGATTGGCCCTGTCTGAGGCACATTAAATGTGTAAGGTCAAATTCAGCCCATGCGCTGTGAAAGATACCTTTAATGAATAAAACTGTACTCTACTCAAATGATAGTAACTATCATACAACTACACAGGCTACAAATTTACTACTTACCTCTTGGACTGGTTATTCGATCGAACTGAACTAGATGGATGGCAAGATCACATGCTCCAGATAAAGCCATTTATAGTCCAGAACGAATCCGGCGACATACAAGTGCCATTTGAGTCTGCAGCTCATGTTTACTCGGGGAAACCTATTCATCAACATTGGCACCGGTCCATAGGCCTATGTTCTGCTTACATGAATGACCTTTGAGATTAGTTGTGATACATCATGTATCCAACGAGCTAGACGACGAAGGATGTCCCACAAGAAGCGGACCATAATAACGGAAGCGGAATAAAATAATACTATAAAAATATAATTGCAATAATAAGGCTTTCGCCTCTATAAATTTCTCGGGATACTTTACACACTAAATTGAATTTCAGCCAGGTGATAGTCGACACCTGCTTTGAATTGGTTGATATTTCGGCATTTACAACATTGCTGGGGGATTATTCCAATATTCGGAGAGCGGGGCACCATGAACCAGGGCTGTATCACCCACTTCCTGTTGCTGTGATTGCTCCTCCTTCTCATCCAATATCGACCCCCAGTACCTCCAGGTTCTGATGTATTTATGTTCACTGTGGACCAACGCTCCACTTGTGACGACAATAAGAGTATTTTTGGGTTGATAAAGTAAAAATTTTGTTTCAGACTATTTGTTTACTTGTAAGGTGAAGAGCCGGTCAGATCAGGATAATTGTTGGATTTGTAATGAAATAATATCATGGCTTTAAGACTGTGGATTTCGATTTATATTCCGTTTATTACTTTTTTAGTTAGCCATTTTTTAGCAATTCTTGTGCCATAGGGGATCGATGAACCACTTGCCATGGGGAACAATGAACCAGTGGTTCACCGTACCACGTTATGGATCGGGAAGCGCCAATCGTTTTGTTTCCTTACTGCATACTTACTGGTTTTATTCCTTACTGCTTTACTTACTACTATCACAAATCTGAATCTATTTGAACGGTTGGACAATAATATATCGTATCAATACCTGTTGATCCTATGACGGGAAATCCCGCAAGGAAAGCTATTAAAGGCTTGACTCCTGCAAAAATGAAAAAGAAGGCATTCAAGAAGTTGAAGGAGGAAAAGTACGAGAAACAGCTCGTTCGTATAGCTCTCTTTCATACATTTAGAAGCACAAGGAAAAAGAGGTCAGTCCGCGCCTGACTATGGAAAAAGCCATGGGATTTTCAACAAAGGGCAACAGATTGATGTCAAAGTGCATCCCAAAGTTCTTCGATAGATGCCAAGCCGCTTGGACAGACCAGCTCAGCAGAACGTAGGACTCTGGTTAACACGCATGTCTGGCTGCTATCAGTGCACTTGGGACTCGTACCCCCCCCCCCCTCTCTGTTGGTGTTTCCGCGGGTAAACTTAAAGTCGTCCATGCTCACTGGGCCCCACCAGGGTCGATCGGCGCAGCAGATTTGAGGACACTGAGGGTTGAGGCATAGACAAGGCTTGCGAGATGTTGAGATAGAAGAAGGGAACCATGGGCTTGTTGTTCCTCAGAAGAGTCACGCGTGGCACACTATGTTGCTGAGGGGACGTCCAATGTACATTGACTGTATGGACCTTGAAGTGGAGTTCTGGAAGCGTTTGGATAACGAGGAATTTGTTTCTACGAATGAGACGCGACTCATTTTAAAGTTCCAGTTGGTGATTCACCTCCCAAAGCCAGTCTCTTTTGGTGGGAAATGCCGCCAAACAAGGAGATTTGTTTTTGGAATTAACCTTGGGAGGTTTCCACTTGGATAACATCGGGATATTTTACCGGAGTTCGAAAATGGGAAGTGTGTGCGACCCGGTACAAGAGGGCAGACAAAGTCCTTGGGCCTTCAAAAACTTAAGCCCCCGCCAACGAAATCATCCGAGAGGTACCTGAATTCATTTGTCCCTTATTTTATTAAGCATTTTAACTCGACAAATCTTTGAATGTATTGTATTATGATTGTAATCCGCTGTAATGTTGACAGTCCGAGGCTAGCTGTATGCTATTGTGGAGAATTAAAACGATTCTTATTCTAAGATGTAGTTGGTATTTTATGAACTTTCTACATTTTATCTTCATATAATAGCCGAAACTTACACAAGATCAATCACACTGGTTCATCGTGCCCCGAGGGTGGTTCATGGCACCCCGGGGGTGGGGTACCATGAACCAGCTGACCAAGTATTCTAGAACCGTCGGTGTGCTGTACTCGAACAACTTACATTTCAACGAAAAATACTCGGAGATGAGCCGATAAATAAGCTACATTCTGAAGTGAAAAGATGCTGAAAGCTCCGTTGGTTCGCCTGGAAAAAAATCAAAACACAAATGTGGTTCATGGTACCCCGCTCTCCCCTACTACTCGGTTTATAAAGCTCCATTTTCCAATATTTTTTCGGAATTTCTTACCACTCAATTTCAAGTTCTGTCTTCTGAGACCGTTGTGATTGAAACTGAAGACGTCATCAGGCCTTATGTTATCATAATAACTATGGCAAATTTTAAAAGTTTCGATCAACTCACCTCGTAGAAATCTGTAAGATAAACTGAGTAATCGTAATTTTTGAAGCCGGTTTTCGTAAGGCAGATGGCGAATGGCTGGCACTGTTTTTGTTGCTCTTCTTTGAACTTGCTCAATGGCGATAATAATATCGCCAAACAGTTATGTTTATTGGGACAGCAGGTTCCCAATTCGTCGTGAGACTGTTAGCGTCCCTGCCCTCTAGCGTTAGTCATGTCATCGTTACGGTCGTATGTCTTGTGATTCCTGCGAAAGTCTCCACCAACCTCAACCAGACGGTCTCCGGTAAATTTACCGATTCTTCCTTGGATTCCACCGAGTTAGTAGTTGCGTTTTTGCAGATACCATGGTATCTGATGCCACGGTCTAAAGTCATTTTTGCAGTTATCGTGGTATCTGATACCACGGTCAAAAGGCGAATTTGCAGTTATCGTGGTATCTGGCCAGTTATCGTGGTATCTGAAAAAGCCATCTCACTGTCATCAATTTTTGTCAAATTGGTGGGAAAGAAGTTTGGCACTTAGTGATGTGACTGAATATCAGTTTTTCTTTTGGGATGAATTCGCAAAGCGCAATTTCGGCAATTGTCATTTTTGCAGAGCAACCGTATATCAGATACCACGGTAACTGCAAAAACGACTAATTGCAGATTCAGTTCCCGATGAAATTTTTTTAGCCTGCGTAGTAGTATGGTAGTAGTACGAAAACGTTGCATGTAATACTATGTAATAGCAAAGAATACTATCATTTAATGTGCCTCAGACTGGTCCAATCTAGTAGCATCCTGTCTTACCATAGAAGCATCCAATCTTGCTAATAATAGCATATAGTAGTATGCAGTAACACGGTAGACTTGAAGTAGAAGCATGTAGTAGCATCGTTAGTACTGCATGCAACTTTTTCGTACTACTTCATAGTACTGTTTTGAGATAAATTTTCCATCGGGTTACCGTGGTAACAGATACCATGGTATCTGCAAAAGCGCAACTAATAATAATAATCCTGTTTGACGATTAGGATTTGGAGCAGAAAATCGCCAAATTTCACGATCGCGAGGATGCCATTCTTTACGCCAGTTGCTTCGATGCCAACGCTGGTATATTTGAAGTTTTGCTTTCGCCCGAAGATGCTGTGCTCTCCGATGAACTCAATCATGCATCAATCATCGACGGTATCCGGTTGTGCAAAGCTAAGAAGTTCAGATATAAGCATAAAGACATGAACGGTAGGTTTGTCTAGTTTCGTGCATTCAAAGTCATTTTCAGGTTTTCTTTGTCAGCCCGATTAAAAATTTATCTCAAAATAGTAGTATGAAGTTGTACGAAAACGTAGCATGGAGTACGAATTGATGCTACTACATGCTTCTCTGTCAAGGCTACCGTGTTACTGTATACTACTATTAGCAAGGCAGGATGCTACTGGATACTACTGCTTAAAGGACCCCTCTTGCTTATTCTGCCATTTATAATATACTTAGCTCCCATATGGAATTATAAGCTTCAAAAATTCCCACCTTTCTCCATTGTTACGTTTCGTAACAACAAATTTTTAGCGCTTTTTCGGCCTTGCCGAGTTTTCCCGTCACCCAACGAAAAGTTTGCCGGAATCTTCATTGTCAAGGATATGATAATCTTCTGTTTATAACTTCTTTTATTTGCTTAGTTTTCCTACTTTTTAACCAATGCACGTTCAGTTTTCAAATCTTTTGCGCCCAGCCGCCGCGTCGGAGAGCAGGAAGGCTGGATATAATCGGCAAGCGCTAACAAGAGAATCGCTAGTTTCAGGTGGAAAGTAATGGTATTTTTGAAAACGTTTTTCCTGATCCATTTTATAGGGAAAAGATCATTTCTAGTAAGAGTTGTGCTTTAAGACTGGCCCAGTCTGAGGCACATTAAATGATAGTATTCTTTACTAGTACATTTACTAGTACATACATACAACTTTTTCGTACAACTGTCATACAACTACGCAGGCTACAAATTTTTCATCGGGAAGTCAAGTCATGAGAGGTGGAAGGGTGCTCAGTTGGGCACGGCCGGCCCGTTGAGAGCGAACTGTGTTCTTTAAACTGCCTGTTAAGCCCTGATTCACACCGACTGCGGTTCTGCCGTAAAACACTGTTTGATGCAAAAGGCCGCGTCTTGACAGGCATGCGTTTGCGTCTGGATAATTTTTGTTGGCTAAAAAATCTCAACTTTTCCGACTGGGCCAACCAGAAGTCGAAAGAAGTATGTAGTTGACTGGCAGCAGTGCATATCTGGCTGGACATGAGCTTCGAAATCGTTTTCCAGAGGCTGGTGGCCACTCATCAGAACGTCGCTTTACTAGTTCAGCAACCACTTCATATAAAGTTTAACCGAAAAGGGATGTAATAGGACAATCTATACCGATGACTCATTCACTTAAAGAGACGGGAAGACCCGATGAAAATGCGTTACTTCGTTGCTCAGCTATTCATGAATAATCGATTCTCAAATAGTGGAATTTCCCTGTCTGATTTGTGGTACGTCTACGAGATTGCATCTGTGTTGTATGCTTGACGAAACGATTTACGAAAGAGAAGTGTTCAAACAGTTAGCCACTTTCCTCGAGCTGATCACTGACGACTGAAAAGCCGCGTTTCTATTGAGATTCAAATTTTCCGCGCCATAGCAGAATTTTGCGTTGTGAGGACGGTCGTAGATATTCTGAACGTCATACTAGAGCAAATAGTGAAAAATGAAAAAAACCCGTAACACAACCAAAATAATGCGGTGTAGTCAGTTAAATGGTACAGAAATAAGTTCGCTTTTCAGTTAAACTTTAAGTACTTGTGTGTCTCAATCTGCTGAAGATGGAAATAGTAGCCTAGTGTCTTAGATCGGCCGAATATTTAAGGCTAGAAGCTCGCCACTGCCCGCCAGTCAGAAAACGGAAATCTGCGGCGGAGCAACAAAACAGCTTTGCGACGCATTCGCAAAGTGTCGGGCGAGATCGAACCAGAAAAACTAGCGCATTGTCACTATTCATCCAACCTATCGTAAGTACCCTTGCCGTGTAATTTGACGGCCTAAAGAAAATTCCGTAGTTGCGTTTTTACAGATACCATGGTGATACCACGCTCTGAAGTCGATATCGCAGTTATCGTGGTATCTGATACCACGGTCAAATGGCGTTTTTGCAGTTATCGTGGTACCTGATATTCAGATACCAGGGTCCGACCGTGGTAACTTCCTGGTATTTGAAAAGTCATCTCACTTTCATCAACTTTTGCCAAATTGGTGAGAAAGAAGTTTAGCACTTAGTGATATAACTGGATATCAGTTTTTCTTTTGGGATGACTTCGAATAAGTGCAATTTCGACAGTAGTCGTTTTTGCGGAGCAACCGTGTATCAGATACCACGGTAACTGCAAAAACGACTAATAGCCGTTCCAGTTACCGTGGTAAGTTACCTCTGTAAGTTACCTCTGTAAGTAAGTAAGTAAGTGAACTTTATTACCCATCAAGGTTCAACAGAACTTGCGATATAGTACAAAGAAAAGAAAAATGAAAACGAAAGAAAAAAAAACAAAAGAAAAACCATTAACAAGGTTTGCCGATATTGCAAAACTGGGCTAACTAAAAAAAGACAGGGGTGCTTCGTAATTTCACTTGACAAATTAATAAATTGAGCCTCGGCTGAACAGAGGGGCTCGCGAATCCCGTATCTTTGGCAAAGACTAGAGTTACGTTGCCAACTAGGTAGCTGCAATAAATACTTCGCATACTGAAAGAACAAACTTTGCAAAGCTTTCTTATCGCTTTCCGTAAAAATGTCTAAAAAAAAGTACTAGATATGACATAGTGCAACGGCGTTGTAAACCCTTCTCCGAACCGCGCGGCCCAATTTAAGCTGAGTATATACTCAGCTTTTTTGGAAAACTATTGGGAAAATTTCCCTCGGGCTTTGGGAGGTTTCCAATAAGACTTAGCCCTGAACAGAGTGGAGAAAAGGAGAAAAATCTTTTTCTGATATTTCGCAGGGGGTTCTTGAATCAACCTCGCCTCCCCTTACCACGCAGCTCAACTACTAACTTTCATTATCGCAGGAACAAAGAGATAAACTAGAAAGAATACAGAAGCAGGCTCTTCTTATTATTCATAGTGGACGAAGCTTCCATACTCGTACCTTTTAAAACACTTTAACCAAAAAACGCCGCAGGAGCGCAGAAAGGAGCTAAGCACTGACTTCAGTTCAGCCATGGTATCTCATCATCTCCACTCCCAAATCCTCCCTCCCCCCTATCAAAATGTTAGAAGTCGACCAGAACGAGTGGTAAGTTCTAGGGTTCCCAAGCTCTGTCCCGCAACTGCAAAACAGGCTAGAGATGCAACAAGTTTTATTCCCAAGTTCGTGAAATATTTTAACGAAGCGTGAATTCTTTTAAGCGTAATGACATTACATACATATATTGTAATTTATTCTGTTTGTTTGACAATAATCGCAAATTTGGTTTATAACCACGATATTCGATTTTTACAATAAACTATCTATCTATCTAACTGATGACAGCACTACAACCCCTCTTGTTCTCGGTAGACTTGGAAGAAAAGCTGAAGGAGTCTTCGAGCGCCAGGATGCGACTGATCGTCACTGATGGCGTTTTTAGTATGGATGGAAACGTAGCGCCTCTGCCTAAGATTGTGGAACTGGCGAAAGCTTACAACTCTATGGTTTTCATTGACGAGTGCCATGCTACGGGCTTTTTCGGAGCTACCGGAAGGTAAGTCCTAGCGCAGATGGGACGGAGGGGTTGACATTTCGTTCCTGTTTTCAGTGTCTGTTTTTATTCAAACAATGTTTACAACGGGTACGTCAGCTACGATTCTTCATCAACCTGTAATCATTACAAACCTGTAATGATTACAGGTTTGTTTCCTTCCCCGAAGTTGAACCAGAGGATGGACAGCCTGACGAGGACCCTTGCCAAAAAGGGGCCGAAATATCGCTGATGAAGAATCGTAGCTGACGTACCCGTTGTAAACATTGTTTGAATAAATGTTTCAAAGTCAGCTTGGGCTCAAAGAATATGTGTCTGTTTTGAGCAGTTGCGTGGTTTTGTCAACTGCCGTTGATCAGATGATGTTGAAAGGAGAACTTTAGACGGTACAAAGTTCTTCGATTTCTCATTTGTGGATGAAAAGTGCCACATCACCGTTGTCTTTGCGATTCCTGAGGTTTCTGAACTTGTTTAGGCTGATCGGGAAGAATTGAGTAATTTTCAGTTCAGTACGAGCTCTCGTCCCCTTTCGTCATACACTGTAAAAGTTTTCCGAGTAAGGATTAACGTTAACTGCAGTATCTGCTACTGAGATTAATCTTATAATAATACATAGATGGCACTTTAGGCAAGGGACTTGTACCGTGGCCAATAAACTAGAAACGTTTTTTCAAATATAATTTAGAGATCTAGGACTCCATTGTCGGAGCCACGTAGACATACCAGGACCCACAAGACGGGGTCTCATGGTGAAAACCAGATAAAATCAAATATATAATTTTAATGGGGAAGACGCCCTTGAGATGGAAACATTTAATAAGTAGTGAACTGATAGACAAAAATGCTCCTCAGCCGAGATTTGAACCCAGGACCCTCTGCTTACAAGGCATTGTTACAAGGCCTCTGCTTACTGCCTTGTAAGCAGAGGATCCTGGGTTCAAATCCCGGTTGAGGAGCATTTTTGTCTATCATTTCACTACTTATTAAATGAGATTAATCTTGTCTCTAATGGGATAAGATTAGTCCGAATTAGAGAAGACAAGATTTTTAGAAGACAAGATTAATCCCAGTAGTAAATACTGCAATATTTTTTTTTTACAGTGTAGTGACTTTGCCGAGAAAAAAAAAAGTGGTTCACCATCTGTACGTCAAGGGTTACTACCATTACCCTTCTTTTATAGGGGCACGGAAGAGCACTTCGGGTTGACGGGTCAAGTTGACATCATAAACTCCACTCTTGGAAAGGCACTGGGCGGCGCTGCTGGGGGATATACAACTGGACCGAGGGAATTGATTGACCTTCTCAGGCAGAGATCACGCCCTTACCTGTTTTCGAACGCCTTACCACCTCCAGTCGTGGCTTGTGCTGCCAAGGTATTACTGTTACTGGTACTCTTTACTCACTTGAGGCTCATGTAAAAAAGACATTTCAGACTTTAAATTCGGTGTGAGGGGCCAGGCTTATGTCAAACACTGGGGTGACCATCCGAATGAGCGTGTTCCACCCTACTTACCGTAGTTACTACGCTCGACGTCATGGATCCTAGCCTCTTGTCGTAAAGGCTGGAACACATTTTCGGCAAAATATCGTGCCAGGCAGAGATCAGGCCCTTACTTGTTTTCGAACGCCTTACCACCTCCAGTCGTGGCTTGTGCTGCCAAGGTATTACTGTTACTGGTACTCTTTACTCACTTGAGGGATACACGTGTAGATGATTTCTATGTTACGCCAGTGACGAAAATTGCAGTATTCGTTAAGTAGTGGATATTGCCCCGATGAAAAATTTGTAGCCTGCGAAGTAGTATGGTAGTAGTACGAAAACGTTGCATTTAATACTATGTAATAGCAAAGAATACTATCATTTAATGTGCCTCAGACTGGTCCAGTCTTATGTAGTAGTATCCAGTAGCATCCTGTCTTGCCATAGTAACATCCAGTCTTGCTAATAGTACCATATAGTAGCATGCAGTAACACGGTAGCCTTGAAGTAGAAGCATGTAGTAGCATCGTTAGTACTGCATGCAACTTTTTCGTACTACTTCATAGTACTATTTTGAGATAAATTTTTCATCGGGGCTTGAATTCTAAATCCATCCATGAACTTGATTTTCTTATTCCATCATACTAATTATCATCAACTATGAATTGAGAAATATGGACGATGGGACATATTAACAATGCTGTGCGTCACCCCAAGCCACCTTTCTCCCATGCTTCCACTCACAGGGTTCGCTGATCAGTTTCGTGAAAGTAGTTATGACTGTTATGAGGTATAGGGGTAAATACACATGCTGATTCGTATCTAAACTTGCCTTAAAGGAAATGTAGTAATTTAAGAATCATCCACTCTCTTCTTACTTAATTGATCGCTTGATTTCTTAGTTACAATACTTACAGTCCCCCTATTTAAAAAAGGTACACCAACTACCAAAGTTGCTAAACCCCTCATTGCCAAAGATGATTATGGCCTAACATAATCAAAAAGGAAATTTCAGACCTTTGATTCGGTGTGAGGTGCCTAGCGTATTTGCTCATTTATTTATTTCCCTCAAAGAATATATAATGAAGAGTATTAAAATAAATTTAAAAAAACACTGTCACAAATAAGTTTCAAAACAATAAATAACAATTGACGTACTTTAAACAGAACACTGTACTTACTTAACTATTAACTTTTATCGAAAAACGGAAACAGATTCTTCAGAGTTAGAATATTATTGGCTTTAGCTACAAAATTACCAAATTTCTGCTGAATTGCCAGGTTTTGCCATATGCCATATGTCAAACACTGGGGTGACAATCCGAAAATACTCTATGAGCGTGTTCCACCCTACTTACCGTATTTACTACGCTCGACGCCACGGATCCTATAGCCTCTTGGTCGGATCGGACCAAACACGTCACAAAGATCGTAGGTACAATGCTAACTACGCTCCCGAGCATGGTAAGCAAATAGTTACTATTTTCGAGAAAACTGGAACGGTCAGCGTAGTAACTTTACACGAGGCTGGAACGGAAATAGTGATTAATAGTTACTATTGTTACAATGGTGAAACAGGCTCTATCGGACTAAGTCAAAACGCGCCAGTTAGCCTAAGGCGTATTCTCGCCGTTCCCCGAGGACTCGTCGGGGAATCGAAGGGAACGGCGAGAATAGAGGGAGTCACTCCACGCGGACTCCGCGTACAGAAACAGCGAGAACACGGGGAATGCTTCCAAAATGGATTTTGTTCGACAAAAATACAGTTGACGAAATATGTCTGGATCCACTTTATTTTTGGTTTTGTTTATTCTGATTGTTTTTAATGATTTTACATTGCACCAACACCAGCAAAAATTGATTCCGCTCGAAATTTGAAAGGGAGTCCTTTTTGATGATGGTAATCGGAGCATTCCCCGTCCGTGGGGACTCGCGAGAATACGGGGGTGAGTCCCCGGGACAACCAAAAACGCGGGGACTCCTCAAGTGAAGTCCTCGGGGAACAGCGAGAATACGCCTCTAGGGAAGAACGAGAGACGTCACCCGAACGATGACTCAAATCCTATCTAAACCAATCAGCAACATTTGTTGGGGCAGCTATGGCGACGTTTTGGCTGTTCACTAGGCACACGGCGATTCGTCATCGGCAAAACGACTTGGTCATCAAGAGTATTCGTCAGCTAGAGGCGTATTCTAGCCGTTCCCTCCACTCCACTCCACTTGAGGAGTCCCCGCGTTTTTGTTTGTCCCGGGGACTCACTCCCCGTATTCTCGCGAGTCCCCACGGATGGGGAATGCTCCGTTTATCAACACCATCATCAAAAAGGACGCCCTTTCAGATTCAGAGGGGAATCATTTTTTGCTTGTGTTGGTGCAACGTAAAATTAATTAAAACAATCAGAATAAACAAAACCAAAAATAAAGTGGATCCAGACTAATTTCGTCAACTGCATATTTTTCTTAGAACAAAATCCTTTTTGGAAGCATCCCCCGTGTTCTCGTTGTTTTCCGTACGCGGAGTCGCGTGGAGTGACTACCTCTATTCTCGCCGTCCCCTTCGACTCCCCAAGGAGTCCTCGGGGAACGACGAGAATACATCCTTAGGCGGATTTTTGTCCCAGCGCTTTGGGCTGCGAAAATGTTCTTCAGGGACAGTGTAGTAGAG
This sequence comes from Branchinecta sandiegonensis, assembly GCA_030848855.1. NCBI lineage: Eukaryota > Metazoa > Arthropoda > Branchiopoda > Anostraca > Branchinectidae > Branchinecta > Branchinecta sandiegonensis. The sequence goes on from JAUPMV010000009.1 coordinate 2,821,292, forward strand.
AGAGATGGTCCATCGAGAGCACGAGAACGATCGTCTGGGGGTATTACAAATTACTGGGTAGTATATTGGTATAATGCACACCCTCAGTTCTTCTGTAGCGTTGGATTTGAATGCAATGTCGACGGAAACGTTCATAATTACAACCATCAAAATCCTATCTGTTGGGAAAACCTCTGGCACGCCAGTTCCTCCAGTCCAACGTTAAATAACGTTTATTATAACGACGAATATTTACAAATGTCCAAGCCAGGTATACGTGAAGTCAGGAAAGTCAGGAACTGTATAAATAATGAATCTTTTAATTTATGATTTTACTTTAAGAATGAATACTTCAGTTCAGAATTAATAAATTATCAATACATATCTATATTATATAACTAATATAGTAATCCGGAAAGGTTACCTGAAAATTACTCCAAATCCACTTTAAATATTTCAAGCTATTAATCTGGTTCAAGGCTGTCTACATGCATTACTGTTAACTTTACTCAACACTGCTAGATAGATAGAAAGTTTACTGTAAAAATCGACTATCGTGGGTATAAACCAAATTTGCGATTATTGTCAAACAAACAGTATAAATTACAATATATGTATCTAATGTCGGTACGCTTAAAAAAATTCACGCTTCGTTAAAACATTTCACGAACTCGGGAATAAAATTTTTTGCATATCTAGCGCCTTTTGTAGGTACGGGATAGAGCTTGGGAACCCTAGAACTTCCCACTCGTTCTGAGGAGGTTTTTGCGAGATCTCGGAATCACTTTAGTCTGTCCATTTTAGTCTGTCCACTTTAGTCTTTCCACGCGACGCGCATCGCGAAAACTGTGGGAAAGAGATTCCTGGAATCACTTTCCACTTTCCCGCTGGACTGATCGCGAAAACGCATGGAAAGCTGATATCGCCGAGAAAATGTTGAATTACAAACTTTTTCGAATAAATATGGTTCACTGAATGGTTCTTTGATTCTCATATATTACATCGAAGTCACCGTAACTACGATTGCAATTTTTTTTAACTTATTAGTGACACTTGCACTGTTTTTTCTCCACACCTGTGAAATTCCCGCCGAAAGATTCAACTTTCCGCAGAGCTTTCCACTAACCTCGTGGAATCACTTTCCGGGATAGCTGCTTCGGTTTCCAAAGCGCGAAAACCGGGTTGGAAAGTTCGACAACTTTCCGAAGTAGCGCGAAAACCATTGGAAAGTGATTCCAACTTTGCTTTCCAGCTCGCGAAAACCCTCTTCTGGTCGACTTCTGGCGTTATAAATGGGAAAAGCGCGGAATATTCAAATAGGGTGAGGAGCGCAATCGGACGATTCCCAACACTATCCATCGACTCTTTTAGGTGCTCGAACTCCTTGAAGGAGAGTCAGACTACCCTGAGCGAGTACAGAGGAACACCCGGAGGTTTCGGGAGCGAATGGTCGATGCCGGTTTCACCATTTTGGGCGAAGATCACCCGATTAGTCCAGTATTCCTGGGAGACGCGAAGCTCGCTTCTGAGATGGCTGAGAAACTCCTAGGTAAGAAGAAAAGACGGTGCGTCACCGCTTTAGCGATAGCAATGACCCCTTCAGGCTGAAGCTCGAAAACAAATCAGTATTAATGTTCTAAGAAACCCCATACGCCACGGCGAATCCGTCCTCTTGGCCGGATTCGAGTCTTCTGCTTGTCAAGCTGGATTCGGTTGGAAGGAAGGAGGCTGAGGTCCTAGGAATACACGGAGGCACTGGATGGGGTGAAGGTTGACTCCATACCTTATACTACCAGCCCTTGCATGCGAGGGTGTGAATATAGTACTATTCTCATCCTCGGATGCTCGGGCGAAATCAGTTCATACGAATGCGCAAAGCACAGGGTAGCTGGGGCAAAGGCCCAGCGCAAATGGAAAAAAGAAAAAAAGAAGAAGTGAAGAAATTGGATAAAAACTCGTTTACCCACGTGCATGGTGGGTGTGGTAGCACCTTTTTTCAACCGTTTAAGGTTGACTCCATATCTTATACTACCAGCCCGTGCATGCGAGGGTGTGAATATAATACAAACCCCGAATCTTTACGAATTCATTCCAGTTTTTAATCTTTTCTAATTTTTACACACTGTGATTTATAGGTTTTGTGCTAACATGCCCCAAATTCATTCCTGGTTGCGAATAGTAAACCATATTATAACAACCACACATAAAAACCTTGAAATATGGTTTATTTCTCCCAATTAACCGTCTCACTTGCCTTAGGCATCAGTACTTTTTTTTTTATCACCTCTAGATTTTAAACTATAACCTATTATATGATTTGATTTTTGCTATGGTCGGAATCGAATCCGGATTCGAATCCTTTCATGATCAGATTGTCCTGCTCAAGATCTGGCTTAGTTCCCGTCTCCAAAGTGCATCATGTTTTTTTTCGTACGCCAAACGGTTTTCTCCAACGCCATAAAAAGCATAGGTGAAAAATCACCGCAGGATATTTGCACTTGTATTTTCTAACCGACCTCAGTCTGCAGTAACTGCCTTCATTATGGATCGGACAGACGAGTTCAGGGTTGGGCGGTTGCGATTTTTTTTTCGAATTTCGTACGGAAAAGTAGAAATTGTTTTTAACTTCATGATGAAATGCAGAAAATCCGGCCCTGAAACCTAATCATTTTTTGGATGACCGGCGAGATGCGTTTATGTCTTGCACACCGAGCTGAATTTTTTATGTTTGTCTGTTCATGGCGGGAGGACTATGAATAGCAGTTATTATTATGATTAGAGAGTGTTCCACCCTTCTAACAACAGTAACTATTAGTTGATATTTTCGTTCCAACGTTGTAAAAAGTTACCACGCTGATCGTTCCAGCCTTCTCGAAATAATAACTATTTGCTTACCATGCTCGGGAGCGTGGTAACTACGCATCTTTGTAACGTGATTGGTCGGATTCTGTGGCATGATATTCTGCTGGAAAATGGAAAAATCCTTCCAGCCTTGAGGGCAAAAAGCCAGAATTCTTACCGTCATGCGTAGTAACCACGGTAAGTAGGGCCGAACACGCTCTAAAGTAGCGTGCACACACAGTCCGAATTTCGCAGTCCGGTGCGAATTTCGTTCTCCGCTCCGGAATTTTGACGCATCGCATGCGGATTCGGTCCGATAATTTCGTTCCGATTTGAGTAGAAAATATTCTACTTTTACCGGAGCGAACTTTAAACGCATGCGAAATTGTGCCCTGAGAATTGAAAAATTAGAAGCTGTGTTTGAAATTTCAACTGTTTATACGACCTATTTAATGTCAGCTGCATTCATTCATTCGGCAATCAATCAGCATCATCTGACTGTAGGCTAAACAGTGGATTTTTCAAACCTGGGGCCAAGTTTCACGTCTGAATTTCGTTTTATCTGAAAAACTTGTCGGGCATCGTGACGCGAATTTCGTATGCGCGTTTTCGCGTTCGGAATCTTACCGGACTGTGTGTGCACTTAGCTTAAGTGTCTTGAAACAAACCTTAAGTAACGAATCTGTTTCATTACAGAGCAAGGGATCTACGTCATTGGTTTCAGCTACCCCGTAGTGCCAAAGGGAAAAGCGCGAATCCGAGTTCAAATATCCGCTGCTCATTCGGACAGTGACATAGACAAGACAGTTGACGCCTTCATCAGAGTGGGTAGAGAACTACACGTCATTTGAAACGTGACTATTCCAGGCGTTAATATACCTTCTGTATTTTTGTAAGTAAAGTTTTAGCCGACGCGTCATGCTTCAATACCCTTGATGACTAACTCTCCTTGCCGACGCAAAATCGCCGTGTGCCTAGCGGAAGAGCCGGAAGCGGAACCACAGCTGTCCCCAGCGATCGCCGTGATTGACTGACACAGGATTTGAGTTGTTGTGTTTCATTCGTTAGTGAGACATTCTCTCGTTCTTCCTGAGGATCGCTGACGTGTTTTAGACTTAGTCATATAGAGTATTGACAAGGTGGATTAACCGGATGAAACTGGCCAGAATCAACGCTTGTAGCTTCACGGTCGACGGCGATATTGGCGAAGTTTACAAATTAATTCCCACGCCTTCAATAACGCGACGCTAGATAGCGTTCGTGCGATAACAAATCATCTACACATGCCTCTCCTCAGATGACCAGTGGAAAGTCCGTCAGATGGCCGCAGTCAAGTATTTTACAACTCGAGCGGGATGTTAGGTCACATTTGCAAGTCGCGTGATGAAATATACCTGCCACCTAAAAGTTAGAACGCACCAAATGAAAGGACCCTGCCAATGCAGCCTACTTCCGTAACTGCATTCGGTAATTTTTAAGCTCGGAGACCCAAATTTGATATTTTATCTCACTAATCTGTGCACTTGCCACGATTCACTATATTCCATGCGCATTATGCTCCAGATGAGTGTTTGCGCATCACGCTTTAGAAGCGTAAAACCGGTTATCTGAATTTTGCCGAGTTATTGCTAGAAGTCGGAGGACCGGAAGGACCTCCTAGGAGGAAGGACCAGGGAAAAGGCTTGCAACAGGCAAAGCCGTGGATAATATGTTAAAAGCAGAGCCTAGTTTTACAGTATTCACATGGTTCTGAATACTGAAACATAAACAATAAACAGCGCGAGGTGTGCTTGAAGTATTTTAGGCTTGGGTATTCCTATTACAAAGTTTATGGCAGATGTGTCATGGCTGACAAGGTCTGGTAGACCTTTCACAAAAAATCAACGAAGAAACCAACAAAAATGGGATCTGTAAAGGCCAACGAATATACTGAAATAAAAGGCGAATATTTCGGGAGGACAACCGCCTCCCTTCTTCAGCGCAGACAGAAAATTTCTATTTGCTGGCCTTTACAAACCCCATCTTCGTTGGTTTCTTCGTTTATTGTTTGTGATATGTCAGGCCAATGTGGTTTACGAAATTATCTTGGTATACTTTCCTAGGATTTTGTGTAACGATCGTAAATCTGGAACGAAAATGACAAAATAAATGAATAATTTTCTTATAGGATACGACAATTTACAAGTTTCGATGATAAAAGGAGGAGCCAGCTGTTTATTGTGGTAGTTACTATACTGACCCCTCTGGAATGAAACTTAACAGGACAAAAATCACCAAAATACTTTTTATCGCTTATGACGCTCCCGACCACCATTAGTAAACTTTAACGATAGTATATCTTGTGGAACGAAAATGACAGAATAAATAAATAATGTTCTTATCATGCCTGACTATGGAACGAAAATAACAACAGAATCGTAACTAGCGATAGTAACTCCGCGGATCGCAACCTAGATTTAGATTAGCATACGCTCTATTCCAAAATAACGAGATGGCGCTCGTGCTGTCAGCCAATCTGACCAAATACTGCGGTTGGTATTCACCATGACTGGAACTATTTTTTGTCGTTTTGGGGAATGGAGGTCCCGTACCCAAAACGGGACCCCCAATGACTTTGTAAAGGCTGTTCGTCCTTATGTTTCAGGATTATTGTTTTTTATGTAAATAGAGTATATATAACTTTAACAATATAATGATAACAATACAACTTTTCTCGAACAGATATGCAATTCATATCTTCCTATGTCCCACAGGGTTTATTTTATGACAATTATTTTTGTGGAGGTTGTTACGATCTCGTATCATCCTCCAGAGAGGCTGATACGAAGCCGTAACAACCTCCGCTGATGTTCATCGACCACTTTGCTAAAATACTGAAGTCATCGAGCACTTTTTCTCAAATACTGAAAAGTAGAAGCTGACTTTTCACAAAAAATGAATGAGAAAAAAATACTTTCAGTAAAATAAAAAAAATATGCAAAAAAATATGCAAAAAATAAAATAAGAAATAGAATAAATGTTGAAAAATGACAGAATATTTCACTCTCTTAAGACAACCAGTCTGTGCCCTAGGTCATAGCTTGTCACAGTCAGATTACCACTCAAAATACAGCTTCTCAACTGAGACAACATCCTACTATCCCTTGCTTTCCAAAAGCTAGTTATTCAGCATTGAAAAAATGACAGAACATCTTACTATCATAGACAACCAGCCTCTGCCCTGGGTCATACGGATACCTTGACACAATCAGATTTCCACTGAAAATACAGCTTGTCAACTGAAACAACATCCTACTATCCCTTGCCTTCCAAAGGCTAGTTATTCAGCATTGATCACTGTCTTTGTCCTGGAATTATCTTGTTTCTTAAAAGCCCACGTGCAATTTGTTATTTTTTACTTTTTACTTCAACCACCCCTAGAGTAGCCATTTTAGTAGACCTACAGTAGGTTTTCATGACCGCTAGATGGCATCAGAATCGTCAAAAAGTAAAAGACTATGTTGGTAGAAACTGAAGTGCTTGGGTCCCTACAGTTGTCATTTAAGTAGGTCTACAGTACAGTAGGCATGGGTTGTTACCTTAATAAAATAAAATTCCCTACCCCATTAGCGTAAAAGTACAACAAAAGAAATAAGACCTACCTATACAAATATTCTGTTCGAAAAAGTTATAATAGTTAACATACCTCCATCTCGGTTCATATCGGTATAACAATCGCTGCGCTCGGCTGATATTTTTCATAACCTGCCTCGACTTCGGCTCGGACAGGTTATTTTCAATGGCCGTCCGGTTGTTATTTTCCGATATCAACATCGATGTCTGAAATTAACCTTTAATACAGAAAACAAGGCTGCAGCCACAAGTCGGCTTAATTTTCCTACCGGATTTGTGTCACTACGTGGTATACAACAAATATTCCGAAAAGCAGAACACATCCTTTGATGAAAACTGATTAGGTGGTATACGTCCGGTTGTATATATATCCGGATGGACCGGAAATTAAAGACTTATGGTCTGTCTGGATTAAGATGTTCAGTTATAGTTGATTCCTCCTATGAAGAGAAGCTGACTCAATGAACGGCCAATCCCAGGCCTCGTAACTACCTGAGTTTCAAGAAGAAAAAAAAACGCCTTCTGAGGGAGGAGCCCTGTTCTGATAAAAAACAGAAGGCCTGTTTTGATGCTGCCGCGAACAACCGAGGAAGGGGTTTCAGATGGTTTTCTTCTTTCTTAAGACAGGAGCCCTGTTCTAACTGACAATGAACGGGCAGTACCCCTGTTTCAGCAACGTTAGCCTCACTGACGTCAATGGAGTCCCACCAAAACCGCTCGCGTTGTTTCCATTATGTTTATGGGGAAGAACCCGTCAACTAGGCCAGCTGTTCCTGACGCTGTGATTGGCTGTTTACGTATCATCGATGTCGGTAGATTATGGAGGTTGGAGATCTCTTCTTACCGTCATTTACATTTCCAAATAATAATCTATATAACCGGCAAGATACAAATCAAAACTTTTGATTATCCCATTAAAACAAAGAACCAGAAGATCGCCGTTAACTAGTGGCACACTGGGCAGGCAACGTTGCACTTCACACCATCGGAACTCCTAGAATAATACTTTCTTCACTCACAGATGAAGAGATAGCTTGAGAAGAAATAGGAAGTTCAGGGGGAGGGCGCAGCGTTTTTTTTTTCTTCTTTAGCAACAGTTAATGCAGTTTAAAACAAAGGCAGATTCTGTAGTGATTCTTGGTTGCGACTGTTTACCTGTGGCACACGCCTTGGTTTTAGAAAAGGGCTTTGCCTGGGCTCACCAGAAATGCCAATATATGACCATTTAGTGTACGCTGTAAAAGAAGGGCACTATAAAAAACTTGAGCCGTCGATCAACATGGTTTAACTGTTTGTTTTATTTAACACGACGTAAGGCACCGAATTTTGGGGAAAATGAACAGAACTGGGGGCGGTTGCGTCAGTTCGCGCAAAAAACATAGCAAAGGCGATTGTGTGTGTGGGGGGGGGGATAGCACGTCCGTGAAGGCAAGGATATTAAAGCGCTGGGCTGAACATTAGGTGGCCCAATATAATACTGAACCGGATGAACTAGGTCTTTGAGAAAGTATTCAGGAGAGTTAAAGCACTCACGCGACACCGAAAAAGATTGTTTTTTACTTCCGAATCCCGTTCAGAATTACAGGCGTCCAAGGTGACTCTCCCTCCCTAGAAGCTTATAAGATATCTAAAAGAAGACCTTCTCTCTTTGTCTCACTGGCAATAGGTGAAACATGGCCTCATGGGTATAATCGTCTGAAGCAGTCTGACGAAACTGCAATATTAGCATGTCTTCTAACACTAGTCAGTGAACCGTTTCTCCAGTCTAGGCAGTCCCCAGTAAATTTAGGCCTTATGCTTGCTCATCTCTCACTGGAATCATTGGTATGTCATTAGTTGCGTTTTTGCAGATACCATGGAATCTGTTACCACGGTAACTGGATCTGCAATTAGTCGTTTGTGCAGTAACCGTGTATCTGATATACGGTTGCTCTGCAAAAACGACAGTTGTGCTTTTCGAAGTCATCCCAAACGAAAAACTGATATTCAGTCACACCACTAAGTGCCAAACTTCTTTCCCACCAATTTGATTTAAATTGATGAAAGTGAGATGACTTTTTCAGATTCCACGATTAGTTACCACGGTCGGGCCGTGGTACCTGAATATCAGATACCACGATAACTGGCCAGATACCACGATAATTGGCCAGATACCACGATAACTGCAGAAACGACTTTAGACCGTGGTATCAGATACCATGGTATCTGCAAAAACGCAAATATTGGGAAGATACACGAAGCCAGGATACATTTGCTAGTCCTTCTTTTATCTACTGACTGCTCCTGGCAGGTGTTACCTTCAGTGAAGAGAGAACTAATGACGCAAGTTGATTTCCTATATGTCTCGCCACTATATGCCACGTCGGCCATGACGGAAATAAATACAGCTATGCCATGGAAAGGTTCTCGTCTAAAATAAAGAACTGGACAGAGTTCTATTTTTTTTTCTATCTACTTACCAGTCAAACAGGAACAATCAAACAGCAGACGCCTTCAGGGCCTGATCCAAGTCTTCAATAAGGTCCTGCACATCTTCTAGACCGACTGAGATTCTGACCAAGTTATCACCAATCCCCAGTTGTTGACGCTGGAAATCTGGCACTGAAGCATGGGTCATGAGAGCTCTGAAAAGTAGAGCTTGTTTCTTCATCCCAATACACAAACAAAAAGAAGTTAGCAATGCGGAGCAAGGAGAGGATAAAAGGACTGGAAGATCCTGTGCACTTGCATGGGTACAGGACAGATTATATCTTTTTACTCTTTAAGACAATTGTATACAGATATTTTAATGATGTTCAAAAAGTAGAAACTTTCGGATAACGGGTTGGATCGAAACCATTCTCGTGCAGTTGTCAACCAGTTCTGCGTGGCTCCTGGTTGACGCATGTCTGAGTTCCTGTTGTTAAGCTACGTGAACACACAGTCGGAATAGGTTTTGCGGCCCTCTGCGAAAGCCGGACAGGTTCACGTACCTTTACTCTGTCGAGGTAATTAATTTCGCATTTTTCACCGCTGAGATAATTGCCTATCCCGTTTGTTTTATTTCGCGTTCTTGGAATGTTTTCGTGTTTGTAACCTTGTTTTAGCACGATCGTAGGTCATAGGTCAGTGTTATCCCGCAAACCAATCGGTCCAGTTAACGGGAGGTCAGGATAGTATTTATCAGAATGGACGACTCAAACACGGCATAGATACAGCGATACGCCTGACTTTCAGATAATGACACACCCCAAGGGGTAGGAAATCTAGCTAGGCTGTACAGACCATCAGAAACGGTTTGGGCGTCGCTAGATTGTTGGACTGGAGGACTTAAAAAGCCTCGCACAGCGCTGCGCTCCATTCTCGTTTCGGCATGATCTCAAGCCAGTTTTACTCTGCAGAACAAATCAGTGGTGGGCCAACCAACCGGACGGGAAGTCCGGACAACATCTATCAGAACGGACGACGTCTGTCCATGATCTGGCATCAGTACCGTGGCACTCGCGCTTCACCAGTTTGTTCTGTGTAAACCGGTCAGTCATTGTACAATTAACACTGTGTATTAACTCTCTTTATTAAATGTATAGACGATTACTTTTATTTTTAATTAATTCACAAGTGCTGACCATCGGAACAATCGGAAAGCTTTAGGAAATTTATACAGCTCTTTTTGTGTTCCATCAATTTTGTTTCGCTCTGGTGTCGCCCATATTCTACGGAAGAAGGAATTGCAGAAGATGAGAAGATGCTATTTTAAGTAAGCGAAGCACCTGCTTTGTTTGCCAAAGGTATACCACAGCCATTGGCTAACGGAGCGTTTCCAAGTTAAAGATGCAAGCGTCACACTTTTGGAAATTTCTTGGGCTCTGCTAAAAATTATGGCACAACAGGGCCCAGCCAGCACATTACACTCTACATTCTTTTCCGGACGATGAATGAACAAGAGCTGGAAGCTCATATGGCACTTGCAAGGCTGGGTCAGATGGAAGTGATGGTCAAATTTTTTTTTTCACTTTTTGGTTAAGATGTACACTTTAAGGGTGCTGAAAATTAACTTCTAAGAAAAACCCTTGAGGCAAAAAGGATCATGTACTCATACTCATGGCGATCGTGAAAAAGTAAATTTTGCTTAAAAGTATTCTTTGTATTTTGCGGTTAAGATAAGTTCTTTAAGGAATTGTCGGATCGGAGAAGTGACGATGTCTAACCCAATGATGTCAAGTTTCTAATGCTCCAGCAAAGTTTTATCGTCCTAGCACATCCAGAAGTACCTTAACTCATGATCACCGGAATTCCGGACACCCCCGCCCCCTCGGCACCCGAATCCGGTCCGATTCTGTCACTGATGCACCTAGGACTTGTGCCTGTACTTCCCACCAAGTTTCATCCTGATCGTTCCACTCTATGCGTGTCACAAGATTTCCGGTTCTCCCCTCCGACCCCCCACCCCCACCCCCAGCTCATCGGATCCGGTCCCGACTTGAAATGGAACATCTGAGACATGAGGTCTTTCAAGATATCAAGTTTCATTAAGATCCGATAACCAGTTCGAAAGTTATGCATGCTACTAATTTCCCGATTCCGCCGTCTCCCCCTCCCCCTACGATGGTCGGGTCGGGCGAGTGACTGTTTCCAAGTTAATCTGGTCGGGTCCCTGATATGCCTGTCAAGTTTTATCATCCTAGTCCACCTGAAAGTACATTAACTACGGATCGCTGGAATTCCGGAACCCCCCTCCAGCTCCCCCCCCCCCACGGTGTCCGAATCCGATCCAGTTCTGTCAGTTGTTTATCTAGAGCTTGTGCTTGTTCTTCCCACCAAGTTTTATCCCGATCGCTCCACTCTGAGAGTTTCACACGATTTCCGCCCCCCCCCCCCCCCCCCCTCCAACTCCCCTCAGATTCGTCGGATCCGGTCCGGACTTGATATGAGATATCTGAGACACGAGGTCTTTCCAGATATCAAGTTTCATTAAGATCCGATCACTCATTCGAAAGTTATGCATGCCCCTATTTTCTTGATTCCGCCACCTCCCCCTCCCCCCACGATGGTCGGATCGGTCAAGTGGCTATTTCCAAGTTAGTTTGGTCGGGTCCCTAATATGCCTGCCAAGTTTCATCGTCCTAGAACTTCTGGAAGTACCCTAACTCGAGAAGAGTGGACCGACAGACCAACCGAAAAGTGATCGGTATATGGCACTTGAGCGGAGATGCAAGTGCCATAAAAACTGTATATTGTACTTATTGTGTTTTATTTAGATTATTTTATTTCATTTTACATACTCTGCTTTTCAAATGGCGGGTCAGAAATAAATTACTTACTTACTGTAAATTGTATATATATTGCTAACGATGAAACGAATATTCGGCTTGTCCGCTTCCCGTTTTAGAAATAAACTGAATTGAACTTGAATTGTTGGTGTAACGGAAGAGCTAAGACGCGCGGTGAACCCCCAAAACAACGGTGTCATACCCGCTGAGAGTAAAGAAAATCGCTTCAAATACGGTATACTTACGGCAATTCAGCAAGGCTTTCATAGCCACCTAAGCTTTCAGCTAGGCAGAATACTTTCAGACTTTCAAAAAACTTTTTTGATTCTGTCAAGCCGCCTTTGATATAAAAGCTGATCATCCCGCTGAAACCGTGGCATTGGCGCTTTGCCAGTTCGTGCTGTGGGTGTGACGGAAGACCTAAAAAAGACAATAATCTAAGCGCCAACTTCGAACTTACAGAAGTATCACTCTCATCAGCCACCATTGTAGGCTGTATCATCCAGGCATCAATGTCCACGAGTTTCTTTTCTCGTTACAGCTCAGGGAGTCAGGTTACTCGTCTCTCACTTGTCGGTAGCATAATAAGCATGGAAATTAGTGAATCGCGGCAAGTGCAAAGATTAGTGAGCTGTCGTTAGCGGGTTTGGAATGTAGCCCAACATGAAATTTGGGTCTCCGGGTTTAACAACTAATAATAATAATAATAATAATATATTCGCAAATTGGATGGAAGGCCGTTAAGCCTCTGCAAAATTCTTAATTTACATTTCTTCTAAATTTGCACAAGGAGAAAATGTCACTCGTCTCGGAGAAAATGTCACTCGTCTCGTAGCTAAGGTTGCGTTCCACAAACTTAACAACTGTTAACAATCGTTAACTTTACTTCGGGGCGGAGCTAACTGCAGCTTTAACGATCGTTAACTTTTCCCAGTTGTACAATTATTAACTATTTTGTAACGATGCTCACCGACCACCGTTACAAATTATAAGAATCGCCAAGCTCTGGAACGGAAATTGTAGGTGGCGGAGCTTAAATTTCAAAATCAGAAACGTGGAACGCAAAAAGTTAACAACTGTTAACAATTTCTTAACGACCGTTAAGCTCCGGAACGCAACCTAAGTTTACACCTGTGCCGCCAAGCAACGGTAAAACTAGAACCTCTTATAACGTGGATCCTTCAAGCACACCTCCCACGATTTACTGTTTTTTTTTGTTCCAATATTCAAAAATATCTGAATATTGTAAAGCTATGTTTTGCTCCTTGGCTGTTTTAAGCATTCCCCAGGCCCATTGACTCATATCAAAATCTGGACAAAACTCAGATAACCAGTTTTACGCATCAATAGCCTGAGACGCGAACACTCGTCGGTAGCATTATAAGCATGGAAATTAGTGAATCGCGGCAAGTGCAAAAATTAGTGAGCTGCCGTTAGCGGGTTCGGTGTGTAGCCCAACATGAAATTTGGGTCTCCGGGTTTAACAACTAATAATAATAATAATAGTAATATATTCGCAAATTGGACGGAAGGCCGTTAAGCCTCTACAAAATTCTTAATTTACATTTCTTCTAAATTTGCACAAGGAGAAAATGTCACTTGAATAATATTCATCAACTTCCTTCTTGAATGTCAGTAGGTTTGTGGAGCAGATTACTCTCTCTGGTAAGTTGTTCCAGTGCTGGACCACTCGGTTGCCGAAAGTCCAGCGGCCCATGTCCTTATAAAAGCGTTCGGTCCTCACTTTGCACTGGTGTCCTCAAAGATGACTACTATTAAACTGCACGATTCTCTGGGCTGGTACGTTGTCATAGGCTCCATTGCAGAGCTTGTACATTTCAATAAGACACCACGGTGGAATCTATAGGCGAGGGTTGGGATTTCAAGCTTGCAAAGCCGCTCTTCGTAGGGAAGGAAATATAATCTGGGAGAGAATTTGGCTATCCTCCGCTGAACATTTTCGAGAGCATCTGTGTCCTTGTTATAGTATGGTCTTGTAGAAATCGGGCGGAAAAGTGACTTATAGAGCGTTGCAAGCGTTTTGTCGTCCTCGCACGAGAAGTTTCTTCTGATGATACCAGCAATTTTGGAAGCCTTCTGAATGCTCTTACGGAAGAAGGTTGCATTGGCATTATAGGTACGACAGGTGCTTTAAAAGGCCCCTCTTGCTTATTCTACCTTTTATACTATCTCTAGATCCCTTATGGAATTATGAACTTCTGAAATTCCCGTCTTTTGCCAGTGTTTTGTTGTGTACCTGCGACTTTTTAGCGATTTTTCGGACAAGCCGAGATTTGCCGGTCACGCAACGCAAACTTTGCCGAAAGTTTCAAGCTGTCAAGGTCTCTTTCACGCGTAAGGACATTCATTCGCATAAGGAGCTTCAAACTTTTTTTTTTCATTCTGGAAGTTACGGTAGGACGTCAGGTATATCTTGTTTTTTTTTTACTTATTTTATTTTGCTATTTTTTTTCCCACGCCGCGTTCAGTTTTAAAATATTTTGCGTCCAGCCATCGTATCGGCGAATGGATAGTCTGGATGGAGTCGACGAGCGCCAACAAGAAAATCGCTAATTTCACATGAAAGGAAATGGTATTTCCGAAAACGGTTTTCCTAAGCGATTTCATCGTGAAAATATCATTTCTAGTAAGAGTTGTGCTTTAAAGGACTCTTAGAACGCTTGAGTGGGTGTTCTAGGATTTGCTCTACCACCTAGCTAGGACCTGCACTGTCCAAAGTAAAGCACTTCTTCTGTATGCAGTGTAAAAAAAAATCTTGCAGCATTTGAAATAATAATCTTATCTCTAATTCGACTTAATCTTATCTCAGTAGAAATCTTATCGCTAATTCGGATTAATCCTATCCTAGTAGAGATAATCCTAGTAGAGATAAGATTGATCCCAGTAGCAAATACTGCAGTTAGATCTTCCTTCAGCCCAGGCTGACTGCGAATCATATTTGACGGGGCAAAACGGATAAGTCAGCTACATTTTATTCGAGCTATATTTCGGCCCTTCTTGGCAAGGGTCCTCTTCAGGCTCAAGCTGGAAAATAAACTCGTGGAAAAACAATTAAAGATTCTTCCTTAAATATCTGCTTTTGTGAACTTCTCTGAAAGTTGGATGAAGTTAAAGTTACTGCAGTTAACTGTAATCCTTACTCGGAGAAACTTTTTACAGTGTGTAGGTAGACAGATATCGCGGTTTCACGTAAACACTCACCAGGGTGGAGGACTTTTTCAACGAGGGGATGGGCTTCCAAGAAGTGGGCCACCTTCAGGCCGTTGGCCATGTGCTCACGCATGCGCAAGTGAAGGGTTTTCAAGCTGCGGTTGACCAGGAAGCAGTCAAAAGGAGAGGGGACAGCTCCAATTGCTGTAAAATAAGGATTTGTTGCTAGTCAGGGTTGCCACATGTCGCAAGATAGTGTGAATTGTCACTCTATTTTTTTGTGTGTCACTCTTGTCCCACATAGGACATAAAATTCACTCTATTTATGAAAATGTCCAGATTTGTCGTACAATAGTGTGACAATTCCCGAAAATACAAAAATAAACGCGGAATTCAACTCAATGCAAGTAATTTTAAAGCATTCCACTCTGTCTGTACTAATAAAGAGTTAGTTTTTACTTTCGGTGGGAGTGAAGAAGGAGAATTTTTTGAGTTTTTTTCGTGCTCGGAGGATTCTGAACCGATTGAGATTCCGCCAAAAAGCGTTTTTGAAGCAGTGATTCCTGATCAAAAATGACCATTTCACGTTTTTTCATGAAAATAGAATTTCACTCCCAATTCACTCTCTGTCTCGGCCAAAAGTCACTCTCTAAATTTTTCTGATGTGGCAACCCTGTTGCTAGTACCACGGGCCACCAGGGAAAAATCAACCTGAAAACTCACTCAACAACAAGAGCTGTAAGCTCATATGGCACTTGCATGTGTCAAGATGATTTGATTGATCAAAAGTAAGTTTCGACTTTGCGGTTGAGATGCGCGCTATAAGGGAACTGGAACTTCATTTGTAAGCAAAACCCTTGAGGCGAAACTGCTAATGGGCTGATGGGCATCACGAAAATGCATATATTGCTTAAAAGTATTTTTTTTACTTTGCGGTCAAGATTGGTACTTTAAGGAATAATCGGATTTGGGAAGTAGCAATTTCTAAGCAAATGTTGTTGAGTCTCCAATATTCCAGCGAAGTTTCATCGTCCTAGCACATATGGAAGTACCTTAACGCGCGATCACCGGAATCCCAGACCCCCCTCCCCCTCCTCCAACTCCACCCACAATAACCGGAGCCAATCCGGTTCTGTACATGATTAATCCAGAGCATCTGTTTGTCATTCCCACGAAGTTCGATCCAGATCACACCAGTCTAAGCGGGTCAAGTATTTTCCGCCCTCCCCCCGATAATTGCCGGATTCGGTCCGGAAATGAAAAAGGTCACAAGAGAAAAATGTCCTCTGTTTAATTATTAAATTTCACTCGAATCCGATCACCCGTTCCAAAGTTACGCATGACTCAATATTCCGGATTCCCCTCCCTCAACTCCCCCCCCCCCAAGATTATCATATCGAGGATTTTTTTTTATTCCAAGTCAGTTTGACCGGTCCCTGATATGCCTCCCAAGTTTCGTCGTGAAAATCCCCCCAAAAACAGAATTCCGGGATACCCCTCCCCCCCCCCCCTCAAGTGTCCGGATCCAGTCAAATTATGTAAAAGATTTACATGGACCAGATGTTTGTTCTTCCCAGCAAGTTTCCCTCCGATACCATCATTCTAACCGTTTCTCGAGATTTCCGGTCCATCCCCCCCCAGCTCCCCCGCGGTGCACGTAGCCAATCCGATTCAGCAAATGACTTACCTAGAGCATCTGTTTGTTCTTCCCACAAAGTTCCATCCCGATCCCTCCATTCTAAACGGGGCACGTATTTTCCGCCCCCCCCCCCAATAGTTGCCAGATCCGGTCCGGATATGAAAAAAATCATCGGAGAAATGTCCTCTGTTGAATTCTTAAATTTCACTCGAATCCGATCACCCATTCCAAAATTACGCATGACTGAAAATTTCGGATTCCCCTCCCTCCACTGCCCCCACCATTATCTGATCGACAAAATTTTTATTTTGAAGTCAGTTTGATTGGGTCCCTGATATGCCTGCCAAGTTTCATCGTGAATATCCCCAAAACCACCATCACCGGAATTCCGGCCCCCCCCCCCATAAGTGTCCGGATCAATTACAATGGTCTAAAGGACTTATCTAGAGCAGATGCTTGTTCTTCCCAGCAAGTTTCACTCCGATCCCTCCATTCTAACCGTTTCTTGAAATTTCCGGTCTCCCCCCCCCAACTCCCCCCTGGCTACCGAATCCGGTCAAGACCTTAACGGGACATTACAGATATATATTCTGTTCAGTTATGAAGTTTCATTACAATCCGATCATCCGTTCGAAAGTTACACACTTCTCAATTTCCCGGATTCCTCTGCGGATCCCCCTCCCTCCACTCCCCCACCATTATCTGATCGACAATATTTTTATTTTGAAGTCAGTTTGATTGGGTCCCTGATATGCCTGCCAAGTTTCATCGTGAAAATCCAAAAAACCACCATCACCGGAATTCCGGGACCCCCCCCCCCCCCATAAGTGTCCGGATCCAGTACAATGGTCTAAAGGACTTATCTAGAGCAGATGCTTGTTCTTCCCAGCAAGTTTCACTCCGATCCCTCCATTCTAACCGTTTCTTGAAATTTCTGGTCTCCCCCCCCCCCCCCAACTCCCCCCTGGCTACCGAATCCGGTCAAGACTTTAAACGGGACATTACAGATATATATTCTCTTCAGTTATGAAGTTTCATTACAATCCGATCATCCGTTCAAAAGTTACACACTTCTCAGTTTCCCGGATTCCCCTGCCCTCCACCCCCCCCCCCTCCCCCCCAAAAAATGGTCGGATCAGAAAAATGATTATTCCTAATTTTGTTTGGTCGGGTCTCTGATATGCCTGCCAAGTTTCATGGTCCTAGCGCAACTGTAAGTACCCTAACTCGAAAAAGTGTGACAAAATGCCCTAAATTTTCAAGTTTCCAGCGCCCCCACTTCCCCGCACATGGTCGGATCGGGAAACTGATTATTTCCAGATTAGTTTGGTCGGGTCCCTGATATTCCTGCCAAGTTTCATTGTCCTAGCTCATCTGGAAGTACCCTCACTCGAAAAAGTGTGACAAAATGCCCTAAATTTTCAAGTTTCCAGCGCCCCAACTCCCCCGCATATGGTCGGATCGGGAAACTTATTATTTCCAGGTTACTTTGGTCAGGTCCCTGATATTCCTGCCAAGTTTCATTGTCCTAGCTCATCTGGAAGTACCCTAACTCGAAAAAGTGTGACAAAATGCCCTAAATTTTCAAGTTTCGAGCGCCCCCACTCCCCCGCATACGGTCGGATCGGGAAACTGATTATTTCCAGGTTCGTTTGGTCGGGTCCCTGATATTCCTGCCAAGTTTCATTGTCCTAGCTCATCTAGAAGTACCCTAACTCAGAAAAAAGTGACAAAATGCCCTAAATTTGCAAGTTTCCAGCGCCCCGCACTCCCCCCCCCATATGGTCGGATCGGGAAACTGATTATTTTCAGGTTAGTTTGGTCGGGTCCCTGATATGCCTGCCAAGTTTCATTGTCCTAGCACATCTGGAAGTACCCTAACTCGGATATGTGGGACAAAAAACTCGGACCGACCGACAGACCGACAGACGGAATTGTGATCGGTATATGGCACTTGAGCCAGAGGCTGCAAGTGCCATAAAAACCCGGAGTTAGCCAGGGTAAACGAACTTATAAGAGTTGCGTTTTTGCAGAGACCATGGTATCTGTTACGACGGTAACTGGATCGGCAATTTGTAGTTTTTGCAGTTGCCGTGGTATCTGATATACGGTTGCTTTGCAAAACGACAATTGCCGAAATTGGGCTTTTCGAAGTCATCCCAAAAGAAAAACTGATAAAACCAGTAACATCACTAAGCCAAACTTCTTTCCCATCAATTTGACAAAAATTGATGAAAGTGAGATGACTTTTTCAGATGCCACGGTCAGTTACCACGGTCGGACCGTGGTATCTGAATATCTGATACCACGATAACTGCAAAAACGCCTTTTGATCCTGGTATCAGATTAAAAAACGCAACTAAGGCCAAACACCAACGAAAGCATTGCGATAATAATCAGAAGAATAAAACAAACATCACTTTCAAATTTTTTATGATTCACGCATTTCAGAATGAAGTTGGAGAGATTTGTTACAACCAGTAGGGTAAATAAAGACGTCATGAACTGATGACTGAAAAATCGGTTGATTGGTTTCATTGAATTTCATCAACTGAATTATACACAGACAAAATAGTTATCGCAACTCAGACAGTGCCAACTTTTGACGTTTAGGCCGGCGTGCCATTTGGCCAACCAAATTAACTCTCAAGACTCTGCCTCGAATGACCTAGAGGAGTGACAGCCGCTGAAAACCTTACTAACAAACCATTTCATTTCATTTCCCTAACTATTAGAACTATTATTCTAAAGGCGTATTCTCACTGTTCCCCGAAGACTCCACTTGAGGAGTCCCCGCGTTTTTTGTTTGTCCCGGGGGATTCACTCCCCGTATTCTCGCGAGTCCCCGCGGAAGTGGAATGCTCCGATTATCATCACAATCATCAAAAAGGACTCCCTTTCAGATTCGGACGGGAATCAGTTTTTGCTGGTGTTGGTGCAATATAAAATTAATTAAAAACAATCAGAATAAACTAAACCAAAAATAAAGTGGATCCAGACTAATTTCGTCAACTGCATCTTTTTTTTCGAACAAAATCCATTTTGGTAGCATTCCCCGTGTTCTCGCTGTTTCTGTAAGTGGAGTCCGCATGGAGTGACTCCCTCTATTCTCACCATTCCCGTCGATTCCCTGAGGAGTCCTCGGGGAACGGCGAGAATACGCCTTAAGTACTAGAATTATTTACTACTAATAACTATTTAAACACAGCTTGTAAGAATCCGACGAGGGGTCGCAAAGCCCATTTCATCCGATTGTGATTTTGCACACGATGCTTGAAAGGCATAGGCCTCCAAAGTAGGACATCGACGACAATAGTATTGCAGAACCTTTTACCGTGTAGTAGTTTGCCACCGAGTAGGCCTACTTTGGGCATTCACTATTTGACAATTTAAAACAAATTAAAGCTTGAAAGGGCTTCTCAGACTTCGTCGCATACTGCACAAGTTTTGTGCTTCTTGGGTTTTGGCAAGCTCATGGTGGCTTTGATATCAGTGTTGCCAAATTGTGACACTTTTGGTGCTTTTTGACACTTTTTCTTTGAAAGTGACACCTTTTTTGACGAATGTCACTTTTTAGGTCAGAAAAGCACTTTTTCATTTACTTTACTAAATTGACGGATCAACGCCATGAAAAAACTGCCAAAACATGTTACTTTACTTGGATTTTGTCCACAAAAACAGTTTAAAGCCTTAAATAAAGCTCATTTCCGATTAAATTTTGTTAGAAAACTGTGATGTGACAGTTAAGAAATGTTTTGAAAAATGTGGTTACAAGTTCAGTTATTTCAGATTATTCAGATTATTCGCATTTTGCGCTAAAAATCCGAGGTTTCAAAAAGCACCTTTTGTCAGCAACTGTGACACTGTTATGAGTCGAGGTCGAGGTGAGTCGAACCCTGTTTGATATATCTGATTACTGTTGACTAGTAGGTTCTTATTTGAAAAAATACAGAGGACTGTAAATAAGGAATCCCGAAGTTGCACAAAGACTAATTTTTGGAGAAGTCCTTTTAAAATAAACAAGAGCTGTAAGCTCATATGGCACTTGCATGTGTCAAGATGATTTGATTGATCAAGAGTAAGTTTCGACTTTGCGGTTGAGATGCGCGCTATAAGGGAGCTGGAACTTCATTTGTAAGCAAAACCCTTGAGGCAAAACTGCTAATGGGCTGATGGGCATCACGAAAATGCATATATTGCTTAAAAGTATTTTTTTTACTTTGCGGTCAAGATTGGTACTTTAAGGAATAATCGGATTTGGGAAGTAGCAATTTCTAAGCAAATGTTGTTGAGTCTCCAATATTCCAGCGAAGTTTCATCGTCCTAGCACATCAGGAAGTACCTTAACGCGCGATCACCGGAATCCCAGACCCCCCTCCCCCTCCTCCAACTCCACCCACAATAACCGGAGCCAATCCTGTTCTGTAAATGATTAATCCAGAGCATCTGTTTGTCATTCCCACGAAGTTCGATCCAGATCACACCAGTCTAAGCGGGTCAAGTATTTTCCGCCCTCCCCCCGATAATTGCCGGATTCGGTCCGGAAATGAAAAAGGTCACAAGAGAAAAATGTCCTCTGTTTAATTATTAAATTTCACTCGAATCCGATCACCCGTTCCAAAGTTACGCATGACTCAATATTCCGGATTCCCCTCCCTCAACTCCCCCCCCCCCCCCAAGATTATCATATCGTTTATTCAAACAATGTTTACGAGGACCCTTGCCAAAAAGGGCCGAAATATCGCTGATGAAGAATCGTAGCTGACGTACCCGTTGTAAACATTGTTTGAATAAATGTTTCAAAGTCAGCTTGGGCTCAAAGAATATTTATTATCATATCGAGGATTTTTTTTTTATTCCAAGTCAGTTTGACCGGGTCCCTGATATGCCTTCCAAGTTTCGTCGTGAAAATCCCCCAAAAACGGAATTCCGGGAGACCCCTCCCCCCCCCCCCCCCCCCCCCCCCCCCTCAAGTGTCCGGATCCAGTCAAATTATGTAAAAGATTTATATGGACCAGATGTTCGTTCTTCCCAGCAAGTTTCACTCCGATACCATCATTCTAACCGTTTCTCGAGATTTCCGGTCCACCCCCCCCCACCCCCCCCCACCCCACCCAGCTCCCCCGCGGTGCACGTAGCCAATCCGATTCAGCAAATGACTTACCTAGAGCATCTGTTTGTTCTTCCCACAAAGTTCCATCCCGATCCCTCCATTCTAAACGGGGCACGTATTCCCCCCCCCCCCCCCCAATAGTTGCCGGATCCGGTCCGGATATGAAAAAAATCATCGGAGAAATGTCCTCTGTTGAATTCTTAAATTTCACTCGAATCCGATCAACCATTCCAAAATTACGCATGACTGAAAATTTCGGATTCCCCTCCCTCCACTCCCCCCACCATTATCTGATCGACAAAATTTTTATTTTGAAGTCAGTTTGATTGGGTCCCTGATATGCCTGTCAAGTTTCATCGTGAAAATCCCCAAAACCACCATCACCGGAATTCCGGGACCC
Organism: Branchinecta sandiegonensis; assembly: GCA_030848855.1. Taxonomy (NCBI): domain Eukaryota; kingdom Metazoa; phylum Arthropoda; class Branchiopoda; order Anostraca; family Branchinectidae; genus Branchinecta; species Branchinecta sandiegonensis. The sequence continues at coordinate 2,843,296 of JAUPMV010000009.1, forward strand.
CCCCCCCCCCCCCCGTAAGTGTCCGGATCAAGTACAATGGCCTAAAGGACTTATCTAGAGCAGATGCTTGTTCTTCCCAGCAAGTTTCACTCCGATCCCTCCATTCTAACCGTTTCTTGAAATTTCCGGTCTCCCCCCCCCCCCAACTCCCCCCTGGCTACCGAATCCGGTCAAGACTTTAAACAGGACATTACAGATATATATTCTGTTCAGTTATGAAGTTTCATTACAATCCGATCATCCGTTCGAAAGTTACACACTTCTCAGTTTCCCGGATTCCCCTGCCCTCCCCCCCCCCCCAAAATGGTCGGATCAGAAAACTGATTATTCCTAATTTTGTTTGGTCGGGTCTCTGATATGCCTGCCAAGTTTCATGGTCCTAGCACAACTGGAAGTACCCTAACTCGAAAAAGTGTGACAAAATGCCCTAAATTTTCAAGTTTCCAGCGCCCCGCACTCCCCCCCATATGGTCGGATCGGGAAACTGATTATTTCCAGGTTAGTTTGGTCGGGTCCGTGATATTCCTGCCAAGTTTCATTGTCCTAGCTCATCTGGAAGTACCCTCACTCGAAAAAGTGTGACAAAATGCCCTAAATTTTCAAGTTTCCAGCGCCCCAGCTCCCCCGCATATGGTCGGATCGGGAAACTTATTATTTCCAGGTTACTTTGGTCAGGTCCCTGATATTCCTGCCAAGTTTCATTGTCCTAGCTCATCTGGAAGTACCCTAACTCGAAAAAGTGTGACAAAATGCCCTAAATTTTCAAGTTTCGAGCGCCCCCACTCCCCCGCATATGGTCGGATCGGGAAACTGATTATTTCCAGGTTCGTTTGGTCGGGTCCCTGATATTCCTGCCAAGTTTCATTGTCCTAGCTCATCTAGAAGTACCCTAACTCAGAAAAAAAGTGACAAAATGCCCTAAATTTGCAAGTTTCCAGCGCCCCGCACTCCCCCCCATATGGTCGGATCGGGAAACTGATTATTTCCAGGTTAGTTTGGTCGGGTCCCTGATATGCCTGCCAAGTTTCATTGTCCTAGCACATCTGGAAGTACCCTAACTCGGATATGTGGGACAAAAAAACTCGGACCGACCGACAGACCGACAGACGGAATTGTGATCGGTATATGGCACTTGAGCCAGAGGCTGCAAGTGCCATAAAAACAAGTGGGGATTTTGTTTTGAAGTTAAGTACCAGGAATTGAAAATGTGGACGGACGTGTAGGGTACTTTAGCGCCACAGAGGTGGGCCCAGCCGAAAAATATAGATTCCTTGCAATCGCGGGGTTGGGACTGTGGACATACTAGTTGCGTTTTTGCCGATACCACGGTCTAATGTCGTTCTTGCAGTTATCGCGGTATCTGATACCACGGTCAAAGGCGTTTTTGCAGTTATCTTGGTATCTGGCCAGTTATCGTGGTATCTGAAAAAGTCATCTCACTTTCATAATTTTTGTCAAATTGGTGAGAAAGAAGTTTGGCGCTTAGTGATGTGACTAAATAGTTGCGTTTTTGCAGATACCATGGTATCTGTTACCACGGTAACTGGATTTGCAATTAGTCGTTTTTGCAGTAACCGTGGTATCTGATATACTGTTGCTCTGCAAAAACGACAATTGCGAAATTGCGCTTTTCAAATTCATCCCAAAAGAAAAACTGATATTCAGCCACATTCAGTGCCAAACTTCTTTCCCACCAATTTGACAAAAACTGATGACAGTGAGATGACTTTTTCAAATACTACGATCAGTGACTACGGTCGGGCCGTGGTATCTGAATATCACATACCACGATAACTGCAAAAACGCCTTTTGACCGTGGTATCAGATACCATGGTATCTGCAAAAACGCAACTAATTCTTTTTTAAAGTTTCTAAAGTTTTTGTTTCGGGATGACTTCGAAAAACACAATTTCGGCAACTGTCGCTTTTGCAGAGCAACCGTATATCAGATACCACGGTTACTGCAAAAACGACTAATTCCACATCCAGTTACCGTGGTAACAGATACCATGGTATCTGAAAAATGCAATTATAGATTCCTTGCAATCGCGGGTTTGGACTGTGGACATCTTGTTTTTCAAAAGTCTGATATATTCGCTACAGATGAGGACCAAGAAAGACCACTGAAAATGGAAGTTTTGTGACGCCTAGAGTGTTTTAACGTTCATTGGAAGGTGTTCCTTTTCAATTCTTGTCGACCAACAGTAAGGGGGCCTGGGACTCGACACATTTTCCAACAGGGTGAGTGTACTAACCATTCTGAAGAAACCGTAGTTGCTCGTGCAGGGCTTCATTACTGGTCATAGCGGCGCCCATGATAACGTCAGAATGACCGTTCATGTACTTCGTGAGGGAGTGCATGACGATGTCTGCTCCCAGTTCCAACGGGCGCTATAACAGAAAAAAAAAAGATTTTACTTCAGATACAAAAAGACCGTCATCTCTAGACCGTCATCTCCGAACGTCATACTACAGCGAATAGTGAGAAATAAAGAAAAATCCCTTAACACAACTCAAATAATGAAGTGTATTCAGTTAAATTATACAAAAATAAGTTGGCTTTTCAGTTAAAATTCACGGATTTTCCTTAGGCACACGAGTTAAATAACAATATATTGCATTTTATTAATACTGTGCGGAGATGGGTGTAGTACCCGGGTTTTTTTTTTCACAAGGGGGGGGGGGGGCGTTGGTACCCGGGGGGGGGGGGGGGGCGGGGGGGTCGTTAGTGTTTTTGGTGGGGGGTTATGTCTAGAGTGGGGGGGATCCATTTTAAACATTATTTGCATAAATACAAAATAAATAATTATAAATATGTTATTCAAATAGGGATTCAAATTATGACTCTTACTTCTACTAATCTACTACTAATAATCCAACTGCCAATATAGAGACCAAGACGAACGCAAAAGCAAAGAATTAAAAAGAAAGAAAAAACAAGAAGAGGACATTTGGCATTTGAAAGTTAGCGCTGATTAAGTATTTCCAAAGGATTTAATCATTTGCGTTTTTCTATTTACTTAAGTGCACTTTGCACAAACGAAGGTGGTTTCGATATCCTAGGCAAATGAAACATGCTGTGGAATATTTATGAGCTAAGATAAGGACTATATTCTTTTGTTGCATTGTTTACCTTAGGTTTTACGGGCTTCGCAACTAAAAAAACCAACCAAACAAAAAACTCAGTCATATGGGCTATGTTAGATGACTGAATAGGGCTTTACTGTTTTGTTTTCTGTTTTTATTCTCTTTCAATTCAGGGATATAATATGGAGAAGAAAAGCAAACACTTAAAAATTTAGTCTTTCCGTCTGGTTTTTATCCTATCCAGTAATATGCTTACCTGGAAATATGAGGACATGAAGGTGTTGTCTACAACAAGAATAGCCCCCTTGGCATGCGCGATCTCTGCGATCTTGGCGATATCCACCACTTTCATCAGTGGATTTGTAGGGGTCTCGATCCAAACAAGCTGAAAAAAAAACTCGTTAGGATTCTAACATTGGTTCGAAGTGAAAATTCCACTCAAGCATTCTTGGCATTTTTAATTGTCTTTTACAGCCTCTAACTGCAGTGGCGAGAAAAAACTGAGACCCTTTACAAATAGTGAACTGAAAGACAAAAATGCTCCTTAAGAGTTCATCTTCATCTCCTCAGTATTCATCTATGAATACAAATCTTGATGTGATCTGTACAAATTTCTCTGAATATTATGATGAACCACAAGATCTTCCCCCACTTGGCGGGAATTACCATTACATGTTAAAGTGGTCCCCTCTACCGTCGCACAAAATTGAATATGTAATCGACCTCTCTCAGATTTTTTTAAGTTAGCCTTTTCCTGCCAAATTTAACTATTTCCATCCAGATCCTTGCTTTTAACGTTTAGAAATCCCAGTCCTAAAACTGGCTTAAAACCCCTGTCAAATGAGAATCTCAGACAGAGGTCTTCTTGGTTTTGGTGATTGGATTTCTTCGGAGTCCTGGATCAATGAACGCCATTTCAAGTGATGAAAAAGGCAGAAAAAAACTCCGACAAAAATATGAAGAATTTTTTCCTGAAAAAACGTTTAAACGTTGCAACATTGACCGTCCTTTTATCACGCAAGAAATCAAAGACCTAATCCGTTACAAGATACAACTTCTGAGGAATGGTAAAGAGAACAAGCTAATAAAGTCAGAAATAAAATTCGAAAGATGACTAGAAAGGCTACCTCCGATTATTATAATAAAAAAAAATCATAGTTTATTTGAATTAAATGGTAGTACATGGTACCAGGGACCCATAAATTTCCTGTAATGACTCGCCATTCAGGGGGCTTGTCATTTCCTATGCTTCTATGTTGCTATGTTGCCCGATCCTCACCTAGTTTCCAAAAATTCCGCTTGGGTCGAATCTGCGTTCTTGCTCAGATGGACAAAATTTGTTGGGACTACTCAGCATGCCACCAGGTACCTAAGCTAGGACAAAAGATCCAGGATACTCTTCCATTACAGAGAAATATTCCTAGTTGAGAACAACAGCTGCGAAAAATTTTGTCTATCTGGATAGCCGGGTATTTTATCCCCGTGGGTATTTCTCGAACTATCTGACGCTCGGTCAAGAGCGCATCAGAAATCTCTTATTGACAAGCCCCCTGAATGGCGAGTCATTACAGGAATTTATGGGTCCCTGATGGTACAAAGAAATTAAGCGAATGTCTGGGAATTGTGTGTTTCATCGCACTATCTCCAGTTACTGTTAAGTTAAAAACATTAAAAAATAGGCAATCTGGGCCCAATTGCCCTGAACCATGTGGGAGTGGGGTCCGGGACAAGCAGAAAGCAAAAAGAGAGCCTAATGCTCACAAGCCTGCCAAGTTTCAACTTGATATCTGTTGATTCCTGTCTCGAACTTTACTCTTGGGCAATCTGAGCCTAGTTACCCATGAACGGGGTAGGTGGGAAGGTGCACCTTTAAATGACACCTGAACAATGAAACCATACTTGAACACACCATGGAGAATGCATTTACAGACATGGCCGCGGAGATCATTCTTCTCCTGAGCGTGACGTTTTCAAAATACGGATGTTCGTTTCCAGAGGTTTGCACATGCAGACTCCAAGACAAAAAGCGCAATTCATTCAAATCTTGTACAGCGCTGGCGGGATCATATTGGAATTTCTTCTAGATATACGTTTAGGCTTAACTGGTTAAAAAAAATTCCAGAAGAAGGGTTGATTGGAGACATTTGTTCATTTCTAAAACTGTTCGGTATTGAAATAAGGACAGATGCAAAATGGAGCAAAAATCATAGCTTGGAAACACTATCTCGTATTTGGATTGGGTTTTCTGCAGGCAATGTTAACGGAAGTCATACAGATGGGGATGATACTTGGCACTCTTCATTCAGGTGTCCTTTAAAACTAACTTCCGAGCCGTAGGATCTGCAAGTACAAGGAACTTCTTCCTTCCTATGTCCAGCTCTGGTCAAGTTAGGGTGTGGGGGTGCGACACCCAAAAGGCAAAACTAGACCCCAAAACTCGGAAGTGTACGAAGTTTAAACTTTACACCTGCACTGGTTCACGAGTTATGAGCTCCACAAAAACAAGACCAAAGGTGTCGATGGGATCCCAAAACTCTAATATTTGGTTCGGACAATAGGGTCTTGTCTTCACCAGATCCAGTCTTCGCCAGGCTAATCATCAGAGAAAACCAAGTTCAGATATACCTCTATAAGCCATATCTATTTTGACGATACTGACCGAGACTTCCTGCTTTACTTTTGTCCAAGTTTCCGGTTTCGCCCGAATTCCGAGCAAACAACTAGTCCAGCAAAAACAGAAAATTCAGAAACAAATCCAGCGTCGAATCCCTATAAAGAACATCTAATCAACTTTGAATAAAAGTTCGACTTAAAAAAAAATCCGACGAACCGGATTCCGGACTAATTACATGTCCGGTAAAAAATGATTGTAATATACAGACTCAGCCTCTCTTCTTACCCCTTAATCTGTCATCTAATCAAACTTTTCCTTTTAACAAATTTTCCGGCTTTGGTCGGATTCCGGGCGAACTAGTTGTCCGGCGAGAAAATGGTTTTCACCATAGTGTTCAGTATGTCTTTTTACCCCTAAAGCAAACATTTAATCAACTTCAAATGAAACTTTTACTTTTAACCAACTTTCCGGTTTTTGCCGGATTCCGGACGAACTACTTGTTCGGCGAGAAAATGGTTTTCACCATCGTGTTCACCATGTCTTCTTACCCCATAATCCACTATCACATTAGCTGTTTAAAAATAGTTTGTTTGTCCCTTAATTTGAACCCCCTCCCCCACCCCTAAATGTAGGGCTACAGAGCCCATCTACGAAATTGACCTTACCCTTGACCCAAACAATCCTCACACCAAGTTTCATCAAAATATCTCATTCCCTTCGAGAGTTATAGTGCGTACAGACGGACAGACGGACAACTTTTGCGATGTCATAGGTATCCCTCCACTTACGTTTTGGGATCCCAAAAACAGCGAAAACCGAAAGCTGCTACAGCGCTTGCAATGGTGGATTGCTCCAAGGAACACTCTACTAAAAACAAACGTATACGGTGACCACTGAGACAGCGAAAGAGTTCCTCCCTTCCAACAATAGTGACTATTAGTTACTATTTGCGTTCCATCCTAACGAAAAGCTACCACGCTGACCGTTCCAACCTTCTCGAAATAGTAACTAACAGTAAATATTTGCTTACCATGCTCGGAAGCGTAGTAAGCGTGGTAACTACGCACCTCTTTAACTCGATTGGTCGGATTCTCCCGTGGCATAATTCTGCTGGAAAGTAGAAAAATCGTTCCAGCCTTGAAGGCAAAACGCCAGAATTCGTGACGTCATGCGTAGTAACTACGGTAAGTAGGGTGGAACACGTTCACCGTAATTAGTTCCTAACTATTCGCGTAAAATCGACGATATGCATCTCCTCTGGGCGGACGAAAGTTCAAACCAGAAAGTCAGAAGCACAAACCAAACACACATCCAAATCAAAACAAGTAAAACTCTACTTAGCGGAAGGCATGCAAAATATGTATACCAATTACAGAAAGTCAAGAGCTGGTAAAGAGGCCTGATAAAATAAAAAAAAGACTACCTTTGTGTTCGGCTGTATGGCATTCTCTACATTTGACGGCACTGCAGCATCTACAAATGTAGTAGTGATGCCCAGACGTTCAGCAACTTTGCGGAGGTATCTATTAGTACCACCATACAAGTCATCCATCGAGACGATGTGGTCACCAGCGTTGAGCGTCTGTGTAATGGTTGTAGTTGCAGCAAGTCCAGACGCAAACGTTAGAGCTGAAATAAATTTTATATCCACAATAAATACGACATACAGGCAGGGGCGTCACAAGGCAAGGGGGGGTCAGGACCCCCCCCCCCCCACCTTTTTGGGATTCGGTAAAATTTTCGGCCTACTAAAATTGTTCGGTAGCAGAACTATTCGGTATATTTACGGGGATTCGGTAGTTATACCGAATCCCAAATAGGCTCTCTCTACAAATCTATTCGGTATAATTTCGGTGCCAGAACTGTTCGGTATATTTATAGAGATTCGGTATTTACACAGAATCCCGAATAAGCTATCGGTCCAAATTGTCCGGTATCATGATCGGGATTCGGTAATTGATTCGGTCTAATTTTCAGGATTCGGTAGTTACCACGAATCCCGACTTTTGTTCCAGTTTCGACGAAATTATACAGAATACGAATATTATTCGGTATTCTTTCGATACCAAAACAATTCGGTATAATAGCCGGGATATGGTAATTAGGCTATACAGAATCCCGAACATGCTATCGGTCTAAACTTATTCGGTATAATAACTGGGATTTGGTAATTTATTCGGTAAAATTGCAAGGATTCGAGATTACCACGAACCTCGAAACTCGGAAGAGGTCGAGTGAAGCACTGATCGCAGACAAAAGGACTAATTTATGATTTCATCGATAGTCCTTACGTATATTCTGGATCCGAAAAAGAAGATCGAGTCATAAATGTTTCGAAAATTCCACCTGCGGCGCTTTTCGTAATATTCTCTATCTTGTGGAAGGGCGCGTCATTTGACAGGGGTTTTAAGCCAGTTTTAGGATTGGGATTTCGAAACGTTGAAAGCTAGAATCTGGATGGAAATAAATAAATTTGGCAGGAAAAAGCTAACTTTAAAAAAATCTCGCCTGCGGCGCTCGCTTTATGTCATCGTGTGCAGTATTGACTAGTCTACAGTAGCTGCTGCTGCCGGAACGTCGCTCCATCCGTTTTCTGGAACTTCTTAGAGCCTCGGTATTTAATTCACGGTAAATGAAAGAATTCGAAAGAGAAGCAGTTAAATCTTAGCCTACAGGAAACAAAAACTGATTTCAAAAAATTTTGCCTGCGGCGCTCGTTTTAATTTTCTTTTGAGATTAATAAATAGAAGCAGTTACGTGCAATCGCGCCCGGCAATATATTCTCCAAGTGGCTTCGCCGAAACGCAGCCTAATAGTTGGCCTATCGTCTTTCATGCTGCCCTTTAATGTTACTCTTCCTACGCAATCCTTTCTTTTCCACAACTTAAAGCTCGAATTATCTGTTTCTAGGATTCGGTAAAATTATTCGGTAAAAAATTTGACTCTGCACCCCCCCCCCAACGAAAATGTACTTGCGCCGCCCCTGCCTACAGGTATCAGCTATGCTGAAGCGTTTATCATTTTACAGACATATTTGTGCTAACTAATCACAACCTTTATTTTATCAATAAACCCAAGACGCATTTTATTCGTTTCTAGCCCATTCCTCACAACCAGTCCTGTTTCACTTTGATGTCGTTCATTTCAGCCCTGTTACAGTGAGGACAGGACCAGGGGGGCATTGGGGGGGGGGGGTCCACTGCTACCTTTCCGAGGGGCCCGCACACACTCATGAAAAAGAATGGCAAGAAAGAGGGACAATGGCCGAGAGGTGCATTCTCTCAACGGGACTAAAAACTTGCTATAATCAGATTTTGATTCTCCCTTACTTAGGCTTAGGTCTTCCCGCGCCTGGTGGCGCATAAGGCGACAACTTCTGACCTCCACGTGGCTCTACCTTGGGCAGAATTCCACAGTTCGGTCATCGTGGTCCGACCTGACTTGGCTTCCTTCTCGAAGTTTCTGCCAAGAGTGGAGCGCTGCCTACCCTTTGCACGCAGGTCAGAAGGTTTCCAGCACCAAGCGTCGTTGGGAAGTCCCCCTCAGCCATCCGCACCATGTGCCCCCAGTATCTCCATCTTCTCTCCATCAGAACATCTGTCACCAAGCGTTGCTCAGTTATAGCACGAACCCATCGGTCACTTTATCTGACCAATGGATTCTGGGGTTACGCCTGAGACAAATGTTCTCAAAGCCCAAGATTCCTTTTTGAAGGGCTGATGTAAGGTTCCAAGTTTCGAATCCATAAAGTAGTAAAGTAGTATCGCATTACTGCTCCCAGTTCTGTCCAACGCAAGTAGGAGTCCATTCTAAAACTTCAATAAACCAACGCACTAAAGCCAACAGATCTGACAAATAAACGATGTTTCTACGTACTGAGAGTAATCTTTATCCTCGTATCTTTAGTAAGTAAATACTGCTTAAGTTTTCCTGTGCCACAAATCAGTAAGTCATTACAGAACCATAATAGCTTAAAACCAAAACCTACCATACTTCGCACTCTCCAACGACGCAAGACAAGCTTCCAGTACATTCCTTGTTGGGTTCCCACTTCTACCATACTCAAATCCCTGAAATAAGAAATTCATGAATAGCTACAAACTTTTCATACAGTCTTTTGTATTCTAGTCTTATATGAGTCCTGGTTTTAAACTTTCTAACCTTCTGGTATACACGAATGGACAACCAATAAATGCACTGATAGATAAGATACTGGACGCATTACATATCTCCAGACTTCCACAGCAAAGAGTGAATACCGTTCTTGCTTGAGTTAAAAAGTAGTCCTTCAGGAGATATTTATGTAGGCCCTATATTTCAACTGGCATCTTTTTTTTTTTTTTTTTTTTTTTTTTTTTTTTTTTTTTTTACCTGTTAGTTATCTTTTTACTGGATAGCCGTGCGGCAGACAATGCAATCCGACAATATTCTGAAAAGGCACCTTGAGCCGAGGGGATATGCACTGGTGCTTCGATCCTGTTGTACAAAGTGTCGGGTGTCTCCGTGTCTTCCCCTCACCATGAATGTAACATTAACCCAACAACGTACTTCTTCTTAAGAGGGGGTGACGACAATTCTTTACCCTTCCTCCTTGTTTCCCGTACGTAAGAATAAGAAGGCTATCGAACGGTGACACTCAGAATCTTGATGTCCTCGTAGGGCTTGTCAGTTTTAGGGTGTACTTTGGCCTGCGATATGGCCTGAACGACCTCCATTCCTTTCGTGACTCGGCCAAACACCGTGTGCTTGTTGTCAAGCCAAGGTGTCGGTATTACGGTGATAAAAAATTGCGATCCGTTCGAATTCGGCCCTGCGTTGGCCATGCTCACTGTGTAGGGTCGGTCGTGTCTGAGTGAGGGATGGAATTCGTCTTCAAATTCGCCACCCCAAATACTATCACCGCCGGTTCCGGTACCTAAAGGGTCACCAGTCTGGATCATAAACTGTTTGATTATCCTGTGGAATATATGTCCGTTATAGTAACCATTTTTAGCATGCACGCAGAAATTTTCCACTGACTTAGGGCACTCTTTTCCAAACTTTGATGTATTTCTATGTCAGCACCATTGCTTCCAACTATAACACAATGCACAAAGCATCAACAAGATACAATATGTTCTTGCCAACAGAGCTTGTTGTTGAAAAATAAATACAATATAGCTCAAACTTCTACCAGCAAAAGGTTGGGCAGTAGAAACAGAAGCTTAAAACACTTCTAGGAGCATACGTTGGGCAGTAGATGTAGAAACTTAAAACACAGAAGACATTACTTAAAAAAAAAAAAAAAAATCTTTAATCATTCGTTAATTCCATGTTATCTTTGTACAAAAATAGTGGTGGATCGTGTCACATGGTCAACATAGTCATAAATAATCACATATATATTACAATTTTAAAATACAATCCGATAACAAACAAAATTAGGGGCATTTCAGTTTAAATTCAGAATTCCGATCCGTTAAAATACTTCACAAAATAGGGAACACATGACTTGAGATAACGCTCCGTAGATTTTACGTGCGGTTTCATCAGTTGTATCTTTGGTGCGTCTGTGCTACAGGCTGACCTAACTTGCAGATTCGTAGTCACAGGGGGTAAAATGGACCGGTGCACATCCGGGGCCAGACATTTTTTGCCAAATTTCACTAGGAGCTCGTGTCTCCTACCAGAAAGGGTTTGCAGACAGGCTTTCTTCCTAGGACTCGTATTTCTGTCCAAGAATGATACAGCAAGCTCTTCTGAATCCCTTCCAACTTCTCAGTTTGCTGAACTCTGAGTCCAGCGTGCCACACGGCACAGGCGTACTCTATCACAGGTCTGGCTGGTGACAAGATCCCCTGTAGAGAGACCAAATCTTTTGATACTTGCAAAGGATTTGAGCAGAAATGACCCTTTTTTACAAGGTTTTTTACATGATCATCCCATTTGAGGTTTGGCAACGGAGCCAAAGTTGCCCTATTCTGGAAGAGAGTACCAACAACTGCAACGACCCCTCACTGGGAAGTAAGGGTACCAAACCCTTGTCACGCAACAACAGATCCCCCAGGGAGAGAAAGGTCGAAACAAACTACAGCAGTGTCCTCTATGCTGCCTATTTGCGCATGTTACCGTGAATAGTGTGGGGGAGGGACTGATGGGAAAGTGCGGGCGATGGGAGATGCAGGGAATCATTAAAAAATCGCGAAATTTTTAAACAAATTTTGAACAGCATCAGATTCCTTTTAGTAATAGTGATATTAGTGATGCCCAGATTTACGCAGAGCTGGCCACAAGGAATTGTGTCTGGTCTTCGAGGGGAGGAGGAGTTTGTTTGGTGAAGTTAATTCTTAGGGCGACGCTTTTTTCTTCACTTATGCCTAGCTTCATCTGGTCAGTCATAGGCCAGCTGCTTGGTTACCTCTTCCAGCGAGTTACCCGGATCTTTCAGTGTGGCGAAAGAGCGGGCACGACTAGCGTTAGGTCGTCTGCAAACTTAGCTCTGTAAATAAAGTTCACCATAAGCTTATTGACAGCAATAGTAAAGGCCAGAGGACATAAGCGACTACCTTGAGGTGCTCCGTATGGTATTGACAGGGGTTCAGATATATTATCTTTACACAACTGCACGCACTGCTGACGACCCATAAGAAAGCTCGCAAGCATTCGAACGATGAATTTTCTGGCTCCCGTTGTGGTTGCTTTAACTAATGACGGTTTGGTGGTCAAGATAGTCGAATCCCTTTATTAGATCAGCGATTAGTACGTCAATAAAGTGGCTCGGTTCTAGGAGATGTAGAAGTATTCCATCCAACACACGGACCAGGTAGTGTACAGTGCTGTGTCCAGGTCGAAACCCGAACTGACGAGCATCGATGATGTCTTCAATATCGCTGAAGAGTAGAGCCATTCCAAAAGAAAGCCTTCGAATAATTTGGCGAACACGGGAGTTTTTTATATCGGTCTAAGGTCTTTGACTGAAGATGCTGTTCCCTTTTTCGGTATAGGTGTGATGAAAGCGGTTTCCCAGACGTCGGGAAAGACTCCTTGTACGAGGCACACGTTCAGAATAGCGGTGAGGGGAAGAGCAAGTTCTCCGGCGCAGATAGGAATCAGACTAGTTACACACAAACACATCGAAATCAACGTAACTCAGCCCTGAAAGGGATACAATTCCTAAAAAGGCTCGCGGGTATGAAATCGGGGTCATCAACCGGAGCACTTCTTCAATTCTACGTGACTTAAAAAAGACCGAAACTGGAATACGGAATGCAAAAACATGCGCAATACCCACTAGGACACACTGAAACAACCCAGAATGTCGCCTTACGCATAGTACTTGGTTTGCATAAGCACACACCATCAGCAAAAATCCAAGGAATTGCGGGTATACCCACACTCCGTGAAAGGATCAAATATCAACGCATCACATACTCTACCCAAAATACAAGCGTATGGAAGGGAGCACATTATGTGCGAAAGCATCCTGTCAAACCCGACAGTCAGAGGAAATTCCAGAAGCTCGTGGAGCGAGTTCACCAGAGATGTCCCAATATGGAGAGAAGACTTCCTAAAAGCTTGCCCATTTGCAGATACACCACCATGGAAAATGGCCCCACCAGAAGTTAACCTACAGTTGATCGAGCTGGACAAATCCATGTATTCGGACGAGACAATCCCCCAATTATTCAAAACAAAAAGGTTTACTGAGTATCCTGAACACCTGGAAATCTACACCGATGGCTCAGTAAAGGGCAAGAAGGCAGGGGCAGCATCATACATCCCCAAATATAACCTGGAAATTTCAACTGTACTCCGAGAAGGATCGTCGATTCCGACCGCAGAACTTACAGTTATATCCAAGGCACTGGAAGTCATGGTGAAGAAGCCACCAAAGTCAAAGAAAATAGTAATTCTGTCAGACTACAGTTCATTCCTTCACCTCATTAACAAAGTGAGCAAGCCGTGACAGATGCAGATCTCAAACACATCAAAACACTGTTGAAAGCTCAGAGACATGAATGTTCAAGTGAAGTTTCAGAATATCCCAAGCCACAATAGTATAACAGGCAATGCCGTTGCAGCTGAACTAGCCAATAAAGCTGAGGATGTGAATCGACCGCCGTCAACCAGCCACCTTCGCAAGTTCATGATGAGGGATACCCTTAGATCGAGAGCCCCAGCACAAACCAGGAAGACTATACCCTCACCATTCAAAGACAAACAGAACACCGTACTGTACTACAGACTCAGGACTGAGTCAATACTTCTCAACAAAACAGACAAAACATTGCAACGAGTGAACACGTTTACCTTGTTCTCTCTGTGTAAACTGGTTTGCGTGATTGGATTATCTTGATTTCTCCGACGGCTTTCGAGCCGTATACATTTTCTTGGATAATGAGTGAAGGCGAAGAGGATGAGCCCAGAAGGGAAATATTGGTGAATGACATTTTACTCTTTGTTTCCCATCAAATTGACTGTACGCCGAACGATGTTTTAACGAAGCTTTGCTGCGATTTCTACGAAACAGACGATATTTTGAAGGCAAAACAATGCCTCGTTGATTCTTTAAGCAGCGATGTTACTGATCTGCTCAGTGGCAGTAAGCAGACTACTGAGATAGCGTGATCGACGATCGCCTAGTAAGGCATTGGAGGACATTATCCTTATTCTTCACCAGGTTAACAGACAAGATTTGCCTGTATTTGCGACCTCCACTTTATCGAACTTTCCTCCGACGGACTTTCGCAACTTCGACCTGGTGTCTGTAATGGCGTCTTATAGTCTGCTCCGACAAGAAACTGAAACTCTACGATCTACCATCTCGACCATACAATCTAATATGAGGGCGATTCTGGCGGTCTGGAAAGCTCCGCGAGCTTATGCGCCAGCTGTTCTTGCGACTTCGGCTAAAAGTCGCTTCGCTTTCCAAAGCTGTTCTCGCGCTCCGCTAGTTTCCGCCAGCACTTGGAAAGCGAATCCACTTCGCGAGTGGAAAGTGATTTTGGCAAGTCAGCGAGAAGTTGTACAGGTGCAACTGAGGCTCAGCGACTTTTTGCTTGTTCTTGCGCTCGGCGGATTCTCGCTTTGCTTTTCGGAAAGCGAATCCAAGAGATCGCCAGAATCGCCCTATGGTCACGAGAGGAGACCAGCCGGGTAGTTCACCTCCTGTTCTTCCGCCGCCGGATATTCCGTCCACCACTCGTGCTCTGGCCCCTCGCTCAGCTAATGTTCAGCCTGGTATGGCGGCCCAGTCTGCCGTACCTGCTTTATTGGCCCCTGTTCCCGAGTCGGCCAGCAGTGTTGACCTAACCGTGGTTGGGCCTAGGGGTATTGATAGGCCTTCATTTGCGGCAGTTGCTGCTACCTCGGCTGCTACTAATAATTCTCGACCTGTACACCGGCGATCTGCACACCACACTACCAAGAAACTTCCTATGAACGTTGTCGTCGGAAAGTCACTCAATCGAAATGGGCCTTCGCAGTGTAATAAACCCCCTAAAAGAGCTCACTTGTTTGTCACGCGTCTGGCAAGTGCTACCCGCCCGAACACGATTATTAAAGTTCTAGGAGCTAAACTGAAGTGCAAAGTCGAGTGTGAGTTGCTTCAAAGCAAACACGATTCCTACGCATCGTTCCATGTGACCTTTCCTCTTGTTAAGCTTGAGGAAGCCATGCTTCTCGAAATTTGGCCTGCCGGCGTGCTAATTAGACGGTACATTCTCACGCCGTCTTGTGATGCCAATCCCGCTAGTCAGCAGGGGTCCACAACTCAAGAGTCCTAATGAACCTGAGAGTTGTGTCGTTCAATTGCCATTCATTAAAGAGGAATATTGATTGTGTTCGCGAGCTGTGCTTAAATCATGATTTGGTTTTTCTTCAAGAAACGTGGTTACTACAACACGAAATTATCTCCACGCTTAGTGATATTAATCCAGATTTCAATTTTTTTGGAACCACCTCGGTGGATTCGAGCGCTGGAATTCTCTCAGGTAGGCCGTACGGTGGCCTGGCTGTGTTATGGAGAAAGGGGTTAAGTGACAAATTGTCAGTTGTTGATTGTGATGACGTGAGATTGCTGGGAGTTAAACTACATACCTCTAGAGGTATTGTCCTATTTATAAACGTGTACATGCCCACGTGGCATTCTGATAATGTGCCGGATTTTTTGTTATGTTTAGGTCGTATTAGAGGTATAGCTGAAGTTTCTGATTATGCTCATCTGTGTGTCCTTGGGGACTGGAATGCGGATTTTCTGGATGGAAGGCGAACAGTTTTTACGGATGAGTTGGACGTTTTTTGTGCGTCTTTCAATCTAACGATGGCGGATGCGTTCCTTCTCCCCAGCTGCACTTTTACTTACATGGCAATTTATCGCGGTAACCCAGTTATGTCTTGGCTAGACCATGTTAGTGTCACAAGAAATTAATTCTAGTTCGTCAGAGTTGCAAGTTCTGTATAATGTTGTCGGATCTGATCACCTTCCCTTGTCATTTTTGATAAGAGACTTTTCTGTCTCGACTGCGGGTGTCATTTCACAGCCTGAGACTACTTCGCCTGTGCTTGATTGGTCCGCAGCCTCTTTACAAAACTTGGCGGATTATTCTGATGCCGTTGGGGTTAAACTGGGAGCTAGCACTGCTCGGCTAGGCACTCTATCTATGTGTAATAACCATCAGTGTACGAACCGTCACACATTTCTGAAATTGATAGTTTGTATTTATTGGTATGCTATGCTCTTTCGGTGTGTGCCGTGAAGTGTGTCCCGGGAATACCTAAACGTAAAAAGGGCCGTAATATTCCGGGTTGGAACTCGTTTGTTAACCCTGTATATGACGAATCCCGTGCTTATTTTCTTCGTTTGGTTCAGCTAGGTAGACCCCTGATTGAGCAAGCAGTTGAGCTAATGAAATCATCGAGAGCGCAATTTAAAAAAAACTTTGAAGTGGTGTAAAGTTAATGAATGTGTTATCCGGGCTGAATGCCTGGCGTCCTATTTTTCGGTTGGGAAACATTAATTTTGGTCGCTTGTAAAACGAATGCGTGGCTCACAGTCTGCTTCATTGCCGCTTTCTTTGGACGGTGTGACTGGTGGAGATAACATTGCGAACCTTTGGAGTACTTCGTTTAAAACGCTGTTTAATTCGGTGCCGTCCTCGTTGACCGGCGTCCATGATCTTTGCCTCGGTTTGCCGTTTGAATTTGAACCTATTAATGTCGAGGATGTCCTGAAAGCCATTTCGCGAATGAATAACTGTGGCCCTGGACCGGACGGTTTGTCTGCTTCTCATTTAAAACATGCGATGAGGCCTCTAAGTAGTTTTTTGCCTGCTTTGTTTAACTCAATGATATCCCACAGTATGTTGCCGGATTCGTTAACAAAAGTAGTTCTTGTTCCCGTTCCTAAAGTAAAAAATGGTAATATGCCGTCTTCTTCAAATTATCGGCCCATAGCGTTAGCCAGCGCTTTCTCTAAAATTTTTGAACGATGTATTCTGTCTAAAATTGAACCGTATTTGGCGACGTCAGAATATCAGTTTGGGTTCAAGCCCATTCATCGACAGAATTCTGTGTTTTTATCCTGAAAAGTGTTATTATGTACTTCTGGTTGTTTGGCTCGGCGGTTTTTGTATGCTTTATTGATGCGCATAAAGCATTTGATCGGGTTAATCACAAAAAACTGTAGTTGGAGTTGCTTAAAAGAGGTGTTCCCGCTCCGTATGTTTTGTTACTTTAAGTGCGGTTTCGACGACAGGCGTTTGAAGTTATGGGGTATTTATCGTAGTAGCACGTTTCGTGTACAGAATGGTGTCAGGCAGGGAGGCATTTTATCCCCTTTTCTGTATAATATTTATGTTGATGATCTAAATAGTCGGCTTTGCGCCATGTCAGTTGGTTGTTTCATTAGTAATAAGTGTTTTAATAATTTGAGTTATGCGGACGATCTTGTCATCATGGCTCCGAGTATTAATGCTTTGAACCTCCTACTACGAGAATGTGAGAAATTTGCACTGGAGAGAGATATTATTTTTAACACAGAAAAAACGGAATGCATGGCATTTATACCACCAGAGTTGAAAATCAAAATAGTCCCTCCTGTGTTGCTGTGTTCGTCACGCCTGAAATTTGTTGCAGAGTTTAAATACCTTGGATTCTGGTTTCCGCCTGATCTGCGGGATCTTACTCATTTGCGTCATTTAACAAGAAGTCTGTGTGTGCGAGGAAATGTAGTTGCTAGAAAATTTCAGTTTTGTTCTGCGATTATCCGTGATAGGCTGTTTGGTACTTTTTGTTTTCAGTTTTACTGTTTTGCTCTTTGTACGAATTTCACTGCTGGTGCGATAAATGTGACCCGCGTCACTTACAATAATTGCTACAGAAAACTTCACCGACTCCCACACCGGTGTAGCGCCTCGGGGATGTTCACCAATAATCGTACGCCTTCGTTTTACGAACTAAAACGTAAAGCAGTTTCATCGCTAAAAAGCCGCCTTTTGAGGTCAGATAATAATAACCTGATCCAAATTCTTACCGCTCCAATTTTTCAACTTTCACTGCCTTTGTGGAAAAAATGGAGCGATGAACTTGTGGTTCGTTGATTTTTTTTTTTTTTATACATATGTGATTATGTGTGATATTTAGGCTAGAATATGTGTTTTTCCTCTGTGTATATGGCTACGGCTGAATTAAATAAATAAATAAATAAAACACTGTTTGAGTGGAAACTCAGTCCCTCCCCTCATGTAGAACCTGCGGAGCGCAAGAAGAAACCCTGCAACAATTTCTGTTCCAGTGCAGAAGTACTAGCCCGATGACCTGGCAACTCAATATCTTGTGCATCACGCTCAAAATCCTCAGATACATCAACTCAATCACCTCAATGATGTTCCCGGAGAAGACCAAGCACCAGATCTACAAAGCCCTAGTCAGTGTCATCCGGGGAAAAGAAAATCTACCAATAGCGGCAATTACAGTGGTAATATATCCTACCCAAAAGACTGATGCAACGTTGAACCCAGTGGCTCTACATTTTTGGATTGGATTGGACAACAAAACTGACTTGATCAATCAGAGCCAGGCCGGTGTAACAAAAGGCCTGTCTGATGAACGTGAATGAACCAGTCTACAGAAATTTTCAGTATCAGCAGTGGATGTACCCACCCTATATCAAACGCTGAGTAACCCAACCCTGCCCTAACCTTATAAATATGAATGATATTACTAAAGTTCAGAAAACAAGAAGTTCAACAAAACTAAATGTTTTTAGTTTTTTTTTCAGTAAATAAGCCTATATGTCTGTTCTTAACATTTACACAATTCATTTTAATTAATTGTAAGTATCTACAAGTGAACAAGGCAATTAGTTGCAATCACACCCTAGACTTTTGGGGTCCTCCTAGAAATTCATTTTCTGGCAATGTAGCTTAGTTTAGTAGGTACACTAAGTCCTTTTCTGACAACCATGCTCAAACTTTGGGGCATGCTGGCAGGGGTGAGCATGTGATCATGGGTATGTATACCCCTTATTCCCAAGGGGGGTATGCAACCAGCATACAACATTTCGAAGATTCAGAATATCATTATCAAACAATAGGAAATGCTGGTAGGGTGTACATGGTGTTCTACGGCTGAAAGGTATGTATGTATACCCATTTTTCCTAAGGGGATACCTGTATATAACACTCTGGTAATAAGAACCAATATTTTATCTTAACTTGGAAAATCTTGTATACCGGTACCCTCTAGGGAGTAGGGGGTAAACAAATAAACTTAGTTTGTATGAGCACCTTGCTCACATCCAGCATACCCCAACTTTCAAACCTTTGAGCATGTTTGTCAAAAAAGTGCTGTAGGCATGTAGGCTAGGGGATATTTTCGCGTGGATGGCTGTAGAGCTGAACGGGTGACCCCATCCACACGAAAAATGAGAAAATCAATCGGGTGCTGAACGGCTTAGGAAGGTGGGTTCCATTCACGCGAAAATGCCCATTCAGATGGATAGGAGCATACGAGTGGGAAGGTCCAGACAATATCCCCATTCCGCTCAACGCTGCCCTTGGAGTGGTATTGAACAGGAGGCATCCATCGAGCTGGATGGCCTGTTCACCTGTACACACGAAATGACAAAAAGATTGATGGCACACATGTAAAAATGTCCATCGAGCTCGATGGGATCAGAGCCATTGATGCAAAAAAGTCCCCCTACTAGACTGGCAGCTCGGACATTAGAGAATTGGAAAGAAACATACAACAGAGGAATTTCTTTTGAGATGCTATTTGCTCTTTTTTGGAACTTTCTGAGATAAGCTTAAAAGACAACTGAATATGGAGAACAGAAACAGAAAATTAAGATCACACAGGCCTAGTAACAACAGCCTCCAGTAATTAGCCTCGCACCAGGATCTTCTTGGGATTCTTGCCCAGGATTCTTGTTCAATGACAATAAAATGACAGCTGAAAAAGGATATAAGGACAAGGTCAAGCAACTAACAATGCCAATGGCATAGCCAATAATAGGCTACTCCAATAATAATAATATGGCTCCTCCAAAATGCCAAGTAGGCTACTGTATGCCTAGGCTATATACTATGCTTGTGAACAGAAAAGCACAGGGGTATTCTGCCTGACTACGCAGTAAAGAATGGTGAACAAGCATGCACCAGAACGTCAAATTTGTGTCATATTTTGTGAAGTTTTTTAACAAGTGAAGACACATATAATGTTTTGACAATTAATCTAGTATTACATATTTTATATTTTTATGTTTGACATACATTTAATTTTGTTACACAGTTACGAAGTCCTTACAAGTTTTAAAATGAACTGTATATATCAATTATATTTGGTTTAAGCTAACAGTCCTATGTTATCATGTTGTGAAACAGATATTCAGGAATAAAGACAATGATTGATTGATAGAATGTTTGGCATATCCTAGAAAAAGATCAGACATCTGAATAAAACATAGTGTCGACCAAACTGTATTGTAATTCCATACTGTCGTGACTTAAATGGTGACATCGAGTGATTCTGGACTCCACAAAAGATTGATTGTCCCTAGGTCATTTTATAAATGTAAACGCAACTGGCGCCCTACTGGCAGGTTCGCTCTCTACATACAGATTAAATTATATAGTATATTCACCGTTTTTAGGTGTTCTGAGGTAAAACAGATCAAATGGGAATGACATCACACTTGTGCCAAATTACGATACAACTTAGAGAGTGTTCAACCCTACTTACCATGGTTACTATGCATGACATCGCGAGTTCTGGCTTTCTGCCGTCAAGGCTGGAACGATTTTTCTATTTTCCAGCAGGATATCATGCCACAGGCGAATTCGACCAATCACGTTACAGAGATGCATACTTACTATGCTTACCACGCACCCGAGCATGGTAAGCAAATAGTGACTATTAGTTACTATTTCGAGAAGGTTGGAACGGTCAGCGTAGTAACTTTTCGTGAGGATGGAACAGAAATAGTAACTAATAGTAACTATTGATAGAAGGGTGGAACACGCTCTTAGTTTCGACCAAACATACCCTGTGCTGTGCTGGGCCATCTTGTCTGAATGTTGTTGACAGTGATATGGGAGGAACAACAGCCCTTGAATTCCACTGCTCTGGATCCTGGCCATCATGGATGGCTCTTGTGGCAAAAGTTAAACTCTGGGCTTTGCTAGCTGCAGTTCCATCAGTCCCAGAATTCATCCTTGATATTTTCAAGGCAGTCAAAAAAGTCTTGGTCAAAGTTGGTTAAGTTGGTCAAAAAACAATTGTGAATTGTACTCAGTGTTGCCACTTTTCTGTGACCGCTGACGGAACCTGTTACTTTTGACCGCAAAAACCTGTGACGAGCGTGTTCCACCCTTCCACTCTTCTCACAGTCAGCCAGGGGAGTAATTTGCTATGGGGCAGGGGGGGGCAACTCCCCCCCCCCAGCTTGATGTTTGCCCCCACAGCTGAAATTTAGCGTCTTCGAAACTGTCGTCGAAACTAAGACAGGCCTACAGAATTCAAGCATCCACAGAAACAGATCGGTTTTCTTTAGTATACCTTTGTCTTTATGGTAAGATCGGAACACGGAAGCGTTGAAATTTTTATAGCGATATGCATGCGCTCGGTAGGTTAAACAGGTTTATTTCAGACGACCGACTAGTGATCTTTTGGTCATTGGTACCCAACTTGAAAAAGCGCAGGAGCTTGACGTTAATCACGCAGTGGACAGTTTCGCAAATTTGAAGAAGCGTCGTTTTGCCTTGGTCGATTCGTAAAATATCTCTTTGTTTCTTTGTTTTTATTACGTTTTTCTTCTTGAAATAAAACTGCTCATTTTCACTTGGTTTGGGAAAATCGGCTCCAACTTTGCCCCCCCCCCCCCCCCAGGATTTTGACGAAGTTACGCCCCTGCAGTCAGCTGACAATAAAACTAACAGTAACTGTTAGTTATTATTACCGTCTATTATTTGATTACCATGCGTAGTAAGTCTGAATAAGCAATCTGTAAGCAACATGGATAGTAAATTCAAAAATTTAGTATTTGAACCCGTAGGTCTTGGCGGTGCTCCCTAGTGTTATTTTGCTCTGTTGGCAACACTGCTTAACTACAAAAAAGCAAAAGAAAAGGCAGTCAAGTTCAACTTTGAATGACGGCATGTCATGTCGTTTATGTTGCAGTGAATCAAGATCAAGGTAATTAAATTCGGGGTATTGGCTGGGCACATCTGTCGTTTGGTGTAAAGACATTGGACTTTGCCATTTTCAGGCACTTGCTGTGTCTGTGTCTAAACGTAAAGCTGACTACCAGTTAGCCAAAGTAGGTAATTAAAGGTATCTGGAAACAGCTGAATAGGTATTTTGGATCTTCATTCTACCATTTACAGATTTAGCCCAAAACTGCAATGTTCACAATCACATTAAAGTAACTGTTCACATAAACCGGTTCGAGGTTGGATATCCCTCCCAGACCCACCCAAATCAAATCAAATCAAATCATTTAATGTAAACAAGATACAGTCTCTCATAGGCATAGCCCAAATATGGTATCTTTTAGTCAAACAGTTAATACAAGCCCCAATGCTGTTGGCCAGTTGGTAAAAAATAACCAATTCGGCACTTTCGCGTGACTTTTCGTCAAAACAGTTGATTTTTTTCACGAAAACAGCCTGTTTTTCTGAAAATTGGTAGATTTTTCGTAAAAATAGTTGTTTTTTCTCAAAATCAGTGGATTTTTCTGAAAATCAGTCTATTTTTTTCCAAAATGTAATTTTTGTTGTTGAAAACAGTCATTTTTTCTGCAGAAAAAGTCAGTAAAAATTACCAGCCAGTCGTTAAATGACTCGTCCCCCCCCCAAACATTTTGGCTAGTAAGGCCTCTGACTACAGTAGAGGATGTCTCTGCTGTATTGTATAGGAGGGATATCCAACCTCGAACCTGTCCTATTAAGGTTGGAAGGAAATTTCAGTCTAGTCCTAAAAAGGTCCTAACTGTCTAGAAGGAAACCTTAAGTGACCCAGGACCTGTTGTATTTTGGATCTTCATTCTACCATTTAGCCCAAAACTGCACTGTTCACAATCACATTAAAGTAACTATTCACATAAACAGGTTCGAGGTTGGATATCCCTCCCAGATCCCTTATACACTACAGTACAGGATGCCTCTGCTGTAGTGTATAGGAGGGATATCCAACCTCGAACCTGTCCTTATAAGGTTGGAAGCAAATTTCAATCTAGTCCCAAAAAGGTCCTAACTGTCAAGAAGGAAACTTTAAGTGACCCAAGACCTGTATTGGACTGTACAGAAATATCCTTGTAAGGTTTTAAGCTCAAGTTTGAGGTGATATAAATTCAAGGTCGGATACCACTCCTGTCTGCTTATGTGAATGTTTGTTGACATTGACCGGATTAAAATTTCTGGGGCCTGTAGTAGGCTACTATGATACTACTACACCCGTGAATTGTATGTAGTAGCAATGCAACTTTTTCGTAGAATTCTATGCTATTATACTACTAAATAGTACTCGAAACTACTGAGTCCGAATGTAGTATTTCATGCTACCATGTGGTGGGTGGGAAATCTGTTCCGGCTTGCTGCATCTGTACTCCATACCACTGCATACTATTCCATGCTATCGCTGCATCTGTACTCCATACCACTGCATAGGATTCCATGCTGTTGTTCTCATTACAATTTCGAGCTACTACTTAAAGCTGCTAAATACAGTAGTCGTTACTGAAAATAATTAGCCAGTTACCGGGCAGATTTTTGCCAGCAGGGCAATAGTACTATTCATAATTCCAGATCGGATCAGGTCAGTTCGAGCCAATTGGAGGGGGCAGTCCTGGACCTGTCTGGGAGCTTGGGAGCCTACCTGCACCAGTTTTGTCTGACTTACTTTTTTTCTACCTTCACCTTCCATTCCACCCAATGGGAAGTCGCAAAACTGGCTTT
This sequence comes from Branchinecta sandiegonensis, assembly GCA_030848855.1. Taxonomy (NCBI): domain Eukaryota; kingdom Metazoa; phylum Arthropoda; class Branchiopoda; order Anostraca; family Branchinectidae; genus Branchinecta; species Branchinecta sandiegonensis. The sequence goes on from JAUPMV010000009.1 coordinate 2,867,431, forward strand.
GCATATATATTGCATTACAATATTCTTAATATAAAAACTTGACTGATTTCTTAAAAACTATCGGTTAAGGGCTGGCACTCTCAAAATTTCTTACTTACTTTCTTACTTTTTTTCTACCTTCACCTTCCATTCCACCCAATGGGAAGTCGCAAAACTGGCTTTGGATATATATTGCATTACAATATTCTTAATATAAAAACTTGACTGATTTCTTAAAAACTATCGGTTAAGGGCTGGCACTCTCAAAATTTGCGTGGTAATGATTTACTATTAGATAAGACAGTTTAATTGCGGAAACGGTTGAAGAAATATTTCGGACTTAACAGAAAAACGGCACTTGCAAAACAGTGGAAGGCAGTGATAAATTTGTAGCAACTCCAGGTCTGTTACAATTTCTGATTTCAACCACTCCAACTATAAAGCTCTGCAATGGAAGTTGTATACAACAGCAAGTCTTGTCAGGTTACAACTACACCGTAATGAAAGCTGATTAGATGTATGATCACTGAATACAACTGGACAGTTCCAAACAGTACGGCAGTCCTATACAGGTATATTTAGTTCTACGAAATATAGGAGTATGGGGGGGGGGCAAGGTGTTTACCGACTGGCTGGTCATTTTTAGTCATATCTCGTAAGCGAGAATGCGTACAGTATAAACCAACCACACACGAAAGAATTATTCAATTAACCATCCACACTCTAATAAACAAATTCTTATATAATAAATTTCATACTAATTTTTATTGCAAACATAACTATTATATTTTTTTACAATTAAGAATCAATAGTCCTTTGAGTCGGGACCTAATAAGCGATGGGCTTATGGTATTGTATATCGTAGAGAAAATCTGGATCTTTCACACTTAATTTTTAGAACGCTTTTGTTTTGTCGGAGTAGGTCCAGTTATTAGTGGCGTTTTTGATCGCCGATTACTTCGGCGATAGCGTAGCCGTCTGACTTTTTGTCGTTTTTGACGTTCGCCGGAAGCCGATTACCGTAGCTGTATATCTTAATTTCTGTTTTTGTTCTGATCGGCTGACGTCTATCGCCTAAATTCCTGTCCATCGGCCAAGGACTCGCCGTTTGCCGTAGACGTTGGGATTTCGTTTGACGATTTGGCTTTTCTTTCAAAATTGCAGGGAAATGAGGGTTATGTTCTTTATGTTCTGCGTTATGAGAACAGCCTCTTTGAATTCCAATGTAAGTGGACATATCAATGTGTAGTTTATGTTATCGCAGAAGTGCCTCCTGCCAGCAAAACAAAATCCCGTTTTTGCGCACCCAAAAACAACGGCGAACGCCAAAGGCTATCGGCTATCGAAAACAGTAAATAAGCACGAATCGGCAAACTCGCTTCGTCTACTGGTGAAATTTCATGAGTGAAATTTCATGAGCGATCAAAAACGCCACTATTGTATATCTTTCTTAGCCTGTAAGTGTGGTGGTGGCTGGATTTTCATGACATATGTTGACTGATTCCTGAAATGCCTCTTAGATATCAAGCAAATTGACATGGATACATATGGTCGCCTACCAGTGAAACTTGTGACTAAGAAAAACAAGACAGTTGAGCTCATTCGTCTTCCTGAAAACCAGCGTAGGCAGACTACACTTGTGAGTAATTTCTCAAGCAGTGCCGTCAGTATAAACTCAGACGTACATACACGTGAACAAAGAGAGGACAACAGCGGCCCGCTAAGTATTCCTCGGATCCAGAGTACCATAACCTTGCAAAAATCGCTGGAAAAGCTAAACTCGAAATCGGTAAAAGTTACTATTCCAGACCGTGTTATGAAAACAATTGATGACAGGTGTGTAAATACAAATTTGAATTTCCCCCTCAAACAGCGAGTGTTTAGTAGCTTGCCTTCAGTTGAGGTGGATGCAGAGGAGGTTGTGAGAAGGGCAGAAGAAGCTCTAAGAAGGAAAGCCAAGACTGTGCGAATCCCACAAGCAAGAAAGGACCCCGAGCCGAAGTTTAGTGATTATGCCAGACCGTATCTCGTAGAAGAACCTCAACCAACCTTACTTCCTTTACCAGATATTAAGTCAGTTTTGCAGGCGAAAGCAGACACAGAACAGTTTAGTCAAATCAGTGAGGATAACTTGGACGTAAGTGAGTTGTACGAGAGCATAAACAAGCACCTGAGACTCTCTCAGTTCGAATAGTTGGACTTATAGTAGGCTACTGCACTGCTTGCCCAGAGTGATGTGTCGTATCAGCGTGAAGCCGCCGGCTTATCGATGCATAACGGAATATCGAGATCTCCTTTTGGTGTTGGTTATCCTGGCATACTTTTCATGTCCCTCTGTCTTGATCTCGCCAAGAACTTATGATACTACTCCGTTTTAGAATGTGTCTCTCCCGTTCTCGCAATGTATCCTTGCTCCGACTCTACAGTTCGCGACCGGTATGAGTGCTGCCACCGTATTTATTAAATGTATTCATTAACTCACCGAAACTGCATACTCCTTTCCGAAAATCGCCAAACGAAGCCCGTCAGATGACCGGCTACCGCACTGTCAAGAATTTTGCATCTCGCATGCGGGATCTTGGGTCAAATTTTCAAACAAAAAGCAAAAGTTCGTTAAGGAATTTCGTGGTAAGATACAGCTGCCTTTTAGAAAGTTGAACTGACTACATTGTGACGAATTTTAGGATCAGAGTATCCTCACATCTCTGCAACTTAAACAGCCACGTGATGCTAAAATCAGATTTAATGCCTTGAGGCGTATTCTCGCCGTTCCCCGAGGACTCCTTTTGAGGAGTCCCCGTATTTTTGTTTGTCCCGGGGACTCGCTTCCCGTATTCTCGCGAGTCCCCACGAACGGAGAATGCTCCGATTATCATCACCATCATCAAAAAGGGACTCCTTTTCCTATTCGGAGGGGAATCAGTTTTTGCCGGTGTCGGTGCAATGTAAAATTAATTAAAAACAATCAGAACAACAAAACCCAAAATAACGTGGATCCAGACTAATTTCGTCTACTTCATATTTGTTTCCTGAACAAAATTCATTTTCGAAGCATTCCCCATGTTCTCGTTGTTTTCCGTTCGCGGAGTCTGTGTGCGGTGACTCCCTCTGTTCTCGACGTTCCCCTTGATTCCCCAGGGAGTCATCGGGAAATATTTCCCCTTTGGAAACACGATCAGGGTCGGGTGCTCCCGGTCTGGAATTCGTGCCCGGGTTTTTGCCACTGTGGGGACGTTTTCGCGTGGATGGCTGTAGAGCTGAACGGGTGATCCCGTCCACGCGAAAATGAAAAAATCGATCGGGCGTTGAACGGCTGAGGAAGATGGGCTCCTACACGCGAAAGTGCCCATTCAGCTAGATGGGAGCATTAGAGTTGCCACATGTCGCACGATAGTGTGAATTGTAACTCTATTCTGTTTTTATGGCACTTGCAGCCTCTGGCTCAAGTGCCATATACCGATCACAATTCCGTCTGTCGGTCTGTCGGTCGGTCCGAGTTTTTTTGTCCCACATATCCGAGTTAGGGTACTTCCAGATGTGCTAGGACAATGAAACTTGGCAGGCATATCAGGGACCCGACCAAACTAACCTGGAAATAATCAGTTTCCCGATCCGACCATGTGGGGGGGAGTGCGGGGCGCTGGAAACGTGCAAATTTAAGGCATTTTGTCACTTTTTTCTGAGTTAGGGTACTTCTAGATGAGCTAGGACAATGAAACTTGGCAGGAAAATCAGGGACCCGACCAAACGAACCTGGAAATAATCAGTTTCCCGATCCGACCATATGCGGGGGAGTGGGGGCGCTCGAAACTTGAAAATTTAGGGCATTTTGTCACACTTTTTCGAGTTAGGGTACTTCCAGATGAGCTAGGACAATGAAACTTGGCAGGAATATCAGGGACCTGACCAAAGTAACCTGGAAATAATAAGTTTCCCGATCCGACCATATGCGGGGGAGTTGGGGCGCTGGAAACTTGAAAATTTAGGGCATTTTGTCACACTTTTTCGAGTGAGGGTACTTCCAGATGAGCTAGGACAATGAAACTTGGCAGGAATATCACGGACCCGACCAAACTAACCTGGAAATAATCAGTTTCCCGATCCGACCATATGGGGGGGAGTGCGGGGCGCTGGAAACTTGAAAATTTAGGGCATTTTGTCACACTTTTTCGAGTTAGGGTACTTCCAGTTGTGCTAGGACCATGAAACTTGGCAGGCATATCAGAGACCCGACCAAACAAAATTAGGAATAATCAGTTTTCTGATCTGACCATTTTGGGGGGGGGGGGAGGGCAGGGGAATCCGGGAAACTGAGAAGTGTGTAACTTTCGAACGGATGATCGGATTGTAATGAAACTTCATAACTGAAGAGAATATATATCTGTAATGTCCCGTTTAAAGTCTTGACCGGATTCGGTAGCCAGGGGGGAGTTGGGGGGGGGAGACCGGAAATTTCAAGAAACGGTTAGAATGGAGGGATCGGAGTGAAACTTGCTGGGAAGAACAAGCATCTGCTCTAGATAAGTCCTTTAGACCATTGTACTGGATCCGGACACTTATGGGGGGGGGGGGGGGCCGGAATTCCGGTGATGGTGGCTTTTTGGATTTTCACGATGAAACTTGGCAGGCATATCAGGGACCCAATCAAACTGACTTCAAAATAAAAATATTGTCGATCAGATAATGGTGGGGGAGTGGAGGGAGGGGAATCCGGGAAATTGAGAAGTGTGTAACTTTCGAACGGATGATCGGATTGTAATGAAACTTCATAACTGAACAGAATATATATCTGTAATGTCCCGTTTAAAGTCTTGACCGGATTCGGTAGCCAGGGGGGAGTTGGGGGGGGGGGGAGACCGGAAATTTCAAGAAACGGTTAGAATGGAGGGATCGGAGTGAAACTTGCTGGGAAGAACAAGCATCTGCTCTAGATAAGTCCTTTAGGCCATTGTACTTGATCCGGACACTTATGGGGGGGGGGGGGGGGTCCCGGAATTCCGGTGATGGTGGTTTTGGGGATTTTCACGATGAAACTTGGCAGGCATATCAGGGACCCAATCAAACTGACTTCAAAATAAAAATTTTGTCGATCAGATAATGGTTTGGGGAGTGGAGGGAGGGGAATCCGAAATTTTCAGTCATGCGTAATTTTGGAATGGGTGATCGGATTCGAGTGAAATTTAAGAATTCAACAGAGGACATTTCTCCGATGATTTTTTTCATATCCGGGCCGGATCCGGCAACTATTGGGGGGGGGAAATACGTGCCCCGTTTAGAATGGAGGGATGGGGATGGAACTTTGCGGGGAGAACAAACAGATGCTCTAGGTAAGTCATTTGCTGAATCGGATTGGCTACGTGCACCGCGGGGGAGCTGGGTGGGGTTGGGGGGGGGGGGGGTTGGACCGGAAATCTCGAGAAACGGTTAGAATGATGGTATCGGAGTGAAACTTGCTGGGAAGAACAAACATCTGGTCCATATAAATCTTTTACATAATTTGACTGGATCCGGACACTTGAGGGGGGGGGGAGGAGGGGTATCCCGGAAATCCGTTTTTGGGGGATTTTCACGACGAAACTTGGAAGGCATATCAGGGACCCGGTCAAACTGACTTGGAATAAAAAAAAAATCCTCGATATGATAATCTTGGGGGGGGGGGGAGTTGAGGGAGGGGAATCCGGAATATTGAGTCATGCGTAGCTTTGGAACGGGTGATCGGATTCGAGTGAAATTTAATAATTAAACAGAGGACATTTTTCTCTTGTGACCTTTTTCATTTCCGGACCGAATCCGGCAATTATCGGGGGGAGGGCGGAAAATACTTGACCCGCTTAGACTGGTGTGATCTGGATCGAACTTCGTGGGAATGACAAACAGATGCTCTGGATTAATCATTTACAGAACAGGATTGGCTCCGGTTATTGTGGGTGGAGTTGGAGGAGGGGGAGGGGGGTCTGGGATTCCGGTGATCGCGCGTTAAGGTACTTCCAGATGTGCTAGGACGATGAAACTTCGCTGGAATATTGGAGACTCAACAACATTTGCTTAGAAATTGCTACTTCCCAAATCCGATTATTCCTTAAAGTACCAATCTTGACCGCAAAGTAAAAAAAATACTTTTAAGCAATATATGCATTTTCGTGATGCCCATCAGCCCATTAGCAGTTTTGCCTCAAGGGTTTTGCTTACAAATGAAGTTCCAGCTCCCTTATAGCGCGCATCTCAACCGCAAAGTCGAAACTTACTCTTGATCAATCAAATCATCTTGACACATGCAAGTGCCATATGAGCTTACAGCTCTTGTTGTCGCTCTTGTCCTACGTAGGACATAAAAATCACTCTATTTCAGAAAATGGCCAAATGTGTCATTTCTGCAGCAGGGATTCCGACCAGAAGTAACCATTTCAAGTTTTTTTCATGAAAGTAAAGTTAAGATGTGTCAATTTTTGCAGAGGCGATTTCGACCAAAAGTGAACATATCATGAAAATAGACTTCACTTCCAATTCACTCTCTGTTTTGGGCCAACAGTCACTCTCTAAATATTTTGATGTGGCAACCCTGGGGAGCATGTGATTGGGAAGGTCCACACAATATCCCCCTTCATCTCAACGGTGCCCACGGAGCGGTGTTGAACGGGAGACGTCCATCGAGCTGGTTGGCCGGTTCACCTGTTCATCCGTACACGCGAAAATGACAAAAAGATCGACGGCATCCACGCGAAAATGTCCGTCGTGCTCGACCAGAGCCATCCACGCGAAAACGTCCCCTATCCAGTCAACCACAATATGCCTAACGCTGGATACCCTATTCCAGGTGCTGGATGCTATAACGCAGGAAAATATTGAAGATTTGAGCGAAGCTAAAAAATCAACCAATCAGAACTCTTTATATTGAGGTAGGTCAAGGATAGGTTACTAACAGGTATCCAGCGTTTGGCATAGGGTATCCAGCGTTAAGCATTGGCTATGCTAAATGCTAGATATACCAGCATTTGGCATAGGGAATCCAAAAATCAGGGATTTATGGTAGACTGCCCCTATCATCACTTCCATATGAAAAGTTGAGATTTTTCAACTTGATGATGAAGGTGCAGAAATCGGAAACCCGCATCAATCGTACGGGAAACAATCGCGGATTAGTGCCCGACGCAGTGACTGGAAGTGCCAACACATGATCAGCGTCGGGCGTTCCCAGACTGGAGTTCCTGCCCAGATTTTTGGCACCGTCATCACATCCCTATGAAGAAGTTGAGATTTTTCCAACTCTATGATGAAAGTAAAGAAAGTCCGGCCTGGGTATCCTTATGGTATGTTCGCACCTTTTTTTATATTTATTTATTTGTGACCCGCTCTTTGGATAACAGCGGAGTATGAGTAAAATACACATATTAAAACACAAAACAAAACAATGTAAATAAATACTACATTAATTGTTTCTGGTTGGCTCCTATGAGAAGCAGAGGCTCTATAATTATCTGTTTTTGGTTTTACTCACTTAAATATAGAAGACTGCGAATAAATGCTAGCCATTGTGTCTCACACTTGATAATTATCTGTTTTTGGTTTTACTCACTTAGATATAGAAGACTGCGAATAAATGCTAGCCATTGTGTCTCACACTTGATTGGTCTCTTCGAGGTATTTACTTTGGCGGTTACCCTTCACTGCAGCCGATTTGGTCGTGTGAACTTTACCAGAATGCAGTACTATCATTTGGTCCCTTGGAACAACCTCGTTTCCCGTATTTCGCGATCCATCCTCGAATATCAGACATTTCGCCTGAAAAGATAGTCCTTTCTGCGCTCCTTTCTAGAGATTTTGTTATTCCCACTCGTAGATGTGACAACTCGCCAGTATTATCTTTCGCTAGCCAGCCTACACGAAGAATTAGGCTAGGCATGCGATGGCCAATGGACGGAGACTATCTTGGTCAGATAGCGATTTAGACAGCGTGTAGCTCTTGAATTTAACGAGTTTTTGCATTTACCAAAAAAAAAATCAGAATTGTGCCTTATCCCGCGCTGACTCCATGTTTGCTGGTGCTGAAGGGATTAGACAAACATAAAAATAAGAATAAGGTAGCCGGCTGAGTTGGTGTTTCCCTTGGCTAAAGTTTTGGATTGTTGGTTAACCAAAAGAGGGCGAGGACGTTAATGGACCCCTCGCACTATTTACTCTTCAACTTACAGTATTTTAAAATATTTGAATACTTTAAAACTAGGCTGTGCTTTCAAAAAATAACCCACGGTTTCGGCTGTTTTAACTCTTTTCGAAACCCCTTGACTTATAGCGAAAACAGGGAAACAATTTACATAACCGGTTTTCTGATGGAAAAACTTCACGCATACAACCTTCGACAGCTTGATACACATCGAAGGTAGCAAAACACGGCAAGTGAGAAAACCAGCGTGGTTTTGTTAGAGGGTTGGAATGTACCGTACGAAATTGGGCTCTTCGGGTTTAGAAATATATAGAGTGATTAGGGAAGTTGGTTGCGTTAGGATTATAGGTAAGACAGGTCCTTTTAACGATATTTCTCTTGGGAGATTATCCAGCACCGGACACGCTAGTCTTAGGTGATTGGTTGACTGCAAGATCTGGAAATGGTTAAATCAGATGTTATTGGGGAAGCTTAAAAACTATCCCACTTAACTTTGATTATGGCTAAGCTGCGTGTACACAGGGTCCGTTAAGATTTCATATGCGAAAATTGCGTCAGTATTGTGAAACAGTTTCAAAATTCTGGAGCGAAAGAGGAAATTTGCATCCAACTGCGGAAATTGGACTCTGTACGCACGTACCTAAAGTAGAAGAAGATGACATCGTCCTAGGTAGGTTACGGTCTGGTTACGGTTCTCAGAAACACATATCGTGTAGGCTAGGCAAATTGGTAACACGCGCCGGGCAAGCACTACAGCGATGCCACTTTCCGATGCGTGCTTTAAGCCAGTGTTCAGCAATTTTGTGGTTATACTGTAGTTGGGGAAGAACCTAATCTTGTCTCATGTATTCCATTGATCAATGTAAAATACATATTTAACGCTTTGACGACGAGAAATACCGCAGTTGATGACACTTCTGTATATCCTGGACACTTTTTCATCATTAGAATCATCACCATTTCCTGAGGAACTCCTCTGTCTCTTCCCCCTAATAACCGCATTTAGTGAGACCTCTTGGTGTTCCAGCCGTGGGCTGGAGACTAAAAATACTTCCTTCTCTGTTCCTCCAGTCGTGGGACTGGGACGAAGTGCCAGTTTTATGGAGTGTGTTTTCGTGGAATTTCCTGGATTTTTCAGGAATACCGTGGAATAATTGTTCATTTGGATACGTCTTGGTTCCCTAATCCGGATATACTTTTGCCCAAATTGAAAAGGTAGCCTACGGTATACGAGATGCGAAGGACCTTCTAGTTCTGCGTAAGTAAACATGGAGCTCATTGGAATGATTATCAGGATGGGGAAGGTGGAATAGCCCAAAATACGCCAGTGATCCTCGGGAAGAAGGGGTAAACGTGTCCGTAACGACTCAAACTCAACGACTCAAATCCTGTGTCAAACAATCACGGCGATCTTTGGTTGGGAGCAGCTGTGATGTGATACCGCTTCTTGCTTTCTTCCGCAGGCACCCGGAGATTCTGCATCGGCAGGGAGAGATAGTCATCAAGAGTATTGGTTATATCACTTCGGACAAATCGAGTTCAAGTTCAAGTTATGCTTAATACCAATTTCGATAATGACATACATAACCGCTGTATCAATCGAGTTGATAAACAACTAAGCAAGAAAGTAGAAAAGGAAGATGAATCCCTGTTCAGTAACAGTTTGCAAATGTACTGACTGGTAACGTGACCCGTCCAGCTAAGTCTGTCCGCTGGCTCATTGTCAGGATGATTAACATGCACCACAAATCCCGGATGTAACTGCGGACCAGGTTGCATTTGGAATCCCTTCAAACAGCTTTTGTATACCGACACTATGTGATACTTATCTCTTTCGTAATGGAAATATATAGATGCGAAACGGATAGGCCGCGAAAAAATTCGTAAGTTGCCAATTTGGTAGATATTGGACTCGAGCCAGATGGCGGACATTTTCAAACAGCTTTTGTATACCGACACGATGTGACACTTATGTCTTTCGAAATGGAAATGAATAAATGCGAAACGGATAGGCTACGAAAAAAATTACATAAGTTGCCAATTTGGTAGATATTGGACTCGAGAGCCAAATGATAGACATTTAAATACACTTATAACTACGGTGCACTAAGATACAGGCTACGAAAAAAATTACATAAGTTGCCAATTTGGTAGATATTGGACTCGAGAGCCAAATGACTGACATTTAAATACACTTATAACTACGGTGCACTAAGATAATATAATCGGTGGTAAGAACCGTCGGCCATCTAGATGCACACGTCAAAACGACCAAAGTGAATTGGGATTTCAACTCTGCAAGCTGCAAACTTTTTTGTTTTACAAAATAATGTTGGTATATTTTACTTAAAAAAAAAAAATATATGTAACCTCCCGCGTTTCGTAATCGGATATTGTTCTGTCGATCCGAGGTACCAAGCCGGTTCTAGTAGATCATGGATCAGTTTTGTTTCGAATTAAGGCTTGATTGTTGACTTGAGTAACGGTTTCGTAGTATTCCACTAATGTAAATAAGTAAGTAAATTTGTTCGTAATAAAAATTGACTGGCGAGGCGATATTTGTTTTTCCGTCAATAAGATGCTGATCAAATAAACACCAACTTTTGTCATCAGAAAAACCACACATACATTAATCAAAATTACGTATCACATAGTTTATCTTTCTTTTTTCCTTCAGCATTGTAGTGGCAACTCAAACAAACTTTCGATGCTAGTGATCGGTTGACTATATAGTGATTATAAATACTAGTTGAAAAGAGACTGGGTATGTAAGCGGACATTTTTCCAATCTGGCCGTCGAGTTGATGCCACCCTTACATCAAGCTTTCTGTAAATTTTGGAGTACGCTATGAATTAAAAAGAAACTAAAAGATAACTTGGACCTTATTTACAGATGATATATATTTTCTGACATAGTGCATGTTCTTAGACCCAAGGATTCGTCCATATCTAAAATGTTTCTCCCAAAGAGACTAGTCTGTATCCTACTAATTTTACTAAGGACAGAAATTCTATTGGATAAATTCCTAACTGAAGTAACAAGACAAAAGGCTACGACGAAATCCCAAAAATTTAATATTTGATCCAGACAATTTGGTCTTGTAGATATCCGGTCTTCGCCAGACTCCTTGAACATTTTTACTATTAAGATTTGGAAACAGATTAAGGCCAATGGCTAATATCCTGAGACAACAAAGTTCAGATATGGATCCAACATGTGTGTGTTACCTCTATACGTCATATCTACTGTGACGAAATTGATAAAAACTTCCTGCCTTACTTCTGCAAAATTTCCCGTTTCGACCGGATTCCCGGCGAACTACTTGTCCGGCAAAAATAACTAAAGCTCAAAAACGAATTCAGCATATTTCTTTACCCCAAAATCGAACTTTTAATCAACATCTGATAAAACTATAACTTTTAACAAATTTTCAGATTTTGGCCGGATTCCGGGCGAACTATTTGTCCGCCCAGAAACTAATTTACATATACGGATTCAGCATGCCTCCTTACCACTACATCGAACCTCTAATCAACTTCAGAAAAGACTTTTACGGGCGAACTATATGTCCGGGTGGAAAATGATTGTCGTATACGGATTCAGCATGTCTTTTTACCCCTTAATCGAACATCTAATCAACTTCAAATTAAATCTTTACTTTTAAGCAATGTTTCGGTTTTGGCCGGATTCCGGTCGAACTATTTATCCGGTGAGACAATGATTTTCGTATACATGTTAAGCATGTATTCTTACCTCTAAATCGATTATCTCATTAGCTGTTAAAACAATATTTTGTTCGCCCCTTAATTTGAACCCCCTCCCCCACCAAAATGTAGGGCTACAGAGCCCATCTACGAACTCGACCTATCCCTTGACCCAAAGAATCCTCACACCAAGTTTCATCAAACCATCTCATTCCCTTAGGGAGTTACCGTGCTGACAGACGAACGGATAGACGGACAACTTTTACAGAGTCATAGGTATCCCTCCACTTACGTTTTGGGATCCCAAAAACTACTTTCGGAAACGGATCCCAAATGTGTACCTGCGTGTTCATAGTTTCTGTTTTTCTGTCTGTAAGCTCGATAACTCTGAATTAAATAAATCAAATTTTGTTTATAACCGTCTAGGTACAGACGGTGTATAACTCTGTAACGGGTGGGGATATTTTTGTTTGTTTTTGGGATCCCAAAACGGAAGTGGAGGGATACCTATGATTTCGTAAAGTTGTCCGTCCTTCTGTCAGCAGGATAACTCTCGAAGGGAATGAAATATTTTCATGAAACTTGGTGTGTCAGGATTCTTTGGGTCAAGGGATAGGTTGAGTTCGTAGATGGGCTCTGTAGCCCTGCATTTAGGGATGGGGGTCCAAATTAAGGGACAAACAAAATATTTTTTTGACAGCTAATGAGATAGTTGCTTTAAGGGTAAAAAGACGTAATGAACACGTATATGAAAATCATTTTCTCGTTGCACAAGTAGTTCGCCGGGAATCCGGCCAAAACCGGAAAACGTGTTAAAAGTAAAAGTTGTATATGAAGTTGATTAGATGTTCGATTTAGGGGTAAGAAGACATGCTGAATTCCTATGTGACAATCATTTGCTACCGGACACAAAGTTCGCCCGGAATCCGGATGAAACCTGAAAATTTGTTTGAGTAAAAGTTATCTGAAGTCGATTTGAGGTTCAATGTATTCGTAAGGATCGAGACATGCTGAATCCGTATACGAAAATTATTTTCTCGCCGGACAAATACTTCGCCCAGAATCCGGCCAACACCTGAAAGTTTGTTATAAGGTAAAGTTTTATCTGAAGTTGATTAGATTTTCGATATAGGGGTAAGGAGACATGCTGAATTCGTTCTTGCCGGACAAGTAGTTCGCCCGGAATCCGGCCGAAACTGGAAATTTGGAAGTTTTAAGGCAGGAAGTTTCGATCATAATTCCGTCAAAGTAGGAAGATATGACGTATAGGGGTAAGCACACATGCTGAATCCATATCTGAACTTGGTTTTGTCATATGATTAGCCATTGGCCTTAATCTGTTTCTAAATTTTAGTAGTAAAAATGTTCAAGGAGTCTGGCGAAGACCGAATATGATATGATATTTATTACACTAAAAGCCCAAGGGCCATGGCCATACAATAAAAAAGAAACACAATGACGAACTTATTTCTAACCACTACTAAAACTACAAAAAAATGTTCTCTGTGCATTATTGACAGCTTGAGGAATCTACCCACTTTCTTTATAGTAGCATAACACTCACTCTTAAACATTTGCTCCATCCATTCCTGATCACCCTGATTTACTCCAAATATTTCACTTCTCAAATCATTCAGTTCCCTACAATCACACATAGGATGTCGCACACACTCATCCATATCTCCACACATCGGGCAGGAGTAAGGACCAATTCTCCCAATCGGCCTACCCGCGTACCTCCTCCTATATCCCAGGGGTAAAATATCTACAAGGCCCAATTGTCTGGATCAAATATTACATTTTTGGGATCCCATCGAAACCTTCAGTCTTGTTATCATACACGTGTTAAGACTGTTTGGGTCAAATTACAGGTCAAGGTCCTAGGTTGACCCCGCCTCCGTATGCTTAGGGGAAGTAGAGGCGGTTATTTCTTGGTCAGCTGATTCAGCTGCAGATAAATGGGAAATAAGACATACGACCTTCCTGTCATCGGAATAAAATCCAGTCGCAGTCCAGGCAAATCCGCCACGGGCTATAGTATCAGCATCTTCAGCTTACGTGTGTCCGGCGAAACCGATATTGATTGGAAAAAGAAAGTCAAAGCCTACCCGGATTTCGGATCCTGTCAAAATCTTTGCCTTGTCACTAGCATACGTCCAGGGACACGTAACACATATACCATTATTGTCGAACTACCTTTTTCTAGAAATAAAAGTCCATGAGCGATGAATGAGGAAACCGCATAGCGCGACACATGCTTCATCTTCGAGAGAGAGGAAATAAAATAAATCAGTTTCATGAGTAAGTCTAGAAATCAGTTGCATAGGACTAATCCGATCAGCTAAAACTTTCCAAGGGATTCAGAGCGTGTGGCGGTCCCTTTGTAAGGTTCCATCGATTAGAGAACTCAGGGATATGATACTTTAGGGGACTTTCTCTGATCGCGGGAAGAATAGCCGGGCCATGCTGTGTCTGCTCAACTAGTCCTGGTGCTGCCCATGCCTTGGCGTCACCGTCTTAGTTGTTATTTAAAGTTTAACCGAAAACAGCTGGGATAGGACAATCTAGTTACCCATCACTTATTCTGCGTTAACTGCTGAAATTGCGTTACTTCGTTGTTCTGCTATTCACGAAAAATTGATTTTCAAATAGTGGAATTTCTGTGTGATTTGTGGTACCTCCATGCGCTTGTATTTTTGCTGTGTGCCTTACGAGAAAGATTTATGATTTTTTTTTTGTTCAGGCACCAAGCAATCTCCCCCAATCTCACCACTGCCCACTGAAATGCCGCGTTTGTGTTGAGATTAAAAATTCCCGCATCATAGTAGAATTTAAGTTGTGGGGACGGCCGCAGATATCCTGAATGTCATAACTAGAGCAGATAGTCGAAAATAAAAAAAAATCGCTTTGCAAAGTCCAAATAATTAAGTGTGTTCAATTAAATGACACAAAAATAAATTAGTTTTTCAGTTAAACTTTAAGCCTCGACATCGACGTTTTGTTTCCGATCACACACCCATGTTGCGGGAAGTTAGAAATCCCCTAAAAACAATTCCGTCCGTCGGATGCATTTAATCTTTTGTTTTTTTGTTTGTTCTAGACAACAGCTGATTAAAAGATGGTGGTGGGCGGAGTGGCGGGAGGCCATGATATCAACAACATCATGGGGGGCCTCGAGAGCACAGGAGGGGTCATGCTTCACAACCACAAGCGGAAGCTTAGACAAAGGTGAGTTAATCTACTGAGGATACTCCGAAACTCTTTTGACCTATCTATGCAGACTTCTTTTTTTTCTTTTTCATGTTTTTCTCGACTATTTACCTTCTTGATGTAAGTGGGTAATAAATATTATTATTATTATTGACTCTGTAACAGGAGATAGCTTGTCCGTATTTTCTATATTATGTTCATCTTATAATGAATTAAATTTTTAAATACTCCTTCAGCCCAAGCTGACTGCGAATCATATTTGATACTGCAAAACGGCGCAAAGGCTCAAAGCCGCTCAAGTTGGAAATAAACAAGTTCGTATTTCCAACTTCAGTGGCTTTGAGCCTGAAGAGGACCCTTGCCAAGAAGGGCCGAAAAATAGCTCTATTAAAATTCAGCCGACCCATCCGTTTTGCACTATCAAAGTATTATTTTTTTTATAAGAGTTATACCGTACGTTTCTTTTTATCATCGTTATGTATGGCGGAATTAAATAAAATTAATGAGTATTTCAGTGTGTTTCCGAAGAAGCTTCATATTTTAATCATTTGAAAGAGAAGAATGGTCAGTTATACCCAGGACAAGACAGATGGAACTGGATATTTTTGGGGGTACCGCTCGTATGGGAATAAAAATATTTGTTTACGATTGTAAACAGTTGTTTCCTATCGTTTGCGATTCTAAACAGTTGTTAACGATTGTATTTTTACGATTGGAAACAATCGGTTTCAATCGTAAAAATACAATCGTTAACAAATGTTTACAATCGCGAACGATTGGAAACAACTCTTTACAATCGTAAATAGCTGTTTCCAATCGTAAACGACTGTTTCCAATTGTAAAAGACTGTTTCCAATCGTAAACGACTGTTTCCAATCGTAAAAAAAAAACAAATTGTTTACGATCGTTTCCAATTGTTTTCAATTGTTTACGATTGGAAAATGTCCCATAATACGATGACTTGAATTATTTCCATACGGGCGGTACTGTTCATATGTTAAAGGACCCCTCGCACTATTTACTCTTCAACTTACAGTATTTAAAATATTTGAATACTTGAAAACTATGCTGTGCTTTCAACAAATAACCCACGGTTTTGGCTGTTTTAAGCCTTTTCCGAGACCCGTTGGCTTGTAGCGAAAACAGGGAAACAATTTACATAACCGGTTTTCTGATGGAAAAACTTCTCGCAGACAACCGTCCAAAGCGTGATACACATCGAAGATAGCAAAACACGGCAAGTGAGAAAATCAGCGTGATTTTGTTAGACGGGTTAGAATGTACCGTACGAAATTGGGGTCTCCGGGTTTAGAAATATATGGAGTGATTATGGAAGTAGGTTGCATTAGTATTATAGGTAAGACAGGTCCTTTAAGCAACTGATCCAACATCCGCTTTTTTTTTTTTTTTTTTTTTTTTTTTAACCCGCGTAGCATCTTTCCAAACGTTATGATTTTTTGGGATCCCAAAACGTAAGTTGAGGGATACCTATGACATCGCAAAAGTTGTCCGTATGTCCGTCCGTCCGTCTGTAAGCACGATAACTCTCGAAGGGAATGAGATATTTTGATGAAACTTGGTGTGAAGATCGTTGGGTCAGCGGACCAGTCAAGTTCGTAAATGGGCTTTGTAGCCCTACATTTAGGGGTGGGGGAGGGGGTTCAAATTAAGGGGCAAACAAAATATTTTGAAACAGCTAATGTGATAGTCGATTATGGGGTAAGAAGACATGCTGAACACGATGGTGAAAACCATTTTGTAATCGGACAAGTAGTTCGCCCGGAATCCGGCCAAAACCGGAAAGTTTGTTAAAAGTAAAAGTTTTATTTGAAGTTGATTAGATGTTTGATTTAGAGGTAGGAAGACATGCTGAAGACGATGGTGAAAACCATTTTCTCGACGGACAAGCAGTTCGCCCGGAATCCGGCTCAAACCGGAAAGTTTGTTAAAATTAAAAGTTTTATTTGGAGTTGATCAGATGTCCGATTTAGGGCAAGAAGACATGCTGAACTTTTATGTGAAAACAATTTTCTTCCCGGACATGTAGTTCGCCCGGAATCCGACCAAAACCGGAAAATTGTTAGAAGTTAAAGTTTTATTTCTAGCTGATTAGATAACCGATTTAGGGGTAAGAAGAGACGCTGAATCCGTGTGTGACAATCATATTTTACCCGGACATATAGTTCGACCGGAATCCGGCTGGAGTCGGAAAATTTGTTATAAGTTAAATTTTTATTTGAAGTTGATTAGATGTTCAGTATTGGGGAAAGAAGATACCCTGAGTTCGTTTTTGAGCTTTCTTTTTTCGCCGGACAAGTAGTTCTAGAGTTCGGCCGAAACCGGGAAATTGGCAGAAGTGGCAGGAACTTTTCGTCAAAACAGATATGACTTATACGGGTAAACACACATGCTGAATCCATATCTGAACTTGGTTTTCTCAGATGATTAGCTATTTGGCCTTAATCTGTTTCTGAATTTTAATTGTAAGAATGTTCAAGGATTCTGGCGATGACTGGATCTGGCTAAGACAAGACCCAGTTGTCTGGATCAGATATTGAATTTTTGGGATCCCATCGAAAAGTTTGGTCTTGTTACTTTTTGGGCTACGGCTCCTCTTCGAACCTCCTTCGAACCTGTACGTGTTGAATCGATCAAGCGCCTGAAGACCTAGGCAAACTACCAGTGTATGATTGGGGACGTTTCTCCATGGGGACGTTTTGTTATGGGGACGTTTCGCCATGGTGACTTTCGCTGGGAACGTTTTTTTCGCGGTGACATTTCACAAGCGATCGTCTGAACTCAGCTGACGTGACGTTCCATCTGTAGGTAAAACCGTATAAATGATAGATAGACGAATAATAGTAAGTAAGTAAGGAATTTATTTATGACCCGCCATTTTGAAAAAGCGGAGTAAATGAAGAAAATAAATAATACACATAAACACACACAAAAAGACACCCAATTTTCAATCTTCGGCCAGGAAGCAGTGGATAACGCCGTGCGCTGGTTGGGGCCTGTTGTCCATGATTTTTGAAAGCGATGAGGAAACATCCAAAAGGGTAACACTTGCATCTTGAATTTTGAACTTCTCCGTTAATGTGTGGTTATGACATAATTTCGACAATTTGTTGCACAGTCCGAATTTACTTTTTTGCTAAAAATGTCATCGCCTTTTGAACTCGGAATTTTTTGTTTCAGCAGTAGCTCCACTGCCCCCAGTGGAGAACTGGGCAGGTCCCCCCCCCCCTAAGTTTATAAATCTTAGCTCTTATTTGCAAAGCACTGACGTCACTTCAAGGTATCTGTTAAAGCCCCAAAATGAGTGATTAAATTTGAAGCTGATTAATAAACCTGGAAGGGGGGTTCAGGATTGACCCCCCCCCCCCCAAGGTTTACTGAAATGGCGCCACTGTGTGAAGCCTGAAAATGTCGAATTTACAGAGAAGATGGATATTTTGATAAAATCCCCGACAATCGTGAGGGGCATGGCTGACACTTACTTGTTTACTGTAATTGACATCTCCATTCGAACGTGTATTTTGTTGTTGTAGGGTACTTCTACTGCCCCAGATGACTAATCCCGTTCACCTGATTCGGATCTGAGTGACTGTCCGGGAATAGTTTCCGCCTTCATATTAATGGGAATTACGTCACGTTGTCTAGATTCTTGTATGACTCACGGTTAAACCCTTTTGCCAAAACTTATCTAATTTATTACAGGTTCGACCTGGTCAAGAAGCTTGGTCAAGGAACTTATGGCAAGGTCCAACTTGGAGTCAACAAGGAAACAGGACAGCAGGTGAGGTCTGAAATGGGTAAAATAAAGTAAAATAAGTAAGACATTTGATTTTCATCAAAAGTAAATAATAAACCTACATTATTTTTAAATTCCCCAGTATATTCAATCTCACCAAAACTCGCAATAATCCATTTTCCCTACTTAATGAACGTATCGAACTTGTAGTGACGGCGAGCGCCCACCGACTGATCGGCTATGCCTTCGCGTCCGGCGCATAGCTTTCCTAAAAGGAAAGCGAGAATCCGCCAAGCGCAAGAGTGGGAAGTCGTTGCGCCTTTACAACTTCTCGCTGACTTACTGAGCTTACTTTCCACTCGTGTATTGTGTTCCGCGTCACTTTCTAAAATTAGCAGAGTTTAGCAGCCCTGGAAAGCGAAGCGAGCTGCAGCCGGAGTCGCAAGAACAGCCGGCACATAAACTGGCAGAGCTTTCCAGATCGCCCAGAATCGCGTTTACAATGTATTCTATTGACAAGTCTTAAAGGACCCCTCGCACTATTTACTCTTCGACTTAGAGTATTTTAAAATATTTGAATTCTTTAAAACTATGCTGTGTTTTCGACAAATAACCCACGGTTCTTAGCTGTTTTAAGCCCTTTTCCGATACCGGTTGACTTGTAGTGAAAACAGGGAACAATTTACATAACCGGTTTTTCTGATGAAAAAACTTCCCGCAGACAACCGTCGACAGCGTGATACACATCGAAGGGAGCAAAACACGGCAAGGGAGAAAATCAGCGTGGCTTTGTTAGAGGGTTTAGAATGTACCGTACGAAATTGGGGTCTCCGGGTTTAGAAATGTATGCAGTGATTATGGAACTAGTTTGCATTAGTATTATTGGTAAGACAGGTCCTTTAAAGTTCAACTGAAAAGGCAGCTGATTTTACATCTGATGTTTGAATGCACTGAAATATTTTGACTCATCTAAGGGATTTTGCATTGTTTCACCCGGGGCTCTAGTAATAACGTTCAGAGTGTTCGCTCCTTGCACGACAACCCAAAATTCACCCGGACGCGGAGAATTTAAATTTCAACCAAGGCCTGCATTTCCAGAGTTAAAGATACTAAGTTCGGAAAAGCCTGTAGAAAGTAGAAAACGATGTCAAGATATGTCTTGCTAGGAATCGGACATTTTTAGTTTATTTTTCGGCATTGGCTTATATTTTTAGTTGCTAATTATTTCAAGCGTAGAGGGACAAGCACATAGAGGTACCACACATCCGAAAGAATACTGCCTTGCGTTTGTGCAGAGTGTCCCCTCTAAATGCGAGAGCAGGTTTCGGGTTCTTTATAACAATTCCTTCCAGTGGCTTCATGGTCTTCCCTGGAATTCCAGTGCCTCTGGTACGTTTGCTGGTGGTGGTCTACCCTCGTTTGGGGAGCTTAAGAGGAAAGCTGTGTTTTCGGTCCAGTCTAGGATCCTCATAGCTTGTTCACACGGGGCTGAAACAGCGACCGATTCTCGATCAGCGACTGATTTACGCGCGTAAATAGCGGTTGAAAAAAATCCAAAAATAAGCCGCTGATGTTCCGAATAGGCGCTTATTTTCATCGCGGTCTCCAATCGGGATAAACTAAATCCTTTGGAATGTGACCTTTGATGACTCTAGGGACAGTAAACAGACCGTAATTAGGAGAATTAGTTCAAACTTGGTGAGGTTTAGGTCAATCCAGTTCAAATTCTGTCAGATTGATGTGAACATAACATGGTTTTACACTGAGCATCACAGGATTACTAAGCGATTGCAAAAAAAAGGTAGAATAATTTTCTAATTACAACAGCGTATGTTCTGTTTATGTCTAACATTGATTTTCGTTGTTTTTCTTAAAAAATTAATAATTTGAATAACTTTTTCATTCATCCTTCACTGAAATGTAACTGAACATCAGTAAATGATTGCATACTGTTCTCATATTATTTATATCTACATTATTAATTATATTTTAAGTTCTCCTTCAAAAATAAAAATATTTAAATTATTTGTATTTGCTTCTTAACTTAAAATTGCTGAGTCGCCTTAAATCTATCAATATTCAGTTTGTGACTTTTTCCTCGTGTAAAGACGACAAGTCAACTAGATTTGACTTTGACTGACTCACAAGATGTTTTTTTTAAATTTTATATATTTTGTTACAAACAAAAAGAATATTCGGAATTAGGTTTTTCTTTTTAATTCTCCCGTCAACCCCAAACAGTCGATCCGTCGTCTGAACAGATCAGCCGCTGTTTACGCGCTTATTTCGGTCCCGTGTGAACAAGCTATCAGCTCGTCTAATCCTCTCCTTTTGGTGCTTTCTGGGCCTTACTTTAGGCTCTCTCTTACGCTGTGGAAGGAGTGGACACATGTGCGTTTTGCTGTCCCGGTTGAGAGCTAATTTTTTGCTGT
The DNA here is from genome assembly GCA_030848855.1 of Branchinecta sandiegonensis. Lineage (NCBI taxonomy): Eukaryota > Metazoa > Arthropoda > Branchiopoda > Anostraca > Branchinectidae > Branchinecta > Branchinecta sandiegonensis. The sequence continues at coordinate 2,888,672 of JAUPMV010000009.1, forward strand.
TGTTTTTGCTTTTATGTTGTTGTTGTTGTTTATTTTTGTGTTTATGGTCCCTGTTGGTCGTTGAAGAAAGAAAATAAAATATAAAAATAAGTTCAGTTAACGAAGGCGATCGTCTGTGGAAAACGACAAACAAAGAAACGCATTTTTATTGGGTTTTCTTGCCTATTTAAGTTAAAAAGTGATGTGTAATTAGACAGTCGGATCTCAGCCCTATTCGGTTAAAGCGGGCCACAAAAAATGATCTTTCTACCACACACAGAATGCTAACCATCCCTACTGTCACTATGAATATTCAAAACCACTAAAAACACCGTAAAACAGTGAGCAAATTAAAAAAAACACCAAATTTCCTAGGTTTGAAATAACTCTGTCTGGACTAAATCTCAGCCGATTATCCCGGACAGCTGTTCTGGCACGTAGGGAGCCAAGGTTCAAAATTATAATTTCCATCTAATGCTCCAACTGTTTATTACAAATACAAATAAATTATAAAACCAAGACCAGTGTGGGACCTCTGAAGACACACAAAAGTTATCAGTTAGGTCTTACAATTCTTTGCTAATCAGTCCTGGACAATTCCGCCATCTAGAAAAGAAGACGTTGTGCGTGGGTTTTTTCTCGAGCCAAAACAGCAACTCGCCAATCGAGTTCAAATCTAAACAAACCCGTGGTATGCGATCCCTAAGAGAAGGTAAACAGAATGTTTGGATTAGGTCTTTAAACTTTAATAACTTGCCACGTTTGGAAAGAATAAATAAATATGTATGACACAGTTTACGTTGGAGTTACAATTAAATTATATGGAAAGGTTATTTGCCGATGAGGACCGAGTTGATCGAGTTGTTATACTGAATGAATGAATGAATGAATGAAGGATTTATGACGCACTGGCCAAGGGCGTAAACGTGCAGTAGAAAAGGACAAAGAAGTATAAAATAATCGCAAAACACTCAAAAGGTTCAGTAATTCAGAATCACATTGATGCGATCGTGGACAAGTAAGTTTCCAATCGGAGAATACAAATTAGAGGAGATGGCTTCAAGCGTCAAAGAAACTAACAGACGGCGGATCAGGTAGCGGTTCCGCGTGCGCGATGGTGGAGAAGAAATCTCAGATGTCTGAAGTATGTCGAGCGTATGCGTCGAAGGTCCTTTCTTCTGAGTATAGAATACTCAGGAAATGACAGGACAGGAAATACTGGGCCAGGAAATGACGAAGGCCGGGCCAGATGTCGCGTGGGCGGGGCCTATAGTAGGAATCGGGGTTATTCGAAATAGGTCCTTTTTGGGATCCCAAAACGCAAGTGGAGGGATACCTGTGACATCGCAAAATTTGTACGTCTGTCCGTCTGTAAGCACGATAACTCTAGAAGGGAACGAGATATTTTGATGAAACTTGGTGTGAGGATTCGTTGGGTCGGCGGACCAGTCGAGTTCGTAAATGGGCTTTGTAGCCCTACATTTAGGGGTGGGGGTTCAAATTAAGGGGCAAACAAAATATTTTGAAACAGCTAATATGATGTGAAAACCATTTTGTAATCGGACAGGTAGTTCGCCCGGAATCCGGCCAAAACCGTAAAGTTTGTTAAAAGTAAAAGTTTTATTTGAAGTTGATTAGATGTTCGATTTAGAGGTAGGAAGACATGCTGAAGACTATGGGGAAAACCATTTTCTCGACGGACAAGTAGTTCGCCCGGAATCCGGCCCAAACCGGAAAGTTTGTTAAAATTAAAAGTTTTATTTGGAGTTGATCAAATGTCCGATTTAGGGCAAGAAGACATGCTGAACTTTTATGTGAAAACAATTTTCTACCCGGACATGTAGTTCGCCCGGAATCCAGCCAAAACCGGAAAATTGTTAGAAGTTAAAGTTTTATTTCTAGCTGATTAGATAACCGATTTAGGGGTAAGAAGAGACGCTGAATCCGTGTGTGACAATCATATTTTACCCGGACATATAGTTCGACCGGAATCCGGCTGGAGTCGGAAAATTTGTTATAAGTTAAATTTTTATGTGAAGTTGATTAGATGTTCAATATTGGGGAAAGAAGATACCCTGAGTTCGTTTTTGAGCTTTGTTTTTTCGCCGGACAAGTAGTTCTAGAGTTCGGCCGAAACCGGGAAATTGACAGAAGTGGCCGGAACTTTTCGTCAAAACAGATATGACTTATACGGGTAAACACACATGCTGAATCCATATCTGAACTTGGTTTTCTCAGATGATTAGCTATTTGGCCTTAATCTGTTTCTGAATTTTAATTATAACAATGTTCAAGGATTCTGGCGATGACTGGATCTGGCTAAGAGAAGACCCAGTTGTCTGGATCAGATATTGAATTTTTGGGATCCCATCGAAAACTTTGGTCTTGTTACTTAGTATACTTCTGAAATGGCGTATTTCTTTTAGGTTGCCATCAAGACAATCAAAAAGGTGAAAATTGAAACCGAGGCAGATCTCATTCGAATACGGCGGGAAATTCAGATCATGTCATCTGTTCAGCACCCATACATCATCCACATTTACGAAGGTATAAACATTATATTTTGTTGTATATCTGTAAACATGGTAGCCTAATCACTTCACGGAAGGCTGCAGAAAGTTAGTTTTCGGGGTCCCTAATCGTCCGGTACTCGTCAGCAAAGTTAGGGTTTCGGGATCCCTAATCGTCCGATACTCGTCAGCCAATAACATCGTGAATGTGTTCCTGCGTTTGTTTGTCTTGACCACAGTAACTCTGAGGTTTGCGGGTTTTTTTCCTTCCCCGACCTTGACCCTGAAGATTGACAGCCTGACGAGGACCTTGCCAAGAAGGGCCGAAACGTCATATTGGATTGGGCAAAACGGATACGTCAGTTGAATTTTATTGGAGCTATATTTCGGCCCTTCTTGGCAAGGGCCCTCTTCAGGCTCAAAGCCGCTCAAGTTGGAAATTGGGAATAACCAAAATATCGCTGCTAAAGTATCGTAGCTGACATATCCATTTTATGCATTATTTCAATATTAGTAACTCTCAGAACGGATTGAGTATTTTGGATGACTTTGCTGTCATCGCGACAATTCGAGATGAATTTCGAGAGTGATTTCGATCAGTGACCACTTTGAAAAAAAAAAGAACAAGAGCTGTAAGCTCATATGGCACTTGCATGTGTCAAGATGATTTGATTGATCAAGAGTAAGTTTCGACTTTGCGGTTGAGATGCGCGCTATAAGGGAGCTGGAACTTCATTTGTAAGCAAAACCCTTGAGGCAAAACTGCTAATGGGCTGATGGGCATCACGAAAATGCATATATTGCTTAAAAGTATTTTTTTTACTTTGCGGTCAAGATTGGTACTTTAAGGAATAATCGGATTTGGGAAGTAGCAATTTCTAAGCAAATGTTGTTGAGTCTCCAATATTCCAGCGAAGTTTCATCGTCCTAGCACATCAGGAAGTACCTTAACGCGCGATCACCGGAATCCCAGACCCCCCTCCCCCTCCTCCAACTCCACCCACAATAACCGGAGCCAATCCTGTTCTGTAAATGATTAATCCAGAGCATCTGTTTGTCATTCCCACGAAGTTCGATCCAGATCACACCAGTCTAAGCGGGTCAAGTATTTTCCGCCCTCCCCCCGATAATTGCCGGATTCGGTCCGGAAATGAAAAAGGTCACAAGAGAAAAATGTCCTCTGTTTAATTATTAAATTTCACTCGAATCCGATCACCCGTTCCAAAGTTACGCATGACTCAATATTCCGGATTCCCCTCCCTCAACTCCCCCCCCCCCCCAAGATTATCATATCGAGGATTTTTTTTTTTATTCCAAGTCAGTTTGACCGGGTCCCTGATATGCCTTCCAAGTTTCGTCGTGAAAATCCCCCAAAAACGGAATTCCGGGAGACCCCTCCCCCCCCCCTCAAGTGTCCTGATCCAGTCAAATTATGTAAAAGATTTATATGGACCAGATGTTTGTTCTTCCCAGCAAGTTTCACTCCGATACCATCATTCTAACCGTTTCTCGAGATTTCCGGTCCACCCCCCCCCCCAACCCACCCAGCTCCCCCGCGGTGCACGTAGCCAATCCGATTCAGCAAATGACTTACCTAGAGCATCTGCTTGTTCTTCCCACAAAGTTCCATCCCGATCCCTCCATTCTAAACGGGGCACGTATTCCCCCCCCCCCAATAGTTGCCGGATCCGGTCCGGATATGAAAAAAATCATCGGAGAAATGTCCTCTGTTGAATTCTTAAATTTCACTCGAATCCGATCACCCATTCCAAAATTACGCATGACTGAAAATTTCGGATTCCCCTCCCTCCACTCCCCCCACCATTATCTGATCGACAAAATTTTTATTTTGAAGTCAGTTTGATTGGGTCCCTGATATGCCTGCCAAGTTTCATCGTGAAAATCCCCAAAACCACCATCACCGGAATTCCGGCCCCCCCCCCCCCATAAGTGTCCGGATCAAGTACAATGGCCTAAAGGACTTATCTAGAGCAGATGCTTGTTCTTCCCAGCAAGTTTCACTCCGATCCCTCCATTCTAACCGTTTCTTGAAATTTCCGGTCTCCCCCCCCAACTCCACCCTGGCTACCGAATCCGGTCAAGACTTTAAACGGGACATTACAGATATATATTCTGTTCAGTTATGAAGTTTCATTACAATCCGATCATCCGTTCGAAAGTTACACACTTCTCAATTTCCCGGATTCCCCTGCGGATTCCCCTCCCTCCACTCCCCCACCATTATCTGATCGACAATATTTTTATTTTGAAGTCAGTTTGATTGGGTCCCTGATATGCCTGCCAAGTTTCATCGTGAAAATCCAAAAAACCACCATCACCGGAATTCCGCCCCCCCCCCATAAGTGTCCGGATCCAGTACAATGGTCTAAAGGACTTATCTAGAGCTGATTCTTGTTCTTCCCAGCAAGTTTCACTCCGATCCCTCCATTCTAACCGTTTCTTGAAATTTCCGGTCTCCCCCCCCCCCCCCAACTTCCCCCTGGCTACCGAATCCGGTCAAGACTTTAAACGGGACATTACAGATATATATTCTCTTCAGTTATGAAGTTTCATTACAATCCGATCATCCGTTCGAAAGTTACACACTTCTCAGTTTCCCGGATTCCCCTGCCCTCCACCCCCCCCCCCCCCAAAAAAAAAAATGGTCGGATCAGAAAACTGATTATTCCTAATTTTGTTTGGTCGGGTCTCTGATATGCCTGCCAAGTTTCATGGTCCTAGCACAACTGGAAGTACCCTAACTCGAAAAAGTGTGACAAAATGCCCTAAATTTCCAAGTTTCCAGCGCCCCGCTCTCCCCCCCATATGGTCGGATCGGGAAACTGATTATTTCCAGGTTAGTTTGGTCGGGTCCGTGATATTCCTGCCAAGTTTCATTGTCCTAGCTCATCTGGAAGTACCCTCACTCGAAAAAGTGTGACAAAATGCCCTAAATTTTCAAGTTTCCAGCGCCCCAGCTCCCCCGCATATGGTCGGATCGGGAAACTTATTATTTCCAGGTTACTTTGATCAGGTCCCTGATATTCCTGCCAAGTTTCATTGTCCTAGCTCATCTGGAAGTACCCTAACTCGAAAAAGTGTGACAAAATGCCCTAAATTTTAAAGTTTTGAGCGCCCCCACTCCCCCGCATATGGTCGGATCGGGAAACTGATTATTTCCAGGTTCGTTTGGTCGGGTCCCTGATATTCCTGCCAAGTTTCATTGTCCTAGCTCATCTAGAAGTACCCTAACTCAGAAAAAAAGTGACAAAATGCCCTAAATTTGCAAGTTTCCAGCGCCCCGCACTCCCCCCCATATGGTCGGATCGGGAAACTGATTATTTCCAGGTTAGTTTGGTCGGGTCCCTGATATGCCTGCCAAGTTTCATTGTCCTAGCACATCTGGAAGTACCCTAACTCGGATATGTGGGACAAAAAAACTCGGACCGACCGACAGACCGACAGACCGACAGACGGAATTGTGATCGGTATATGGCACTTGAGCCAGAGGCTGCAAGTGCCATAAAAACTCATCTGTTGGCGTTCATTCAGCTTAGGCTACAACTTAGTGTTATTATTATTTTTTTTTTTTTTTCATTTTTTATCGTGTGGAGAGTTTGGTACGACGGGTGAATGTGAGTATTCGAAATGGAACGAGTCTTTCTTTCTTTTGTGTGCGTATTTACAGAGGGACGACTCATTTATATTATATACATATAGTCAGTGTTTAAAATGGGCCGAGCTAACGAGCTCGTATCCCTGCCGGCCGCCAGTGATCAAAATATATTGTCACGAAGTGTTTTAGAAATTAAAGAACCTGTACCTTAACCTGAGATAGACCAAATAATTTGCAAACTTGAGAAAGACAAATTCACCAAAAAGCCAAAAGCCTATCTAATCTTTCTTAGTGGGTTTAATCAAATAGTTCCGAAAGCCCGAGATTCTTCTTCCGTTGCTTCGTCGAAAACTTTATTATCCCCTTTCGTCTTAATCGATACTTTACTCCTTCCCTTACCGCAATAGCAGGGCTTTGGAACGCTTGCCGAATAGCATAAAGTATGCGTCACAGATTTTAAAATAAGCCATTACGTCATTCAGATTGAAGTACGACAGGTGGGCGGGTCCTTCGGGTCTTAAAGGAACATTTCCTAGACTAAATTCTGTCGTCCGGCCAATTTCTGCGAGAGTAGTCGGCACCGCTGTTTGGTCAGGACCGCGTAGGGTGAGTGATTATCGATGTGCAGGCTATTCGCTTGTCGTGTTGACAAGTCTTAAAGACAAGAGCTGCGTTCGTTGCACTCCGGGCTGTCTCTGTTGTTTAGTCACCAGTGTCCGGTTCTTCCCTTAAAACGCTTTGGTGCACCTGTGAGTTGATGAAAACTTGCTAACTCCTCGCTGAAGCCGGGCTCACGAGCAGGTTCTGGTTAGTCCGCACCGGTGAGATAAAACCGGACACTGGTTAGTTCAAAAACGGGTTATAAGACTGGTGAGAAGTCACCGGTGGATGCAAAAACGGCTTATAAGAAAAACCGGAGACCACCGGTGAGAACTCCCGTGACAAAGAACGCAGCTAAGATTGCTGAAGGGATTATCCTCCTCCACAGGGGCGTCACGACTGGGGGGGGGGGGAATGACCCCCACCCAATGTTGTCGGCCAGCTGGTAAAAAAAACCGAGTCGGCGCGAAACGACGCGTCAAAACAGTTGATTATTTTCACGAAAACAGTCGGTTTTTCTGAAAACCAGTTGATTTGTGTCAAAACAGACGGTTTTTCTGAAAATGAGTCGACTTTTTTTCAAGACTGTAATTTTTTTCTTCAAAACAGCCGTTTTTCTGCAAAAAGTGTCATTTCTTCTGCAAAGACGTCGTTTTTCTGCAAAAAAAGTCAGTAAAGATTACCAGCCAGTCGGTAAATGCCTTGCCCCCCCCCCCCCCCAAAAAAAAAACAAACAAACAAAACATTTTGGCTAGTAACGCCTCTGCTCCTCCATGACTGCACATACTTGGGTTCAACCTTAAAAGCCTAGAAAAACGCCTGAAATGTTTGCCAAATCAAGCAGATATTCGTCGGCTATGTATGGATTGGCAAGATTCTCCTTCAAAATCATGATGATGAAATTTTATTTACGCACTGAAGAAGAGGAAAATAGCGCAGTATACAGACAAATAAAAGCAAAAAATACATTTAGCTTTGAATAATGAAGTAAATGCACAAGATCAAAAATAAACATTTAAAAAAAGGCAAGGGACTAATCGGGTCTAAGAAATCTTCTTCCTAGATGGAATGCGGAGAAATGGCCAAGGGCAGAAACAGGTATTAGAAGGCCAAACCTACACTCCTCAGTTCCATGGCAAATGTGATGACTAGCTAATGATCCTCCGTAATCCTCAAAACGCCTGCAATGGAGTCTAGATACCAAACCTTTCTTATGAAAAGGGGGATACAAGTACCTTTTTGGGTCCAAAACGCTAGTGACGGGATTACCTATGGCTTAATAAAGCTTGTACGTCTGTCCGCCTGTCCGTCCGTCTGTTCGCACAGTAGCTCCCGAAGGAAGTGAGATATTTTGTTCAACATTAGTGTGAGGATCCTTTTTATGGGTCAAAGTAGAAGTCAGTTTCGAAGGTGGGCCCTGTAGCTCTATATTCTGGGGTGAGGGGGGAGTTTTCAAATTAAAGGGTGAAACAATACTATTTTCAGGCTAATTAGAAAGTTGATTCATGGGCAATCAGACATGCTGAGTTTGTGAATCTGAAGTTTATTTTACTGCCGGAAATATCCCGGTGAAAAATTTGTAGCCTGTGTAGGTGTATAAGAGTTGTACGAAAAAGTTGCATGTACTGAGATATGCAGTAGTACAGAATACTTTAATTTAATGTGCCTCACAGTGGGATAATCTTGAGCAGTAGTATTCAGTAGCATCCCGTCCTGTTCAAGTAGCATCCAGTCTTGCTATAGTAGCATTTAGTAGCATCAGTTGTACTGCATGCTACTTTTTCGTACAACTTCATACTACTATTTTGAGATAATTTCTCGTCGGGATAATTCGCCTGAAATCCAGCAACACTCGGAAAATTGGGTCAAGTTTTTTGTGCGGATAAGAAGTTCGCCTGGAATCCGGCCAAACCCGGAAATTGAAGCAGCCTTTTCCTCATGAAAGGTTGCTAGTTCAAAGCTCGCGTGGATTCGTTTAGTCTATTTTGTTTGCTTTCGCTTCTCTTTCTTTTTTTGCCTCCACAATAGAGGTAGCCAGGCCCGTATCCAGGAATTTATTTTGTGGGAGGGGGGTGCCTTTCGGGGTGGGGTGGGGGGGGGGGGTTGCCCGTGGGTCGGACAAAAAAACATAGATCAGAGGGAAATGCCTATAAAAAATGATTATTTTTGTATGTTTCGGGGGGGGGGGGGTTGAACCCCCTAACCCCCCCCCCCTGGATACGGCCCTGGAGGTAGCCTACTTAGGACGGAAGGGCAGGTGTCGGCGTTTATTTGAGTTTGATTTTGTCTTGCGTTTTTTTTTTGTCGTTTGTAATGCTCGCTTGTTTCGAATGCTTTTCATTATTTTAAATAAGTTTCATTCATATTTGACAGTGCAAAACGGATACGTCAGCTACTCCAATAGCCCAGAAATGCCGACAGGTATCCATCCTAGCTGGAAAGAAGGGACAAGTGATATTTTTAGCTGACGTGTCCGTTTTTACTATCATATATAATTCGCAGTCAGCTGGGGCTGAAGGAATATTTATCCTCCAAGTACGCGAGAACTCCAGTAGCCCAGAAATGCCGACCAGAACCCATCCTAGCTGGAAAGAAGGGTCAGGTGATTTTTTTAGTTGACGTATCCGTTTTGCACTATCAAATATGATTCGCAGTCAGCTTGGGCTGAAGGAATATTTGTTTTATAAGTTTCATGGTTGGAAAAGTAGGCTACAAAAAAAACAAAGATAAATTCAAATTGAGCATAGAAGTCTTAAGGTTTGAGTAAGTGATGGTTTGAAATAAACAAATGGAAGAGTAGATGCCAAACTTGCATGGTTTGGAGGGTACATGGTCATGGAAGAGGATGTTTTAAAAATCGTTAAAAAAAAAAGAAAAACGGAAAAAGAAGAAAAAAGCTCGCGTTGGAATTTGGTGCGCAGCAGATTTCAAGCTTCTAAAACGACATCATTTGAACCATATTTGTTTTTCTAGTCTTCGAAAATCGAGAAAAGATCGTGCTGGTGATGGAGTATGCTGCGGGTGGAGAGCTCTACGACTACCTAAGTGAAAGCAAGGTCTTATCAGAAGACGAAGCCAGAAGGATTTTCCGCCAGGTGGCCTCGGCTGTATATTACTGTCACAAGGTTAGTTTACGATGGGCTTTGAGCGCCTGAGTATAGTTAGTTCTTGGTATCTTGAAGTCCTGAGAGAAGGGTTGACTTGTGAGATTTCAGCAGTTTCATCCGACATAAAACAAACTTGAAAGACATGTGAACAGATTTCAGTTATTTCGTCTTGCCTTCTTTTATGTCACCCTCTTTTTTGAACACCAGATCGAAAAACAATTGGCGCGAAAAGCACTATAAGTTCCTTAAAGGACCCCTCTTGCTTATTCTGAGTTTTAGTATATCCCTAGCTCTCTTATGGAATTGTAAGCTTCTGAAATCCCCGCCTTTTGCCATTGGCTTCGTTTTTTTACCTATGAGTTTTTAGCGGTTTTTCCGTCTAGCCGAGTTTGGCTCTGCACGCAACGCAGACTTCGTCGAAAGCTTCAAGATCCGCCCACAACTCTTTCACGCGCAAGGACATGATACGCTTCAAAGTGTTGTTTTTAATTTTTTAAGACATGGTAGGCCATCAGGTCTATCTTCTGTTATGGACTTGTTTTCTTTTGCTTAGTTTTCCCGCTTTTTAACCACGGCTCATTCAGTTTTCAAATACTTTGCGTCCAGCCGCCGCGTCGGAGAGCAGGAAGGCTGGATGAAGTCGACAAGTGCCAACAAAACAAGACCTAAGGTTACGATGGGATCCCAAAAATCTAATATTCGATCGAGACAACTGTGTCTTTTCTTCACCAGATCCAGTCTTCGCCAGGCTAATCATCTGAGAAAACCAAGTTCAGATATATCTATGTAAGCCATATCTATTTTGAAGGTATTGACCGAAACTTCCTGCTTTACTTCTGCCAAATTTCCGGTTTCGGCCGAATTCCAAGCGAACTGCTTGTCCAGGGAAAAAAGAACAATTCAGAAACGAATTCAGCGTATCTTCTTATGTCCTACATCTAATCAACTTCAATAAAACTTTAACTTATAAAAAATTTCCGGTTTCAACCGGATTCCGCACGAATTGTATGTCCGGGTAAAAAATGATTGCCATATACAGCCTCTTCTTAGCCCTAAATCTGTCATCTAATCAACTTCAGATAAAACTTTCGCTTTTAACATATTTTCCGTTTTGGCCAGACTCCGGGCGACCTAGTTGTCCGGGTAGAAAATACTTTCCACATAAGTGTTCAACATCTCTTATTACCCCTAAATCGAACATTTATCAACTTCAAATAAAACTTTTAATTTTAACCAACTTTCCGGTTTTACCGGATCCCGGACGAACTACTTATCCAGCGAGAAAATGGTTTCATCATCGTGTTCAGCATGTCTTCTTACTCCATAATCGACTATCACATTAGCTGTTTAAAAATATTTTGTTTGCCCTTTAATTTGACACCCCCCCCCCCCCCCCACCCCTAAGACCTCGTGTAGGGCTACAGAGCCCATCTACGAACTTGATCTTACCCTTGACCTGAAAAATCCTCACACCAAGTTTCATCAAAATATCTTATTCCCTTCGAGAGTTATCGTGCTGACAGACGGACGGACAACTTTTGCGATGTCATAGGTATCCCTCTACTTACGTCTTGGGATCCCAAAAATCGCTAATTTCATGTGGAAAGTAATGGTGTTTTCGAAAAACGACATCGCTGAGGTATTTCATCGTGGAAAGATCACTTCTAGTAAGTGTTGTGCTTCAAAGCCTTCCCGTTATGTCACCCTCGGATTATCTGAATCAGGAGCTTGTTACGACGCGCACTGACTGTGGAAACGTGCATTACTGAAGAATATGACTAAACGTGTACTGTGCCTGCTATTCCTCCCAGATTTCATGCTACCCCCTCAAATATCCATCACTCCCTCGACTCTCTCTCCCACACCCTAGAGCCATTAGTTCTAATGGATAAGATCGTTATGCATTCTTTAAAGATCCGTTCCAGCTGTGTGAATTTGTAAGACACGCGACAGGGTTCTTCCTGAGAATTCAATGATGTGAGCGATTCTTCCTACGCATGCTCGGCAGATTTTGGGACGTTTGTTTGCATCTTTGCCTATCCGCCAGAACAAGGCCAAAGGTTCCGATGGGATCCCAAAATTTTCAGTTCAGATCTGTTCAGATATCCATTTTGCGCTGTCAAATATTCAGATATGGATTCAGTGTCGCCTTTCTGGAATGTATTCACTATCTCTGATAAGAGGACGCTGCGATCGTTGTTCTTTCGGTATGCCAAGTTATTTCTTGGTATACCTCTGTGGGCCAGAAACCGGCGCCTGGTTTCTCTGTATGGGATCGCAGATCCGATCAAAGCCATCGCGGAACGGAGATTGCCGTTTGAGAAGTCGTTAGATTCGACAAATAGCATGTTCAGCGCCTTTCTGTACATTGTTACCTGAAGTTACCTGAAGTCTTTTTTTGCAGTAGTTGTGATGAGAAGGTGTTTTGTCTATGTATCTGCTTTTTCTTCTTTTTCTTCTTTTTTTTATCTTTATATTTACTCCGTGTTTACACCATGTGTGTATTACGGGTAATAAATTTATTGATTGATTGATATGGTTTACCCTATAGCCTACGTCGTATCTCCTTCCTTCCTTACTTCTGCCCAACTTCCGGTTTCGGCCGGATTCCGGACAAACTACTTGTCTGACAAAAACCAAAGCTCAAAAACGAATTCAGCATGTCTCCTTACCCCTACATCCAACCTCTAATCAACTTCATATTAAACTTTTACTTTTAACAAACTTTCCGGTTTCAGCCGGATTCCGAGCGATCTATACGTCCGGTCAGAAAATGATTGTCATGTACGAATTCATCATGTCTTCTAACCCGCAAATAGAACATCTTATCAAATTTAAAGAAAACTTTTACTTTTAACAAATTCTCCGGTTTGGGCCGGATTCCGAACGAACTAATTGTCCGGCGAGAAAATAATTTTCATATTCTGACTCAACTTCATTTTAAAATTTTACTTTTCACAAATTCTCCGGTTTTTGCCGGATTCCGGGTGAACTATTTGTCCGGGGAGAAAATAATTTTCATATTCGGATTCAGCATGTCTCCTCACCCCTAAATCAACTATCTAAAAAGCTTTCAAAAAATATTTGTTTTGCCCTTTGATTTGAAACCCCTCCCTCACCCTCAAATATAGGGCTACAGAGCCCATCTTCGAACTTGACCTGTACTTTGACCTAAAGGATCCTCCCACCAAGTTTCATCAAAACATCTCAATCCCATCGAGAGTTATCGTGCGGACAGACGGACAACTTTTGCGATGTCATAGGTATCCCTCCACTTACGTTTTGGGATCCCAAAAAGACGTAAGCAGTCTGTTTATGTACTGAAAAAATATTAGTACCTTTTGGGATCCCAAAACGTAAGTGGAGGGATACGTATGACATCGCAAAAGATGTCCGTCTGTCTGTCCGTCTGCAAGCACGATAACTCTCGAAGGGAACGAGATATTTTGATGAAACTTGGTTTGAGAACTCTTTTGGTCAAGGGAGAGGTCGAGTTCGTAGATGGGATCAACGTTTAGGGGTGAGGGAGGGGTTTCAGATTAAGGGGCGAACACATTTTTTTGAACGGCTAATGAGATAGTCGATTAGGGGTAAGAAGACATGCTGAATATGAATTTGAAAACCATTTTCTCGCCGGACTAGTAGTTCGCCCGGAATCCGGCCCAAACCGGAAAGTTTGTTAAAAGTAAAAATTTTATATAAAGTTGATTAGAGTTCGATTTAGGGGTAAGAAGACATGGTGAACATTTATATGAAAATTATTTTCTTGTCGGACAAGTAGTTCGCCCGGAATCCGTCCGAAACCGGAAAATATGTTAAAAGTAAAGGTTTTATCTGAAGTTGATTAGCTGTTCGATTAGGGGTAAGAAGACATGCTGAATCCGCTTTCGAAAATCATTTTCTACCCGGACATATAGTTCGACCGGAATCTGGCTGATACCGGAATTTTTTTTTAAAGTTAAATTTTTATCTGAAGTTGATTCGGTATAGGGATAAGGTGATACGCTGAATTCGTTTTTGAGCTTTAGTTTTGCCGGACAAGTAGTTCACCTGGAATCCGGTCGAAATCGGAGATTTGGCAGAAGTAAGGCAGAAAGATTTGGTTAGTTTCGTCAAAGTAGATATGACGTAAAGCCTAGGGATAAATACACAAATGGTGAATCCATATGATATGATATGATATGATGATATTTATTGCAAAAAGCCAACTGGCCATAGCAACTATCACAATAAATTACATACAATAAAAACAAGACAACAAGAACAAAAAAATAAAATTGATATAGCTTAATAACACTTACATTAGATCCTCCCGATGCTTCGCTGCCAACCGGACGAACATTGCCAAATTTCTCATTACTGCGAAACACTTATCTCCAATCAAATCTACTAACCCTTCCTCCCCTAATATATCTGAACTTGGTTTTCTGAGATGATTAGCCATTGACCTTCTTCTGTTTCTAGATCTTAATAGTAAAAATGTTCTAGGAGTCTGGCGAAGACCGGATATCTACAAGACCAAATTGTCTGGATCAAATATTAAATTTTTGGGATCCCATCGGAATTTAGTCTTGTTTCATTTCTCGATACTGATAATTATTCACAACCCTGATAATAGAGAGAGAGAGAGGGATAGAGAGAGAGAGATATTTTTTTTTATTGATTTTGCAGAATGAACACATGTGAACAATGAGTCGTACGCTACTGCACTCCTAATCTCAGAAGTCTAGTGTCGCCCAGCCCCAAATTGGGATCGACCCTTGCCACTTTTCTGTTAGCCTTAATCTAAGTTCTATTCTGTCCTTATATTTGTTTTTAAACTATACGTCACCTCCAGTATCTCCCATCCCTTCCCACTCTTTGTATCCTGCATTTACTCCCAAATGAGACGATTTTGCGTGCATGGGTGCTGCTCAAGTGTGCAAAGAAAATTCCTTTCTGCGAATTTCTTTCCTGGCATTTGAAAATTGTGCTTTCTCGCCTTTGTTTTGTACTTCCCGGTATTGGGCGAGGGACATCAATGTTGCCTTTGCTGCCCTAGCTATGGCTTTTCTCATCGTATAGAATCGAAAGTTCAGTCGTCCGTCAAAAGAATGCGGTACACCATGTCGCGGGCAAGTGTTTCCTGAAAGCTTCGAAATTCCAACTTTACTCGTGGAACATTTTGGAGACACGCCCAGCTTAGAACTGCGATACTCACTCAGGCGAAGTGACGGTCTATTTTTGAGATGCCGAATTAGTGCCGTGAATTATTGCAGACCTTAGGATACGAGACAAGATAATGACTCCAGATTGTCATGTCTGAAAAAAAAAGACCAAAGGTTCCGATGGGATCCCAAAAGTTCATATTTGATCCAGACAATTGGGTCTCGTCTTCGCCAGATCCAGTCTTCGCCTGACTACTTGAACACTTTTACTATTAAAATTTAGAAACAGATTAAGGCCAAATAGTTAATCATATGAGAAAACCTAGTTCAGATATGGATTCAGCATGTGTGTTTACCCCTTTAAGTCAAATCTGTTTTGACGAAGCAGATCGGTGTAATTCCGGAACTACTTGTCCGGCAAAAAAATAAAGCTCAAAAGCGAATTCAACATGTCTCCTTACCCCTACATTAAACCTCTAATCAACTTCAGATTAAACTTTTACTTTAAAAAAAAATTCCGGTTTCAGCCGGATTCCGAGCGATCTATACGTCCTGTGAGAAAATTATTGTCATATACGGATTCAGCATGTCTTCTTACCCGCAAATCGAACATCTTATCAAATTTAAAGAAAACTTTTACTTTAAACAAATTCTCCGGTTTTGGCCGGATATTTTTTCTACCGGAATTGTCACCCCGATTTTAAAGAAAGGAAAAGAACCTGGTCAATGTAATTCTTACCGGCCGATCTCGGTTGCTCCGGTTTTATGTAAGCTTTTCGAGCTTCTAATAATTGATGATATTAATCGTGCTTGTACTACCCCTGATAATCAGTTCGGGTTTAAAGCCGGGATTAGTCGTGAACATGTCTTTTAGCTTTTAGCTAACGTCCTTTATGACTGCGATAAGCGTGGTGAGAAGCTAGTCCTAGCCGGCCATGATGTCAGCAGGGCATTCGACTCCGGTATACACGCCCATCTGCTGCTGTGTGTCTTCAAGCGGGGACTCGAGAAGTCCATTGTATTACCTCTCAGAAATTTGTATAGTAAGCTCAAAGTTAAAGTTAAAGTTCCGTCAGCACTTGGGCCTGTTGTTTCTGATGCTGTTGTGCCAGTCCGTAAGGGAATCCGTCAAGGGGCGATCACTTCTCCGCCAGTTTACAATAACAGTATAATTGAGGCGCAAGAAGTAGTGTGTATTTGTTGTATTTTTCGTGGTTTAGATATTTCTTTAGTAAATTATGCGGATGATATTTTGAATCTGAGCCGGTACGTTAAGCCGATTGAAGAAAATTTTGCCGCCCTTTCAGAGTCTTATTCTAACATAGGTCTAACTTTCAATGAAAGTAAAAGCGAGGTGCTTATCTTTAATGGGGAAAAGGAAGCTGATAATATTTCTGTTAAGCTTGGCAGCCAGTATATTGTCCCTACAGGTTGCCTCACATATCTTGGTCTGCCTTTCCACTCAGACCTAAAATCGACAAGGCTTGGTCTAGTCACCGACTTTTCAGAAAAAGTACGGAAGTGTTACGGTACCCTAGTTTCTTGTAAGTGCGTGTATAACCGACATATTCTGGCACGTCTCTACAGTGCTGTGGCTCTGCCACACGTTATAGCTTTGGCACCACTCTGGCATATAATGCTACAATCCCAACGTCAGAATATTAGATCTTATTATTATCGGTACGCCAAGTATCTGTTGAGTCTCCCCCCATGGGCAAAGAATACAAAAATCAGTACAAAATACCATCTTGCCGATCCTGTGACTGCGATTGAGGCAAGAATAAAGAAGTTTGAAAGTTCATTAAACAGATCCCACGGTTTATACAACTCATTTACGTGCTAATGTTCGTATCCTCTTAGATTGTTGTTATGTTAAAATGTTGTATTGCGTGTTGTTGTTGTTTTTTTTCTCTTCTTTTCTATTTTGTTTACTCCGTCTAGGTCCCCTCGGGCCAATTTTGATGGGAAATAAATTTTTTCATTCATTCATTCATTCATTCCGGCCGAACTAATTGTCCGGCGAGAAAATAATTTTCATATTCGGACTCAGCACGTCTCTTTGCCCCTAAAACGAACCTCCAATCAACTTCATATTAAACTTTCACTTTTCACAAATTTTCCGGTTTTCGCGAGATTCCGGGTGAACTATTTGCCCGGCGAGAAATTAAATTTCATATTCGGATTCAGCATGTCTCCTTACCCCTATCTCGACTATTTCATTAGCTTTTAAAAAAAAAATTGTGTTCCCCTTAATTTCAAACCCCTCCTCCACCCCTAAATATAGAGCTACACAGCCCATCTTCGAACTTGACTTGTACTTTGAACTAAAGAGTCCTCATACCAAGTTTGATCAAAATATCTCAACCCCTTCGAGAGTTATCGTGCTAACAGACGGACGGACAGACGGACAACTTTTGCGATGTCATAGGTATCCCTCCACTTACGTTTTGGGATCCCAACAAGACCGAACACTCCAATTGGATTCCAAAGGGGGAATCATTTTTGGACTTTCTTCATCAAGAAAATCGCGTCTGTAGATTTCGGGTCTTAATGCAACCATGCTATTTGTCCCCAGGTCCAAATACCCATATTATGATCAGATTATGCTTTAGTCGAAAAACCATAGCTTATTTTGATCCAACACTTTCTGTATCTATTTGTACACGACCTTATTAATTTTATCGGAGAGTTTTGTTCGTTCTGAAATTTCACGTTTAGACCCGATTCTGATCGTAGCCTACCATTTATCCGTACAGCTTTTCAGAAGGGAAAGTATTTTTGTGGATTGGGTGACTCAGAGATTTGACACCAAACTCCGTGCAGAGTTTCAGCCTTCGTTCATGTAAGGAGGTGATTTCGAATTTACGTAGTAACTCTTCATAGGACCTCTCGGCCACTTTTGACGCTATGATTAGAGCTCTTTCTTGAATCTTCTCAATTCTGGCGGTCTGTTCGACCGTGAGGCCAAAAGGCCAAACAGGGTTTTCTAAATGGGGGTATTCTAAATTTGGTCGGATAAATGAAATGTAAATCCGGGACAAGTGTTTAGTGGATGCCCCATGCCTGGACATAAGTATCTGAAGTCCGGCATTCCCTCGCTTTATAATGCAAGTCGTCTGTGCTTCCCATTTTAAATCTTGAGTTAAGATTATCCCTAGGAGTTTAATTTTTTTCTACTCTCAAGGAATCTGAAATTTCAGGTAGAAAAGTAGGGTTGAAAGATTTAAAAAAAAGAAATTGTCATAGTGCACGATTTACTATCATTCACAGTCATATTAGATTTCAAAGCTTGCATTTTTACTTTTCTCACAATATCTTGAACTTGACTCGAATCCTCTTTACAATCAACTTCAACAATTGCAAGATCATCAACATACTTCCAAAGATTTTCAAAATCATCATCTCTATCATGTTAAATGTTATGTTTGTTTAAGTTTGTATTGTAGAGTGTAGATTATGGTCTTTGGCCGGAATAAAGTTATTACGATTACGATTAATCATTACCAAAAATAAAATTGGGCCTAAGATGGCACCCATGGTGCACACCACAAAGTACCGCTTCTGGTTCAGAGTTAAAATCTGGGATCTACCTGTTAAAAAACTTTGAATTATTTTTATTGGCTGGTCAGCCATTGTTGAACGCAAGGTGGTCTTAACCAACTTCGTCCTGCTAAATAATTCTTTCCCCTTTTGCCGAGGTAACAGGGATTGTCTTAGCCATCTTGAACGCTTTCCGTACCAGTTGTAAGAAATCTTTAAATTCAGGAAAGACTTCACTGTAAAAAGTTTCTCCGAATAAGGATGCAGTATTTGCTACTCGGATTAACTTTATCTCTACTGATATAAGACTACTCCGAGTTAGGGGTATTCTTATCTCAATAAAGATTAGGTTTATCCCAGTAGCAAATACTGCAAGATTTTTTTTTACAGTGTTCGAATTTATCTTCGAATTTTTTCTGTTTCGAGGCTCTACCGGCGACTTTCGAGATCATGTCCAAACAAGGGTAACGCGTTTTGAACTCTTGTCGATCACCGGAAAAGAGTCGAAACTGGAGAAGAGGGTACCGTGGCATTATTCCTGTAACAGGGATCGACTAAAAAGAGGCACGGCACGGCACGACATAGTGTAGGAGACAGAAGTAGTAAAAAGAGCGACGAAAACTAAAAGGGCCCTTTCAGAGTGAGGGGCAGGAATAATGTTCTAACGTGCCTTCTACTAGGCTCTGGAGTTGTGAACTCTCACGTACTTGTCTACTTCTACTAGTTGCTAATCTCTTTTTGGGATCCCAAAACGTAAGTGGAGGGATACCTATGACATCGCAAAAGTTGTCCGTCCGTCTGTAAGCACGATAACTCTCGAAGGGAATGAGATATTTTGATGAAACTTGGTGTGAGGATTATTTGGGTCAAGAGTAAGGTCAAGTTCGTAGATGGGCTTTGTAGCCCTATATTTAGGGGTGGGGGAGGGGGTTTAAATTAAGGGGTAAGCAAAATATTTTTAAACAGCTAATGGGACAGTCGATTATGGGGTAAGAAGACATGTTGAACACGATGGTGGAAACCATTTTCTCGCCGGACAAGTAGTTCGCCCGGAATCCGGCCAAAACCGGAAAGGTTGTTAGAAGTACAAGTTTTATTTGAAGTTGATTGGATGTTCGATTTAGGGTAAGAAGACATGCTGAACACGATGGTGGAAACCATTTTCTCGCCGGACAAGTAGTTAGCCCGGAATCCGGCCAAAGCCGGAAAATCTGTTAAAAGTAACAGTTTTATTTGAAGTTAATTATATGTTCGGTTTAGGGGTAGTAAGACATGCTGAACACGATGGTGAAAATCATTTTCTCACCGGGCAAGCAGTTCGCCCGGAATCCGGCCAAAACCGAAAAATTGTTAAAAGTCTTCGTAGTTGATTAGATATCCGATTTAGGGGTAAGAGAGATGCTGAATCCGTGTATTACAGTCAGTTTGTACCCGGACATATAGTTCGCCCGGAATCCGGCTGGAACCGGAAAATTTGTTTTAAGTTAAATTTTACTTTGAAGTTGATTAGATGTTCGATATAGGGGAAAGAAGATACGCTGAGTTCGATTTTAGCTTCTTTTTTTTGCCGGACAGGTAGTTGTGGAATTCGGCCGAAACTGGGAAATTCGCAGAAGTAAGGCAGGAAGTTTTCGTCCAAACAGATATGACTTATAGGGGTAAACACAAACATGCTGAATCCATATCTGAACTTGGTGTTTATGAATTTTGTTGGGTGTTTATGAATTTTAATAGTAAAAATGTTCAAGGAGTCTGGTGAAGACTGGATCTGGCGTAGACAAGACCCAATTGTCTGGATCAGATATTGAATTTTGGGGATCCCATCGACACCTTTGGTCTTGTTATTACTCCTGCCTCCTGCGCCAAGCCGTGCCGTGCCGTGCCTCTCTTTAGTCGATCCCCCCGTAACAGTATTTGTAGTTGGAAATGATGTAAATTTAAGTAGGTTACCCAATTCTTGAAAGCTACAGAAATTTAGGAGACTGCCGGAATCGCGCGGTGAACATTCCGGTACGCAGTTTTGTCTGTCGGCAGGTATCTCTCTGGCAAGTTTTGTGTCGGGTTCATCCCGGTAAGCTGTGAGTCTATACTTATCCGGTAAGCAGCAAAATCCCTGAGCCAAATTCTGGTAGATTTCTTGGGGAAAAGCCCGGTAGACAGTATCCAGCCTCAATCCGGTAGATTTTTTTTTTCATATACCTTCTGGGGGGTCCGGTAGATTCCCTAGAAATCATCAATTTCAGGTGAATTTGACAAATTTGAAAGAAAAAGAAACGAGAAGGCTAAGACGAGAAGTGTGTGTCATCGTTTGTAATATGCGAGTAAAAGTTGTCCACTCCCGCACAGGACACGGTTGTGCCCTTCTTGGGAGCATTATGTTTGTTGTTTCGTTTAAAGACTGTTGAAATTAAAATGAATTGAATTGAGATAAAACTATCCCGGCACCGGCTGGTTTTAGCCCGCATTATCACAAGATTTTTTCTTTCCAGCACAAAATCTGTCACAGGGACTTGAAGCTGGAGAACATCTTACTGGATACGGAAGGAAATGCCAAGGTTTGTGATTTTGGCTACTTTGTTCTGAAGCTAGAGCTGTCTGACAAATAATCCCCTTTTAGATCGGACTGAAACTGTTCGTTCCGTTTCACCGGTAGTCGTGAAAATAGTGTCAGTAACTTCCAGGTTGTTGCGAAAACGCGGATAACCCATTCTAATAAGAAAAATGTTCACCGGATCTGTTTTGAGTTTGCCAAGTATCTGCTGCATTTGCCCCCTTGGAACAGTAATTCTTTCTTGGCGCAGAAATTCCATCTGGTTCTGTCTGCTAAGATTATTGATAAAAGAGTGGAGGATTTCAAATCTTCCGCCAGTAACCTGAACCACGTGGTCTTCCCTCTTCGTGTAATCTGTAGTTATGTTTGTGCTGAGTTTAGTGTAAAGGTTTGCTACGTATGTTGTCTCTTTTTTTTGTACTCCGTCACTAGGGCTACACGCCCTCCCCCTTGACGGGTAATAAATTGATTGATTTTGACAGTCGGATTCGAATTTAATAAGTCAAAGTTAAACCAGTATGGTTAAAACTACTTTAAAACCATTCCATTGGGAAACTGTCGCAGTTTCCGCGCGTCCTACCTGAACTTTGTTTCCTGTTCTTGAAATAGTTTGGCCAATATTTTCCACTTGGTTCAGTTCTAATATGAACAGAGAAGCCAAATTACCTCGTTCTGAATCCATTTCCTTACCCTGATTAGGTATAGCTTCATCTATAATTAGCATAAATTAGCAGGTATCTTTAGAATATATTTGATGTCGCCAGACGGATTAGTAAGTAATTTTATTTTGTTAACCTGAAAATGATTATAAATAAAAAGAACAAAAAGACACGAGCACGATATTTACAACGACAGTCATTGGAGATTGTGTTCAGTGATATATCGGTCCTTAGGATGTAGCTGAAAGATTTGTACTTACTTAAAGTGAAAAGCCAGATTATTTTTAAACCTTGGGGCCTTGGGCTAAGTGATTTTTAATTTTATTTTCACCTAGGGCTCTAGCACTGACGCTCAGAATATGAACTGCTAGCCGGACAGTATAGAGTTTCTCCTGACGTGGAGAATTTGAATATCAGCAAAAGCGTGCATACTGAACAAAGCTCACTTTTGCGTTCGACCCCAAAAAGATTAATTTTTTGGCATTCGTTCACCCTTGTCGTTCCTAAATATTTCAAGCATAAAGGTGCAAGCACATCGAGGTATCACGAATCTCAAAGAAAAAGTTCATTCGATGAAAATCGATCGTACTGAAAGCGGAGCAAGAAAGTAATGCATTCTCGTCGGGTCTTCAAGCCTGTTTAAGTGCATAAGTGATGGGTAACTAGACTGTCGTATCTCATCCTCATTCGGTTAAACTTTAAGGAAACCAGGGATCGACTAAAAAGAGGCACGGCATGGCGCAGGAGGCACGAGTACTAAATACCAGCTTTATTTCTGACCATGGTTACTGTATGTCAATAAGGATTTTAGTTGGAAACTCATCATGCGTTTAGCTTTTACGGTACCAAATTGTTTGACGACGTGTGAACGAAATTGTATATAGTGGCAAGATAACTATTAGGAAATGTTTACTACTGTTAGAAATTCTTGGCAGGTTACTCGCTGTTCAAGGACGTACTTAATTGGAACACCAGAAATGAAAAAAAAAATTCAGTTTAGGTGTAGCCAGGCCCGTATCCAGGAATTTGTTTCGGGAGGGGGGGGGGGTCCCTGCGGGTCGGACAAAAAAGTACAAAAAAGACATAGATCAGAGGGAAAAGCCTATAAAAATAACTGTTTTTGTATGTTTCGGGGGTGGTTTCAACCCCCTAACCCCCCTCCCCTGGATACGGCCTTGAGTGTAGCCTATTTAAATATTTTCAGTTGAAGATCAGAGAGGTTTCAGTTTATAATTAACTAGTGAAAGGCTTTTATTCCGCCAAAATAACGAGACAGAAAAGTACTTATTTGATTTGTTTGTTTGATGTGTGAAAGTTTAAGGTTTTCCTTTAGTTTTTTTTTCTTTTGTAGTCCGCCCTTTTTCTTTGTTGAAATGACGGGTGATAAAAAAAATAATCGCGTACATTTTTCACGACCGTTCCACATCCTCTTATTTCCGAGATTGTGTGTTTCGTACGGTATATCGTATCCTACCCACCTAACTGTGCCAAACTATCTTTTTACAACAGTTCAAATTGTTTCGATAGTTTAATTGTCTTATTGTTTTCTTTATTACTCTGCTTTCCAAATCGGCGGGCCAGAAATTACTTACTTACTTTATTACTATGATTTGTATGCTTGCAATGTTCTTAATCATTTTATATTACTGAACAATAAGTTCACCCTCTTTTATCTAGCCTCGTGTTGTCTGCGTTCGTATTTTTTCGATCGCCTTAAAGGACACGTCGTACTTATGATAGTAATCCATTCTTCTTCGGTAGTGTTTCCATTCATCCTCGTTCCAAGATTCTTGACTTTAGAAGTCCATCTTATCTCGTCTGTTAGCAAATACACTGATTATCACGCTTGCAACGTTTGTTCTCTTCAGGCGACGTATCATGCGCCGGATCATTGTTTCCGAGGAGCTTATTCGTCCGAAAACCGGTTATGTATATTCTGCCAAGATTGTCATCCAAGGCATGGGACATGGAAAGAGGCTAAAAGCATCCGAAGCCGTGTGTAATTTTGTGTAGCATAGGTTAGTTCTAAACTGGTCAACTATCTCAGAACATCCGAGCAGAAACACTAGTTGCGTTTTTGCAGACACCATGGTATCTGTAACCACGGTCTAAAGTCGTTTTTGCAGTTATCGTGGTATCTGATACCACGGTCAAAAGGCGTTTTTGCAGTTATCGTGGTATCTGGCCAGTTATCGTGGCATCAGATATTCAGATACCACGGTCCGACCGTGGTAACTGGTCGTAGTATCTGAAAAAGTCATCTCACTTTCATCAATTTTAGTCAAATTGGTGGGAAAGAAATTTGGCACTTAGTGACTTGACTGAATATCAGTTTCTCTTTTGGGATGGCCTCGAAAAGTGCAATTTCGGCAATTGTCGTTTTTGCAGAGCACCGATACCACGGTTACTGCAAAAACGACTAATTGCAGATCCAGTTACCGTGTTAACAGATACCTTGGTTTCTGCAAAAACGCAACTACTATGCATTGTAAGTAAGTAAGTAAATATGTAAATAATTTATTTCTGATCCGCAATCTCAAAAGCGGAGTATGTAAAATAAAATAAAATAAATAAAATAAAACACAACAAATACAATATACACTTTTTCATCCGTCGGCCAGAAAAGAATATATATATATATCGTTTATTCACCAAAATAGCAAAGACAGCTAGCAAAGGTAAGTCAATATAGCACTTTCAACGGGATATAAAAATGGCCAATGGCAAATGACAAATAATACAAGATAAACACGCCTAAGAACTATTAAACGAACGAACAAAGTACGGCACAAACGAGTTAACATATCTTTCAGTTGCATCCGCTGGATAATTTGTTAATTTAGTTTTGTTTGAGTGGGTTTGAGTACGCGTGTTGGGCCTGTTTTTATTTTGTTCTACATACTCAGGCAACATTGATCTGTGAAGTTCAGAATTGAGACATTTGTGGCCAAAACTTATTGTTAAATGGTGCCTACGTTGCTCAAGGGAAGGGAGACCGAGACTTGACAGGCTCTCTTCATAACTGACGTACACTGGGCCCAGGATAATCTTAATTGCTCTTTTCTGGATTAGCTCCAGTCTACTGGATTGCTCCTTAGTCAAACCGGGATGCCATACCTGGCAGCAATATTCAAGACAAGGTCTGACATAACAACAATAAATTAAGACTAATTGTTGCACGGGAATCTTAAATCTCTTCAGGACCGAGAAAGATTTCAGCAGATGCGACCCATTTCTAACAAGAGCGTCAATGTGAGTATTCCATTTGAGGTCACTCTGGATATACACACCAAGTAGTTTAACACAGTTTTGTGTACTCAAACCAACATCTTCAATAACCGGAACATCTTTCTTGAGGAATGAAAGTCTCATAACAACACTCTTCACGCTGCTTACCGTTAATCTAACTCGGCTTAGTTCGGGCTGGAGATTTTCATAAATATCACTGAGCGTGGTTGTATGATCAGAATGATTTGAAAGGTTTCTCAATGAAAGCACAGATAGGTCATCAGCAAATTTAAAACGGTCACGAATTGAAGTTAAAATACGATTAAAAACAATCAAAAAAGACAATGGTCCTAGCTTAGTCCCCTGCGGCGATCCACAGTATATGTCCAAGAATTCGGAAACATCACCGTTTGGTAGCTGCACACACTGTTCTCTATCAGATAAAAAACTAGCTAACATACGTAAGACAAATTTACTAGCCCCCATATCACCAGCCTCATGAATAGCCACCTCGTGGTCTAAACTGTCAAATGCCTTTACAATGTAGAGTGTCATGTGCTGGCTGGGCTCTGTTGTTTTTGGCAGAGCCGACGAAATTTCCAAAAGCGTGACGCTTGCATCTTTAACTTGGAAACGCTGTGAGGTGTACTTTAAATCTATCACAGTTACTTTTTCCAGATCGCTGACTTTGGCCTTTCAAATGTTTTCGACGGGAAACGCCTGCTTACGACTTTCTGCGGCAGTCCGCTGTACGCATCCCCAGAAATCGTTCGTGGCATACCCTACCAAGGACCTGAGGTGGATTGCTGGTAAGCCGGGTTGCAGTTGACCACTTCCTGTTAGTTTGGTTAGAAGAACGGATAGAAATAGAAAAATAAATACATTTCCTTATTTAAAACAATAACTTCCATTAGCTCTTACATTAATGTAATTAACATTCCACACAAGCAAACTGAAAGTAAAATATAGACATTTACAAAATTCAGTTGGCCGTTGCTCGAAATTTGTAGCCCACGTTTGGCCGACATTGCGTGTAGCTGTCTTGACTTGGAAGATTAATATTGAAGGCTGACTTCCGACATCGAGTTTGATATCGGATTATACAAGAAATGGCCATGTAAAATAACCCGTACGAGCCGAAGTCGAGGCAGGCTATGAAAAATATCTGCCCAGCGCAGCGAGGTTGATATTTTCTAATGGCCTTCGAGCTTGTTATTCCGATGTCAACTGAGATAGAGGGGTGTTAACTATTATGACTTTTTCGCACGTAATGTTTTTTTAGGTAGTAGCCTACTCAGTCTTCTTTTGTAGAACTTATTTGCTACTTTTTAGGTAATTTTTGTTTAGTGAGATGGCAACCCTAGCCCACTGTAGAAATGTAAAAATGACTACTGTTGTGACCCGGGCATTTCTGTGCATAACAATACAGTCTTTATCTGGCACCATCTTTTTCATTTGCGGCGAAGGGGATGCCATCTAGCGGCGGTCGTTTAGAGAGATAGATTTATCTGCTTAAATCGGTGTTGCCACTGGTGGCAGAATCCTGCGATTGGTCATACATTTTCGTTTCTTCGACAAAGCGAGCAAGAACTCTGTGGTCGGTTCATTACTAGTAAATACCAAAAATTATGCATACAAGTTGAGGCGTATCCTTATGAAGATGATGTTGTGAGCCGGGCATTTCTGTTTATAACAATAAAATCCTTATCCGACACCATCTTTTTCATTTGTGGCGAAGCAGATGCCATCTAGCGGCGGGCTTTTAGTGAGATAGATTTTATCTGCTTAAATCGGTGTTGCCGCTGGTCGCAGAATTATGCGGTTTGTCATACATTTTCATTTAAG
Source organism: Branchinecta sandiegonensis (assembly GCA_030848855.1). Taxonomy (NCBI): domain Eukaryota; kingdom Metazoa; phylum Arthropoda; class Branchiopoda; order Anostraca; family Branchinectidae; genus Branchinecta; species Branchinecta sandiegonensis. The sequence continues at coordinate 2,915,454 of JAUPMV010000009.1, forward strand.
GCTTATTCTCGCCTTTCCCCGAGGACTCCTCGGGGGATCGAAGTGAACGGAGAGAATAGAGGGAGTCACTCCACGGGAGTCACTACAGAAACAGCGAGAACACGGGGAATGCTTCCAAAATGGATTTTGTTCAAAAGAAAAATATGCGGTTGACGAAATTAGTCTGGATCCACTTTATTTTTGGTTTTCTTTATTTTGAATGTTTTTAATTAATTTTACATGTCACCAACACCAGCAAAAATTGATTCCCCTCGGAATCTGAAAGGGAGTCCTTTTTTATGAAGGTTATGATAATCGGTGCATTCCCCGTCCGTGGGGACTCGCGAGAATGCGGGGAGTGAGTCCCCGGGACAAACAAAAACGCGGGGACTCCTGAAGTGGAGTCCTCGGGGAACGGCGAGAATACGCCTTTAGTTATCCACCTATCCTTAGTTATCCACCTTGAACCAGAAATAGTTATTTGATGAGTAAATTCCGCCTAATCTCTCCAGCTTCTGTTATTGATAAACGGCTTCAGGATTTTCGTTCTTCTGTGTGAATGTTGTCATGGTCAGCGCTATTTATTTAATCGTCTTTGTTGATATTTTTTGTATTTAGTGTTAGTGTTTCTTTTTTCTATTTATTTTGTTTGTTACTCCATCTTTAGGGCGCTTCGCCCAGGGGGGGGGGGGAGGTGGGGGGTGTCTCCCCCCCTGCCTTTTTTTAAGTCGTATCAGTCGTTTATTTTGGCCTCGCCGAGGTCCCGGGCATTCATTTTAATCAAAAACAATCCGAGGCGTTTAAAAAAAATTTCTTAATTTTGTTTCTGCACAGCTTCAGTCGTAAGCCAGTCCCTAAAGACAAGTCGAGTCGTTTAAACCAGGTTTTGTAACCCCGATAGGTCGGAAACATGATTCATGGGGGCAGCAATGCGGCTACCTGTTCTACTCCCATGGGATTTGGATCTGCCAAATTACAATAGGTTATTTGTTAAAGTGAAGTCTGACTGGGTAACACTGATATACCTTAGACCAAAAGCGAGACACAAGGTTATGTGCATTGATTGTTGGTCATCTTCGGCTATAATTGAAAAAAGAAGGAACAGAATTTGTAAACAGAATGGAAAAGCCATCAGGAATCAAATGACAGGATACCCGCGAAACAAGTGTGCCCAGAACAGATAGAAAAATGTCGATTATAAAGAGAGGTTGAGGTGGGAATAACACTTGAAAAGGACAAGGAAGATTTTAATATACACCCGAAACTCGTTTCCCAGGACAGGAGGGGTTCTGCAGACGCTGGAATAGCTGAAATTTTGGCCTCTATGCCAGCAGAGTCGTTACTATCCAAAATGTTTGGGGGGGGGGGGGGAGAGGAGCAAAAATGTTCCTTCAGCCCAAGCTGACTGCGAATCATATATATCACTGGTGACTGGGAATCATAGCACTATCAAATATCGGAGGAGCAAGGTATTTACCGACTGGCTGGTAGTTTTTACCGACTTTTTTGCGGAAAAAAAAACGACTGTTTTGACGAAAAATGGACTGATTTTAAGAAAAACCGACCATTTTTAAGAAAAATCGACTTACGAAAAACTGACTGTTTTGAAGAAAAATCGACTGTTTCCTGTTTTTACGAAAAATCGCGGCGCTTCGCGCCGATTCAGCTCCGGCTGGCAGACATCATCGGGGGAGGGGAGGGGCGTCCTCCCCCCCCCCATACGTGACGCCCCTGTATGCTAGTGTTGAAGGACATCTGAAAAGGCTTCGTAAAATTCAGGACACTCATACAACTCGAAAATGATCTCTTTTCATGTTTAAGTTATTCTAAAAGCGAACTTCTCGTCTTCATTTGCTGTGTATAGCATCTTCTATCGCGTAGAACAAATTCTGAAATCCAGTATTAAGTTGCAATTCTTCAGATGTAGCTTACTGTAGATTTACCTGCTTTAGTTTTCGACATGAAAGTACAGTGCGTCGAATGACAAATAAAACGGTACAAGGTACTTTCATAACGAAACGAAAGTACATCAAATCACCGGGAAAAAACGCAACTCATGTCTCGTCAGCGAACCGGCGTCTTTTTCTATCTGTAAACTCCTGTCAGGCCAAGACCAAAAGTTCGTTACGTCCGTAAATCCCGATTTTTTTTTTAATGCATTGGCAAACTTCCTGGTTTTGTTTTTAAATAAGCGTGTCTTTTAACGTGAAAATTACTTTTTTTGCTTTAATTCGGAACAAATTTGTGTCTATTTTGTTTTCTATGGCCACTATTTTGTCACTTTTCGACGGTCAGATTTTTTATTTCAGAGCTATTTTTCCTTTTCAATGAGATCGCAAAAGGACGGTCTGCTCCTCGGCGTTTCACAAAATTTCGCCTGTGGCGCATTTCATAGTATTCTCTATTTAGAGGAACGGTGTGTCATTTACTTGGCGATTAGGCTTGAAACTTTTTAGATTTGAAAAACATTAAAGGCTGGCTAGAATCTTTCTAGACAAAGGCAGATTAAAAAAAATCGCCTGCGGCGCTTGCTTTAATTTGTCCCAGGTACAGGCGTTGAAAGCTTTCTTCTTTAGCGAAAGTTGAAATGTAAAGCTGAGGCTCTGAACGTATGTATACAAAATTTTGATTACAAGAAAAATTTCAGCTGATGCATTGCAGCTAGTTTTACACCGGCTCTATTATTGGTTGTTGGGAAATGTGCGCCATTGGCGCCTAGTCGCACCAGTTCATTTTTGTTGGTACCTGCGAGTCGTATATTACGATCCAGGGGTCGTTGAAATGAGGGGTCTCACCCCTCCCTGGCCTGAGTGCTTCGGGCTACCCCTGGCTTCGCCATCCTTTTGTTGAGATGGGTTATAAATAAACTGAACTGAATTGAATTGAATTTCTTCAGCAAAGCGAGCAAGAACTCTGCGACCGGTTCCTTACCAGTAAATACCAAAATGAAGCATACAAGTTGAGGCGTATCCTTATGAAGATGATGTTGTGAGCCGGGATTTCTGTTTACAACAATACAATCTTTATCCGACACCATCTTTTTCATTTGTGGCGAAGCAGATGCCATCTATCGGCGGGCTTTGAGAGAAATAGATTTTATCTGCTTAAATCGGTTCGGTGTTGCCACTGGTCGCAGAATTCTGCGATTTGTCTTACATTTTTCGTTTCTTCGACAAAGCGAGCAAGAACTCTGCGACCGGTTCCTTACCAGTAAACACAAAAGTGAAGCATACAAGTTGAGGCGTATCATTACGAAGATAAAGCGAGAATTCATGTTAGTAGTTCGTGAAAAGGACCTAAGGCATATTCTCGCCGTTCCCCGACTCCCCGCGTTTTTGTTTGTCCCGGGGACTCATTCCCCGTATTCTCGCGAGTCCCCACGGATGGGGAATAGTCTGATTATCATCACAATCATCAAAAAGGACTCCCTTTCAGATTCGGAGGGGAAACAATTTTTGCTGGTGTTGGTGCAATGCAAAATTAATTAAAAAGAATCAGAATAAACAAAACCAAAAATAAAGTGAAGCCAGAGTAATTTCGCCAACTGCATATTTTTTTTTCGAACAAAGTCTATTTAAGAAGCATTCCCCGTGTTCTCTTTGTTTTCCTAGGTGGAGTCCGCGTGGAGTGACTCCCTTTATTCTCGCCGTTCCCTTTGATTCCCCGAGGAGTCCTTGGGGGACGGCGAGAAAACGCCTCTAGTTTCATAGGTGAATGCCATTGTTTTTCCCGCTAAAAGTCACAAGTTCCGTTTCCACCGAAGTTTTTGTTAATGGACTGTTTAATCAGACCAAAATCAAGAAAAAAGACTGCGGTAATTGCTCAATAGCTGCCTTTCGGAAAGTAGAGGAAAATAAGTTGAAGCAGGTTGAAAGTAAAGTTGTTTCAGTTGACAAGTTGCATTTTCAGTGGGAATGTGATTGTGACAAAGTGTACCCAGGTCGGTTGCAAATGCAAATGCAGGTCGGAAAAGCAAGATTTTCCTTCAGTTTTGAACGTTTTTTATGGCACTTGAGCATACTCAAGTGCCATATAGCGATCGTAATTTCTGTCGGTCCGTCTTTCTGTCGTTCTGTCGGTCTGTCCCGGTTTTACTAGTTTGGGCACTTCCACATAAGCTAGGACGATGAAACTTGGCAGGCATAAAAGGGACCTAACCAGATTAACTTGGAACAATCACTTCCCCGATCCGGCCATCGTGGGCGAGTGGAGGGATGGGGAATCCGGAAACTAGAAACATGCATAACTTTGGAACGGATAATGGACATGCATGAAACTTGACAGTTGTGAAGAACAAATGTCTCGATTTTCAGTTTCAAATCTGGACCGAATCCGAACGGCATTCGCATTAACCCTAGACACTTTATTGACAGAACAAGACCGGATCGTGTCTCAGTAGAGTGGGATGCAGGAGGTTTTCTCGGATTTCCCGTGATCACGAGTTAGGGTACTTCCAGATGTACTAGGACCATGAAACTTGGCAGACATATTAAATACTCTCCCAGGTCGACTTGAAAATAGTTCCTTTCCCGATCCGATGGTCATGGGGAGAGTGGAAAGATGGGGAACAAGTGACATGCATAACTTTGGAATGGGTGATCAGAGGTACATGAAACTTGTCAAGAACAAGTGTCTCAGATGATCAATTTCAAGTCTGGAACGGATCAGATAGCTTGGGGGGGGGGGGGGCGGAAATCTCGTGAAAAGCTTAGAGTCGAGAGATCGGGATGGGACTTGGAGGGAAGAACAAGCATAAGCCGTAGATACATTATTGACAAAACAGGACCGGATCGTGTCACAGTGGGTGGAGTTAGAGGGGGGTTTCCACAATTCGGATGATCACGAGTTAGGGTACTTCCAGATGTGCTATGATCGTGAAACTTAGCAGGCATGTTAGGTACTCTATCAGATTGGCTTAAAAATAGTCCCTCCCCCGATCCGATCATCGTTTGGAGGAAGAAACAGTTATCAATGAGTGGTACAACCATTTCAGATTTACTAGATCAAGTCCATTTTCTGAAATGTACATCGGGAGAGAGATCCAGCCTTGAAAACTGCAAATCCTATCTGACAAACATGCTAACTGTTCTTACAAGTGCCATATGAGCTTTCACCTCTTGTTGCTATAAGGTTTTTCAAAAAAAATTCTGTACTATTTTTTTAGTAGTTTCTTTTTCTGAAAGTGATGTCTTTTATAAATTTTTTGGAGATCAGGTTCTACTTTTCAGCATTTGAGGAAAAGTGCTTAGTGAACTTCTGTGGTGGTTGATGCGGGTTCGTACCAACCTCTGTGGAGGCTGATATACGATATCATATCAAACCTCCACAAAACTCACTGTCATAATATAACGACATAGGAAAATATACCTGTTCGAGAAAAGTTGTAGTGGATAATCTCGAACAAAAATTAAATCTTATGGACTGTTGGGTGCAGCTGCGGTTAACTTCGAACATATATTTGAACCATTCGATGTATTTTTTCTCCGGTTCAAACCCTGAAATAATTTTTTAAGTGCAGAGTATTGTTTTTTTAATGTGTGTCAGTTAGAGTTGCGAATAAAAAAACCTTGAACCTTGAAATTATGTCGAGCGTATCGTAAGTTGCGTTATTTGTTTTGCGACCTTACGTACAACACAATCGCTTCACAGAATTTGTATGCAAACCCTTTTGTAGGCTCGGATCGAGAACACCCTCCTCCATAATTCTTCAGCACTAAATATTGTGTCTGTTGTCACTAGACCAAATGAGATCAATCAAATTAATAGTTTTATTTTCATGTATCCACGGTACAAAAAGTGCCTCAATGGAGTATTGAGAATACTCTTATGTGACTAAGTCCAAAACACGCTAGGTATCCTCAGGAAGAACTAGAAAACGTCTCACTAACGACTCAAATCTCAAATCCTGTGTCAGTCAATCACGGCGATCGCTGGGGACAGCTGTGGCGCCGCTTCCGGCTCTTCCGCTAGGTACACGGCGAATTTGCATAGGCAGGGAGAGTTAGTCATCAAGAGTATAGACAAAATAGGATGAAATAAAGAAACAGAACTGAATTAAACGAGCGGACCTAAAGAAATGCAGGGGGCTGCTAACAAAAGAAGATCAGCAAAAGTGTATATTCGCGAAGCTATAAGGGAATAGATTGTAACTTTGTTAAACAGTTGAACTTCACAAGGATTAGTAGAGAGTACTAAAAATAAAATAGATAAGTGAGAAGAAAAATACAAATCATTAAATGTAATTAACCTTTTACAGAACAGGTATTTTACGTACTCGAGGTATTTCAATTAAATTGAGACAAACGCTGGCGCAGTTATTACACATTATTTTTCTTGAGAAATGTTCTAAGAAATCTGACGAGTGGACAAAACTTATATCTGTTATTAGAGAAAATATAATTATTCTTCCAGGTACTTTTGCCACTGCTACTAAATAATATTTTCTTTATTTTGAAGAAATATTCTGAGAAATTTGAGCGGTGGAAAAGGCTGATGTCTTCAGTTTGAAAAAATAGTATTGTCCTTCTAGGTCCCTAGGTCCCCTGATGTCTTCAATTTGAAATCACAGTATTGTCCTTCTAGGTCCCTAGGTCCCTAGGTCCTCTGATGTCTTCAGTTTGAAATCATAATATTGTCCTTCTAGGTCCCTAGGTCCCCTGATGTCTTTAATTTGAAATCAAGTATTGTCCTTCTAGGTCCCTAGGTCCCCTGATGTCTTCAATTTGAAATCATAGTATTGTCCTTCTAAGTCCCTAGGTCCCCTGATGTCTTCAATTTGAAATCACAGTATTGTCCTTCTAGGTCCCTAGGTCCTCTGATGTCTTCAATTTGAAATCATAGTATTGTCCTTCTAGGTCCCTAGGTCCCCTGATGTCTTTAGTTTGAAATCATAGTATTGTCCTTCTAGGTCCCTAGGTTCCTGATGTCTTCAATTTGAAATCATAGTATTGTCCTTCTAGGTCCCTAGGTCCCCTGATATCTTCAATTTGAAATCATAGTATTGTCCTTCTAGGTCCCTTGGAGTCTTGCTGTACACACTGGTGTACGGAGCGATGCCTTTTGACGGCTCCAATTTTAAACGCCTGGTGAAACAAATTTGCCAAGGAGAATATTACGAGCCAAAGAAACCCACACGTAAGTTAAAGCTTTGTTTTCAGACTCGCTGAAGGCGGATGAAAAGTATTTGCGACCGCAAAGTTTCGGAATTTTGTATCATTAACGGACCCTTGTTGCTTGTTCTGCCTTTTATAATATACCTAGCTCCCTTATGGAATTATAAGCTTCTGAAATCCCAACCTTTCTCCATTGTTTCGTTTTGTGCCTACCAATTTTTAGTGCTTTTCGTTGGTGCCGAATTTTTTTATATTTGATAGTGCAAAACGGATACGTCAGCTGAATTTTATTAGAGCTATATTTTGGCCCTTATTGGCAAGGGTCCTCTTCAGGCTCAAAACCGCTCAAGTTGGAAAAACGAACTTGTGAGAAAACTTGTGCCGAATTTGGCTTGTCACACAACGCAAAGTTTGCCGGAATCTTCAACGTCCGCTGACAACTCTTTCACGCATCAGGGTATGAGGATCTTCTTTTTTTTACTTCCTTTATTTGCTTGGTTTCCCCACTTTTTAACCACGGCACGTTCAGTTTTCAAATGTTTTGCGCCCAGCCGCCGCGTCGAAGAGAAGGAAGGCTGGGTAGGGTTGACTAGTGCTAACAAGAAAATCTATAATTTCAGGTGAAAAGTAATGATATTTTCAAAGAACGTTTTTTCTGATCCATTTCCTAGTGAAAAGATCATTTCTAGTAAGAGTTGTGCTTTAAAGGAACAGAAAACTTGACTCAAACTTGACTCGGGAAGCTAGCTGACATATCAAGAATGTACCCTGAGTCGAAATTGAGAGTAAGAAAAATTCTCGTTACGACCATTGTAGTTTCCAGGCAATTTCCGAGAATCCGACTTTTGAGTTAGTAGAAAAAAAAAAGCAAAAGGTTTGTGTGCCGGGAGTCGGAATCGAACGCACGACCTCTTGACTACTATCCCTATGTGTTATCCAACACGGCCAAAGGCGAACTTTTACAGTGCATAAGTGCATAATTACAGTGCATAAGGGGCAAGGGCCTGCCAGCCAGCTTTGGGAACACTAAGGAGGGGGTTCCTGTCGACAATAAGTCCATGTATTTTTATCAAAGCCCCCCAGGTCGGTTTGATGGCCGAAAGTTGCGAAGTCAAGTTTTCTGTGCCTTTAAAGGACACCTGAACAATGAAACCATACTTGAACACACCATGGAGAATGCATTTACAGACATGGCCACGGAGAGCATTCTTCTCCTGAGCGTGACATTTTCAAAATAGGGATATTCGTTTCTGGAGGTTTGCACATGCGGATTCCAAGACAAAAAGCGCAGTTCATTCAAATTTTGTACAGCGCTGGCCGGATCGTATTGGAATTTCTTCTAGATATACCTTTGGGCTTAACTGGTTAAAAAATATTCCAGAAGAAGGGTTGATTGGAGACATTTGTTCATTTCTAAAATCGTTCGGTACTTAAATAAGGACAGATGCAAAATGGAGCAAAAATCATAGCTTGGAAACAATATTTCGTATTTGGATTGGGTTTTCTGCAGGCAATGTTAACGGAAGCCATACAGATAGGGATGATACTTGGTACTCTTCATTCAGGTGTCCTTTAAAAGTAATGTTCTAGTGCTCCCGTGCAACCTTCTTTATCTAGGCGAGTTCCCTCTGGATGAGACGAATTTTAGACCAGTGTTAGACTGGTTTAGACCAGTACACCTCCCTGGTTTCCGACTCGTCAGTGATGATTGAAATATGAACCAGAGGCAGGTTGGCCGTATTCCAGATCAGTAGATTTACACCACTCATGCCGTTTTCTGCAGGCCTTTGTGGACTAAACAAACAAACAAAGAGTAGGCTAATGCGTGTGTTCAACTCTCTTAGCTTTTTGGGAGGCGTAATTTAAGGCGAGTTTTCTGGACTGGGAAACAGTAAAACTACCACAGCCGATTCGATTAGTACTGCTTCTAACAACCTGATCTTTGTCGTTAGGGTCGCCCTATTCCTGAGAGAAATTATTCAGTCAATCAATCAATAATTTTATTGACCCGTATAAAAATGGTACAGAACATGCTCGTACGGAGTTTATGAAAAACAATAAAGGAAAGAAAAATAAACAATAAAGGAAAGAAAAATATCTTGGTTAAGTTTGAAAGATATTATGTCTTGGTCTGACTGCGTTAAGCGGATACGCCAGCTGAGTTTTATTTTAGCGATATTTCGGATTTTCTTGGTAAGAGTCCTCTTCAGGCTCAAGTTACAACATCTTCGGGGATCACAGATTTGTGTTTCTTGGCTCTTGCCAAAAACGGCCGAAATATCTCTAGAATAAAATTTAGCTGACGTATTCGTTCAATACAGTCAAATATGATGGTTGGCAAAGCTTGTGGTTCTTGGACCTTGATTTAAAACTCAGCTGACGTATATCCGCTTGACGCAGTTAATATCCGCAATCAGCTTGGGCCAAAGGAATACCTCCCTTGGTTTTTCCCAAAGATTTGAATACACCGTAAAAAGTTTCTCCGAGAAAGGATTAAAGTTAACTGCAGTGTTTGCTACTGGGATTAATATTATCTCTACGGGGATAAGATTAATGCGAATTAGAGATAATTTTATCTCATTAGAGACAAAATTAATCCCAGTAGCAATTACTACAAGATTTGTCTTTACAGTTTTGTATGTGTTGCTAATCTGTATTAGACGACTGAACGGTGAAATGCTTGTCTAGAGTTATCACAGGATAAGCCTGAGAAGCGTCTGATGACTTGCCCCCCCCCCCCCCTACAATCACTGCACCCCGGGGAGGGCAGCGACCGAGGAACCGGAATCTGGATCACGCAAACTTTCACATGTTGACATACGGAGCTTTGGTACACCATACAGTTTTTCATTCGTCGGCCAGAAAAGAAGGTAGAGTGTCATGTGCTGGCTGGGCCCTGTTGTCCATGATTTTTGGCAGGGCCGACGAAATTTCCAAAAGCGTGACGCTTGCATCTTTAACTTCGAAAGCATTCGTTAGCATGTGTTAGCATACTGAACCGTACCTTTCATTTTAGCCGCTTCACCGCTCATCCGCCACATGCTTGGGGTCGAAGCGTCCAAACGAGCCACTGTTGAGGACATTTGCAGCCATTGGTGGGTCAACGAGGGCTACCCCGGGTCGTGTCTCGAAAACGCGGAAGAGTTAGCCAATCAGACACCAGTTCGCTTGGACCTCCTACTTTCATTGGCAGACCCGCCTCCAAATGCTGGAGGAATGGTGATTGGAGATGAGCCCCAGGTAACCGGATGTTTTGACAGGATGTTTGGTTTTGACCTGATGTTTGGGTGGTTACGCGGACTTATTAATTAATCCCTCAGGCTTTTTGTGTATTTCCGACTCTTGCACAACGTTTATCCATCTTGGAATATGAAATTCCTCAGAAAGAGTTAAAGGAAAGAGAGGAGGAGTTGAAGTTAAACACTTCAAGTTCAAGTTTTTTAATTAATTCAAGTTCCTAATTTTTTTTTTAGCTTATAACACAAAACCACAAATACATTAAACAAACGCTGTCGAGAATAAAAATTCGTACATTCAGTGCTTGCTAATAATTTTACCTCAACGACAACAACTACGTCCCTATAAATCTATGATAAATCAGTCTAGTACACTAGCCCTGAATCAGTCACAGTGCTGAAACCTCTAGCACCATGCCTGACGTTTGAGCACTGTACCTTGAAATTCATGTATGGTGCATGGATTTCAGCATACAGTGCACAGATGAGCACAGGCACGTCGAGCCGGTATTTAGTGTGTAACAATAGAAATTGTGCTTTTTCATGTGTGCACTGTATGCTGAAATCCAAGCACCATGCATGAATTTCAAGGTACAGTGCTCGAACGTCTAGCACTCAGCCATGGTGCTAGACGTTTGAGCACCGTGACTGAAAAAGGGATAGTGTACTAGACTGTGATAAATTTAACAAAATGGTAAGGTCGTGAAACTAGCGAAGTATCACGTACTTCTTAACTTGACTTATGTGTCCTATCGCTCAGCGTAAAGAGTGAGCATATGTTTTGACTAGGGAGGTATCCCGTATCACGGACTTCTTAACCCCTTAATCTTATTTTTTGTATTTCCGACCCTTGCAGGAGTATGATGTATCTTTGGACTAGGAAATTCCTTAAAAAACAAAAAATTAGGCCAACCTTTTAGTATTTTAAGGTCCTAAGCTGTTCACAATAATTAACTTAATGCGATCTAGTTAATGCTTAGCAGTTCTCTGAAAATAAACGTGGGGAAATACTCAAATACTCAGGACCTTGACTTGACTGGAAGGCTTAACCATGGCAAATTTTCCGAATGTATAAAAAATGGAAATGTTCGCATGGAAACTGTCAGTATGGTCCGTTCGCCACATAGAAAAATGCTGTTTCTTGCGGTATAGTTTTCTTCCGTCAAAAGTGTCTCGTCAAAAATTTGTTCAAGCGCTCGTCAAACAGTTCAAACTTTGAAAAGCGTTCTCCGGACTACCCGTAGGTGTTTGGGGAAAGTGTGCTTTGTTACAAGTTTTTTGTTTTGTTATTCTTTAAAAATCCTTCTCATCTATTTGTTTAGATTCTTGCCACTTCTGTAATTGGTTTTCTGCTTTAGTAAGTAAGCAAGTAATAAGTAATGTATTTGTAACCCGCCGTTTTGAAAAGGGGAGTAAACGAAAGAAAATAAATAAAACACATAAACACACAGAAAAAGACACTTAATTTTCAATTTTCAGCCAGGAAGCAGTGGATAACGTCTTGCTCTGGTTAGGCCCTGTTGTCCATGATTTTTTTTACAGTGACGAGGAAACATCCAAAAGGGTAACACTTGCATCTTGAATTTTGAAATTCTCCGTCAATGTATGGTTATGACATAATTTCGACAAGTGGAGCAGATGCTTTGCATATCTATAATAACATGATCTCATCTTTTTAATCTCCTTCGTTTATCGTTTGCTATCACTGTGATATCTAGCGGCGCTGAAAGTGATTTTACACACCCCTCTAAACCATTCTTTTGTTTAGTCACCTACACGTGGGGAGGAGGATCCTCGTGGTTCTGCCGAGCCCGTCAAGCCTGCGCGGAAAGTAAGCGCCAGCCATTCAGCGTCTAGCTTGAACGCCAAATCGACCGACGACCCCATGGAAGGCCCGAGCGAACGAAAATCGAAGAAAAGATCAAAGTCAGAAAAGCGGAAAAGGGATCCGCAGTTGGAAAATCAACCGGAAAGTATTTCCGATAAACCAAACAAAAGATCCGCGAACGAACAACTTGACCCCGTCCCAACCCCAGTAATGGAAAATTTGTCTGAGAATTCGGAAATGGTTCCAGAAAGATCTCAGGTACTCCGGGAAAGGTCACGGGCGGTTCCGGATAGGGAAAGGACCCAGTTAGTTCCAGAACGAGAGCTTAAACCTCCGGTTGCAGACAGCGAAAGGAGGCGGTTGACGTCAGAGCACGAACGTAAAGCTCCGGAACATATCGATGTAGTTAAATCCTTTATTCCGGAACCTTCAGTCTCTGAGCTAGAGAAGATCGAGAAAATACCTGAGCAAGTGATTGAAGAGTTAGTGAAAGTTAATAAAACAGTTGCGGCCCCACCGAGCGAACCTTTGAAACGTTTGCCAAGTCCGCTAGATAGCCCCGTATCGCCTACTAGTACAGATATGTCGCAACCTTTTCTAGTCCAGTGTGAAACTGAAACAGTACCTAAATCTCTAACATTTGTGAAGGGGCAAGATTTGGATAGCCCCGGTGTCGATTCTGGCTTCCAATCAATCGAGCCAGTGCCAAGGGAGTCTTCTGTTCCTAAAAGTGCAACATTTACAGTCGAAAAACCTGCGCCGCTAACCGTTGCGTGTGAGGAACCATTGAAGATTGATTTGGAGGTAACGGAAACTCCCATCCGGATGGACTGTGACATCAGTAGTGGTCGCAGTGCCGATGCGAATCGTTTGTCAATAGGATCAGCCGTGAGCGATGCGTACTCAGACGCTTCGCGTTCTGATACAGGCACCGGCCTCTCTGATACAGCTACCCCTGGCACCCTTTCCCCTACCCGCACCTTTGAAAAAAGACAGTCGAGGATACTTAAGCAAGCGGAACTTTTTAACAAAATCTGTGAAAACCAAAGTGATATTAAAACCATGACACTGGAGCGCCCGAAAAAAGTGACCTCCTTCGGATTCAGAGTTGGTGATATGAAGAGCCGATACGAGTCGAAAGTAGAGCCAAAGAAAATTGCTGTGTCGAGTAGTTTCAAAGTGTCCGATGCCAAAAAAGCGTTCGAAATTGCATCGGCTGTAAGTAGTAGCCAAGGCACCTTGCCAAAAGTGAGTAATTTCCCGAAAAGGACTATAATCCAAGCGCCAACCGACAGTACTTCTATACCGTTCCCTAAAACGCCGGTAAAGTCTCAGACTTCTACCACTAACGCCAAGCTTGCCCAGCAAGATGTCAAGGCAGAGGAAGTGTCAGTGAAAATACCGCTTAAAGTGAGCAAAACTGGTCCGTCTCTGACCACTAGCGATGTAGTGCAGCCCTCTGGCGAGAAAGTAGGGTCTAAGTCGGAAAAGATCGACGAAAAGACGAATATCGCGCCGACTACGACGGTTTCCTGCGAGGTTTTGAAACCCAAACCTAGGAATGAATCGGAAACTACAGCTACCAGTGCTTCGACAGTAAAGAAGGACGCCGACCCGCAACAGAAACCCACGGATCATGTGGCTGAGTCGCCAGTCAGAAAAGCTTCTACACCAGACGAGCAATGTCAGTCGCTGATTCCGGTTATTGCTCCGACAAAAGTCGCTACATCGCAGCCGAAACCGTCGACCTCTTCAGTTGAATCGCACAGCGTCAATGAATCAAAACCTTCCGAGGCTAGGAGAAAGTCGATAAAGGAGAAGACTCCGGCCTCAGAAGAGGAGGAATCAAGTATTGTCGTTGGGGGCCTGGGGGTCCGCATAGGGAAATCCGCAAATGCGGACAAAATCGGAATCACATCCGAGGAACAGGCGGTTAAGATCGTGCGTCCCAAAGAACGCCAACCAGAGAATGATCTTCGCAAAGTGAAATCTGAGCTTAAACCGCTGGAGCTTAAATCTGAAGGACAAGAACCGCAGCTCATGGCTCCCCTGTCCCCAGTCACTGCTCCGGTGACCGACGAAGCTAAAATTAAAAAGGTCAAACCGCCGCTTTTGGACATCAAAGCCGCGCAAGAACAGATCGAAACAAAGGTACTGATTGACAGCGGGGATAAAAACTTGAAAGAGGGAACGATGCTCTTCTCCGGAAGCCCTGCTCTGGTAAATCTGAAGAGTGTGCAATCCCCCACGAAACCAAATACTCAGACGGGATCTCAGACACAGCCGAAGGTAGAGAGAAGTGAGATAACTGTGAGGGTCGTCTCACCACCCCCTAGAGTACTTTCTCCCGAAACGAGGGATACCAGCTCACAAACCCGTGGCAGAGCAGTAACGCGACCCTCTGAGCGCGTTATGAGCCCGCCTCCGGCTCCTCAACCAGTCCGTCGCGAAAGAATAATTCCGATCACGGTTGAGGGTAGGGATCCCACACCTTGCTCTAGAGAGTCATCTGTTGCGACGGAAGCTTCTGTTACGAGTCCCGTTTCGGAACGTGACCAAAGTCTACCTAGAGGCTTGTCTCGTCAGGAATCCGCCAGAAGAGATTCGATTAGAAAGTCTCCAAGGGAATTTATTATTCCCATTTCGGTGGAAGGAGGAGGCGTGGTCACTCCCAAACCGGATGATGGGCCGACTGAGGGAACGGGAACGTTTGGAAGAAGGAGGAATCGACACTCGCTGTGAGTTTTTCTTTCACGATTTTCTCCAGTCTTTAAAAGACCTGTCTTACCCATAATACTAGCGCAACCCACTTTCATAATCACTCCATATATTTCTGAACCGGGAGACCCCAGTTTTGTACAGTACATTCTAAGCCCTCTGACAAAACCACGCTGATTTTTTCACTCGCCATGTTTTGCTACCTTTGATGTGTATCACGCAGTCGATGGTTGTCTGCGAGAAGTTTCTCCATCAGAAAAATCGGTTATGTAAATTGTTTCACTGTTTTCGCTGTAAGTCAACGGGTCTTGGAAAAGGCTGAATGTTTTCTTTTGTCGCCTGTGTCTCAGAGGGCATACCTAGTTACTCCTACGCTCCGGTCACCTTATTCAACCCAGAAGGATTTCATCCGTACGCTACCCTACTGTAGCCCCACCCTCGTGCGCCTCAGTTATAGAAGAAGAAGATGATCCTCTCCAGAGTAGCGAGTGACGATAGAGCAATAGTTGCGTTTTTGCAGATACCATGGTATCTGATACCACGGTCTAAAGTCGTTTTTGCAGTTATCGTGGTATCTGAAAAAGTCATCTCACTTTCATCAATTTTTGTCAAATTGGTGGGAAAGAAGTTTGGCACTTAGTGGTGTGACTGAATATCAGTTTTTGGTATGAATTCGAAAAGCGCAATTTCGGCAATTGTCGTTTTTGCAGAGCAACCGTAGTTGCGTTTTCGCAGATACCGTGGTATCTGTTACCAAGGTAATTGGATCTGCAATTAGACGTTTTTGCAGTAACCGTGGTATCTGATATACAGTTGCTCTGCAAAAACGACAATTGCCGAAATTGCGCTTTTCGAGGTCATCCCAGAAGAAAAACTGATATTCAGTCATGTCACTAAGTGCCAAACTTCTTTCCCACCAAATTTGACTAAAACTGATGGAAGTGAAATGACTTTTTCAGATACCACGACCCGTTACCACGGTCGGACCGTGGTAACTCAATATCTGACACCACGATAACTGGCCAGATACCACGATAACTGCAAAAACGCTTTTTGACCGTGGTATCAGATACCACGACAACTGCAAAACGACTTTAGACCGTTGTTGGGAAAACCTCTCTGGCACGCCAATTCCTCCGGTCCAACGTTAAATAACATGTATTGTAACAACGAGTATTTACAAATGCACAAGCCAGGTATACGTGAAGTCAGGAAAGATCAGGAAAGTCAGGAACCCTATAAATAATAAATTTTTTACTTTATGATTCTACTTTAGAAATGAATACTTCAATTCATAATCAATAAATTATACCTTAATTATATACTAATATAATAATCCGAAAAAGGTTTACCTTAAAATTACAGCAAATCAACTTTAAATATCACAAGCCATTAATCTGCTTGAAGGCTGTCTACCAACTGAACTGGTAGCGCTTCTATGAAGATACTTTACTTTACTCAACACTGCTAGATGGCGTTATAAACGGGAAAAACGCGGAATGTTCAAATAAGGTGAGAAACGGAATCGGACGATTCCCAACAACCGTGGTATCAGATACCATGGTATCTGCAAAAACGCAACTCGTATATCAGATACCACGGTAACTGCGAAAACGACTAATTGCAGATCCAGTTACCATGGTATCTGCAAAAACGCAACTAACACTTAACCCTTTAGAACGACCAGCTTAGCCGAATAAAGTTCTTTCTTTTAGGATGCGAGAAGAGTCTACATCAGCTCGTGGTGACACTCAGAGTGGTCGGGATAGTCCGTTCAATACCCTGAAAAAGCTGTCTTCCTTTGGAAAAGGATATTTTGATGAGAAAGATGACGAGTTCGGATCATTTGCTAGTCGTATGGCAAGTCGCCGCTTTGGCCGTCATCTCGACCACAGTGACAGTTCTGGCGAAGAAGACGATGATGACACCTTCCAGATACTGACAGCTGAGTCATTGTTTTCGAACTTGCTGTCAAGGGTACGTTTTAGAACGTCTTTAGATCTTCGGTCAGCCGTATAGCAAGTCGTCGCTATGACCTTTACATAAACTACAGCTTCACCTCTGGCGAAGAAGACGATGACAGTTTCAAAATAATGATCATTCCGGCAAAGATCTGGTTAAACGAGATTTTTCTTCTTGGATTCTGCAAAGGGATTTTTTTTATTTTCCACTATCTGATCTAGTTATGACAGTCACAATATCTGCTGTAGTCCCGACGGCGTAAATTCTACTATGACGCGAGAAATTTTAATCTGATCTGCGCGGCTTTTCAGTGGGCAGTGACGATTGCTTAGTGCCTGAACAAAAAAAAAATCGTATATCTTTCTCGTAAGGCATACAACAAAAATACAAGTGCATAAAGGTACCACAAATCACACGAAAATTCTACTATTTGAAAATCGATTCTTCGTGAATAGTGGAACAACGAAGTAAGGCATTTTCAGCGGGTCTTCAAGCCAATTTAAGTGAATAAGTGATTGGTAACTAGATTATCCTATCCCAGCCCTTTTCGGTTAAACTTTAAGGAGTGTTTAAGGCTTCGTGACACACACTTTATTGACGCACTCGGCACTCGCAAGCGGGCCTCAATCTTAGCGCTGCCCACTACGCTTGTGGCATTCACAGCGAGATAAACTTGCGGGCTTAGAAAATCGAGGACCGAGGATTGGGTTTCGAAAATCGAGGAAGCAGGGGAGGTTGCATCCTTTTTTGCTGTGTTTGGAACATGGAGTTATCAGATCCAGTGCTGATGGACCACCAAAGCGAAGTAAAACTAGGGAGTAGCGCCAATACCTATGCTTTCCATGCTTTGCAAACGGACCATACTCATAGCACCGCCCACTACGCTTGCGGCATTTAAAGCAAGACAAACTTTCCGGTTCAGAAATTTCTAGTAACGCAGGTGCGGTCTGCACACACCAATGTAACAATGGAGGCTGTATAATTTTTTTGCTATGTTCAGGATATGAAGTTATCGGAGCCAGCGCTGGTGAAAGACTGATTGAATTTCAGTAGGGACGTTCACTATCGCGAGTGGTGCTAGTGTCGCTGCTATTCGAATGTGTGTCAATTTTGTCAAGCCTTGGCGCTACTCTCTAGTGTTATTTTGCTCTATGGACGACTGAATGAGTTTCACTGAGGACGTTATCTGTTGCTAGTGGTGTTGGTGTCGCTGCTATCTGAGTGTGTGTCACCTTTTATTTAAGTCTTGGCTTGGCTTTTCTCTGACTAGGGAGTCAAAGAAAAATTACACTAGGCAGTAGCGCCAAGGCCTATGCTTTCCGTGCCTCATAAACGGGCCTTACTCGTAGCGCCGCCCACAAGGCTGGCGACGTTCAAAGTGAGACAGACTTGCGAGTTTAGAAAATAGTGCAGCTAACATCTGGTGTTCACATCGAGGAAACAGGGGAAGTTGGATCTTTTTCGGCTGTTTCCGGGATATGGAGATATCGGAGCCACCCAGAGCAAAATAACACTGGGGAGTAGCCCCAAGATCTATCCTTTCCATGCTTCACATGCCGGCCATACTCGTATTTCCGCCCCTTTCGCTTGAGGCATTTAAAATGAGACAAACTTGCGGGCTTAGAAATTTCTAGTAAAGCTTGTGTCTTTGTGCTACTCCCTATTGCTATTTTGCTCTGATCGTACCATTGTAAGATCATTTGACCCGCATTAGGGATCTGTGCCAAAGTTCTGGATATTTTCGAGGCATGTAATGTTTCGATACTAAACCTAAAACAAGGTAACTGTGTAAGACAACATTTCTTTCTTCAAACAAAGAGATGAAAACCATTTTTGAATAAAAAATAATAAATAAAAGCTAAATTATTATGCACTGTTCAGAACCTTCAAAAATTAATTTCGTAGTCTACTTTTTGTTTCCTAATGAATGTTAGTGCTCACAATACACCAACATTCTCTAAAAGACCCAAATAGAGTAACTAACGCCTAAGGGGTTAGGATTCCGTTACAACTGTATGCATGGACGACAACATATGCCGGACCTTGTGCTAGTAGTTTTAAGTGGACGTCAGGCCTTAGCGCTTAGAAAACCGGACTTTCAACGCTGAAGATTGGAGACGAAACGGAACGAATAAAGATACATGCAAGAACAAGAACAAAAGATCTGCGTGGGGACCGCTTTCCGATCCGGAAGAGGCATAACAGGATCCCGACAAAGCTGTTCTGTTCTAGGTGAGGAACATCAGTCGTCGATCACACGACCCATTTGCAACATTTCGTCAGACGACCGCGCCTCGGTTTGAATCCTCTTGGGGCCAAGAACCATCGAGAGCAAGTACCGAGCGAACCTCCAGAGCTTTTCAGAGACCGTCCTCTGTGATTGACAATGTGATACGGTATGTCGTAGACTTTTAGTAACTCCTCTATGTCTTCATTCCATAAATACTCATATTCATATACTCAACAAAGTGATGCGCTTGATTTTAGCAGCACGATTTATTGAATTCCTGTGTGCCAACTGGCTTGAAAGTGACCTGGCGATCTCTATATTTCTGTAAGACATGTAAATAAATCAGTGAAACCGCAGCTATCCGTATTGGGAGTGGAATGCAAATCGCATCGGAGCCCTTCGCCACTTGGAAAAGAGTTGCATTCCATATATCAACAAGAGGCCAGAACTCAATTTTCATTTTTGAACTAATTCGTGTCAGAAATAATGCAACCGGTTCCAATTCAACTCCTTTAAGGCTTGGGAGTTTAAGGTTTGTAACCATCCAAGCTTTTACGTTATTTTCTAGCCGTTCAACCGAGTCAGAAGCTTCGGTGCTAAACCGCTCTTCCATCCACGAAGAGGGAACGCCGTGGCGCCGCCGACAGTCGAGCAGAGAACCATCTGTTGCCTCCTCCTTCCAGTCCGAAACCCGAGGTAAATGCCTGTACCGTTTTGCCCATTGTGGCTTTTACGCATACAAAGTTTTGCGTGTTCCCTGCAGTCCAGTAGCGAGATCTCTTTCGACGTAAATTCGTAGGCTAAATATCCTATTTTAGGATATTCGGTGAATTTGGAGGTCATTTGCTCTGGTGGTATAACATTGAGTATGTAGTGCGTGTTCCACCCTTCTAATAATAGTAAATATTAGTTACTATTTTCGTTCCAACCTCGTGAAAAGTTACTGCGCTGACCGTTCCAGCCTTGTCAAAATAGTAACTAATAGTAACTATTTACTTACCACCCTCGGCAGCGTAGTAAGCGTGGTAACTACGAATATCTGTGACGCGATTGACCGGATTAATCTGTGGCAGGATATTTTGCTGAAAATAGAAAAATACATTCCAGCCTTGACGAAACTAACGATAAATAGGTTGGAACACGCTCATAGCCTACGAGTAAACTCCGGTTTCCATTTTTTGCCCCGTTGCTTTGTACTTTTCTAGTTCTTGAGGGAATTACGGTCATTTTGCTATAGATCTCGGCTCTTGTTGTTTAATCGTAGCTTAGAATGGCGTGAAACCCTAGAAACGTAGTCATGTCGTGTGGTAGTTTATCCCTACCCCTATTACGCTGGTATGAAGTAGGCTTACCCTATTCCCTGGGGACGAGGCTTTTGCTACCCGATGAAAAATTCTTTGACTGTGTAGTTGTATGGTAGTTGGACGAAAAAGTTGCATGTATTGTTGAGTAGTAGTATGGAATACTTTCATTTAACATGCCTCCGACTGGGTTAATCTTAAGTAGTAGCATCCGATAGCATCGAATCTTGCTGTAGTAGTATCCAGTTTGCTAGTAGTAGCATGCAGTGACAACAATTACTACTGCATGCGACTTTTTCGTACAACTCCATACGACTAATTTACGAAAATTAAATTGAATTGTATAGAGGTAGCTACAATCTACGTTGCTCCGAGTCGCTTACTTGAAAAGATGTCGTATTCTTGTTAATTTTGCGTAGATGAGCTTCGATAAATGTACCAGTTAAACTTAATTTTGTGCTGTGCCGGCTTGAATGAACTTCTAGATTATATGAGAGTCTTTCTGATACGATTTCTTGTCGTGAAATCTCAAGCAAGTTCAGGGCCATTAGGTCGAAGAAAACATTCTGCGCGGGAGAGATGGGGAAGGAGCGTATAGTACGATTGGGAATTAGCCTTTTACATGAAAAAAATAAAAAATAAGTAAGGAATTCTGCCGGGTAAAATCAGTGCGGGACAAGTTGCAGTCCTTACGGTGTTTGTCCCAACATTCTAACCTAACCGACTTCTTTAAAACTCTTCCTTATTTTCCGAACAAATTCGAAACCGCTTATGCTGCTTTTCTCCGGGATTCTTGGATAAGTGGGAATCATAGAGAAATTTGTGAAGTCGGTCTTTTTGACCAATCAGCTCTTCGGAAGTCGGGAACTTGACAGCGTCTTGAAAGTAGGAAAACACGATAAACATATGATTTACCCGCTGTGGACTTCGTCGTTGGTTTTCATACGTGGGCTACTGAATGCCGTCATCTGAACTAGCTCGACGGCTTTTGATTGGGCGAATGCCTTCATCTTCACGAGCTCGCCGGATTT
Organism: Branchinecta sandiegonensis; assembly: GCA_030848855.1. Taxonomy (NCBI): domain Eukaryota; kingdom Metazoa; phylum Arthropoda; class Branchiopoda; order Anostraca; family Branchinectidae; genus Branchinecta; species Branchinecta sandiegonensis. The sequence goes on from JAUPMV010000009.1 coordinate 2,936,851, forward strand.
TGATTGGGCGAATGCCTTCATCTTCACGAGCTCGATGGCTTTTGATTGGGCTAATGGTCTTTCTCGCTTAGAGAGTAAACGCGCTGGCACATTCACCTGTGGGGAGGTGAAGAGGACACCCCCCCCCCCCATGTTGTCGTTCACTCGGTAAAAAAAAAGATTTGTCGGTTAAATAGTGGCGCGAGGCGCCGCGATTTTCTGACGGCGCAAACATTAGTTGTGTTTTTGCAGATACTGTGGTATCTGTTACCACGGTCTAAAGTCGTTTTCGAGTTACCGTGGTATCTGAATATCAGATACGACGGTACCTTGCCAGATACCGCGGTAAGTGCAAAAACGCCTTTTGACCGCGATTAGATTATTTTATTGCTAAATTACATATAACCCATCATGATAGGTAACCGCCCACGAGAAGACATAAATGCACTGGCACTGGGCGGTTACCACAAACTACTTCAACTTAACTTAAACAATAACTTAATTTCATTTCAACACTAATTAATCAATTTTTTTTTCCATATAACACACAAAAGAAAAAGAAGGAGAAAAAAAGAAGAAGAAATAAAAAATAAATCAATACAGGTAATAAAAAAAGAAATAATAACTTATACCTTCATTCTCTGAATCGTGACTCCTCACCCCTCCAATAAAAATTTCTTTACTCTTTTTTTAAACAATTGTTGGTGTTCAGCCGCCTTAACACTATCTGGGAGTGAATTCCATACCGCCTGGCCCAAATGTTTAATTAAAAGCCAGTTCGTCTACCACTCATATACTCCGTCACCAGATTAGTAGCATTCCTTGTAAAATAATCATGCAAATCATTATTTTTGTCTATAAAAATCTAAAAACACAGACGGACACACTTAATGCAAACACTGGTAAGTAAAAACTGCAGCCTGGTAGTCACGAACTTGGCCCACATCCATCACCTTTAACTTCCTAAAACATGCTACTGTACTATTAGTCTCTTTAACGTAGCCACCTATCAAACGGACTGCCTTATTCTGTGAAATCTCTATACGCTTAAAATTACTAATAAAATTGCTAGCCCATAACACACAACCGTAAGATATATAGGGGCTAATAATCGCATGATAAAGAAGTAACATCACCCGAGCTGGTACGAAGTGCTTCAGCCGACGTATGATTCCGAGGCCTCTTGCAACTTTAGATGCCACAACATCGCTGTAACCAGGACGTGTTACAATCTAGGTAAAAACCTAGATACCTTACCAAATTGACCTGTACAAGAGACTTACCAGATAATAATATTCACCCACCGAGATCTTCGGGTATGCCAATTCGACTAAAAACCATAAAGTTTGTCTTTTTTTTTTTTTTTTTTACCGTGGTATCAGATACCACGGTAACTGCGAAAACGGCTTACGCAACTATTTTCTATCCAGTAAAATAAAGAAGGTGTAAATACTGACATGACATCTACCAAATTCTCGATCTCGGTCGGTAAATGCAGCGGTTTTACCAAAAATACAGTCGGCAAAAATTACCAGTCAGTTGGTAAATCTCTTGGTTCTGCCCCCTCCAAAAAAAAACATTTTGGCTAATGACGCCTCAGGGCACACTGCTCATTTCTGTGAAAACAGAGACCAGCAAATGGGAAGGTCCGAACGTTCCTACATGCTTTGAATTGGTGTTTGTTTTTAGTGATCCTCTCCCCCGTGCGAGATGACTTTGAGTTGCGTCATTCTGCCGCGCTTTCGCCAGATGTCTCCGTGAGCGCAACGGTACAAGTGCCGCGCCCTACAAGACCGAGTCTGTTTTAGGTTCAGTTTTGGCATCCTTCTGTCTGTCTGAGCTAACCGCCTTTCACGGTATAATTTTGTCCATATTTCAGCTGCCACTTTACGCCTTTGAGCTTGCACTTTCATGATTGCCTTGGCGTCTAGGTACGCGTAATTAACCTTCTCTTCTTTTTATCTCTGTTCATTAACTAAACACGCTGAACTGTTAACGGCCACGATGATAGGCTACTGCTCGTTTTGCTTCTAAACATTGAGATAAGGGAACACTAAACATATGAAAGCTTATAGGTTTGGAAACCTGATAGAACGAAATTTGATGCCACAACTACAGCTTGCCTGATTCGTGAGGATTCATGGACATTTCGAGTCGGGAATCATAGATGACGTGATTTCCTGTACAGTATAGTGATGAGTGTGCCGATTCTGTTTCTTGTTTTGATTTGCATCTTGAACGAGCTTAGCTGCAAAGATCGATGTGTGTCTTGTTTTATCTTTAGTTTGTGCACCTGCTCTCTGATTTTAATATTTCTTCCATTTTCTGAGGTCATTCCGACTCCTGACTGAGGCTTCCGTGCGGAAGTTTACGAAGATCTTCTTTGGGCATATTGTATCAGTGAAACACCTCCCGGAGCATGAATGATCTGTCATTACAACTACTAACTCGGATAAATGGCCGAAATAAGAGCCAAAATAGTCCCGTATAAAAGTACGGTTTGACCCGGACAAAATTGCAACACAAATGTTTTTGACACTAAAATGTTCAGAAAAATCGCTGAATAGCATGTCCAAAATCCACTGAAATCGCCCGATGGTAAAAATTTCTAGTGCAGTTTGAAAGTGGAGGGGGCGAACAATTAAGGGATGATTTTTTTTTACTCATACTAAGGTGATGGTAGATTTAGGGGTAAGGGAGACACGCTGATTCCGAATCTCAACATTTTTTTCCGCCGGACGAGTAGTTTTCGAATCCGGTTAAAACCGGAAATTCGGTAGAAGTAAAAGTTCATTCTGGAGTAAATCTTACAACCACTAACTCGGATAAATGGCCAAATGGTAAAAGTTCCTGAGACTGAAAAATATCGATTGTAAGATTTCTTTTTCGATTGTCTTTCCTCATCTTCTGAAACATTTTCAGGTCCCGAATCTTCCGACTCGGCTCGTTACCCGTTCCAGTCTCTACTGCGCAGGAGCGTCGTAGCCAATCAAAAGGATGACGAAGACACCAAACCAGGATGGACCGTTCTCCGTCTCAACAGCACTTCCCGTGATTCTACTAAGAAAGAATACGGTCGGACCAAGAGCTCAAAGGAACTAGGAGAAGATTCTGTATCAAAGAGGACTATCCAACGCTACGGCCGAGCCGTAACCTTGGATAGCATCGATGTTGAAGAGCCCGGTCTGGGGAGACTAGGAAGTCCCTTTTCCGATGAAGATGTCAGCCGGAATGACTCGCGTGACCAGACTCCCATCAGCTACAGGACGTATACGCGGACCTGCAGTCGCGAATATTTGAGCCCTGAAAGTGACCGGTCTGCCTGGAGCTACAAAACGTTGCCGAACCCCCGGAAGTCCCAGTTTGTAGAAGAAGAAGAAGATAAATGCAAGGAAGTGGCAGTGAACAACATTACAGCCGCATTGGCAAAGCCAATGCAGAGACTCAAAAGCCCGCCACTCTCTCGGACCACAAGCCCTGAATCTGTTGCGTGTATTTCTCATGAACCTCATCTGTCTAGAGGCCAGTCTAGAAACGATGCACAGGGAATTAGTATCCCTGTAACTAGTTCCGCAAGAGCTTCTTCCAGAGCGTTAAAGGAAGAGTCATCTGGCATGAGCGTCGGCTCGGAACGGGAATGTAGCAGTCTTCCTTCCCACATTGCTATTCGTTCCAACGAGTCGGCCGGACAGTTTAGTACCGGCCTTCCTGTTCCTGCTGTACCGAATAGGACTTCATACTCGAGTGGGCGAAGCGTCGTTGATTCTAGCCTACCTGAAACCCCCAGAAGCCTAAGCTCTACATTGAACTGTAATAGCCAAAGGAACATCACTGCGATTGAAACATCACTTGCAGACATGGGCGTTGTAGACGGAAAGCCTACTAATGTTTGCTCAACGCAAGAAGCTGCAGCTGCTATCAATGCAGCACGATCGATGTCACCTATTCAAGATGCTACTAGAATGGTAGACGAGGCGGCAAAGTTGCTGGCAAAAGCAGAGGCTAGTATAGCAGAGCGATTTTCTCCTCCTGTCAACGACCAAGGAGTAGAAACCCCTACAGTCGCATTGCGCCAAAGAGCAGCAACGACGACAGATGCTTCAGGAAAGCGTATGTCTCGTTTCTTACGGCCAGACTTCTACGACACCCCAAAAGACCAGAGCGAGTTCGCTAAAGCAAAAGAAACAGAAATAGCAGAGAAATCAAAATCTCGATTTTTGAGAACTGCCCAGAAGAAGTGGGAATCTTATAAGTGGGAGGAGGCGGAACAGCCAGCTGTACAGGTTGCTAGAGTGATACCCACTAGCCGAATAGGAGAGAACGAATCCAGGACAACTAACGCAAGTGCTAACGGCAATGTTGATACCAACCAAAACCCTTTATCAATACTCAGTAGTGCCACGACGCCAGTCAGTATAGCTAATACCACCGCAACGAGCGTCGCGTTCGAGCCTTTAAAAGTAACCCCTTCTGCTAGGTCGGCACTAATTTCAAATGGAGCGGTTAGACCTCAGCCTATGATACCATGTGAGGCAGAAATAGCCCTTGCTCCTCTGAAAATCATTACACAGCAGATTAAAATGGCCCAGAATAGCAAAGTGCCGGCTAAAACTGAATTAACAGCGCAGAACAGTAAACTGCAGGCCAAAACGGAAGTAGTCCTACGATCTTCACCTCCGTCGGCTATTCCAAGATCAAAAACTCCTCCGAGACCAGTGTCCCATCTTGTACATCCGCCTCAGCAGATTGTTAAATTGGAGTCTAAGCCGAAAAACGCAGTAAAGGGTATAACCCCGCCGCGTACTTCAGTTGCCAGCCGCGGTCTTACCCCTCCAGCATTTTCAGGCTCGAAGTCACTAACACCACCGAAAGTATGTGGAGGAAAATCCAATTCACCGCCGAAATCAGCAAGTAGTAAACTGGTGACAAACTCTGGGGTGGCAAAGGATTCTCCTGAGAAATCGCTAGCGAAATCGTCTCCCAAGTTAAAAGTAAAGAAACATTGGGAAAATCTTGTAAACTTGGCTACAAGCTCCTTCCAGAAGTCCTCAACACCAGCAAAATCCTTAGCACCAGAAGCTAAAGCAACTGAAGTTGTTGTTGAGAAAGAGGGGAATCCACTCGTATCTAATAATTCCGTTCGAACTGGCCCAGATTTCACGAACGGATCACGAGATAATTGCGTCACCTCAGAGCAAAACATAAACACAAGTGACAGGAAGAATGAGCAACAAAATGCAAGCCTGCAGAGTGACTTAAAGTATGAAAAAACTGCCGACAACACCGAGTCGTTCGAATATTTCAACGACAATGAGACTCCAACGAGTTATGACTCGCGATCAGTCTGCTCTGACCTTCAGTCAGACCGAAACTTGGAAAATGACGAAGAATCTGTTTCGGAGCGAATTTTGAGAAAGTCTTTCTATTCGCGCTTCAATGACCGACGCAAATCTCGTCGGAGTGCGACTAAAGAAATTATCGACTTGCAGCAGGAACTGAGCGATATTGCAAATCGGAACGGAAGCTCGAGTCGTGAGGTGGATTCAGCGACCCAGTCGCGCTCGGAGGGCATTGAGAATCGGGTCACGACCCTGAGCCGACGTGCTACCCGGAATCTGGACTCGCTCAAGGAAAATGATATTTCTTTGTCATTTAGAGACCGCGACAGGGGTAGTACCCTGAGCCCAACAAGATCCGAAACATCTCGCTTCCCTCGTACCTGGCGAGCTTCTCAAGAGTCTGTGAGCGCAAATACATCATCTGCTAGCGATTCCACGTCTGACTTTAAGACTTATACAAGGACGTCTCATGCAGACACCAGCTCATCGTCTTCGTCAAGGAGGTATACAGCGGAAGTAGAGGCTAACGCTACGATACCTAGGCGCAACAGGTGAGTGCACTAGCCTTCAAATAATTACTTCAATCAGGGACCCATAAATTTCTTGTAATGACTCGCCATTCAGGGGGCTTGTCATTTCCTATGCTTCTGTGTTGCTATGTTGCCCGAGCCTCACCTAGTTTCCAAAAATTCCGCTTGGGTCGAATCGGCGTTCTTGCTCAGATAGATATAGATAGCCATCTTCAGTCAGGACTATTCAGCATGCCACCAGGAACCTAAGCTAGGACAAAAGATCCAGGATACTCTTCAATTACAGAGAAATATTCCTTGTTCAGCACAACAGCTGCGAAAAATGTTGTCGATCTGGATAGCGGGGTATTTTATCCCCGTGGGTATTTCTCGAACTATCTGACGCTCGGTCAAGAGCGCATCAGAAATCTCTTATTGACAAGCCACATGAATGGCGAATCATTACAGGAAATTAATGGGTCCCTGCTTCAACATAAGACTGGGTCGCTTGATCATTGTAAATCAGTCAGTCAATTTGTAGGAATATTTTTCCCGAAATATTCAAACGGAATATCACTAGAAGGATAAAAAAAAGAAAATGGCGTAAAAAATACGATTTCCACTGCGACTCTTGATAGAGTTGGGGCGAATGGATAGTCTGGCTGGCCAAGAAAAGCTTCTCGGCACATTATTTTTAATTCAGTTCAGTTTACTTCAAAAATTCGTTCACGGACAAAGCCGAACATGTTTTTTTTTTCATCATATGTACAGTAGAGGTATGCTATTTGAGCAATTGTTGACTCCGAATTCATTTTCATGCACTTGCTGTGACTTAAGTTAACTACCAGTTAGCCAAAGTAGGTAATCTAGGGCCTCTGAAAACACCTGAATTCGTAATGGATTGAAACTTGTTAGAACCACCTAAAACAACCGAATGTGGCAAGTCTGGTAAAAGATACGGACTAAACAGAAATCCGGTGAATTACCGAATTCGGTAACGAGTCAGAACCGAATGAATCTGATTAATCACCTAATTATGAAATGGACTGACCGAATAAGATAGAACAGATACGGACTTGAGACATTTAAATAACTGTTCTAATAAGCGTACCTCTACTGTATTCTGATCACATAACGTAACAATTTAAAACAAACTAAAAACATTTCATCCCAAGACATATTACTGTCGACTGCCCCCGCTTCAGGGCAATTTTTTAACACGTTCTGATGGCCTGGTGACAGTAGACAATCCTGCCCAGAGCAAAATAACATTAGGGAGTAGCGCCAAGACTTGACAAAATTGACACACATTCGAATAGCAGCGATACTAGCACCACTAGCGATAGAGAACATCCCTACTAAAACTCATTCACTCGTTCACCACCGCTGGCTCCGGTAAGTTCATAATCTGAACATTGCAAAAGAATGATACAGCCTCCATTGTTTCCTTGGTGTGTACTAGAAATTTTATAAACCTGCAAGTTTGACTCGCTTTAAATGCCGCAAGCGTAATGGGTGGCGCTATGAGTGTGGCCCGTTTGCAAAGCATGGAAAGCCTAGGTCTTTGCGCTACTCACTAGTGTTATTTTGCTCTGATCCTGCCCGAGCTGAGTAGGAATCAGAATGCGCTTTTGAGAAAAAGACTGTAGGCTATATTGAAGATATTCATATTATTCGTATCTCTTCTACAGGCAGTCACTTTTTTGTCATTAAGCTGGTGTTGGTGTCGTTTTGAAATCCGGTCTTCGCTAGAGAAACTTTTCTAATCCTCATTGGTCATAACGCCCTTCTGTAGGCTTTGGGATTTATTCAAGGCTTCGCTGTGGGATTCTTTGCTGCAGTAATGTGTTAATTGTTCATTAATTGGAACAGTTGTGTTACGATCAGAGCAAAGTAACACTAGGGAGTAGCACCAAAACTTGAAAGAAGTGACACATCTCACTCGAAGAGTAGCAACACTAGCACTATTAGAGATAGAGAACGTCCCTACTGAAACTCAATCGGTAGTCAACCAGCTCTGGCTCCGATAACTTGATATCCTGAACACAGCAAAAAATAAATAAAACCTCCCCTGTTTCCTCGTTATGTGAAGTTTGTCTTCCTAATTCCGCAAGCGTATTGTGCGGCACTACGAATATGATCCGTTTGCAGAACCTGGAAAGCATAGATCTTGACGCTACTCCTTAGTGTTATTTTATAGAAAAAATAGAATTTTATTTTTCAAAAGCTGCTGTCACAGCGTTACCGCCGAATTTGACCTTTTCGTCATAAAAAAATGATGAATAACATAACATTCTATCACTCTATATAGTCTTGTCACAAGAGAAAAAAACACCAAAAAGGACTAACTTATCGGTTATTGTACAACTCAACAAATGCTGGAACAAAATTCCTTCTATTCCTTTCACGAAGAGGGGCCACAGGTGCTAGTTTGGGGATTTTCAGGGATTTCTCTCGCTGGGGTCTAATATGTATAGGAGAATGGCGGGAGAGAGAATATTACGTAATCGGGGAACAGATATGGCTCTATCTGTTTTTGGGATCCCAAAACGTAACTGGAGGGATACCTATGACATCGCAAAAATGTCCGTCTGTCTGTAAGCACGATAACTCTCGAAGGGAATGAGATATATTGATGAAACTTGGTGTGAGGATTCTTTGAGTCAAGGGTAAGGTCAAGAACTTAGATGGGCTCTGTAGCTCGACATTTAGGGGTGGGGGAGGGGTTTCAAATTAAGGGGCAAAGAAAATATTTTTTAGAAGCTATTGAGATAGTTGATTTAGGGGTAAGGAGACATGTTGAATCCGAATAAAAGTTATTTTGTAGTTCACCCGGAATCCGGTGAAAACCGGACACAAAACTTGTCGACCAGTTTTCGGCTATGGCGGTCCTACCCCTTCATTCTCAAACGATTATAGCTCTGCGCACGTGGCCGCCAATCATGTATTGATTCAGTGACATAATCGAAGGTCGAAGGGGGCGAGGCGAAAGAGACATGGGGTGAATGTGTTTATTTTATAGCAGGTTTCGGTAGGGAGGAATTGAAATTATTAATTAGTATGCGTGCTGATATTTTACTGCTGGGAGATAGGAGGAGGTACACGGGTAGGCCGATTGGGAGAATTGGTCCTTACTTCTGCCCGATGTGTGGAGAGCGAGAGTGTTTGCGACAAATGTGTAATTGTAGGAAATGTAGTAGGAATTGTAGGAATAAGTGAGGGGTTGCTCACTGAAAAAGGTGTACTTGTTAAGGGAGGGGTTGCTCACTGGAAAAAGATGTACTGGATAAGTGAGGGGTTGCTCAGTGGGTGTACTAAAGTTGTTTGGGGAGGGGGTGGGGTCAGCCGGTACCAGGCACTCGTGAACCAATCCCGGGTGCACGCAAGGGGTTAGGAATTGGGTGTACACGTTAAAGGAGTACTCGAGGGGTTAGACACTTGGGTGAGCCAAGCGAGGGGGTTGATTCATGGTGTACCAAAGAGGGAACTGCTAGGGTACGCGAGGGGCTACTCACTGAAAGAAGGGTGAACTGGGTAAGTGAGTGGTTGCTCACTGAAAAAAGGTGTACTTCGTAAGGGAGGGGCTACTCACTGGAAAACAGATGTACTGGATAAGTGAGGGGTTACTCAGTGGGTGTACTAAAGTTGCCCGTAAACAAAAACTTCGAAATGGTAACATTTTTGTTGTAGGCTACATATTCAAGCGGTTGATTATGGATAAATAGCAAAAATGTTAAAGGGGTCTAGCGAAGACTTGGAAATGTACAAGATTCGATTGTGTGGATCAAGAAGTCTGATAAACATTAAAACTTTTGGGATCCCATCGAAACCTTTGGTCTTGTTGCTCTGGTTGCGATCATGTTCATTAGCTAGCATTCACTTCTTTATCATTCTAGGTATAGTGTATTCGAGGCTGCCACCACCTCTCATACACCGTCTTCTTCCTATTCCTCCCGTTCAGGAACGTCTGACAGTCGGATCGGGCATACGGACCTCCGGTACGACGCAAACCGCTTTTCTACCTTACTGGAAGATTCTAGTACATCCCGTGGAAGACTTGCATCTTCTGCACGGTCGGTATTAGGCCAGTCTGTGGGTGGCTTTAGCCTTGGTCGTCGTGATCCTTCTGTAGTTGGTGGGATCACGTCACGTGACTCCAGCATACCTCGAAGAGACTTGGGCTTCCTCCGGTCAACAAGTACTGGTTATGACAGTGGATATAAGAGAGACTCGAGTTTATCAAGTAGATTGAAGAGATATTAAGTATCAGATTGTGAACTGAAGGGGTTCGGTTTCGAATATTCAGGTCTCTGAGCGAACTATGCCCTTCTCTGGGCCTTGGTCGTCTAACTGATTAATCTGAACGACAAGTGAGTGAATAGCTAAGAACTGGAGAAACTAACTAGAATAACGTGCGCTGATCTTTTTTATATGATTCTAGTCAAGCTGATCTGATTTAATTGTTTCCTTTTTTTTTACCGATTATTGTTTTGCCAATAAATATCTTTTGGCTTAGGTTAGTCTGTTGTAGCAACTGTTTCACTTTCTCCCTTGTGGTAGTGATTAGCCGTGACTGCTATGGCTTGAAATCGACGGGTCAGGGATGAGACTGTTTCTAGGCTCGGATATTTGAAAGTGCCAGTCCTGAGTGAATTCCTGTCGTAAAATTACTTTTAAATGAATGGATGCACATGGTTTAGGATTACCAGATAGGCAAAGTCAGTTCCCAAGGTGCAACACACGGGGGGGACTCAAACCGCTTGGGTTGGCACCTTCTTATGGTCCTGTGACGAACGGTTCAAAATATCATTGATTTGCTCTTGAAACAACATTGTCATCAAGCTTTCTCAACTACTCTTGATGCCTAACTCTTCGTGCCGATGAAGAATCACCGTGTGCCTAGTGAAGAGCCAGAAACCTCACCACGACAAACACCGTTGATTGGTTTACATATGATTTAAAGTTTCTTTTGGGTGACGTTTCTCGTTCTTCCCTGGGATCGATGGCGCGTTTCGGTACAAACTAGGTACATGTAATGCAGTGTAGTGGTGCTCCATCCTAGCGACAGATTCTCAAACTACTTAGTTCAGTTTTGCCCCACTTGAAAAATGTCCACTGCCGAGGAGTCTCCACATGGTTTATCCGGTACTGCGAACGCAGCCTAGTTTGACCTGCGAATACCCGGAAGATGACGTACAAGCTGTATAATCAATATTTAAAAGATATCTGCCGACTGGAGAGGTTTGAGCCGACACTGGCAACAAGACCAAAAGCTTCGAGGGGATCCCGAAAATTCAATATCTGATCCAGACAATTAGGGTCTTGTCTTCGCTAGATCCAGTCTCAGTCTTCGCCAAACTCCTTTATATTTTTACTATTAAAATTTTGAAACAGATTAAGGCCAAATAGCTAATCATCTGAGAAAATCAACTTCAAATATGGATTCAGCATGTGTGTTTACCCCTATAAGTCATATCTGTTTTGACGAAACCGATCGAAACTTCCTGCCTTACTTCTCACAGTTTTCCGGTTTTGGCGAAATCCCGGAACTACTTGTCCGACGAAAAAAATAAAGCTCAAAAACGAATTCAATGTATCTCCTTGCCCCTATATCCAACATCTAATCAACTTTAAATAAAAATTTAACTTATAACGAATTTTCCGGTTTCAGCTGGATTCCGGGCGAACTGTATGTCCGGGTAAAAATTATTGTCATATACGGATTCAGCATCTCTTCTTACCCCTAAATCGGACATCTAATCAGCTACAACTTTTACTTTTAACTCATTTTTCGGTTTTGGCCGGATTCCCGGTGAACTACTTGTCCGGGTAGAAAATAATTTTCACATAAGTGTACAGCATGTCTTCTTACCCCTAAATTGAACATCTAATCAACTTCAAATAAAACTTTTACTTTTAACAAACTTTCCGATTTTGGCCGGATTCCGGGTGAACTACTTGTCCGGCGAGAAAAGGGTTTTGATAATCATGTTCGGCATGTCTTCTTACCTCTTGATCGACTATCTCATGCTGTTTCAAAGTATTTGTAATTATTATATTAAAAGTATTTCAGCTGTTTGAAAGTATTTGGTTTGCCCCTTAATTTGAACCCCGTCCCCCACCCCTAAATTTAGGGCTACAGAGCCCATCTACGAACTCGACCTTTCCCTTGACCCAAAGAATCCTCACAACAAGTTTCATCAAAATATCTCTTTCCCTTCGAGAGTTATCGTGCTCACAGACGGACGGACGGATACACGGACAGCTTTTGCGATGTCATAGGTATCCCTCCACCTACCTTTTGGGATCCCAAAAACAGTGTATACGCTAGGGAGGTTCTGAGATTTCCTGTTGGTCCAGTACAGAGTAAGAGCATGCGTAATTTAATAATGGGGAAGGAAAATAACACAAGTTACCAAACAAAGGATATCAATTATTGCTATCAAGTTCAGTAACTACGCAGGATAATCTTGAAACCAGCAGTAGCCTTGAGGGGGTCACTCTGGTACTGGGCCAGCACGAACTTCGAGGGAACTGTGACTGTTATGCCAGTTTTACTGGTGCAGAGCCTGGAATGAAAGTATTGCTCATGAATTAAACGGATGGGCGGAGTCGACAGAACTGCTTTACTCGAAGCATGCATCTACACCCAAGATGTTTCATATTTAGGCCTATTTTATTTGAACCAAGAAAATATAGTAACACGACGAAGAGAAAATATAAAAATATCGTCCCGATATAAACATTACGACTTTTCACTGCGTAGTCTCCGCGGGACAACTGAATACGCTACTACGGTGTTTCATAGTTCTCCCCAACATTTATGTCAAATGAAACTTGGCCACGCTCTTTGAGGACCATCATGTTACGCAGAGCCTAGGCAACATTTTCCAGATTTCTCTCCGTTATGTTATTTTATTTTCTAGAATCAAGTGAATACATACTTAACCTGTCGGGTGTACGCACGCAACTCTCAAATGGTTAAAGTTTTCTCAGCAAAACCGTTCGGGAAAATCCGGAAACAGTGGAATCACAATCCAAAAGTTTGAGGTCAAATTAGCTCTAGTGGCTAAGAAGACGCGACGGGGCTACTTCTCTGCTTGGTTCATTCACCGGCCCAGCAGTTAAATCCGGGGCAAAGACCGTATGAAGGAGCGGACAGTAACTTCAAAATTTAGTATTTAAAAATGCTCCATATGTTTGCATTTAAGATTAATCTTTTAGTATTTAGCCCGTTTTCAATGCTAAATTTTGGCATCACATCTTTAAATGGTAAAATTTTGGCGTTTTAAATGCTAAAATTTTCGAGTTTTAATTGCTGAATTTTGGCATCACCTCATTTTAAATGCTAAAATTTTCATCGTTCTAAATGCTAAGCTTTGGCGTCACCCGTTTTAAATCTTAAATTTTCCGCCATTTTAAATGCTATTTTTCCACATTCCGCCGTTCTACATCCAACTTAACCCCGTCTTAAATGCTAAAAGTGGGTGATGAAAGTGAAACACTCTTGGCCATGGGTATTGCGGATGACATCTAGAAATGTAGAGCGTGTTCCACCCTCGTACCAATAGTAACTATTAGTTACTAAATCCGTTCCAACCTCACGAAAAGTTACTACGCTTACCGTTCCAGCCTTGTCGAAATAGTAACTAATAGTAACTATTTGCTTACCACGCTCGGGAGCGTGGTAAGCGTAGTAACCACGAATCTCTGTCACGTGATTGGTCAGATTCACCCGTGTCATGATATTCCGCTGGAAAATAAAAAAGTCGTTCCAGCCTTGACGACAAAGGGCAGAATTTGTGACGTTATGCGTGGTAACTACGGTAAGTAGGATGGAACACGCTCGTAGTAGAACCATAAATCTGTTGTCAAGGTTTACTGGAGTGAAATATAAGCGATACGAATACTGGGTATGATTCTGTGACTGCTTCGTTATCAGTAGTTTCAACGAGATACGGCAAGAACAGAAGTTGATCAAGTGAGAGTCGATAAAGAGGCAGACGATGATTTGGTTCCACCGGACCAGAAGGTGAAGACACACCATCTTCCCAAAGAAGCCTTTCGTCTTGTTATTTACGAGATGCGTAATTCGCCAGAAGAAAAAAAAACTTAGTAGACCCACGAATATCTTGAAAAGTTTTCGGAATCTAAGATTTTCTTCTGACTGCGATTGTCTAGATAAACCAAAATACCTCAGTGTCACACGTCAGTATCAGTGTCTTCTAATTGGGGAATTCAGCGATACAGGACATTGACTAGTTCAGGATAGTCTATGTTCTCTTCGTCTTGTTATTCACAAGATGCGTCCTGGGTCTCCTTCCATACGCATAAAGGGTAAAGTTCTTGAGCTATGCGACATTGCCTTTGGCCCTGACTGTGAGTTTTTCAACTTACTTCTGAACTGGGAAAGTTGGTAAGAAGACTGCATAGGCGTTGGTGCATAATGTGTCGATCGCTGGAACTTGGAAATCCGAGAAGATGAAGTTGAATCCGGTCAAGGATGTCTGAAATTCAAAGAATTAGAAAGGAACATGATAGAGGAATAATACGTTGCGGTCACGCCCAGTTTTTATATTCATTCAAGAAAGCCTTGACGGATCTCAAGGTAAAGCCGTTGATTTAGCTCGTTGATGGTGACTTTCACTAATCATCAACTTGAGGGAGTGACGGGTATGTACCAAATAGCTCATCGTCCTCTTCGAATTCCGACCAAAGAGAGTCGCGTCTACCCACGACTGAGAGTCAACACAGTTTAACAGGCTGCTACAAGGCTATACTTTATACAACTAAGTCCAAAACACGCCAGTGATCCTCGGGAAGAACGAGAACATGTAGCACTAACGACTCAAACTCAACTACTCAATCCTGTGTTAACCAATCACGGCGATGTTTGGGAGCAGCTGTGATACCGCTTCCAGCTATTCTGCTAGGTACGGGGCGACTTTGCATCGGCAAGAATAGTTAATAATCAAGAGTATTGAACGCGCATCTGATTTCCGGAAACACGGGGTCACCTGAAGGGTGGCTAAGACACTGTGAATTTTCTGTTTTTCACCCTGTGAGTCTCACTAAAGCGCCCATGAAATCAATTTCGATTCTTTAGTACTTCCCTTCAGGCAGTCTTCGCCTGTAAGCCGCTAGTTTTTATTACAAAACATTACGTGGAGAGATCACAGTCGCTCTGAAAACTGTGGCGGATTTTCAAAATAAATGTCCGGGCAGAGAATCCTTCGCACTACTTAGATGCGAGATAAACATCATATGGAAGCAAAATGACTCATCTCAAGAAAATCCATTCTGTTGTCGTACTTTGCTTGCCGATTATCACATTTAGCCGGGTAGTCGAGGGTTTCGTACCGATCAGGCAAAATATTGGGCATGACTACACCATGGTGATAAAAAAAAAGGATTGACTGCGCATTGACCATATGTAACGGAAACTGGGAAAAGAATGAATTACTGGCACGGATCCTTTAACGGACATTAAGCAGACAGCCGTCTGAACTTAATTCTGTAAGTGTTTTAAACTATTTTTGACTTCCGCTGTTATTTTTGTCATCGACAAGAATATTAAGGTAAAATAAAGTGACTTTGAATTTGAATTTGAACTTTCTCAGAGCCAAAAATAACGCCTTGAATATCACGAAACAGATTGACAGGTTTTGCACAGAATATTCAGCGCTGGTGACTTAAGACGTGGTCACTGAATGGATGTTCGGCAAAAAGGAGAGTGCTATTACTTTTCGTATGTCAAGAAAGTATCAATCCCTTACTTTTGCATGTCAGACTACATGGTTAGAATAAATATAATGCTAAAATAGGGCGGTTACGCCTTTTACTTCATAAGAAACAAGTTCATTACCCATTTAGAGACAATGTAATTAAAAATTTAGAAGAATCCCCACATAGTATTACGAGCAATCAAACTGAAAATTGATAGACCAAGATGAAGCAAAAGAACTCGTCCATGTTTTTAAAAGAGCACTGAACGAGCATCTAGGAAACGCCCAGTCCAGTATTAATATCGTTCGAAGAATTTTACTTAAAACTACTAAAACTACTATTAAGAAAAGAAGTGATTAGAAAGTAATAATAATAAAAAAAAAAAAAAATCTGATACCAGAAATCTAACTAGATCAAAGCAGCAATATTTACCGTGGCAAAAAGAGTACATCTAGAGTTTGCAGGGGCCAAGCCTGGATAGTTGGGGGAGACCCAAAGATAATCGTTGGTGCCGTTGATTCTGCTCACAACGCAAGCAGTTGGGCTTGATGGTACAGTAGTTGTCGCAATTCTTATGGTTGTAGTTGCTGGCCTAAGAGTTGTGGTTGGTGGTGGCATCGTTGTTGTATTAAGTGGCTTTAGTGTTGTGGTCGCTGGCTTAGTAGTTGTGATTGCTGGAGGTGTTGTCGTAGGCCGGGTTGTTGTCGGGTTGGTGGTGGTCGGCAAGGCGGTCGCTGGCTTAGTAGTTGTGATTGCTGGAGGTGTTGTCGTAGGCCGGGTTGTTGTCGGGTTGGTGGTAGTCGGCAAGGTGGTCGCTGGCTTAGTAGTTGTGATTGCTGCAGGTGTTGTCGTAGGCCGGGTTGTTGTCGGGTTGGTGGTAGTCGGCAATGTGGTAGTTGGCTTGGTCGTGGTTGCAGTTGCAGGAGCCAGTGTCGTTGGACCGACAGTGGTCGTAGTCACAGGAACAACGCAGGTACTATTCCTTAAAAAAGAAAAAAAAAACTCAATTAGAAAAAAACAATAGCACACCTACATTTGCGTCCGGTAGGGGGAGGGGGGCAATCATTATTTTTAAACACAAATATCAAGCACCGGACAGAGGAGGAAACGTTGTTTTCGGAGGATGGGGCATTCTACCTAACACGTATATCGCCAGGGGGGAAATTCCATTGTTAAGCCAGACTCCAGGTTTTACTTTTGCAAATAACTTTCTTTGAATATCCTTTATACCCTCTTGACATGGCTGAAATGACATAAATTCCAACTTAGACATCCAGTAGATAGTGAATCCAACGAAATATACTAAAAAATCGATGAGCAATCGTGAGTTCTTAATTATTCGTTAATATTTTCTTCTCATGTTTGGTGTTATAGACCTTTTACTAAAGAGGAATTTCAGTCAGAATAACGGAATAATCTGTAGGCGACACAAAGAGGTCTCGAGCACGAAAGCTATTTTTCTCCAACGTGCTTCGGGTGGGGCTTGCCTGTACTATCTACGAATCATCATATTTCCAAAACGAAGGACGTGTTCCACAATCCGACGAACAAAAGCCGAACTTACAGCCTCCATGGCAAAACGGAGAGGAAAGCAGTGCCCAACCCAAAGACAAACTGGCTGGACGGTGCGATACGTTGGCGTTGCATCAGCGTTCTCCTGCATTGCTTGGCATGGTTACATTTTGGTGATCAAGGGACTTATTATCGTTTAGTCTATAGCGCTCTTGTACAAGCTTTGCCAAGTTTCCTCAAAAGAACATTCTCCTCTTATAAAATACAGAAACTGATGCGAACGCGTTGATGCAACTGCGGCGCCATCGCGACAGCTTGCATGACTCAGTGCAAAAGCTATAAGAGCTTGGTCACGCTTGGCTCATTTTTTGGCTTTTTGGGTTGCAAAAATAGAAAAAAGAAAAAGAACAACATACAACTATTTCTGAATGTTGTCGTTTTAAATTCAGGAGATCAATTATATCAAAAGAGCGTGTATAATTATGTTACAGGAACCCTAATTGACCCTTAATTGCAGTCTGCTCATTATCCCCAAGCTGCTACAAAGCAAATCGAATCTCACGTCCCCTCGGGATTTTCAGTTGTTTGTCGAATAGGAGGCTTTTTGAGGCCAGTGTGACCAAGCTCTAACAACGCGTCGGGGTGCAGATTTCGACTTCGTGGAAACCAGGCGTTCGAAAAAGTACCATGAACAGGTGGCATTGGGCGGTTATTTTGTACTTACGGGAGGAAATCCACTTGGAACTTGAAGCCTCCAGCCCCTGAGTTGTAATTAACCCAGGATCTGAATCCCATCAGGATGGATGAGCTACCGGTGTATTTGGTGCCGTCTGGAATAACAGCCGACGTACCACACAAGCTGAAAAGATGATTCATTAGCATCTAACTACGAGTATCCAATTTACTGCATATAATGCAAACGTAGAGACTTTAACGGTTTGTGTTCGAAGTTCTGAAGCTACTCCCCGCGATGGGAAGAAAGCTGAACGCACACAGGGGTCGGATCATCGTCCAGAGATTACAGCTGCAAATAATTGGTACAACGCGTCGATTGAGGCCGAGTCCTCGGCCGAGCGAGCTGACACTCTCGGTTCCTTTCCTCAACTTGCTCCATAAATACCTTAAAATTTACGCATTAACAAGTTGGGCCAAGGATCCCAAACGAAAGTGTGGATGAATCCCGAACGGATTTTTTGGTCGTACTACCCATCAAACTGATGCGTAGCAGCAAACGGACTCAACACGCGGACATCATCTGAGCAGAGAATATTTTGGTCTCAAGCAGTGTGCACAGACAGTCCGATTGTCGCAGTCGGGTGCAATTTTCCTCCTTCGCTCGCTGGTTCTTTCAGACGCATAACATGCGTGCTTTGTTCAATCAATCAAATTTAATCCAAATAGCCAAAAGCTAGAAGAGGAATACAAATTTACGAAATACACAGACACGAAATAAATTAACTAATACACTTACAAGATATGACCCGAAATAAATGATGGGATGAAACTACGTAAAAATTGGGCAGAAGAAATAGCAGGATATGGAGAAAAGTGATTGCCAGTGTTCCTCTCGGACCGACGCACGGAAGACGGGAGGGGAGGGGGGAATAGATGAGCCATCTGGGGACAACACATATCTTAGCTCCAAATTTGTTTGAAAGAGTATTCCTACGTTCAGTTCATTTAGGAACGTCAAGTTTAATGAGAGCCTCTTCATATGAAATATTATGATCACCCAGAACGATTTCTCACAGATGTTCCGATCTGAGTAGAGAATATTTTAATTGTGTCGAACCTGGCAACGCTCTTCGCCCGATCATCCTACGTCCTTTCTTCAATGCGTGTCAAGAATTGACTGGACCTCGACCCGAGGCAAACTCGGCCGAGGTGTAGGTATGGGAGAAGGAAGCCCGTGAGAAACCGTTCCTTCCACTCCCTCCTACTATTCATCGCCGTCCTTCCGGCATCCAGTTCCTTCCCACGCCATACCCATACCCAAAACAGAGGCAAGCGTAGCAGTGAAGCTTAAACGCCAGCAAAATTGTCTGATATATCCAGATTTTTTTATTGCTAGTTGCTCTTTACTAGTTATAAATAAGACACAAATGAAAAAAATGGCATAGTGAAGCGAATTTCGCATTTTTCGAGTTTTCGATTGCGAAATTATACCCGATTGTGTGAAGAACTTAACACTGATAGAAGAATGTGGACGAGAGGTATTAAAGTTTAACTGAAAAGCCAAGTTATTTTTTGTCATTTAGTTGAATACGTTGAATTATTTGGATTCTGTGAAGTGATTTTCTTATTTTCCACTATCTACTCTAGTTATGACATTCAGAATATCTGCGGCCGTCCCCACAGCGTAAATTCTACGATGACGCGGAGATTTAATCTCAACACAAACGTGGCTTTTCATTGGGTAGTAGTGAGAGTGGTGAAAATTGCCTAGTGCCTGAACAAAAAAAAAGATCATAAATCTTTCTCGTAAGGCATACAACAAAAATATAAGCGCATAGAGGTACCACAAATCACACGGGAATTCCACTATTTGAAAATCGATTATTTGTTAATAGCGGAACAACGAAGTAACGCTTTTTCAGCGGGTCTTCAAGCCAATTTAAGTGAATAAGTGATGGGCAACTAGATTCTCATATCCCAGCCCTTTTCTGTTAAACTTTAAGGGAGGTAGCTTCTGCGAATAATAATAAGCTGACTGAGATACTTACGGTCCGACTTCGTAAGAACCATACACGTTCTTTGTTGAAAGACTGAGAGATTCGTAAGCGCAGCCTTGGGTAGCATCCTTGTAAGCATTAAATGACGAGATGGTAACTTGGGCGGTCTGGCAGATTGGAGCTTCGACATACCAAGTGCAATCAAGACCTGCTGCTCTGGCCCCACCCATACCCGGAACGGAATAGGCTCCGGCGGCGGTGATTTTCCCACCACACGCAGGAGGGGCTGCAAGATATGGTAGGTTTAGCAGTAGGCTACATCAGAACTAGAGCCATAGCTTTATCTCAGACAATTTTGACGAGGCCGTTCGCAGCGTTGCAAAGAGCTCGACTCGTAAAAGTGTCACAATTGCTGACAAAAAGTTGCTTTTTGACACCTCGAATTTTGTATCTGCAATCCGCTGCACAACGCGCAAAATGCGAATAATTGGTAATAACTGAATTTGTAACAAAATTTTTCAAAGTATTTCTTAACTGTTACATCACAGTTTTGTAACAAAATTTAATCAGAAATGAGCTTCATTTAATGCTTCAAACTGTTTTGTTTACAGAATCAAAGTGAAGTACATGTTTTGGCAGTGTTTTGGGGGGGGGGGGGGGGGGGGGGGGGGTAATCCGTCACTTTAGCAAAGTAAATGAAAAAGTGCTTTTCTGACCTAAAAAGTGCCATTCGTAAAGTCAGGCTCCCTCGCAAGGTAGCTACTGCGGTTGAAAAGTTGCAGCCAATTAAATGTGCCCACCAGAGGTTTGCAAAGAGTTTTGTCCCTTAATTTCTAGAGTTGTATAACGAAGCATAAGCTGAGCTGCTAGTTTAAATTTATAATGTTATGAATGACTTTTGTAGCCTATTATGATTTACGTGTGTGTTCGTAAGTCGTATCCATGACTATACCAAACACATTGAGCCATGATAAGTTTTTGGCGAATAAAAGGATTTATCCATCTATCACTTCATATGCCTTCATTCCACTAATCTAATGAGATATGGCTGAATAAAATTCGGATCAGAAAATAATCAATCAGAATTTGATTGCGGTGGGTTATATAGACTGCCCAGCATTTGGCAAAGATAACCAGCAACTGTAATCGGCTATTGTGGGTACGACAAACGTTTTGAATAGCCTATTTGTGTTGAACTGAATTGACTCGAGTCACGCGGAGGGTTTCAATGCGGTCTGATCATTCTTAACAGTTTCCATAATTTCTAGAGCATAAAGACCCTATTTTTACCGACATTTTTATTTCCAGTATTATTTCCCTGCACAAAAGGGTACTGTTAGGCTGGAAGTAATAAAAATCCGGCAAGTATTAGAATTTCGCATAGATATCAACTGGTTGTGGTGGATAATACAACCGACTTTTTATGTTTTGTTATGGATAATACTGTTGTATGGACTTTCAGCTTAATAAATATTACTACAAAATTATTCTGCTCATTCCATTCCTTCTAGCCACCTTGCCTGTAATGATGTAAAGTAAAACAAATATTACTACAAAATTATTCTGCTCATTCCATTCCTTCTAGCCACCTTGCCTGTAAGGATGTGAAGTAAAACAGGATCACTGTTTCTTGGCATTTCCTTTCTGCACTCTCATTGGGCAATGTTAGTTTTTCTTGTGAAATAATACCAAGAACAAATAACGAGATAGAACTGCTGTCTCCTGTCTCGGTCATACAAACATGCTGAGTCGAGTAAAATACGGTCGACTCCCGACGCAAACGAGCGGAGGTTACTACTTACTAGCTTCGCGCCACATCACGTTCACTTTTCGTTACCTCTACAAATAGCGAAGATGAAATCTAGCAGTCAAAGCTGATTGGTTCTATGGACGCGCTCCAGAGCGGGTCGGCGCGCGGAGTATGCCTCCTGCTAGCCTCCTTCAATATTTCTTGTGCGAATTGCGATAAGCAACAGTGAAGACGGAAGAGGAGTCAACGGATGTCAACATGAGCTCAAAGCTAGAGTAAATACCTCTAGGTCCGCTCAATTTTGTCGGGGTTTTCCTAATCGCTGCATGCGACGAAAGACATAAGTTCTAATACTTACGATAGTACGGAAGGCTTATTGCGGTCTTGGTTCCACAGTCGACTCCGGAGGTGCCTTCTGGGCAGACGCAGGTGCAGGCAGGTCCAAGGTAACCGTAGTTCTTGCAAACGGGAGCGGTGGCTCCGCAAGTGGCTTTCCATGTGTCTAAAATATGTTAAACGGTTTTATAGTGGAGTTCTGCTTGGCTGATTTTTCCCGGCCAATTCCTGAACTTTCGCCAAACAGTGTTTTCTTTTCAATGCGAAAATGATAATGCCACTGACAACCCTATGGAACGACCCAACCCTAAAGAATAGTTACCCACAGAACGCGAATTCGTTCACGTATTCGCTGCCAGTGGGGCCTACGAAACGAATTCGCTGAGCGGCGCGAAAGAACAAAATTCGTTGGTGGGAAAAATTCGCGCCAGTCTTAATCATCGGCCCAAAGCTTCGCGCTGATTTCAGTTAAGTAGTTCCTGAACATTATTTTTATTATTTTATTTTCCCAAAAGTAAAACCAAGTATCTGCTACGGAAAAAATAAAACATAGTGAAAGCTCAGGATTTGGATTGGCTATTTTTGCAATATAGTCGACTGATTCTTGTAATCCCACGTAACGAAGAGGAATGAGTGATGTTTAAATTCATCGAAGAGCCCGGAAAATGGTCCGTTTTTAAGCTGATGAACACACGAACCGCGGTGGTTCAAAAACACCAACGGAAACATTCTGAGGAAGACATTGATGTAAGGTCAGCGGCCTAACCTGCTCGCAATCTTGAAGTTTCGCGAATGTAAAGTGTTGCTGATCCGTTTTTAGGAGCTGATTTTTTTCAACACGAGATCAAATCCACAACTAATTTAGTGCTTACATTTGTACACATTTAGTTGAGTTCGGTGTCTCAGTTCTTTTTTTCGTTTTCATGGCACTTGCCTTCCGGGCAAGTGCCATATACCGATCACTTTTCCGTCGGTCGGTCCGGTGATCGCGAGTTAGGGTACTTGCATATGTGCTAGGACGATGAAACTTGGCAGGCAAATCAGGGACCCAACCAAACTAACTTGGAAATAGTCACTCCCCCGATCCGACCATCGTAGCAGGAGTGAAGGGAGGGGAAATCCGGAATCTTGAGGTATACACAACTCTGGAACGGGTGATCGGATCTTAATGAAACTTGATATTTGGAACGACCTCGTGTCTCGGATGTCCCGTTTCAATTCCGGACTGGATCCAATGAATCTGGGGGGGGGGGCGGAAATCTTGTCGGATCGGATCTTAATGAAACTTCATATTTGGAACGACCTCGTGTCTCGGATGTCCAAATTCAAGTCCGGACTGGATCCGATGAATCTAGGGGGGGGGGGGGGGGGCGAAAATCTTGTGATACGCTTAGAGTGGAGCGACTGGGATGAAACTTGGTGGGAGGACCAAGCACAGTGGGGAGTTACGGGAGGGGGGGGGGGATTCGGGTGATCGCGAGTTAGGTGCTTCCAGATGTGTCCAAAATTGGCAGGCATATCAGGGACCCGACCAGATAACTTGGAAATAGTCATTTCCTTGATCCGACCGCCGTGGGGGGAGTGGAGGGAGGGGAAATCCGGGATCTCTAGGTGTGTGGAACTTTGAAACGAGTGATCGGATCTTCATGAAACTTGATTATTGGAAAGAAAACGTGTCTCGGATGTCCCATTTCAAGTTCGGATAGGATCCGATGAATCTCGGGGCCGGGTTTGGAGGGGGGACCGGAAATTTTGTGACACGCTTAGAGTGGAGCAATTGGGATGAAACTTGGTGTGAAGAACAAGCACAAGAACTAGATACATCAGTGACAGAACCGGATCGGTTCGGGCACTGTGAGGGGGAGTTACGGCGGGCCGGAATTCCGGTGATCGCGTATTAAGGTACGTCCAGAGGCGCTAGGACGATGAAACTTGGCCTGTACATTAGCGACTTGACAAGATTGGCTCAGAAATAGTCATTTCTCCGACCGACCATCATTGGGGGAGTGGGGGATGAAAGTTGATGGGAAGAACAAGGACAGACCCTATATAGATACATCAGTCATACGGCAGAATTTTCGAAATGGTGATCGGATTTGATTAAACCTGGTGATTGACTAATGTTGTATTTTCAAGACCGGATCCGACAAATGTTTGGGAGTTCGAGGGGAGGTCCCGGAATTCAGCTGATCGCGAGTTTAAGCACTTCGAGTTGTGCTAGGACGATGAAACTTGGCTGGGGCTCATTAGGGATCCATCAATATTGTTTTAGTACACGTCTCAGAGTTACCATTTCAATTTCAATTTTTCAATTTATTTATTCAATTTATTTAATAATAAAGCAAAACATATCTCTCGTGGGCAGAGCCCAAACACGATGTTTTTGTAGTCATAAATAAAGATAAAATAAGTTGTCAACAGATAATTTAAAAGAAAATAAAAATAACAAGGCAGAAAAATGCTAAAGATCATTGTACTGCTTTACGATGCTCGGCACAAGGCTTCTACTGTAGCGCATAGTGTTACAGTAGATTGGGGTCAGTTTGGGAACCTTTTCAGCCACTTCTCGGGGGGGACGAGATCTTACAGATTCGGACGGAATCCGACAGCTGTGTGGGTAGCTGGAGAGGGGATCTTAGCGGTCGGATCCACGAGCTATGGTACTCCCTGGCGTGCATTGCATTAGGAACCTGGCCAGATTGACGTATAAATTGTCAGTTGCCGGATCCGATTATCTAGGAGGGACTTTGTTAAATAACGCCCGCGATTAGACGTTTTCTCGTCCTTTCTTCTGCAATACTAGTTACTCTCCTACTGAATCTTGAGGTATGTACATACATTTTATACATTTTAAAATATGTCCATACATTTTGAGCGGGTGATCGAACGAAACGAAACTTAATATTTGGAAGGAACTCATGTCTCGGATGTCCCATTTCGAGTCCGGATCGGATCCTATGAAAGTGGGGGGAATCGGAGGGGAAACCGGAAATCTTGTGACACGCTCAGAGTGGAGCGATTGAGATGAAACTTGGTGGGAAGAACAAGCACAAGAGTTTGGGCACTGTCAGGGGAGTTGGTTGGGGGGGGGGGGGGGGTCGCGAATCCAAATGTGCTAGGACAATGAAACTTGGCTTCGATATTACAGACTTGACAAGGTTGGCTTAAAAAGGTTCACTTCTCAGATCCGACCATCCCTTAAAGTACTAATCCGAACCGCAAAGTACAATAAATACTTGTAAGCAAAGTATACATTTTCATCATCCCCATGAGCCCATGATCATTTTTGCCTCAAGGGATTTGCTCAAAAATTAATTGTTAGCACCCTTAAAGTGCGTACCTTAACCGAAAAGTAAAAAAAATACTTTTGACCAAACGATAGCCTATATATTCATGATCCCCAATGGCCCATCATCATTTTGGACGGAAATTTGGCAGAAGTACGGCAGGAACTTTCGTCAAAGTAAATATGACGCAGGCTATAGGGATAAACAACACACATGCTGAATCCATGTTTGAACTTGATCTACTCAGATGATTACCATTTATTTGCCTTAATCTGTTTCTAAATTTTATTAGTAAAGTGTTCAAGGAGTCTGGCGAAGACCAAATCTCTACAAAACCCAATGGTCTGGATCAAATATTAAATTTGTGGGATCCCATCGAAACCTTTGGTCTTCTTCAAGTAGCTACACCTTACTGGTAATGCAGAATATTAGGATTTGCGACTTGATTGATAAGTATACCAACTAAAGATAAAGATGCATATATGAAGATGAAATAGGGTACCTACCAAGGCATCCAAAAGCGATGTTAGCTGCAAGGGCATCGTAGTGGCTAACCGGGTTGTTTTTCGTTAAGAGGTATTTCAGGGATGGATCCTTCGGCATAATTGTTGGCTTATCGGAAGCAATTGAGAAGGCCTGTAGAGATTGACATTAATACGAAACTGGTTTCACTTAATACTCTTCTTCCACAATCGCTTCGCTAACTCCTGTAGCTTTTACTTCCGTACATTAGTTGAGTTTTTGTTGATACCACAGTATCTCATACCACGCTAACTGCAAAAACGACTAATTGCAGGTCCAGTTACCGTGGTAACAGATACCATGTTATCTGCATAAACGCAACTATTATTTTACATCCACTGACAACATGCGGCTGATTACGACATGTACGCAATGGTGTAACCACATGTTACGCATTGTCTCACTTGTCACTACCAAAGCAACCTCTTTTAGTAGGAATTCCCCTAACATTTCAGATAATTATTAAATATAGGGACGACAAAATACTGCGAAAGCTTACGTATCTAGTACTGCCTTCTTAAACTTTAATCGAGTAGGACTGAGATCCGACAGTCTTACGCATCATCACTTCAATATGCATGAAAACCAACTGAAAATGTGCTACTTCGTTTGTCAGCCATCCACAGATAGTTGATTTCATCGAATGAACTTATTCTTTCAATGGGTACCTCTATGTGCTTATCCCTCAATGCTTGAACTACAAAGGTAAGCCATACCTTTGAAAAACATATTAAAAATGGCAGATTTCTTGCAAGACATATCTTGTCATCACTTCCCTATTTTCTTCAGCCGTGAATTTTTCGATCTTAAGGCGTATTCTCGCCGTTCCCCGAAGACTCCTCTGGGAATTGAACGGCGAGAATAGAGGGAGTCACTCGTACGCGTACAGAAACAGCGAGAGCACGGGGAATGCTTCCAAAATTGATTTGTTCAAAAAAACGTATGCAGTTGACGAAATTAGCCTGGATCCACTTTATTTTTGGTTTTGCTTATTCTGATTGTTTTTAATTAATTGTATATATTGCACCAACACTAGCAAAAATTTATTCCCCTCCGAATCTGAAAGGGAGTCCTTTTCGATGATGGTGGTGATAATCAGAGTATTCCCCGTCCGCGGGGACTCGCGAGAATACGGGGAGTGAGTCCCCAGGATAAAGAAAAACGCGGGGACTCCTCAAGTGGAGTCCTCGGGGAACGGCGAGAATACGCCTTTAGCGTCTTTAACCATGGGAATGCAGGCTTTCGTTGAAATTTGAATTCTCCATTTCTGATCGAATTTGGGATTGTCCTGCAAGCAACGCATATTCTGGTTAAATCAAAATAAGTCTCTGTGTTCAAAGATCAAATGTAAAAATAAGCTGCCTTTTCAGTTACTTTTGTAACTTTCAAGTTTAATTGAAAAGCCAACATATTTTTGTATCATTACCTGAACACACTGCATTATTTGGCATGTGTTACGAAATTTTCTTATTTTTCTCTATTTGCTATGGTATGATGTTCAGAATGTATACGACCGTCCTCACAACGCAAAGTTCTACTATGACGTGGAAAATTTGTATTTCATTATAAACGCGGCTTTTCGGTGGTCAGTGATCAGCTCGCGGAAGGTAGCTAACTGCGTGAACAGTTATTTTTTGTCTAACGTTTTGTCAAGCATACAACACAGGTACAAGCGCATATAAAGGAACCGCAAGTCCAAAAAGGAAATTCCACTATATGGAAATCGATTATTCGTCAATAGCGAGACAACAAAGTAACGCATTTTCATCGGGTCTTCGAGCCTCTTTAAGCGAATAAGTGATGGGTAACTATATTGCCCTATCTCAGCCCTTTTCAGTTAAACTTTAGAGTTTTGCAGCTCTTTGGTCGGCGAGGGTCCAGCACAACTTTTTTGCTAGCCAACTTTGCAAGTTCTAATCGAAGCATGACTAAAAAGAGGAACGCACGGCACGACATAGTGTAGGAGTGCTAAAAAAAGGCACGAAAACTAAAAGGCCCTTTCAGACTTCGGAGTGTGTGTCCTTCTTTTAGGCTCGGGAGTTACGAACTCTCACTTACTTGTCTAATTTCTACTACTTTCTACCTCTTTTTATAACCCGTGCCTCCTGCGCCATGCCGTGCCTCTTTTTAGTCGATCCCGTAGAAGCAGACATTTCGCCGCCAACGAGCCAAAAAACACAGCAACCCGCATGCGGAAACCAGTTGCACGATGCAGCTAAAGGAAGGTCTTCACTGGCAATTGTTAGCTATCGGAAGGCATCGTAACGTATTGTAGCCGCCATTTTTGTTGTTTCTCAGCCAATAGGAGCACGCGCCGGTATGGACAAACACATTTACGACGACGGCCTCACGATTGCCAGTGGAGTTCCGGCTTAACTATCGACACATCGGATAGACTGTAGAGAGAGCTCACAAGGGCGATTTCAAGTACTTCAGAGAGTACTTTTTCGATGTTTTGGGTAGTCGCAGATTTTGGAGTTAAACATTTTGGATTTTAAATCTAACGACACGCATTGACGCCTCAGTGCCAAAAAATCGGGATGGGACCGAAAATATTAGTTGGTCTACCCTCTGTCCCACAGAACTTACAATTTGACGCTGCAAAACGGATAAGTCAGCTATATTTTTAGAGCTATATTTCGGCCCTTCTTGAAATATAGCTCTAATAAAATGTATCTGACTTATCCGTTTTGCACCGTCAAATACGATTCGCAGTCAGCTTGGGCTGAAGGAACATCTAGAACTTACAATCCATTCCAAATTAATTATCTGCTCCCCACCAGCCGCTATCCACCTTTTCCCGCCTAAAACTTGTCATTAAACAAATTTGTAAGCAACTTCAGAGCTCAAGAACTGTGTAAGCGGCCTAGACTACCTACCCAGTATCCTTTTGCGCTCACATTTCTGCGACTCGCTGCCTACTTACATTCCAGAAATAGTGCATTGTGGACAAGTAGTTGTAAGGAACTCCGTAGTTATTCAAATTTTCTTTGTAGAAGTTGTCAGCAAAACCAGGTATGATGTTGCCGTCAAAAGACACGAGATAATCGTCACGATCAGACCTCTGATTTTCATGGCCAAAACCAAGCGCATGGCCGATTTCGTGGGCGATCAGATTGGCCTAAAAAAAGAAAATGTTAGGGCAGTTGAAAGGCGACATGGTCTTAAAGCAACCCGGTTTAGTTTGTTGTGTTTTTGTTTTCTGTCTATCCTACGTCTGTTTGGCTTCTCAGCCACTGACGCGTCTCAAATAATTTTTTTTTTAACTTGAGCTATGGACCAGTGCATAAATTGTTAATCCAATCACTCACTCATTGCCCAGTGCTCAGGAACTAAGACGAGAGATCTTCAGATCATTCAGTCGAATGGTTTTTTTATGATTTGGCCTAGGTATAATTCGGATCCGGTGACTCTAGAACCGTATAATTCGGATATAATTATAATATAATCGGATCCCGCACAAGTTATATTTGCGTTCACTATCTTTATTTTTATGTGCGACTGGATTGCTTTACTTAAAGGACCTATAATACCAATGCAATAGACACTAAGAGCGCTAGAAATTGATCTGTACTCAACACCCTTGAGGCAAAAATGATCGAGGGCCTTTTAGGATCATGAATATATATCGTTCGGTCAGACTTATGTTTTCGACTTTTCTGTTAAGAGGGGCACTTTAAGGGTGCTTGAAATTCCTTTTTAAGCAAAACCCCTATGGAATAAGACCACGGGCCCACGGGGATCACAAAATGTGTCGTCTGGTGAAAAGTTTTTTTTTTTTACTTTAAAAATGCGCACTTTAAGGGAGCTAGAAATTCGTTCCTAAGCAAAACTCTTGAGACAAAAGTGAGCATGGGCTCATGGGGATCATGAAAATGTATGTTTTGCTTAAAAGTATTTTTTGTACTTGTTGGTTAAGATGAGTGCTTTAAGGGATGGTTGGACCTGGGAAGTGATAATTTATCAGCCAATCTTGTCAAGTCCCTAATGTTTAAGTCACGTTTCATCGTCCTAGCACATCT
Source organism: Branchinecta sandiegonensis (assembly GCA_030848855.1). Lineage (NCBI taxonomy): Eukaryota > Metazoa > Arthropoda > Branchiopoda > Anostraca > Branchinectidae > Branchinecta > Branchinecta sandiegonensis. The sequence continues at coordinate 2,966,505 of JAUPMV010000009.1, forward strand.
GGAAGTACCTTATGGGATCACGAAGATTCGGACTCCCCCCCACAACTCCCCCCACATGGCCCGAATCCGGTTCGGTTCTGTCAGTGATGGATCTAGGGCTTGTGCTTGTTTTTCCCACCAAGTTTCATCCCGATCGCTCCACTCTAAGCGTGTCAGAATATTTCCGGCTCCCCCTCCATCCCCCCCCCCCCCACACACAAATATTCATCAGATCCGGCCCGGGCTTGAAATGGGACATGTGAGACACGAAGTCTTTCCAAATATTAAGTTTCATTAAGATCCGTTCGAAAGTTATGCCAGCCTCATGATTTCGGATTCCCCATCTCTCCACTCCCCCACGATGGTCGGATCGGGGAACTGACTATTTCTAAGCCAATTTTGTCAAGTCTCTAACGTTAAGCCAATTTTATCGTCCTAGCACATCGGGAAGTATCTTTAAACGCGATCACCGGAATTCCGGACCCCCCCCCCCCACTAGAACTGCCCCCCAAGTGCCCGAATCCGGTCCGGTTTTGCCAGTGATGTATCTAGGGATTGTGCTTGTTCTTCCTACCAAGTTCCATCCCAATCACTGCACTCTAAGCAGCGTGTCACAAGATTTCCACCACCACCCTCCGGCCTCCCCCCACATCCATCGGATCAAGTCAGGATTTGAAGTTGGACATCTGAGACACGAGGTCTTTCCAAATATAAAGTTTCGTCAAGATCCGATCATCCGTTCGAAAGTCATATATTCCTCAAGATTCCGGATTCCCCATCCCTCATTCCCCTCACGGTGGTTGGATTGGGGAAGTGACCATTTCCAAGTAACTTGGTCGGGTCCCTGATATGCCTGCCAAGTTTCATCGTCCTAAAACTTCTGGAAGTATCATAACTCGGGAAGAGTGGACCGACCGACCGACCGACCGAAAAGTGATCGATATTGGCACTTGAGCGAAGGCCGCAAGTGCCATAAAAATCACAGGTGACCAAAAGTACTGATATCTAAGGTAATCAGATAACATGATAGATTACTGAGGATGGTTGGTGGTGGAAACCAAAATGTTGGATTGCCTAAGCCCACTGAGTGTCAAAATTGGGGAAAAGAAACTGGAAGGGTGTGGACTAGAAATTTGAGCGGATTTGTATGATTGAGCGTTTGGAATCCGAATCCAGCTTAACAAGCAGAAGATTCGAATCCGGATTCGAATCCGGCCAAAAGGACTAATGCCCATCTCTGACAGCAGGTGGGTTCATGACAATGTTAATAGTTAACCAACGTTCAAAGAAGATTATTAGTATCTGCTTGCAGACAAAGAGATTATCGACGCTCGACCAAGAACAAGAGCATCCTACGAAAAGTATTACCAAGAACAAATATTCAGATAGAGCCTCCGTCTCTATATCTTTGAAATATGACTATGCGGAGTAGAATATTTCCCCGTACCCTGTCCGCTGCGAACGAGTGGGGGTTAGTAGCTTAGCGCCACATCACGTTTTGTTACCTCTTCAAATAGCTAAATCGCTGTGAAGCCACTTTGAGGAACAGTAGAAGTCAAGCTGATTGGTTCTACGGACACGCTCCAGAGCGGGCCAGCGTGCGGAGTCCGCCTCCTGCATTTTTTGCTCTGCGATAAGCAACGGCGATGACGGAAGATGAGTAAACGGGTATCAACATCAGCTCAAAGCTATAGTAAATACCTCTAGGTCCGCTCAGTTTTGTCGGGGTATCATAGTCGCTGCATGGGACTAAAGACGGAGGTTCTATCTGATTATTTGTTCTTGCCAACGACAGTTGGCAGCAATACCTCGCTAGTTCCAATCAAAGTCACAGAAGTTCCAACGAAAAGTCACATAAATTTCCTCACCGAATTGCACCCATCCGCCAAGTTGAGAGCCTGTGCTCCCCAGTGAATCCTTCCGACGTAAGAGCTACATCCACCGTTCGATCCGGGGTTGATGATGGCGACCCAGTCAGCACCAGTACCAGCTGGCAGTGCCGGATTTGACTTCTCGTAAAACTTCACGCATGTCTTGCTTGACCATTGTTCCATGGCACTTAATATGTTCGCGGTACTCACGGTCACTATTAAGAAATGAAGGAATTAGCTCTTTTTCTCTGGCGACCTCGGGTCGTTAGTCTTATTCACTGACATATAATTCTTCACACAGACTCAGTCCATCTCATAACCAGAGTAAAATAACACTGGGGAGTAGTGCCAAGACTTGACAAAATTGACACACACTCGAACAACAGCGATACTATCACCACTAGCGATAGAGAACATCCCTACCGAAACTCATTCAGTCTTTCACCAGCGCTGGCTCCGATAACTTCATATCCTGAACATTGCAAAAAAATTATACAGCCTCCATTGTTTCCTTGGTGTGTGCAGACCGCATCTTTGAAATTTCTAAACCCGCAAGTTTGTCTCGCTTTAAATGCCGCAAGCGAAGTGGGCGGCGCTACGAGTATGGTCCGTTTGCAAAGCATGGAGAGCATACGTTTGGCGCTACTCTCTAGTGTTATTTTACTCTGCTCGTAACGTTCCTCTGCGGACGCAAAAGCTGGATTTTATAGGCGCCAAATAACAGTCGCGATGAAGCAAAAAGGAACAATATACAAACCTGCAATTTGCAGGTTCGTTTCGTCCAGCCCCTGACGTTCAACAGCCTGACGACGACCCTTGCAAGAAGGGCCGGAATATCGCTGCCAGAGCATCGTAGCTGACGTATCCGTTTTTACGTTTGAATGTATGTTTCCCGCAGTCAGCTTGGGCAGAAGGAATATTTAGCTTAGTTCTGCCGGATTCCTGGTGTACCACTCGTCCGGCAAGGATTTAAAGTTCAAAACCGGATTCAGCATGCCATTTTACCCCTTCTTGAATTCACAATCGAATTCAGTAAAAACCGTTACTTCTAACTAATTTCCGAACTTGGCAAGATTTTGGACGAACAAGGGAAAGAAAAAAAAAATGAAAAATCGATTTAATGTGTCTACTTGCCCTAAAATCGACTGTATAATCAGCTTGAATAGTTTTTCTCCCTTATTCTGCATCCTCTTCCCAAACCCTTAAATATAAGGCTACATGGTCTATATTCGAGCTTGACCTGTCCTTTGACCCAAATGATACTCACACCAAGTTTGAACAAATATCTCAAACCCTTCGAGAGTTGTCGTGCTAACAGACGAACGGACGGACATATGAAGCAATTGGGCTTAAATTTAACAAAGGAAAAACGCAATTCTTGATGTTTAATTCGAGTGACCCGACGGTCATCGACCTTTTAGGATGTCAAGTCCAGAGCAAATCAAGTATCCCTTACCTAGGACCGAAGCGCATCAGTGGAGCCTATCCACGGATCGTTTCCGGAAAGTTACGATTCAGCCGGAAAATTCTGGCTTACTCCTACAATGCGCGGCTCTTCCCGGGATCGACTAAAACCAGGAAGGGAAGGGAACGCGAGGAAAGCAGGAAGGCATACTAAAACCAGGAAGGGCATACTAAAACGAGGAAGGCTGTCGCCAGAATTCAAAACTGGAAACCCGCACCGTTCCATTCCTCTGTTTAGTATTCTTTGAGGGGTCGGCAACTTTTCAAATTCAAACTTAACCAAACTTTCAAACTTCTTCTTCGTTTTAGTATCCTGACATGGGTAGCCATCAATTTCAGTGAGGAGTTGGCAGCTATAAATTGTAATTGACCTTTTCATTTCTCGTGCTGACGGTAGGCGACTAAAATCCTCCGAGTCGAGCGAGGGGTCGGCAACTAAGTTATTTCAATTCCACCATTTCGTTCCTCGATTTTGTACCTCGAAAGTACTAAAACGAGGAAGGAAACTGGAAATATTAAATTAGTCTTCTTTGAGGGGTCGGCAACTTTTTAAAGTCGAAGTTCACCAACTCTTCCTTGTTTTAATATGCCCTTTCTGGTTTTAGTATGCCTTCCTGTTTTTCTCGCGTACCCTTCCCTTCCTGGTTTTAGTCGATCCCGCTCTTCCATACGTTTTAATCTTTCCCCTATCTCGACATTCCTCAGTAACGAAAATCTTCGTCAAAAATCTTACGCCCCCCCCCCCCACCCTGGACAAGGAACAGCCATCTCATTGAGAAGTTTTGTATAGCTGGTCCGTCTCCAGCTGTCCTGAGGTCCATCAACAGAATGAAGCGAAATTGTAGTCACCCATGGAGCTCCATGATGCTTCAGTTTAGTGACTTTTAATTATTTTCGTTATTTTTGTTGTATTTCTGTCTTTTTTAATCTTTACTATAGTCCGTCTCTACCTAGACGGGTTACAAATAACATTCAGTTCAATTCCGTCACTAAGGCATTGTCCAAATAGGTGTAATAAGCTGAATAGCGCCATACCCGATGCATACGTCTTAATACACACACAGGTTCAAATAGGAACTCAATAGGTTCTTATCGATGCAGCGTTCTGTGTTGCCACGCTGATACAATTTTTCGAGCTTCTAAAGATCACAAAAAGTGTTCTTAAGTACATGAGTACAATTTGACGCCCTTTTTATTCTAAAAAGCTACTAAATTAACGTGTGGACAGTAAGCAGTCGTAACAGAACGAAACGTGTTCTTTGGAAGAAACGTTGTTTCTTAAGTTTCCAACAAAGTAGAACTTTAGTGATTCCCGTGGCAACCATGATGACGACGCTGCTCCTCTCCTCAGCCTGCTAGTGGAACCAACCAAGCGATCTGATTGGCTCTGCATAAGGGAGAATAGAACCTGCTCTATTCACCTTATTCGCCTTATTACAGCGCGCCCCGAGGAAAAGATGAATCTGTGATAAGCCTGATCCGCCGTAACACATCTTACAACACCTATTTGGACCTTAACCTATTGGTTAACATTTTTCCTTAAAGGACCCCTCTTGCTTATTCTGCCTTTTATAAGGTACCTCGCTCCCTTGTGGAATTACGAGCTTCTAAAATCCCCACCTTTTTCCACTGTTTCGTTTTCTGCCTATGAAATTTGGCGCTTTTTCGGCCTTGCCGAGTTTTGCCCGTCATACAAGACAAAATTTGCCGAAATATTCAATGTCCGCTGACAACACATTGACACATAAGGATACGAGAATCTTCTGTTTTTTAACTTCTTTTATTTGCTTAGTTTTCCAACTTTTTAACCATGGCACGTTCAGTTTTCGAACATTTTGCTCCCAGCCGGCGCGTCGGAGAGCAGGAAGGCTGGATAGTGTAAACCGGCGCCAACAAGAGAATTGCTAATTTCACGTGAAAAGTAATGGTATTTTTGAAAAACCTTTTATCCGATCCCTTTCATAGGGAAAAGATCATTTCTAAGGAGGGTTTTCGCGAGATCTCGGAATCACTTTCCAGCGAGCGAAGCGCATCGCGAAAACTGTGGGAAAGTGATTCCTGGAATAACTTTCCACTTTCCCGCTGGACTGATCGCGAAAACGCATGGAAAGCTGACATCGCCGAGAAAATATTGAATTACAAACTTTTTCGAGTAAATATGGTTCACTGAACGGTTCTTTGATTCTCATGTATTCCATTGAAGTCACCTTAATTACGATTGCCATTTTTTTTTTATTTATTAGTGACACTTGCACTGTTTTTTCTCCACACTTTTGAAATTCCCGCCGAAAGATTCAACTTTCCGTGGAGCTTTCCACTAACCTCGTGGAATCACTTTCCGGGAAAGCTGCTTCGGTTTCCAAAGCGCGAAAACCGGGTTGGAAAGTTCGGCAACTTTCCGAAGTAGCGCGAAAACCATTGGAAAGTGATTCCGACTTTGTGTTAGTAAGAGTTGTGCTTTAACATTTTGGACTTGGAAATGCAAGAGCACGTTGGCCGCCTTGCGGCGGAGACAAACGGAAGGCGGGACGAAAACTGATACTCACAGTTAGTTGACAGGGTGTATGGAACAATGACGTTGCCCAGTGTGTCTTTGGGCCAGCGGTACCAGGAATCCCCAACAATACCACGCGCCTTCGAGTTCCAGATGGCCCACGTCTCTTCAGTGAACATCATGTCACCCATAATTTTGTGAGCAACAGGAGAACTCGAGTAATGCCGGCCGTAATAGCCATCATTGTCGGTGATAGAGAGGATCTCGATATCGTCACTGGCGTAACGATTGACTTCTGCTCGCACAAAGGCGACGGCAAATGCCTAGAAAAAAACCTGTTGAAGACACAGAAAACTTGACTACGCAACTTTCGGCCATCAAACCGAACTAGGGGGCTTAGATAAAGATACAGGGACTTATTGTCGACAGGCAGAGGCTCCACTTGCCAAAATGTTTGGGGGGGGGGGGGCGAGGAATTTACCGACTGGCTGGTAATTTTTACCGACTGTTTCTGCAGAAAAAACGACTGTTTTCAACACAAAAAATTACAGTTTTGAAAAAAATCGACTGATTTTCAGAAAAATCCACTGATTTTCAGAGAAACCGACTGTTTTGACGAAAAATCGACCGATTTTCAGAAAAACCGACTGTTTTTGTGGAAAAAAACAACTGTTTTTGTCGAAAAAAACAACTGTTTTGACGAAAAATCGCGGCGCTTCGCGCCGACTCGGTTATTTTTTACCGACAGCATTGGGGGGGGGGCGTCCCCCCCCAGTCGTGACGCCCCTGTCGACAGGACCCCCCTTCTTTGTTATCTCGAACCCCCTCCTTAGTGTTCCCAAAGCTAGCTGGCAGGCCCTTGCCCCTTATGCACAGGTTCGCCTTTGGCCTTGTTGACTAACACATCGGGATAGTAGTCAAGAGGTCGTGCGTTCGATTCCTACTCCTGGCACACAAACTTTTTGCAGATAAATATTCTTTGAGCCCAAACTGACTTTGAAACATTTATTCAAACAATGTTTACCACGGATACGTCAGCTATGCTTCTTCATCAGCGATATTTCGGCCCTTTTTGGCAAGGGTCCTCGTCAGGCTGTCAATCCTCTGGTTCAACTTCGGGGAAGGAAACAAACCTGTAATAAATAACTGAAGCTTCTACCGACTATAAATATCTTATTAAAGTAAATTATCTTCAAATACCACTATAATGAAAAAACTAGTTCTGTGATTTAATTTTTGACACGGACGCTGTTTTTGCTGGACGATTGGGGCGATGACAGGAAAGGGTTTTTTCTGCATTTTGGTCAACTGAAAACTTAAATATTCTTTTATTAATAACCTCGTTCTACGTTTCTATTATCGAGTACTCGTCTGTATCTATTACTTTGAATAATGACTGCACGGAAAAACTAGTGCTGAGATTTAATTTTTGACACGGCTGCTGTTTTTGCTGCACGATTGGGGCGACGGCAAGAAACATTTTTTCTGCATTTTGATCAACTTCGGTTTTGTTGTTAATCAGGGACTGAGGCTTAAATTTTCTTCCCTTAATAACCCCGTTCCACGTTTCCGGTAGGGAGTACTCGCCTGTATCTCGGTTAATGCCTGCTCGGTTTTTCTTTATCTCAACGGCTTCTCGAATGGTTTGATGGGGTCCGGTGCACGTTGCAAGAATTTCAGCTTTCTCAAAATATCCTGAATGGGATGGGTTTTCGAAAATATGTACTTTATAAGATATTTATAGTCGGTAGAAGCTTCAGTTATTTATTACAGGTTTGTTTCCTTCCCCGAAGTTGAACCAGAGGATTGACAGCCTGACGAGGACCCTTGCCAAAAAGGGCCGAAATATCGCTGATGAAGAATCATAGCTGACGTACCCGTTGTAAACATTGTTTGAATAAACTTTTTACTTTTTTTTTCTACTAACTCAAAAGTCGAATTCTCGGAAACTACTCGGAAACTGCAATGGTCGTAACGAGAATTTTTCTTACTCTCAGTATCGACTCAGGGTACATTCTTAATATGTCAGCTAGCTCCCCGAGTCAAGTTTGCTGTTCCTTTAAAGCAAAATCCGAACTAATGATCTTGTCAGGTTGTCGAGTTTTCCAGCATCATTACAACCAAGCCTGAAATTCACACCAGTTCAGTCTTGGGTCATCACTATCCCCAGCTCTGCCTACCAGCGTCGGGTTCGGCCCGGACCCCTTCAGCTGAATGCTGTGAGTGTCAGGAAAAAAAGATAAAAGACTAGAATAACGTCAAATGGTCAAATGGACGGGATTTTTCAACCCGTCTGACGATACGCGTCGTGTGTAGAGGTTAGTAGAGTTTATGGTCTAATCACTTATCGAAATTCTACTGGCATCATTTTATATTAGTAGGAGACTGGTCTGCGCGGCAATGGAGACGTTATTTCCCCCTAGGGAAGGCATCCTAGACTTTTCGTCCTAGTCCCTTCGTCCTAGTCTTTTCGTCTTCGTCCTCGTAATTTCGTCCTCGTCCCTTTCATTACTAGGTTTTTCGTTTTTTAAGTTCGAGAGAAATTTCTAGAGGGATAGGAGTCGTGATGTATGTGAATGGCGATCGACTAAAACCAGGAAGGGAAGGGAACCCGAGAAAAGCAGGAAGGCATACTAAAACCAGGCAGGGCATACTAAAACGAGGAAGGTTGTCGCCAGAATTCGCCGCACCATTTCCTTCCTCTATTTAGTATTCTTTGAGGGGTCGGCAACTTTTCAAATTCAAAGTTCACCATCCCTTCCTGGGATCGATTAAAACCAGGAAGGGAAGGGAACGCGAGAAAAGCAGGAAGGCATACTAAAACTAGGAAGGGCATACTAAAGCGAGGAAGGGCATACCAAACGAGGAAGGCTGTCGCCTTCAAAACTAGAAAGCCGCACCGTTCCCTTTCTCTGGTTAGTATTCTTGAGGGGTCGGCAACTTTTCAAATTCAAAGTTCACCATCCCTTCCTCGTTTTAGCATCCTGATATGAGTTCAGTGAGGGGTCGGCAACTATAAAAATTGTCATTCACCTTTTCATTTCTCGTGCTGACGGTAGGCGACTAAAATCCTCCGAGTCCAGCGAGGGGTCGGCAACTCAGATATTTCAAGTCACCCATTTCCTTCCTCGTTTTAGCACTTTAAGGTACAACCCGTGAAAAGCAACTAAAACGATGAAAGAAATGGTGGACTTTATAATTTAATAGTTGCCGACCCCTCAAAGAAGAATAATTTCCAATTTTCTTCCTCGTTTTATTACTTCAAGGTACAAAAACGAGGAAGGAAATGGTGGACTTGAAATATCTTAGTTGCCGACCCCTCGCAGGACTGAATGCCTACCCATGTCAGGATACTAAAACGAGGAAAAGATGGTGAACTTTAAATTTGAAAAGTTGCCGACCCCTCAAAGAATACTAAATAGAGGAAGGGAACGGTGTAGCTTTCCGTTCCTCGTTTTAGTATGCCCTTCCTGGTTTTAGTATGCCTTCCTGGTTTTAGACGATCCCATGTGAATGCAGGATACACACAAAAAGAAAATTAAGTTTAAAAAAGAACGGTGAGGCTTACCAAGAAGGCGGTTGTTTTCAGCGTCATCTTCTGAACTGCAGTTAAAACGCTCTGACTTCAGAAAAAGAGTCAGAAGTTTATATACGAGGCTCATACAAAAGATACACAGATTCTGTTCTGCTTAAAAATAGAAACACCTGTTTAAAATGTCAGGACGAACAAAGACCTACCGGAGCCCAAGCTGATTCAACAGTCCGAACTGTCAGTTTGTTTGTTTTTCATTTTTTATGTTTTCCACAGGTGCGTTTGTGCAGATTATTGAGAAATACATGTCGGCTTTCTAGCAACCAAATCGCTGGAGGGCGATAAATTTCGGCTTTTCAGTCCTCGATTCGTTTTTGAGTGGACAGATCAGTTGCCATTATACCAATCACTTTTCGGTAGGTCGTTCACTCACCTCGAGTACTTCCAGATGTGCTAGGAGGATGAAACTTGGTAGGTATATTAGAGACCGACAAATCTGACTTGGAACTTTTCACTTCCCTGATCCGACCATCGTGGAGGGGGGGGGGTGTAGAAGGGGGAATCCAGAATCTTGAGGCATGCATAACTTTCGAACGGGTGTTCGGATCGAGTGAAACTTGATAATTGGCCAAAGAACACGCCTCAGACGTTCTGTTTCAACTCCTGAAGGAATCCGGCAACTATGGGGGGGGGGGGCGAAAATCCCGTCATACGCGTACATGGGGGTCATCGGGACTGGACTTGGTGGAAAAAAAAAGCATGAGCTCTAGACACGATATTAATAGAACTGGTGCGCGAATGTGGGAACTACCGGATGAATTTGGGGGGGGGGGTCCCGTAAATCTTTTGAGATGCATAACTCCGAAAGGAGTGATCTGATTCCTTAAAGTGCGCATCTTAACCGCAAAGAGCAAACAAAAACTTTGGACCAAACTAAACATTTCGTTGTCCTCAATTTCCCATACTCCTTTGTGCCTTTGTGCGCGAGTCGTTTCTCCGGTTTGACCACCGTGGGGGGAGTGGATGGAGGGGAAATTCGGAATCTTGAGGTATGTTCAACCTTTGAACGGGTGATGGATCGTTATGAAACTTGATATTCGGAAAGAACTCATGTCTCAGATGTCCCATTTCAAGTGCGGGCAGGATCCGATCAATCTGGGGGAGTCGGTGGGGGGGGGGGGGTAATTTTCGGACACGCTTAGAATATAGCGATTGGAATAACAATTGGTGGAAGAACAAGCGTAAGCCCTAGATACATCAGTGACAGAACCGGACGGGATTCGGTCACTCTGGGGGAGTTGGAGGGGGGTCCAGAATTCAGGTGGTCGCAATTTAAGATAGACTACTTCCAGATGTGCTAGGACGATGAAACTTGGCTTGAACATTAGAGACTTGAAAAGATTGGCTTAGAAATTGTCCCTTCCCAGGTCCGGCCATCCCTTAAAGTACTCATCTTAACCGCAAAGAACAAAAAACACTTTTAAGCAAAACCTACATTTCCATGATACCCATGAGCCCAAGATCATTTTTGCCTCAATGGTTCTGCTTAGAAACGAATTTCTAGCACCCTTAAACCTCCCATCTTAACCGAAAAGTAAAAAAAAAACACTTTTGACCAAACCATGTATATTCATGATCTTAAAGGGCCCAGGATCATTTTTGCCTCGAGGGTTTTGATTACAGAAGAATTTCTAGCGCCCTTAAACTGCGCATCATCAAGTGCAAAAAAAATAAAAAAATTACCAAACGATATATTCTGGTGATTTCCAAGAGTTCATCGTCATTCTTATCTTAAAGCACAACTCTTACTAGAAATTATCTTTTCCCTATAAAATGGATCAGAAAAAACGTTTTCGAAAATACCATTACTTTCCACCTGAAACTAGCGATTCTCTTGTTAGCGCTTGTCGATTATATCCAGCCTTCCTACTCTCCGACGCGGCGGCTGGGCGCAAAAGATTTGATAATTGGACGTGCCTTGATTAAAAAGTGGGAAAACTGAGCAAATAAAAGAAGTAATAAACAGAAGATTATCACATCCTTATGTGTGAAAGAGTTGTTAGCGGACAATGAAGATTCCGGCAAACTTTTCGTTGGGTGACGGAAAACTCGGCAAGGCTGAAAAAGCGCTAAAAATTCGTAGTTACGAAACGAAACAATGGAGAAAGGGGGGATTTCAGAAGCGTATAATTCCATATGGGAGTTAAGCATATTAGAAAAGGCAGAATAAGCAAGATGGGTCCTTTAAGGGTTTTGCTTACAAAGGATCATAACAATCCCGCGAATTGGCAAATTCCTACTTTCATCCTTTTACCAAGCCTTGCAAGTGCCATATGAGCTTCCAGCACTTGTTGTTGTAGGGAACTAGTTCGTTTATTTGAGCCGTCTTAATGTAGCCAACTAGTTGAATAATCATCCGCCGTTCCGACAGGGATTATGCATAATGTGTGAACAATTGTGGACAATGGATCTCTTTATAAATTTCTTCTTTTAGCGAATTAGTTTGATAATTCTGCATTCATTGACGAATTTCCTAACTAGCGTTCCTGTACGAATTTTCTTATTTGAGCGAACTAATTGGATAATCATCCTGGGATCCTATAGAAATTTTCTTCTCGCAGCCAACTAGTTGGACAATCATCCTCCGTTCTTACAGGAAGCTTCTTATCGTAGCCAACTAATCGGCAACGCGGGATTTCCTAGACGGAATTTCTTATAATGGCCAACTAGTCGGCTCGCGCGGTGTACCTACATGTATGATTGGGTACTTAGAATTCGTAAATTTATACGACAATTTCTAATGTAATCGAACTAGAGGTGGAGAGAGATCTAGGATGAATATGTTCCCGTGTGTGGACGCGAACCTTAGATAATTCGTTACGTAAACGCTAGATTTCAGGTCATTATTTATTTGGGATCGACTAAGGAGAGGCACGGCACGGAACGGCAGGCACGACGAGTACTAAAAACAGATTAGCAAGTAGTAAAGTAGAGAAGCAAGTGAGAGTTCGTAACTCCGGAGCCGAGAAGACACGTTAGAGCATTCTTCCTGCCCCTAATTCTGAAGCCTGAAAGGGCCCTTTAGTTTTCGTGGCTCTTTTTAGTACTTGTGCCTATGTCGTGCCGTACCTCGTTTCAGTCGATCCCTATTTATTTGTCTTCGTAGGCGGACAGAAACTTCGATCGATAGGCATAAAGTAGAACCCGTTGTTAACCCGTTCGAAAGTTTTATTTGTCTTCGTAGGCGGACAGAAACTTCGATCGATAGGCATAAATTAAAACCCGTTGTTAACCCGTTCGGAAGTTACGCATGTCACTAATTTCCGGGTTCCACCGTCTCCCCCTCCCCCACGATGGTCGGATCGGGCAGGTGACTGTTTCCAAGTTAATCTGGTCGGGTCCCTGATATGCCTGCAAGTTGTATCGTCCTAGCCCACCTGGACATACATTAACTACGGATTGCCGGAATTCCAGAACCCCCTTCAACTCCCCCCCTCCCCGCAGTGTCCGAATCCGGTCTAGTTCTGTCAGTGATGTATCTAGAGCTTGTGCTTGTCTTCTCACCAAGTTTCATCCCAATCGCTCGACTCTGAGAGTGTCACACGATTTCCGGTTCCCCCTGCGACTCCCCTCCCCCCCCCCAATTTCATCGGATCCGGTCCGGACATGAAATGAGACATCTGAGACCCGAGGTCTTTCCATTTAACAAGTTTCATTAAGATCCGATCACCCGTTCGAAAGGTATACATACCCCTATTTTCTGGATTCCGCCACCTCTCCCTCCCCCTCCCCCTCCCCCCATGATGGTCGAATCGGGCAAGTGACTATTTCCAAGTTGATTTGGTAGGGCCCATAATATGCCTGCCAAGTTTCATCGTCCTAGCACGCTTGGAAGTACCCTATCTCGAGAACAGTGACCTGACAGACAGACCGACAGACCGACGGACCGAAAAGTGTTCGATATATGGCACTTAAATTCTTCCTCCATAAGGTCTGTATCTACAACCGAAATCTACCCTTTTTTTATTTTTCTAACAATATTAACTTTTACCTACCATATTTTTATTCAAAAAGTTATCACCTTTGTGCGCTCAGCCCTTTTTTTGCTCAAAAAGTTTCACCGTAATAAGAAAGACCACAGATGCGATCCCGGGTAGAAAACAAATTTTTTGAAAATGAGAGCTTGGTACACAACCGGAGTGGAGGAAACGAATGAATGGGGATGGTGAATGTCATGGCTGCATTCAAGGATGTCTCCAGAGTACCCTGACTATATCTGTTTTTATGGCACTTGCAGCCTCTGGCTCAAGTGCCATATACCGATCACAATTCCGTCTGTCGGTCTGTCGGTCTGTCGGTCTGTCGGTCTGTCGGTCTGTCGGTCTGTCGGTCTGTCGGTCGGTCCGAGTTTTTTTGTCCCACATATCCGAGTTAGGGTACTTCCAGATGTGCTAGGACAATGAAACTTGGCAGGCATATCAGGGACCCGACCAAACTAACCTGGAAATAATCAGTTTCCCAATCCGACCATATGGGGGGGAGTGCGGGGCGCTGGAAACTTGCAAATTTAGGGCATTTTGTCACTTTTTTCTGAGTTAGGGTACTTCTAGATGAGCTAGGACAATGAAACTTGGCAGGAATATCAGGGACCCGACCAAATGAACCTGGAAATAATCAGTTTCCCGATCCGACCATATGCGGGGGAGTGGGGGCGCTCGAAACTTGAAAATTTAGGGCATTTTGTCACACTTTTTCGAGTTAGGGTACTTCCAGATGAGCTAGGACAATGAAACTTGGCAGGAATATCAGGGACCTGACCAAAGTAACCTGGAAATAATAAGTTTCCCGATCCGACCATATGCGGGGGAGTTGGGGCGCTGGAAACTTGAAAATTTAGGGCGTTTTGTCACACTTTTTCGAGTGAGGGTACTTCCAGATGAGCTAGGACAATGAAACTTGGCAGGAATATCACGGACCCGACCAAACTAACCTGGAAATAATCAGTTTCCCGATCCGACCATATGGGGGGGAGTGCGGGGCGCTGGAAACTTGAAAATTTAGGGCATTTTGTCACACTTTTTCGAGTTAGGGTACTTCCAGTTGTGCTAGGACCATGAAACTTGGCAGGCATATCAGAGACCCGACCAAACAAAATTAGGAATAATCAGTTTTCTGATCCGACCATTTGGGGGGGGGGGGGGTGGAGGGCAGGGGAATCCGGGAAACTGAGAAGTGTGTAACTTTCGAACGGATGATCGGATTGTAATGAAACTTCATAACTGAAGAGAATATATATCTGTAATGTCCCGTTTAAAGTCTTGACCGGATTCGGTAGCCAGGGGGGAGTTGGGGGGGGGGGGAGACCGGAAATTTCAAGAAACGGTTAGAATGGAGGGATCGGAGTGAAACTTGCTGGGAAGAACAAGCATCTGCTCTAGATAAGTCCTTTAGACCATTGTACTGGATCCGGACACTTATGGGGGGGGGGGGGGCCGGAATTCCGGTGATGGTGGTTTTTTGGATTTTCACGATGAAACTTGGCAGGCATATCAGGGACCCAATCAAACTGACTTCAAAATAAAAATATTGTCGATCAGATAATGGTGGGGGAGTGGAGGGAGGGGAATCCGCAGGGGAATCCGGGAAATTGAGAAGTGTGTAACTTTCGAACGGATGATCGGATTGTAATGAAACTTCATAACTGAACAGAATATATATCTGTAATGTCCCGTTTAAAGTCTTGACCGGATTCGGTAGCCAGGGGGGAGTTGGGGGGGGGGGAGACCGGAAATTTCAAGAAACGGTTAGAATGGAGGGATCGGAGTGAAACTTGCTGGGAAGAACAAGCATCTGCTCTAGGTAAGTCCTTTAGGCCATTGTACTTGATCCGGACACTTATGGGGGGGGGGGGGGTCCCGGAATTCCGGTGATGGTGGTTTTGGGGATTTTCACGATGAAACTTGGCAGGCATATCAGGGACCCAATCAAACTGACTTCAAAATAAAAATTTTGTCGATCAGATAATGGTGGGGGGAGTGGAGGGAGGGGAATCCGAAATTTTCAGTCATGCGTAATTTTGGAATGGTTGATCGGATTCGAGTGAAATTTAAGAATTCAACAGAGGACATTTCTCCGATGATTTTTTTCATATCCGGACCGGATCCGGCAACTATTGGGGGGGGGGGGAATACGTGCCCCGTTTAGAATGGAGGGATCGGGATGGAACTTTGTGGGAAGAACAAACAGATGCTCTAGGTAAGTCATTTGCTGAATCGGATTGGCTACGTGCACCGCGGGGGAGCTGGGTGGGGTGGGGTGGGGGGGTGGACCGGAAATCTCGAGAAACGGTTAGAATGATGGTATCGGAGTGAAACTTGCTGGGAAGAACAAACATCTGGTCCATATAAATCTTTTACATAATTTGACTGGATCCGGACACTTAAGGGGGGGGGGAGGAGGGGTATCCCGGAATTCCATTTTTGGGGGATTTTCACGACGAAACTTGGAAGGCATATCAGGGACCCGGTCAAACTGACTTGGAATAAAAAAAAAAAATCCTCGATATGATAATCTTGGGGGGGGGGAGTTGAGGGAGGGGAATCCGGAATATTGAGTCATGCGTAACTTTGGAACGGGTGATCGGATTCGAGTGAAATTTAATAATTAAACAGAGGACATTTTTCTCTTGTGACCTTTTTCATTTCCGGACCGAATCCGGCAATTATCGGGGGGAGGGCGGAAAATACTTGACCCGCTTAGACTGGTGTGATCTGGATCGAACTTCGTGGGAATGACAAACAGATGCTCTGGATTAATCATTTACAGAACAGGATTGGCTCCGGTTATTGTGGGTGGAGTTGGAGGAGGGGGAGGGGGGTCTGGGATTCCGGTGATGCGCGTTAAGGTACTTCCAGATGTGCTAGGACGATGAAACTTCGCTGGAATATTGGAGACTCAACAACATTTGCTTAGAAATTGCTACTTCCCAAATCCGATTATTCCTTAAAGTACCAATCTTGACCGCAAAGTAAAAAAAATACTTTTAAGCAATATATGCATTTTCGTGATGCCCATCAGCCCATTAGCAGTTTTGCCTCAAGGGTTTTGCTTACAAATGAAGTTCCAGCTCCCTTATAGCGCGCATCTCAACCGCAAAGTCGAAACTTACTCTTGATCAATCAAATCATCTTGACACATGCAAGTGCCATATGAGCTTACAGCTCTTGTTGCCATTCCTGGCACAAACTGGATAAGGTCGGATACATGGTCAGATCATGCGTAATTTAATAATGGGAAGTAAAAAATAATACAAGCAAATAGAGTGCCTTGTCTTTGAATTCAGTAACTACGTAGAATAATCTTGAAACCAGCAGTAGCCTTGAGGGGATCGCTCTGGTACTGGGCAAGCGCATACTTCTTAGCAACCGTGACTGTTGTGCCGGTTTTGCTGGTGCAGAGCCTGAAATGAAAGCATTAATATCGTTTGTCTTTATGTCACTTGCCCTTTGGCAATATACCGATCACGATTCCATCGGTTTGTCGGCCGGTCGATCGGTCTCACGATTGCGAGTTAGGGTACTTCCAGATGTGCTAGGACGATAAAACTTGCAAGCTGCACCGTACCTTTCCTCTGATTAGTATCTTGTGAGGGGTTGGCAACTTACATACTTGAAGTTCATCGTTTCGCGTTTTATGATCTTGTCACGGGTAGTACCTTAGAGTACTAAAATGGGGAAAGTAATTTTGAATTCTAAAGTATTATGCTTTGAGCTTTCCTATCAGAAATATAATGTTGACCACTTCTTTCCTCGTTTTATGCTCTAATGTAGCCAACTATCCGTTACAAGATACTAAAACGACGAAAGAAATGGTGAACTTGAATTATGTTAGTTGCCAGAAATGGTCAATCTCCCGATCCGACCATCGTGGGGGGAGTGGGAGGGGAGGGGAATCCTGAATCTTGAGGTTTGGACAACTTTCGAACGGGTGATCAGATCCTCATGAAGCTTGATATTTGGAAAGACCTCGTGTCTCAGATGTCCCATTTCTAGTCTGGACCGGATCTGATGAGTGTGTGTGGGGGGATCGGAGGGAAGAACCGGAAATCTTGTGACACACTTAGATTGGAGCGATCGGGATGAAACTTGGTGGAAAGAACAAGCACAAGTTTTAGCTACATAAGTGACAGAAGAGGGCCAGGTTCGGGTGCTGTGGGGGGAGTTGGAAGGGGGGGCGGGGCAGAATTCGGTGATTGCGAGTTAAGATGTGCTAGGATGATGAAACTTTGATGGAGCATCCAAATTTAGCCTATACTTTCCAACAATGATTCCAGATTTTTTCCAGGAGCTAGGGTCGACGAAATTCAACACAATCCATCGACTGATGTAATTACACTGATGTAGTTACATCAATCGAAAGAGGAGATTGGGCTCTACAAGAAAATAAAATACAGAAATCACTTGCTCATTATTTAGCATATATTCAAAATAAGTGCTGTAAAATGTAGCAAAATTGGAAAAAAAATGCCAAAAAGGAAACAAGGTAACCAACATTCAAGGTAACAAACTTGTTTATATCAATAACTGAAGCCCATAAATTCCCGAACTGTTTGACCTAAAATTCACTTTTTAAATCCAATTTTATTTTTTGAGGGGTCTGCAAATTCTGGTATGGTGTCTATATCCATCAACAAAATCAGTTTCGTGTAGAAGAAACGATATCAATTTTTTTTCCTTCAGCAATTAGTTACCTAGGATTTCCTAAATGGCTAGCACCGAAAGTAAAGCTTTAGTGTGTCATTGATTTTCAGATCAGTTGAAAAGAAAATATAAAAATAAGTAGGATTTTAGATGACAACTGCTTCGGATGTGCGTCTAGGTGATATATGTCGTTCAGTAGGCTAGCACAAAATTCGATACATTCTCGAAAGACCAAGAACTGCTTTATTGGATACTGACATCGTTTTCATCATGTCTTCTTACCATTAAATCGACTATCTCATTACCTGTTACAAAAAGAAATTTGTTCGCCCCTTAATTTGAACCCCCTCCCCACCCCTAAATGTTGAGCTACAGAGCCAATCTACGAGCTCGACCTCTTCCTTTACGTATAGAGTCCTCACACCAAGTTTCATCAAAATATCTCTTTCCCTTCGAGAGCTCCCGTGCTCACAGCCGGACGGACAGCCGGACGGAGAGATGGACAACTTTATGAAATCATAGGTATCCCCCCACTTACATTTTGGGATCCCAAAAAGGGAAACTTCCAGGCTTCTGCGCTCAAAGAACTTGAGGCCCGGCTTTCAAGCTCGGGTTTCTAAAAGCAAGGTCCCACAGATACCTACAACACCTGGGAGGACACAAGAGACGAAGCTCCCGAAAGTAAACTACCATCCCCCAACATCACACGGTAGGCTACCCTCGTCTAACTTCCTTTCATCCCAAATAAAGAACAGTGAGAAACAACTGGTTTAAACTGCGTTCCTCCGCGAGCGCGCAGGACAGTTAGATAGAGTATACGTTACAATCGTTGCTTCTAATGCTACAAACAGACGACTAAGATTACCCAGCAAAGTTTTCTTCACTTTCATTACGAATTTGACAAGATCCCGGCAAAACTTCAGTCCGTGAGCATCCAACCCTGATCGCTTGTCTACAGGGTCAACCGCAGGAGCTTCCCATCTTACCTCCGGATCGGAAAAGTTGGTAAGAAGACGGCATAGGCGTTGCTGCATGCCAGGTCGCTTGCAGGAACTTGGAAATCCGAAAAGATGAAGTTAAATCCGGTCAAGGATGTCTGAAATTCAAAAGGATTGAGTTACAGTTGCAGTCATGCCAGTATTTATACTCGCTAACCGAACCTACTTTAAGACAGCCTTTAACGGTCTCTATAAGTTGAAACACTAGTCAGAAAATTACAGTAGGAGGATATTTGGCAACAACACTTGTTGTATCAGTTCAAAGCTCCCCTTTGAATTCGAACTAAAAAGAGAGTCGCCTCTGCTTGACTTGTACAAGCTGATCAAAATTTAATAAACACGTGCCTGGTTCAAGAATCGGATCCTAATGGGATCGACTAAAAACGGTTCCTAATGGGATCGACCAACAACGGGTTTTCGTGAAATGAACATGTGTTAATGAACATTGAGGTCGTCTGAACTTCCTCACTCGATGAGATAACACACAGAAATGGAATCGACTAAAAAGAGGCATGGCATGGCGCAGGAAGCACGAGCAATGAAAGAGATTAGCAAGTAGTAGAAGTGGACAAGTAAGTGAGAGTTCGTAGCTCTAAAGCCTAAGAGAAGGCAAGTTAGAACATTGTTCCTGCCCCTCACTTTGAAGCCTGAAAGGGCCCATTTAGTTTTCATGCGTATTTTTGGTACTCATGCCTCCTACGCTATGTCTTGCCGCGCCGTGCCTCTTTTTAGTCGATCGCCAGGAATGGGATCAAATAAAAGAGGCACGGCACGGCGAGGCATGGCGCAGGAGGCACGAGCAATAAAAGAGATTAGCAAGTGGTAGAAGTGGACAAGTAAGTGAGAGTTCGTGCCTCTTTTTAGTCGATCCCCAGGAATGGGATCGAGTAAAAAGAGGCACGGCATGACGCAGGAGGCACGAGCCATAAAAGATATTAGCCAGTAGTAGAAATAGACAAGTAAGTGAGAGTTCGTAATTCCAAAGCCAAAAAGAAGGCAGGTTAGGACATTGTTCCTGCTCCTCACTCTGAAGCCTGAAAGGGCCCTTTTAGTTTTCGCGCCTATCCTTACTGCTCATGCCTCCTACGCTATGTCTTGCCGTACCGTGCCTATTTTTAGTCGATCCCCACAGGAATAAACGTTGACGGGACATACAGTGTGGAAATTAGTGAACTGAAAGATCAAAACATTCCTTGGAAAGGATTCAGACCAGCAACCTTTGGCTTTCCCGGCGGTCGTAATACCAAGCTGTGTGCAGCACAAACAGTATAACAAGATTTCGAGGGACAAAAGACGCATGCGAAATTCACGTCACTATGGGAAATCTGCATGCAAATCTGAAAATTTCGGAGCGAAGGAGGAAATTCGCATCCACTTGTGAATATCAGATTGTGTTTGCACACACCTTGAAACACCCAGGGACTTGTGGGACAGTTGACACACTTTCAGAAGCAGGTCAGAAGTTTCATAGCAGGCAATACGAGGATGTACGGTTTCAACAGATAATGCGTAACAGATAGCACTTCGGATGTTATTTGTTGTGTTTCAAAATGTTATGCACAATGAGCGTTACCATCAGGAAGAACAAAAAACCGCCAAAAAGTATCTGCTTCGAGTTTTCTGACATCATGAAGATAAGAAATAAAGTCTGTAGATGCTTTTTGGCTCTTCCTAACAAAGCTTGTTGTTTATAGCATTTCATACATAACGTTTTCAATCACAACAGATAAAATCCGAAGTGTTATCTGTTACACATTATCTCTTGAAACCGCGCATCCTCGTGTTATCTGTTATGAAACTTCTGACCGTGAACGCACAGTTTGTAGGTGAGTGCAAGTCCCAACTCTAACAAGCATAGGAACTTCGAAAATTGTAAGGTACTCTTGGCAAGTAACTCAAAGAAGCAGCGATAGCCTACTTACCGTGGCAAAAATAGTGCATCTAGAGTTAGCCGGAGCCAAGCCCGGATAGTTGGGGGAAATCCAAACAAAATCGTTGGTGCCATTGACTTTGGTCAATGCGCAAGCTGTGCTTGCAATTCTGACGGTTGTAGTTGCTGGCTTTGTTGTTGTCACTGGCCTAAGAGTTGTTGTTGGTGGCATAAACGATGTAGTAAGTGGTTTTGTTGTTGTGGTCACTGGCTTGGAAGTTGTGATTGCTGGTGGTGTTGTTGTAGGCAGTGTTGTTGTAGGGTTGGTGGTAGTCGGCAAGGCGGTCGTTGGCTTAGTCGTGGTTTCAGTTGCAGGAGCCAGTGTCGGTGTGACGGGAGCAACACAGTTGCTATTGCTTTACACAAAAGGTTTAATTAGAAGAAAAAAGTCTACTTAGATGAAAACCAGTAACTCAACCAGTATTTTGAACGGGGAAGGGAGAGCAAATAGTTTGTAGACATGAAGCAGAAACTCTGAAAAAGCCCAAGAAAAGACTAATCTCTCATGAGGAGGGAAAACGTAACTTAAAAAGAAACTGCACAAGAGCCTCTGATGAAACTGGGACTGGGAGGCTATACCAACCTAAACGTCATGGGGTTAGTTAATCTCTCGAAACAGCCAAAGACAATAGTGAGCAATCAAGAGTTTCGGAACGACTCGGTCACATTCTTTCGTATTTTGGTGTTCTTATCATTTTATCGAACAGCCCCGAGCTCAGAATAATACAATAATCTATAGGCTATGGAGATTGAAGAACATGTTATATAGAATTCAAGAAACAGAAGCCGAACTAGCGGGCCCCATAGCGCCGGCACGAGAAAACCCTTTACACGAACTTATGAGGGGGTCGAGGTTGAACCAAGTTGAGTTGAAAAATTTCAGCATTGCATCAGATTTCCTGCTTCAGCTTCCATCATGAAATGTTATGCGTAACAAGCTTTGTTAGGAAGAGCCAAATAAGCATCTGCTGACTTTATTCCTTACCGTCGTGATGTCGGAAAACTCAGCAGATACTTTTTGGCAGTTTTTCGGTTCTTCCTGACGGTAACGCTTATTGTGCATTTTGAAACACAACAGATAACATCCGAAGTGTTATCTCTTTCGCACTATCTGTTGAAACCGCGCATCTTCGTGTTATCTGTTAGGAAACTTCTGACAATGTGGTCGCGCATTTGCTGTCCATAGAAAAATGAGGCCTTAGATATGGGACAAAAGGATTGGTGGCATCGAAGAATCTATTTCTACTTACGGGAAGAAATCCACATGGAATTTGAAACCTCCAGCGCTTGTGCCGTAATTGTAACGGGATACGAATCCTATCAGGATGGATGGACTGCCGGTGTACTTGGTGCCGTCGGGAACATCAGTTGACGTTCCGCACAAGCTGAAATAATGATACACTAGCAATCGACTCCACTCTAATCAGATACCTCAAAGAGAGGTCGACAACGGTCTCATATCCCGCGATAGGAAGTAAACTGGTTGCACATACGATCACGATGCGCAGAGAATGGAGTTGCCGATCTCCTGTTGTCTAACTATTCCAGTAATGCAACGCATGAGTTGGCGGACAGACGCTCCCGGTTCTTTTCCTCAATTTTGCTCCAGATAACTGTTTGCGCCTAGCCTTTCCTTCCCAGGGATTAACTAAAAAGCGTCACGGGGGCACAACATAGTATAGGAGACATGAGTACTAAAAAGAGGCACGAAAACTAAAAGGGCTCTTTCAGGCTTCAGAGGGAGGGGCAGGAGCGATGTTCTAACGTGCCTTCTTTTAGGCTCTGGAGTTAGGAACTCTCACTTACTTTTCTACTTATACTACTGGGTAATATCTTTTAACTACTCCTGCCTCCTGCGTCTTGTCTTTCCGTGCCGTGCCTCTTTTTAGTCGACCCCATGCCTCCCATGTCTTGTGATGGCTAACTGTTTAAAAAGCTGGTCATGTCAGCCAAATGCAAGGGAAGCAAATCAAGCAGACAAAGAATATGCCGCGTCAAGGAATGCTACTGATTCCTGCCTTGAATGGACAGTCATGGCGGGATCCGGTAAAAACCGAGAGAGAGGTAAAAACCGAGAGAACCTTATTGTATGGTATTCGGCTTTATAAATGAGTACTTTTTACTGTAGGTCTAAGCAGAAACTATCACAATTCTTCCACACATTTCCCGTTTCCGCTTCCCATTTCTTGATGAAGATGTTGGGGAGAGAAGGTGTAAGTAGTATAGAAAGGGGGCTTCTACCCCTCCCAACCCCCAATAAAATAAACCCCTAATTACATGAAATTTACCAAATTTAACATATTATATATCAAATTAACCCCCCTTTTCACAGAAATTTTTATTTTCATAATTTAAAAATAAAGGCCCCCGGAAATGAACATGTTATCCTTTAATTTCAATAAACTATTGATATATATACTCTAAAAAATAACGGTATCCTATACACTACTAATGAGTAAACAATTCTAAATCCACATATGTTTCTTTGTTCTTGTTTTCCCGTACAATCGGTTGCAAAACTAGATTTTTCTTTACAAGCATCTCGTTAGCAATAGCATTATATTTCTGAGTTAGAACAAATCACATGGTTTGTCATTATGATTAATGACTACAACCAACTTATCACCGTATTTTGTCTTAGCAATTCTCATTTTATATACATTATATTTCTTTCCTAATAACAATAATTCTTTTTTGATTGTCTCATTGTATTTGTTTCTTCTGATCGTATTCAAGACTTCCTTTGTCGACTCCATTTATTAGCGGATGATTTTATAGAATACTCACAAACTCACATACATATTTTTATTGATAATATCTAATGTAGCTTTTCTTTCATAATATAGAACACAGTAAACATTATACGGTACAGGTTGAGTGTCTTTCAACGTTAAGCTTATTTCAATACCAGCAGTTTTTCCATTATATATACTTGATTCGTGTTTGGAAACGTCAAAACAGAATAGCGGATACACTTCTTTAAATTCTTCTATACTAACAACGCTACCAGTATCAAACGCTAATTGTTTATAACCCATATGTATGAATCTGTTGTAGAGATTCGAGTATTTGCATTTCTTATCGCTAAAATCATATTTCAGTGGTTCTTCAGCATATTTATCCCCATTAATTCTAAGTTCTATGTCTATTAAATTCATATGATCAAACACCATATTATTCATTATTTGATTGTTATGCTTTTCATTTTTCTGTAACATTACAACTAATTTTGTTGGATTGTTTCTCTCAGAAATAACTTTCCACGTATGTTCCTTATTTTGACTAACATCGCTTTTATAAGTATTACATGCTTCCCACATCAGATTATGCTTTCTGTCCTTTGCCAATCACTTTTCCATTTCACTCATCCTTTCAATACTAGGAGCTACGATAGGGATCTTCCAGGACAAATACTCGATTACTACTTTCAAATTTGTATTTCATTTCTTATAATCATGTTGTTATCATCATTTCTTCTTAGAAATATTTTACGCGATGCACCTCTGAAGAATCGTTTGTTTCCTTTCAAAAATCCAAACAATTCTGATAATGGTAAATACATATTTACTAATTTACTGCTCTTGGTTCTGTTATATCTTTTTTCAAACCCTTTATTATAATTATTATTATTTGTCAATTTGACTGTCCCAGTCCTCTGCTGCTGCATTTGGAGTAAACGAAGCAACTACAGGGATGATTTATTTTCCTTGATTATAATCTTTATACCAGAAATGATTTCTTGCTGAACTTCTAGAATAATCATCAGAGTATTCAATCAACTTCGTAACAGTAGTTGTAATACCAACATGATTAATTTTTTCAACTGATTCATCGTTTATTACGTACTCAGCGGTACTGAATAAATTAAATCCATTACTCGTTAAAGTAGCAACATCGATTGCAGCTATATTAGTTCCATTTTCTTTTACTATTCTTACACTAACATCAAGACAACTTTCACTTGGATAGAAGCAGGAATCTAATTTCTTTGTTACAAATTCAAACTTTGATTTATTAGATACATTCGCATCTGTTTCTCGAATTTCTTTAAATTCATATTTTACCACTTTATCATCAACAAGCGGTTCGTCAAATATGTTCCATTGCAGACTAATAATTTTATTTTCTGCCATTTATATGAGAAGGAAATTATTAAATAAAAATTATTTCAGAATCTTCAAACCACTTCCAATCATTAACGTTTTGAATAAGTCTTGACTTCTTTGATTTAAAATTCTTTTATTTGCACCGAGAAGATCCTTCATAGATTTTTTGTTTTGAATGACATCAATTAATTCTTTCTTGTTTACATCAATCAAATCCTTTCCATATTCTATTGCTCTGTATTTCAACAACTCAAATCTCGGTATAATAATTCTATTAAACATCGATAATGTGCCATCTTTTATCTGTTTTGCAGACGTTTGGAATAACTGTGAATTAGCATTGTTTTTGAATATACTACCAATTCCACTTCCATACTGCTTTTTATAAAGTAATCGCTTATTATTAATCAATATTTATAAGTAAATAAATTTATTTCAATAATCCTTTAAGCTTTTCTGAAATGCAATACGTATCCAACGTTGTATCCATTCAGATAAATCGGTCTTTCTAATTGATCAGTAATTATCGTTCTCAAGGAATAAATATACTATTTCGTATTGATAGGAAGATAAATTAATTGTCTAGGATTTTCAACAATTTGACAACCCGGTTCTGTATTCGGAACAAATGTCCAAATGACTTCTGATTTACTTTTGTTTACTATAGAACCGTTTACAAGAGAGCAGTGAATTTGAATTTTATCAACGCTTCTTGTAATATTCGGAAGCTTTGTACCTTCATTGATTTTCCTAGAAATCTCACTTTCCTTCTCAAATCCTAAAATCTGACAAAAGTCGCAATTAAACCTAAACACATATTTTTCTTGTAATACAATTACAAATCTCATAGTTACTGGATTCGATGAAATTACAACAATTTATCTTTTGGAGTATCAAAGTACTGACAGAAAAAGTAATTGAAGCAATCATCATTGTACACCCCATAAGGAATTGTTACATTAATCCATTTCTCTTCTTCAGATTTCCTATACTGAAATGTATTATTTTCAAATATATCACTTATATTATGCCACGAATACCACAAAGTGCATTGATTCAAACCTATTTCATAATCGCAATGACAATTCAGTTCGATAGGTTGACTAAATGTTGTATTACCTTCGATGTTTAACAACACCATTTAGTAGAAATATTTTTTATACAATAAATTATATTCTTTCTTTGTATAGATTTTATTTCGCAGAAATGAATCCATAATATCAATAGCCCCATTCCTCACCTCATCGGATGTATTTCCATTTACCCTACTACAGATCAAAGTGTATAATTTCTTATTCATTTCATCCTGATTCATATAGATACCAGTTCCTTGCTGTTTGATAAAGGGCCTACTAGATTGAATTTTTTTTAATCTATCCTTATAGTCTTGAATAAATAATATAATATTATTATACTTACTAGAACTACTTTTACTTTTCAAACCACCATAACTTTGACTTATAGTTGTCAATTCAGACAAAGCATCTTCTATATTCTCTGGGTTATCAAAGTAATAATTAGGCATCTCAAAATATTCTCCATTACATCTTGTATGATTCTCTCTATATTTTACATTAAGTGCTTTTAATAACTCGCTATAAACACCTTGATCTATATCAACGATTTTGATACTTGTTGGTAAATCTGGAGATGCTTCTAAAGCGGTAGATTGTGTTGACTGCGTTTCTACCTCTGAAACTGGAATCTGATATGGTTGTCTTTGAAAAGCTGTTTTATACGTTTCACCTAATTGGAGAAGCCGGCTTCTTGAATTATTATCCACCTCCTCTAATTTTTCAATGATAGCTTCAGCGTTTTCTTGTAATTTTTAATGGAAAACTAAAAGGGCTCTTTCAGGCTTCAGAGGGAGGGGCAGGAGCGATGTTCTAACGTGCCTTCTTTTAGGCTCTGGAGTTAGGAACTCTCACTTACTTTTCTACTTATACTACTGGGTAATATCTTTTAACTACCGTGCCGTGCCTCTTTTTAGTCGACCCCATGCCTCCCATGTCTTGTGATGGCTAACTGTTTAAAAAGCTGGTCATGTCAGCCAAATGCAAGGGAAGCAAATCAAGCAGACAAAGAATATGCCGCGTCAAGGAATGCTACTGATTCCTGCCTTGAATGGACAGTCATGGCGGGATCCGGTAAAAACCGAGAGAGAGGTAAAAACCGAGAGAACCTTATTGTATGGTATTCGGCTTTATAAATGAGTACTTTTTACTGTAGGTCTAAGCAGAAACTATCACAATTCTTCCACACATTTCCCGTTTCCGCTTCCCATTTCTTGATGAAGATGTTGGGGAGAGAAGGTGTAAGTAGTATAGAAAGGGGGCTTCTACCCCTCCCAACCCCCAATAAAATAAACCCCTAATTACATGAAATTTACCAAATTTAACATATTATATATCAAATTAACCCCCTTTTCACAGAAATTTTTATTTTCATAATTTAAAAATAAAGGCCCCCGGAAATGAACATGTTATCCTTTAATCTCAATAAACTATTGATATATATACTCTAAAAAATAACGGTATCCTATACACTACTAATGAGTAAACAATTCTAAATCCACATATGTTTCTTTGTTCTTGTTTTCCCGTACAATCGGTTGCAAAACTAGATTTTTCTTTACGAGCATCTCGTTAGCAATAGCATTATATTTCTGAGTTAGAACAAATCACATGGTTTGTCATTATGATTAATGACTACAACCAACTTATCACCGTATTTTGTCTTAGCAATTCTCATTTTATATACATTATATTTCTTTCCTAATAACAATAATTCTTTTTTGATTGTCTCATTGTATTTGTTTCTTCTGATCGTATTCAAGACTTCCTTTGTCGACTCCATTTATTAGCGGATGATTTTATAGAATACTCACAAACTCACATACATATTTTTATTGATAATATCTAATGTAGCTTTTCTTTCATAATATAGAACACAGTAAACATTATACGGTACAGGTTGAGTGTCTTTCAACGTTAAGCTAATTTCAATACCAGCAGTTTTTCCATTATATATACTTGATTCGTGTTTGGAAACGTCAAAACAGAATAGCGGATACACTTCTTTAAATTCTTCTATACTAATTTTTAGTGTTTTCTTTTTCTGCCGTAACAACTGGAGCGTTTAATTCTGAAGCATATTCCCGAAACCCTGCTTTCTCCATCTCGTATTGTTGAACCTTTTTTCTTTGAATTTCTCTGTTCTTAACTATGCCTGATAAAATATCACTCATGCGTCTTGAATCCATTTATATACTACTAATTTTTATTTAATAATAATTTTTGAAAGTTCTTTTTCATAAATCCCCCTCGAATGAATTCCCCGTTTCTGTCAGATATTTCGTAAGTAATAGGGGTGGTAGGTCGAACGGTTGCTATCTGGAATACTTCATTCGTGTAGTTAGGTAAATAACCTTTATCAAAAATACTTTTCCTTTTTTAATTCTAACTATATCTCCTACTTTGTAATTTCCTGTGACTTTGTAATCACATGCAGGAAACAAAGCATTAAAAACCTTTTTCTGATTTACTTTTTTACTAGCATCAACTGATTTCATTTGTATTGAGGGGTGATAAGAGTTATTGTAATTATCAACGAATACAGGTAAAATATCAATCCATTTATTTGTGTTGTTGTGAGTAAAATATTTCCTTAGCTTTTCTTTCAGCGTTCTGTTGAATCGTTCAAAGATTTGTGCTTTCAATTCACTTTCAGATGTAAACCAGTGAATTTTATTATTTTTCAAAAAAGTTTGAACATTTCTAATTACAAATTCTTTACCTTTATCAGTTTGTAGCTTTTGAGGAATTTTTTCTTTAAATAAGAAGGGGGTTCAGCTAGAGGTAGGTGAGGTCGCGAAAGAAGTCCAAAGAGTATTAAAGGACCAGGAGTTGCAGGCGTGGGGTTGTAAGGTTTGGATTCCTGGGTCCCTGAGTCTCTACAATAGGGTTAAGGAGGCCTGGGGCGAAGAAATTTATTTTAAGTCGGGGTTATCTCCAGAAGAATTGAAATGTTTAATTAGTCTGAGAGGAGATTGTTTGCCTTTTGGCCAAAGAAGAAAATATATTGGGAAAATTAGGGTTTCGTCTGGTCCTTATTTCTGCCCTTTGTGCGGGATGATTGATGAAGATGTAGAGCATTTTATTTGTGATTGTGAGGGTTTAAGGGATTTAAGGGAGGAAATTTTTAGGGTGGGTTTTTTCTCGAGGGAGGAACTTGTTAGAAAATTAAAAAGTAAACATTTTGGGGATTTAAAGAGATTTGGAAGATTCCTTCGGATCGCTCTGTCATATCGGGAAGGATTTTTGTAGGTTTGTTATTGTTGTTGTTTTGTTGTTATTATTTTTTTTTTTTGTATTTGCCATGGCCCTTGTGGCTTTTTAGCGCAAATAAATCTATCTATCTATCTATCTATCTATATTACTGAATGCGTTTATTATTTCACCACCAGTTTTATCTTTCAAAGGGTAACACCAGGCATATTTACTAAAGCAATCAGTAATAGTTAAAATTTAATTTGTTTTATTGTTTTCTTTTTTACATTTCTGCATATCAACAAGATCAGCTTGCCATTGTTTATCAGCTAAGTGAACAAAGACTCGCCTCCTTTCAAAATTGTGATACGATGGTTTATGTAAAGTATATACATCCTCATTTTGAAAAACATTTTTTATTTTATTTTTAGAAACGATCACTTCATTTCCTTTTAATTTTCTGTAAATATCATCAACACCTGAATAATTAGAATAATACGTATTTAATATTTCTTTTTCTGCGTTTATTTTTTTTTTAAAAATTGACATTTCATCGATCCACAAATAGCACAATTACCTTTCTGCATAGGCATTTTATTCTTCGACACTGTCTTAAATATTGATTCAGTGTCAATTATCTCTCTACATTTCAAACTCTTTACTCTTACGGGAGTTCCTGCAGAACCGATATTTATTATCACTTATGAGGCTCGCGACCATCATAAGTAAATTGTAACGATCGTAACAGTTGTGGAACGAAAATAATAAGTAGGCGGAGTCAATTTACTTATTACGGCGCGCTCTGGAACGGCAATAATAACAAGCATAGGAACGATCGTAACTAATAATAAGTTGCTGGAACGCTACCTAAATTTTGTCGTCCGGCCAATTTCCGCGAGAGTGGTCACCGCTGTTTGGTCAGGACCGCGTAGGGTGAGTGATTATCGATGTGATGGCTATTCGCTTGTCGTGTTAAAGACAAGATTGCTGAGGGGATTATCCTCCTCCACAGGGGCGTCACGACTGGGGGGGGGGGGCCAGCCGGTAAAAAATAACCGAGTCGGCGCGAAGCGACGCGTCAAAACAAATGATTATTTTCATGAAAAAAGTCGGTTTTTCTGAAAACCAGTTGATTAACAGACGGTTTTTCTGAAAATGAGTAGACTTTTTTCAAGACTGTAATTTGTACTGTATACTGCCAGATGGTTAATGTGTATATAGGCTATACTGTCCAGTTATTTTATTTATGTGACGTATAATGTCACGAATTAAAATATATTGATTGATTGATTGATTTTTTCTTCAAAACAGCCGTTTTTCTGAAAGAGTCATTTCTTCTGCAAAGACAGTCGTTTTTCTGCAAAAGGAGTCAGTAAAAATTACCAGCCAGTCGGTAAAAGCCTCGCCCCCCCCAAAAAAAAAAATATTTTGGCTAGTAACGCCTCTGCTCCTCCATGACTGCACATACTTGCGTTCAACCTTAAAAGCTTAGAAAAACGCCTGGAATGTTTGCCAAATCAAGCAGATATTGTTCGGCTATGTAGGGATTGGCAAGATTCTCCTTCAAAACTATGATGATGAAATTTTATTTACGCACTGAAGAAGAGGAAAATAGCGCAGTATACAGACAAATAAAAGCAAAAAATACATTGAGCTTTGAAAAATGAAGTAAATGCACAAGATCACAAATAAACATTAAAAAAAAGAAAAGGGACTACTCGGGTCTAAAAAATCTTCTTCCTAGACGGAATGCGGAGAAATGGCCAAGGGCAGAAACAGGTATTAGAAGGCCAAACCTACACTCCTTAGTTCCATGGCAAATGTGATGACTAGCTAATGATCCTCTGTAGTAGTTATATAAAGCCGAGTCTAGACCACCCTCCCCCCAATTTCAAAACCCAATTTTAACATCAATTTCTTAAATTTTCCAAATTATCCCCCTTTTTAAAGATATTTTTATTTTCATTATTTCCAAAATAAAGGCCCCTAGTAATAGGAAATATTACCCTTAAAGACATATAAACTACTACAAATACTACTTTTTTTTATATTTCATTTTGTATCCAGATATAATACCAATTCTGAACCACATCACTAGTAAATCAACAATTGCTCAGAGATTTTGTTTACCCGTGTAATAGGCTGCAAAATCAGATTTTTCCTTTTTCTATTTTATTCAGATATAATACCAATGCTAGACCATATTACTGAGTACACAGTTCTAAATCAACATATTGTTCAAAGTTCTTCTTTACCCTCATAATAGGCTGCAAAATCAGATTTTTCTTCAGAAGTAACTCATTAGCAATAGCATTGTATCTCTGCGGAATAAACAAATCGCAGGCGTTGTTATTATGATTAATAACTACAACCAACTTATCACCATATTTTGTCGTAGCAATTCTCATTTTAACGATGGTATATTTCAATCCTAGAACCAGTTCTTCTTTCCTGATTGTCTCATTGTATTTATTCATTCTGATTGTAGACAAGACTTCCTTCATTTAATCCATCTATTAGCGGCTGAATTTCTTTAATAAAAATCCAAACTCACAAACTCACATACATATTTTTATTAATAATATCAAGTGTAGCTTTTCTTTCATAATATATAACACAGTAAATATTATATGGTATGGGTTGATTATATTTTAATGTTATACTTATTTCAATATCAGCAGTTGTTCCATAATAAATATTTGACTCGTGTTTGGAAACATCGAAACAGAATAGTGGATATACTTCTTTAACTTCTTCTATATTGACTACACTACCAGTATCAAACGCTAATTGTTTATAACCCAAATGTATGTTGTTCAGATTAGAGTACGTGCATTTCTCATCACTAAAGTCGCATTCGAGGGGTTCTTCTGGATATTTATCCCCGTTAATTCTAACCTCTATATCCGTCAAATTCATATGATCAAATACCATATTATTCTTTATTTTGTTCTTATGCTTGTCGTTTTCTGTAACATCGCAAAGATTTTCGTAGGACTATTTCTCTCAGACACAACTTTCCAGGTGTGCTCCTTATTCTGACTAACATCACTTATAGAAGTATTAGCCTACAAGCTTCCCACATCAAATTATACTTTTTATCCTTTTCCAAACCCTTTTCCAATTCACTCATCATTTCAGTACTAGGAGCTATGACAGGAATTTTCCAGGATAAATACTCAATGACAACTTTACAATTAGTATTTCCATTTCTTGCAATCATGTTATTATCATCATTTCTTCTTAGACATATTCTGTGCGATGCACCTCTAAAATATCGTTTGTTTCCATTCAAGAATCCAAACAACTCTGATAATGGTAAATACATATTTACTAATTTGCTGTTTTTAGTTCTATTATATCTCTTTTCAAATCCTTTATTATAATTGGGATTAGATTTAGAACTGACAACCACAGTTCCTGCTTTTACTCCATCTACAGGTACGGTAAAGGAACTACTTATAGGGTTGGTATCTGTTCCCTGATTATAATCCTTATACCAGAAATGATTTCTAGCTGCACTTCTAGGAATAACCGTCAGCGGTACTAAATAAATTAAATCCATTATTATTTAACGTAGCAACATCGGTTGCATCTATGTTAGTTCCAATCTCTTTTACAATTCTTACACCCACTTCAAGATAACTTTCACTTGGATTGAACCAAGAATCTAATTTCTTTGTTACAAATTCAAACTCTGTTTTATTGGATACATTCACATCTGTTTCTCGAATTTCTCTAAATTCATATTTGACCACTGTATCATCCACAGGCGGTTCATCAAATATGTTCAATTGTGGATTAACCATTTTATTTACTGACATTAATATAAGAAGGAAATTATTCGATAAAAATCATTTCAGAATCTTCAGTCCATTTCCAGTCATTAACGTTTTGATCAAGTCCTGACTTCTATGATTTAAAATCCTTTTATTTGTACCTATAAGATCCTTCATCGATTTTTTGTTTCCAATCACATCAATGAGTTCTTTCTTGTTTACATCGATCAGATATTTCCAGTATTCTATTGCTCTGTTTTTCAACAACTCAAATCTTGTTTTAATAATATTATTATACATTGACAATGCTCCATCTTTTATTTGTTTTGCTGACGTTTGAAATAACTGGGAATCGGCAATATTGAATATACTACCGATTCCACATCCGTACTGCTTTTTATAAAGTAATGATTTATTATTAATCAACGTTTATAAGTAAATAATTTTATTTCAATAATCCTTTAAGCTTTTCTTAAATGCAATACATATCCAACGTTATCACCATTCAAATCGATAGGTCTTCCCAAATGATCAGTAATTATCATTCTCAAGGAGTAAATAAAGTCTTTTGTATTAAAGGACACCTGAATGAAGAGTACTAAGTATCATCCCTATCTGTATGACTTCCGTTAACATTGCGTGCAGAAAACCCAATCCAAATATGAAATAGTGTTTCCAAGCTATGATTTTGGCTCCATTTTGCATCTGTCCTTATTTCAGTACCGAAAAATTTTAGAAATGAACAAATGTCTTCAATCGACCCTTCTTCTGGAATTTTTTTAACCAGTTAAGCCCAAACGTATACCTAGAAGAAATTCCAATACGATCCGGCCAGCGATGTACAAGATTTGAATGAATTGCTCTTTCTGTCTTGGAGTCTGCATATGCAAACCTCTAGAAACGAATATCCCTATTTTGAAAACGTCACACTCAGGAGGAAGGTAGATTAATTGTCTAGGATTCTCAACAATTTGACAACCTGGTTCTGTATCCGGAACAAATGTCCAAATGACATCTGGTTTACTTTTGTTAACGATTGAACTGTTTACAAGAGAGCAGTGAATTTGAATTTTATCAACGCTTCTTGTTAGATTCGGAAGCTTTGTACCTTCATTGATTTTCTTAGATATCTCCCTATCCTTCTCAAAGCCTAAAATCTGACACAATTGGAACACATTTTAATCTAAACACATATTTTTCTTGTAATAGTATGACAAATCTCATAGATGCTGGATTGGATGAAATTACAATAGGACATTTATCTTTTGGTGTATCAAAATACTGACACAAAAAATAATTCAAACAATCATTGTTATACATCCCATTAGAAATCTTCATCTTTCCTATATTGAAATGTATTATTTCCAAATTTATCACTTATATTATGCCACGAATACCACAAAGTACACTGATTCAAATCTATTTCATAATCCCAATTACGATTCAATTCGATTGGTTGACTAAATGTTATATCAGTGATACTTTCATTACCTTCAATGTTTAACAACACCATTTATTAGAAATATTTTTTATATATTGAATTGTAAACTCTCTTCGTAAAAAATTTAGTTCGCATTAACAAATCCAAAATATCAATAGCTTCATTCCCCACCTCATCAGATGCATTTCCATTTACTCTACTACCTATCAAAGTGTATAACTTTGAAATCATTTCATCACAATTCATAAATATTCCAGTTCCTTGTTGTTTGACTAAATGGGATTTAGTTTGAATGGGGATTAACCTCTTCTTGTATTCTTGTATAAATTCAATGATTTGATCAAATTGAGAGGAACCAGAGCTACCTTTTCTCCCACCATAACTTTGACTTAAAGTTTTTAAACGTTCTAGAGCCTTGTCTATATACATTACGATGATCAGTGTAATAAATAGGTATTTGAAAATAAGGATCAACACCCCTCAATTCTTTATATATTGAATTAATTTGATTTAACAACTCTCTATCAATATCTTTATTCATATCAACCTCTAGTATATTTGATGCTAAAGCAGAAATTGGTTCTAAAGCAGGAGCTGGTGCTCGACTCGATTCCTCTGATGCAGTAATCTGATATGGAGCAGTTTTAAATGTATGACCTAATCTTTGAAACCGTCTGCTTGAATTATCATTACTCTCCTGTAATTTATGAATGATTGCTTCAGTGTTTTCTTTGTGTAAAATAACAACTGGCGCGTTGAATTCTGAAGCAATCTCCCGAAATCCTGCTTTCTCCATCTCATATTCTTGAACCTTTCTTCTTTGAATTTGTCTGTTCTTCACTATACCCGATAACAGATCACTCAAACGTCTTGAATCCATTAATACACAAGTAATTTTATTTCATAATAAATTTTGAAAGTTCTTTTTCATAAAACCCTCCTTGAATTAATTCCCTACTTTTGTCAGATATTTCATAAGTAATGGGAATGGTTGGTCTAATGGTTGCTATCTGGAATACTTCATTTGTATAATTGGGTAAATATCCTTTATCAAAAATACTTTTTATTTTTTAATTCTAACTAAATCTCCTACTTGGTAATTTCCTGAGACTTTGTAATCACATGGAGGAAACAAAGCATTAAAAACCTTTTTCTGATTTACCTTTTTACTAGCATCAACTAGTTTCATTTGTATTGAGCGGTGATACGAGTTATTATAATTATTTACGAATACAGGTAAAATATCAATCCATTTATTCGTGTTGTTGTGAGTAAATATTTCCATAGCTTTTCTTTCAGCGTTCTGTTGAATCGTTCAACGATTTGTGCTTTCAATTCACTTTCAGATGTAAACCACTGTATGTTATTATTTTTCAAAAAGGTTTGAACATTTCTCATTACAAATTCTTTACCTTCATCAGTTTGTAGCTTTTTTGGAATTCTCTCTTTAAATATACTTAATGCGTTTATTATTTCAACACCAGTTTTATCTTTCAAATGGTAACACCAAGCATATTTACTAAAGCAATCAATAATAGTTAAAATATAATTTGTTTTATTGTTTTGTTTTTTAAATTTCTGCATTTCAACAAGATCAGCTTGCCATTGTTCATCAGTAAAGTGAACAAAGACTCGCCTCCTTTCAAAATTCTGATACGATGGTTTGTGTAAAGTATATACAGTCTCATTTTGCAAAACGTTTTTTATTTTATTCTTAGAAACGTTCACTTCATTTTCTTTTAATTTTCTGTAAATATCATCAACACCTGAGTAATTAGAGTACGTATTTAATATTTATTTTTCTTCCTTGAGTTTTTGGGATCCCAAAACGTAAGTTGAGGGATACCTATAACATCGCAAAAGTTGTCCGTCTGTCCGTCCGTCCGTCTGCCCGTCCGTCCGCCCGTCTGTAAGCACGATAACTCTCGAAGGGAATGAGATATTTTGATGAAACTTGGTGTGAGGATTCGTTGGGTCGGCGGACCAGTCGAGTTCGTAAATGGGCTTTGTAGCCCTACATTTAGGGGTGGGGGAGGGGGTTCAAATTAAGGGGCAAAAACAATAGTTTGAAACAGCTAATGTGATAGTCGATTATGGGGTAAGAAGACATGCTGAACAAGATGGTGAAAACCATTTTGTAATCGGACAAGTAGTTCGCCCGGAATCCGGCCAAAACCGGAAAGTTTGTTAAAAGTAAAATTTTTATTTGGAGTTGATTAGATTTTCGATTTAGAAGTAGGAAGACATGCTGAAGACGATGGTGAAAACCATTTTCTCGACGGACAAGTAGTTCGCCCGGAATTCGGCCCAAACCGGAAAGTTTGTTAAAATTAAAAGTTTTATTTGGAGTTGATCAGATGTCCGATTTAGGGCAAGAAGACATGCTGAACTTTTATGTGAAAACGATTTTCTACCCGGACATGGTAGTTCGCCCGGAATCCGACCAAAACCGGAAAATTGTTAGAAGTTAAAGTTTTATTTCTAGCTGACTAGATAACCGATTTAGGGGTAAGAAGAGACGCTGAATCCGTGTGTGATAATCATACTTTACCCGGACATATAGTTCGACCGGAATCTGGCTGGAGTCGGAAAGTTTCTTATAAGTTAAATTATTGGGGAAAGAAGATACCCTGAGCTCGTTTTTGAGTTTTCTTTTTTCGCCGGAC
Organism: Branchinecta sandiegonensis; assembly: GCA_030848855.1. Classification (NCBI taxonomy): domain Eukaryota; kingdom Metazoa; phylum Arthropoda; class Branchiopoda; order Anostraca; family Branchinectidae; genus Branchinecta; species Branchinecta sandiegonensis. The sequence goes on from JAUPMV010000009.1 coordinate 3,003,732, forward strand.
AAGTAGTTCTATAGTTCGGCCGAAACCGGCAAATTGGCAGAAGTGGCAGGAACTTTTCGTCAAAACAGATATGACTTGTACGGGTAAACACACATGCTGAATCCATAGCTGAACTTGGTTTTCTCAGATGATTAGCTATTTGGCCTTAATCTGTTTCTGAATTTTAATTGTAAGAATGTTCAAGGATTCTGGCGATGACTGGATCTGGCTAAGACAAGACCCAGTTGTCTGGATCAGATATTGAATTTTTGGGATCCCATCGAAAAGTTTGGTCTTTTTTTTAAGAATTGACGTTTCATTGAGCCACAAATAACACAATTACCTTTCTGCATAGTCATGACATTCTTCGACACTGTCTTAAACATTGATTCAGTGTCAGTTCTCTCTCTAGATTTCAAACAATAAATCTCCATTTATTAGAAAACAATTTTTATAAATGAAATTGATTTTTTTACCAAGAGAGGTCATTCGGCGTTTAATGTAATAAATGCAATAAAATCCACAGTTTAACTCATCTATATTTTCAATTACAAGACTTTCATCTGCTATTTTTTTCTTTGAAGTTTTTAGATATTTAATTTTCCTTTTCCTGATGGAATACCAAAAGAATCGAAAAATTCTACATAAGGACTATCAGATAGATTACAATTAGCAATCCAGTGAGTTCCAGGCAATCCACGGTTATCATAATTCACTACACCACATTCTATACTTTTTATCGGTTTGGGCAGCGTATCTATAGAGAAAACCCCTCTAAAATGCGGTAGATTTCCTAGTTCATCTATAATATCGAAATTAGTTATATGTCCTATTTTACTTTTGCTTCTTTTTGAATTCCCCCGTTTTTTGAATGGGTTTGTCTACCACGTACACCATTACCCACAACTCTTTGTGTCCCAGGAAGTTTTAGCGCTCCACCTGTGTTGGTTATTTTATCCACCATTTTCTTACCTGCAAATGTACCTAAAGCAGCAACACCGCTTGTTAAAGCTGCCTTGCCAAGTGTAATTGATAGCGGTATTAAAAATGGAAGTAATTCACCTTTTTCAGTCGCTTCTCTCATCTGCTTGTACGATGTATCAATATCACAACCTTTGTCATTACTTTTAAGTTTTTCAATTTTATCAATGTGTCGTTTGCGTAAAATTAGTTTTTCTGGTTTTCGTTCATTCTATTTATTATGACTAACACGAATCTGAAATTTTTGCTTCGCGTCAAAACATTTCTTTAGCTTCGCTTTTTGTAGACTTGATAAATAAACTGTATATTCAAGTGTTCCATCCATTTATTAGAGAATTAATTTATCTTATAAAATTTATTTACCAGCCATCATTTTTCTATTCTGGAAACGAACGGCAACAGGTTTTAGCTCTAGAAGTCTTTTTAAAATATTTACTACTGCTCTTTCAGTATTATCGATATGTGTTTGTTGGTCAGCAATCTTTGTTCCAATGATATTGTTATGGGTGTGTTGACCAAGAAGCTTTTTGTCATACTCTAAAGGATACATAGTTAACGTTGCTAAATTAACAGCATCATTTTTGTTTTTAGGGTTTTGAATATTTGTTATCAATTTGTTCTCAGCGTTAATTTCTTTATCATTAACTCGAATTATTTCTTTTACAAGTAACCCTTTATCTTTAAACCTTACCAGTAAATTATCAAGAGAATCGTGTACAGCAGTTAATCTGTTGATATCTTCGCTAAAATACTGATTTGTCCCCACTTGTTCTGCGGTAATTTCTTCTTTAAATTGGTTCAAAATAATAGTCATAGATCTGAAACTAATAGCGTCCTGATCTGCTTTCACATCACCTAAATTAACAATTCTCTTATCTTGTAGGTTAATATTACCGTTTTATCAGAAGCTATCTTTTCATTCGATTCGTTACTAACCTTTTTTCCGACACTACCGTATTTATTCATTTATAATAGAAACAAATTACCTAGTAAGTTTTCAAAGTTTTTCCTATTAATCAAATCTTTATCTTTTGTTTTTAAATCAATAAAGAAAAATCCGTAACCTTTCGTTGCAACCTCGAATTGTTTTAGAAGGTTCTCATTGCCTATATTAGATACATGATTTTGTCTGATTAATTTTTTTTCTTTTGGATTAGAACACTGAAAGAATGCGAAATAATTACATTGAAGTCTTACCACTTTAGGCGTTTTATGATAGCTCTGTGACAAATAAACAGTTGAGGCATTTTTCTTTCTTCCTCTTATGAATAAATCTTCTATTTTATTCTGGTCTTTTTCAGTAACAAAATCATCAAAGATAATCAAGTTTTGGTATTTCGGGTCTAGGTCGTCAACATCAATAATATCATTCAGGTCATTACTTACTGATAATATACTCGCCAAAGTGTTTAAATTGTCTATAACGTCTTTATATTTATCTTCTTTAAGATCTTTTTTATACAAGTATATTCGGTTGAAACAAATATATTCATAAATTAAATTCGAGAGTAGATTGTTTTTTCCTGTTCCAGAACTTCCAGAAATTAATAATCTAAATGGCCATTGAGGTGCAAGTTTGTGTTTGTTCTGATAACTATTCTTTTCACCAAAGTCATACACTTTGATCGGAGCCTTTTCACTCATTTATTAGGCAAAAATTTTATTATAAGATTTGCCAACTATATACTTAAATTGTTTAACTAAATACTTGAAATGTTTAACTATATACTTGAATTATTTAACTATATACTTGAATTGTTTAACTATATACTTTAATTGTTTAACTATCTACTTTAATTGTTTAACTATATACTTGAATTGTTTAACTATATACTTGAATTGTTTAACTATATACTTGAATTGTTTAACTATATACTTGAATTATTTAACTTTATACTTGAATTTTTAAGGTTATAACCTAAAGGTTTTTAATTTATCGCTTGATACTATCCTTTTATCATCCTTCGGATCTAATGCTTGTTTATTCTGTTCTTCTAGAAACATGTTGTGCTTGTATGGTCGTAAATTATATTGGGTTACAGAAAGGTTTTCAATTTGTCCAAATAGTACATCCTTACAGTTTTGAATCGTAATTTTATCTTTAACTTAATTTCTTTTTTATTCCTTTCAGTTTTTTGCTAGCTTTTGATTGATTTGATAATCGTTTAAATAAGCATAGACTTTTGATCGTAATCCAACGTAAATCCAACAACGTAACTTGTGCACCTAATTCATCTTTCATCATTCCTATAACTTTCTTATTTACATTAGGAAATCCGTATGGATTATCTTTTTCATAATCAGACGTATCAAATCTCTCATTTAAATCCTGTTTGATATCTTGATAGAAATCTTTGGTTCTAGTATCATATATAAAGCTATCAGTATCCATATAACGCAAAACAATTTTATCTCCATATTTAGGCTTCATATAATCATAATGGAATTCATACATCAATAATTTGGATAGTTCCAATACAGCATAGCCGATGTACATTGGTTTGTCTAATTTTATCTTTTCCTTCGACATTCTTGCCACTGAAAAGTTTTCAGTGAAAATTATTTCAGATTTAAAGTTGGGTTTCTTTATTATTTTTCTCTTGTTTTATTATCAGTTATTATTTCCTTATCCGCCCGCTTCCTTACGTTTTCCATAGTTTTTCCCAAGCAAGCATTATTCATCAGCTTAAAAAAGTCCTTCTCGAAATCATTTGTACCTTTAGTTCTAAGTGCTGTGTTGTGATCTATGTATCCTTTTAAGTAAGCACTTTCAGTGAATCCTAGCATTCTATGTACTTTTTTCAATATCAAACCCTTTTGTGAATAGAATTCTAGATTCCTGTGGTGAACTACGTAATTGTGCTTATCTAATAAAGTGGTACAAAGCTTACCATTAAAATGTTCGGGTGCTAATGGTAAATCTTTGTGTAAGTCGAAAAGGTCTTTCGGGTATTCAAAATCTACTTCATGTATAGCACCTACATTCTGTAACTCAATCACCGACTTAATATAATTTTTTAGATGGCTGTAATACTCGAGTGATTCGTATTCATTCCTTTCTTTCAAATAATCTGGTATTGGAATGAACTGGAAATCATTCGCTGGTAAGTCTTGTGACATCGCCCACCCATATAAATTATTCTTATCGAAATACATTAAATAGTTAGATGGCTTATCCTTATCATAACTGCTCATATATTTATTATTTGCTTTAGCGTATCTTTTCATACATTGAGATACATCACCTCTTATCCCCTTTTCAATAAATGTATACATGTCTTCCTTCGAGAATAACGGTAATTCTACTTTCGAATGTTTTAGGAAAGCATCCCACGTTAATCCAGGAGCTGAGAAGTAATGAAGTGGATCCAAATCATAATTATGTCTACAAACATTTCTGAAATTCTCTACAACATCTGACAATATTAAAACATCACTTTTCAGGTATAACTTGGTATGATCAATTACTGTTTCACAGTGAAATTGTTTCCATATAGATACCGCTCTTTTATAATCACTTTTGTCAACACCTTTCCCAGTCAGCCTAGAATAAAAGCTTTCTATTGGTAGTAACCTTGTACAATTCATTTTATCGAAACTATCTACGAATTTATATGGATATGCCCCTTTTTTAATTATTTCTTTGAATTCGTCATCGTTTTTGAAACTGTTAGATGTGAATTTGAAATTCTTTCTTAGATGATTACAGGATACTTTGCAATCACATTTTGCTAAATTTGCTGATAGTTTGTCTAAAGATGAAGCCATGAATCTAATTGAATCTATAAACCGGGTCTCATATTCTATTTCCGTATCCGTCTTTGTAATACTTATTGATTTCGAGAATGATATGAAACTTTTTGCACTTTCAAAAATTCCGTTATCAGGTATCAATTCTCTAACAAATAGATGGAAATCATATTTAGATAAATTATGCATTACTACAGGGATATGCTTGGGAATCCTGTATTTCATTTTACATTCAGCATGAGCAAATCCTCTATCTTCTCCTGTCATATGGTCGTGATCAAAGTGTGGGTTTTCAGTAATTTCGGTTCTACACATATGACAAGTCTTATTAATTAGTTTATTCCATTTTACTGCAATTTCTGTATTTGTATAAGTGTGGTTTCTTTGTCTGCTTTCATATTTGTTTGCAATTTCTGTGGATACTTCTGTAATCGATTTAACAAAACGTTCTGCAGCATCTTCACCGAAATAGTCATAGTTTTTGTTCTGGTTTGTATCAAACGAACAGCATACCTGAAATCCGTATGCAAATGGCTTCTGTTCCGCTACTTTTATTGTTTTCTTTCCGTGTACTTGATTGTATTCTTCATTATAAGACTCAAACTCTGCTATTATGCAAGAAGGTACTTTCATTTGTTTTGCAATATTTTTATATTGTATACTTGAACCTTCAGGAGGCATTATTATATCAGGATCTTCGCAATTATTTTTACTTTCATGTTTTTCAAAGTGTTCTTCCTTCTTAAAATGCCTAACGCAATAAGTGCAGAGGTATGTTTTAGTTTTCTTTTTAGAGATTTGAGTACCAATTAATCTGCTCAGATCCTTTACCAATACATAATGATTATCGAAATACAATAAATGAATGATATGTTTTGCTGTTTTCCCATTGATTGTACTTTTTAGTATATGACTTCTGATAATTTTCTCTTTTTTAATTTGAAATAAACAAATCTTAATGTTGTATCTATTTTCAAATTTGTGTATATCTTTAGTATCCATTGAGAAGTTGGTAATCCTTTTAAAATCAAATTCGTTTTCATATTGTTTATATTTGGAAGTTCTTTCTGATTGAATTTTAGCTGGATATAGATTTGCTAAGATGGACCAAAAAAAGCATTTCTGATCGCTATTTTCAGTATTCAGACAAGCTCTTTTACCTTTTACGAAATCTGGTAGTGTTTGAAATGCCCCACCCATGTAGGATTCTATTTGAGTCATCCGATAATCAGTTCTTTCGTATCGACGAACTGTAGTCCTGATCGACGGGTATTACTTAAAGAACTAAGTCTCTTGTTATTATCATCTAGATGGCTATGCAGAAGTACACTATTTTTATTCAGAATCCAAGAAGTGCTATTGTAAAACACTTCTACTTTTTCATCATTTTCCTGGCGATGGAAAATAATACGAGTTACAAACTGAACTCTATATTGATAACTTTCATTCATTCTTCGTTGTAGATCTGCGAAAGTAAAATCAATAAGAGTGTGTTCATCAACTCCATTACCTTGAACTGAAACGTTTACAGTAGACATATTTTCACTTTCGCTAAAAATAGTAGGTTGTTGTTCTTCTTTCGTTCTAAACAAATAATCAGGAACTGATTTTTCTTCTTTGATTTGTTTCTTGTTTTTTAAAGAGAGTGGATGAATCGATTACTCTGTCTTTATTCTGATCACTCCTTTCTACTTGGTTTCTTATCAATTTTCTACTTTTCTTTATAGATTCTTCATGTTTTTGAATATTATTCTTATAGAAGTCTCTAACCCTTTTTAGAACTTCATCCCGGTTTCCGCTAGTAGATAGGTTTTTGTTCTTTAGAAATCTTTTTAATTCACTTGTATCTTTTTCTTTTATTTTTGTTTTCTCTTGTTTTACTTTTGTAATAGTGATATTAATTTCTTTTATCTCATCTTCCAGAATTGTTCTTAATTTCGGTTCTGGCATATAGTAGGATGGTCTATTCTTATTATGGATCCTTTCATCTCTTCGTAGAATATTAATTAAATCTTCAGATATTAAGACATTTTTATTGAGGTGATTTATAATACTACTTGTTATTTCATTTTTCTTTCTTCCATTTGTTTTGATATTATGAAGTTTCGCATACATTTGCAGTTCATTATACGTGTATTGTGGTAACATCTGTATAATGGATTCGTAGTTAGATTTAATCCTTTTATAACGTCGGATCTCTTCTGCACGTTCATCATTTATTAGGTAAATATTTTTATAAATGAATTTCTCTCGGTTGAGAAAACTTAGATGTGAATAAAATCATTTGATCCGGATGCATTACACGAGGTAGACGCTATCTATATCTCCAACTTTGATGCACAAGAGCAAGAAATTCATTCTGCAAAGGTTACCCTGATGGCGTAAATGGTAAGGTAGACGCTATCTATATCTCCAACTTTGATGCACAAGAGCAAGAAAATTATTCTGCAAAAGTTACCTAGATGGCGTAAATGTTGGTGTTTCGAAGTCATTTAGTCCGGAGCTACCTCAATAAATAATTTTTTTAAACAATTTAATTATGTTATAAATGGAAGAATTAGAAAAGAAAATGTTTGTGTATCGCCGAAGCTACAAGTATTACAATAATGTTAGTAATTGCTTACTTTTATCCAAATTCCTCTTTTCCACAGCTGGATTAAGTGCTTTTCTTCTATTAACTCTTGCATCTTTAAGGCTGGGTGCTGTCATTATTGAAATAATTGAAAAGCTGTTAAGCATTGCTGATAGAAAAGCAGACTATAGAACTAACTACAATTTCTATACTGAGCTGCTGTCGTTGCTAAAATGCGGGCAATTATCAATTGAGGAGGTAATTCAGCGAGAAACCGAAATGCGTAAAACGTTTAGATTTTTTCCTCGCCAAAAATACATGAAACAAGTCCGTCTGAATGGTTATAAATATTGTAATAAATCTATAAAAAGTCAAAAGAAATTACCAAAAATATAAAATTTTTGCAAAACCTCCCGCCCCAGACTTTGAAGATTGAAGATGGTGTCAAAATATTATACATATATACACGCATATAGATATGTCTGGGGTAGCCGCGTATGGGGAGGAAACTCATCTCTGAGTTTTTTTCGCCATCACTCACTATCAACGGATTGCTGGTAGTGGGATTCGATCTCACGACATCGTTGATACAATGGTTACTAAGTTTGCAACGACTTAGATCATTCTGCCAACGGTGCCCGAAAAATCTCCGCAACGAAATTTTTTGTGATATGAATGCTTACGTCATCTAAAGAGCAAACAGATTTCCTGATTTTTGTTGCCCTAAGAGCTTTATCAGTACTAGAGGTAGAATTGTTGGGTACGTCGAGGAGATTTTAATCTGATGATGTGATGAATATCGATTTGGATTTTTATTTAATAAAATCATCCGCTAATAAATGGAGTCAACAAAGGAAGTCTTGAATACGATCAGAATAAACAAATACAATGAGACAATCAAAAAAGAATCATTGGTATTAGGAAAGAAATATAATGTATATAAAATGAGATTTGCTAAGACAAAATACGGTGATAAGTTGGTTGTAGTCATTAATCATAATGACAAACCATGTGATTTGTTTATAACTCAGAAATATAATGCTATTGCTAACGAGTTGCTTGTAAAGAAAAATCTAGTTTTGCAACCGATTGGACGGGAAAACAAGAATAAAGAAACATATGTGGATTTAGAACTGTTTACTCAGTAGTAGTCTATAGGATACCGTTATTTTTTATAGTATATATATCAATAGTTTATTGAGACTAAAGGATAATGTGTTCATTTCTGGGGGCCTTTATTTTTAAATTATGAAAATAAAAATTTCTTTGAAAAGGGGGTAAATTTGATATATAATATGTTAAACTTGGTAAATTTCATGTAGTTAGGGGTTTATTTATTGTTAAACTTGGTAAATTTCATGTAGTTAGGGGTTTATTTTATTGGGGGTTGGGTGGGATAGAAACCCCCTATCTATACTACCAATGTATAAGCCTCGTTTCCGGCAAAACTGGCGTTCGGCGAAACAGGAATTCGGCAGAACTGCCGCTGGTATTTACTATGTTGGGATACTATACCTGTAGTCGACACAAGACAATCTTATGTGCGGTCATTATTTTTATTTTTTTTTAGACAAAACAGAATGGGGGTGTTCTGGTTGCTTCTGGCGAATAGAGGTAATCGTACCGAGATACTTACGGTCCGACTTCATAAGCTCCATAAACGTTATTTGTTGAAAGACTGAGATATTCGTATTTGCAGCCATAGGTAGCATCCTTAGTAACTTTGAATGATGAGATGGTAATCTGGGCGGTCTGGCACACTGGAGCTTCGACGTACCAAGTGCAATCAAGACCTGCTGCTCTGGCCCCACCCATGGCCGGAACGGAAAAGTCTCCAGGGGAGGTGATTTTCCCACCACAAGTTGGAGGGGCTGCAAAACTGTAGCATTAGCCTGTCTGCACGAGAAAGGCGAATTCAGATGTTCATTCTGGAAGGAGAAACTCGCACATAAAGGCACAAGCAAATTTAGATTTGATGTAGCCACCTGCACTGTCAGAAGTTTCATAACAGATAACACGAAGATGCACGGTTTCAACAGATAAAGGGTAACAGATAAAACGAGGATGTTATATGTTGTGTTTCACAATGTTATGCATAATAAGCGTTATGATCAGGAAGAACCGAAAACCCGCCAAAAAGTATCTGCTGAGTTTTCCGACGTCATGACGATAAGGAATAAAGTCAGTAGGCTTGATGCTTTTTTTGGCTCTTCTTAACAAAGCTTGTTACGCGTAACATTTCATGTGTAACGTTTTCAAACACAACAGAAGACATCTGAAGTGTTATCTCTTACGCGTTATCTGGTGAAACCGCGCATCCTCGTGTTATCTGTTATGAAACGTCTGACAGTGTAGTAACATCTGTTAATACCGAAACACTGGTCACCTGAGAGAGATGGTATGAGCGTCAGGTGCTTATGTCTAATTTAGGCCACAGTCAGCACCGCATAATAGCACGAATATATAACGTCGTCAAAAGACTTTCGGTTCCCTGCAGTCAAGCATACTAAGCCTATATATGCCCCGGAACGGCATACTTAAACTATTATTGCGAATTAGCCTATTGGACGGGAAGGAAAGCTCCCCTATTTGTATCTTCTCAAAAAGTTCGAGGTCACTACGCTTGAGGAAAGGAGACTAACAAACACTGTGCTATGGCTACGGAACACGAGCTTTTTCTGACCCCAGGTTCCGTGATCTCTTCCCACCCATTCACGATCTTCCCAGAAGTAGACCCTCCCGTCAAAAATCCCAGGAAGTCCCCAAATTAACACCAGTAATTTGCACTCACGAAAGATACAGGAAAAGCTTCGTTTCATCTTTCGTGACGCTTCTAAAATTTCACGACTAAAAATTAAGTTGTTTTGTTCCTTTTGCATTTATATAGCTCGGTTGTGTTTAAACTATATTTGTACGTATTGACATCTGCAAATCTGCTGTAAATGTTCAATTGACAACGTTTTCGTTTATGATCTGTCGACGAGAAATGCAAATTCGGCATGACTGCTGTGAAAGTCATTTTCTAATGAAGTTCTACTCTACCTGGAAGGGCATACTAAAACGAGGAAAGGTGTACCAAAATTTAAGAACACGAAAAACTGGAAAGCTGCACCGTTCCTTTCCTCTGTTTAATATTCTACGAGGGGTCGCTAACTTACAGAGAAAACCAGGCAAGCATACTAAAACCAGGAAAGGCAAACTAAAACGAGGAAAGATGCATCAGAACTCGAGTACTCGAAAAACTGGAAAGGTGCACCATGCATTTCCTCTGTTTAGTATCATGTGAAGGGTTGGCAACTTACGTAGCCTACTCTAACGAAGTTAATTGCCCACATCTGACAGGATATAAAACAAGGAAAGAATTGGTGAGCTTTAGAACTGTAACTTGCCGACCATCGCCAGTTCACTATTCCTTTCATCGTTTTCGTACTCTAACGATATTGACTGTCTACAAGTCCTAGGACATGGGATCGACTAAAAAGAGGCACGGCACGGCAAAGGAGGCACGAGTACCCCTGAGAGAATACTAAAACAAGGAAAGAATTGGTGGACTTGAAATGTCTCAGTTGCCGACCCCTCACATGATCCTAAACACAGGAAAGGCGCGGAGCAGCTTGCCAGTTTTGCGAGTTTTTTTTCTAATCCTCGAGCTTTGGTGCATCTTTCCTCGTTTTAGCTTGCCTTTCCAGGCCAAAAGTATTCTGTTTGACTTCTTGGTATGAGGCTGAAGTGTTGAGAGAAGTGGGAAGTTCTGATTACTAGGGCACCTCAGGGGCACCTAGGCCTCGTTGGGTCATGCGTGCAGGGAAGAGAGGCTGATGAAGGTTAAAAAAAATGTAAGTGCTACCATAACTAGCTGCAATCTCTCAGTGAGCACCGGTGGTGAGACGTCTTGTTGACATATCTACTTAGAGGTTTGTCCCGGGGCTCACTCCCCCTATCGTCGCGTGTCCCCAAGGACGGGGAATGCTCCGATTATCATCATCATCATCAAAAAGGACTCCCTTTCAGACTCGGAGGGGAATGAATTTTTGCTGGTGTTGGTGCAATGGAAAATTAATTAAAAACAATCAGAATAAACAAAACCAAAAATAAAGTGGATCCAGACTAATTTCGTCAACTGCATATTTTTTTGGTTCGAACAAAATCCATTTTGGAAGCATTCACCGTGTTCTCGCTGTTTCTGTACGCGGAGTCCGCGTGGAGTGACTCCCTCTGTTCTCGCCATTCCCTTCGATTCCCCGAGGAGTCCTCGGGGAACGGCGAGAATACGCCTTAAGTCTATCCCTTCTGGCTAGTGATCCGTTTGATCAACAGAGGGAACGACGTTCTTGGCAATTTCATTTGCAGTCATCTCTGAATTATCTTTAGGCGTATTCTCGTCGTTCCCCGAGGACTTCTCGGGGAATCGAAGGGAACGGCGAGAATAGCGGGAGTCACTCCATGCGGACTCAGCGTAGGAAAACAGCGAGAACATGGGGAATGCTTCCAAAATGGATTTTGTTCGAAAACAAAATATGTAGTTGACGAAATTAGTCTGGATCCAATTTATTTTTGGTTTTGTTTATTCTGATTGTTTTTAATTAATTTTCCATTGTACCAACAACAGCAAAAGTTGATTCCCCTCCGAATCTGAAAGGGAGTACTTTTTGATGATGGTGATGATAATTGTAGCATTCCCCGTCCGTGGGGACTCGCGAGAATACGGGGAGTGAATCCCCGGGACAAACAAAAACGCGGGGACTCCTCAAGTGGATTCCTCGGGGAACGGCGAGAATGCGCCTTTTGTTTGTCTAGTACAAGAATACTTACGATAATATGGTAGGCTTAACGCGGTCTTCGTTCCGCAATCAGCCCCAGAGGTGCCTTCGGGGCAGACGCAGGTACAGCTGGGGGCGAGATAACCATAATTTTGGCAAACAGGAGCAATAGCGCCGCAAGTTAGTTTCCAAGTATCTAAAGTCAAGATCAATTTAGGCCATAAACACGGTAGCACTCTTATGATACTCAAAGATCATTAGGTTTTCACAGCGACTTTTGCATTTTCATCAAAAACCTCAAACAGATTTGCTTCTCCGCATGGAACTGGCGATCGCACTGACAATCATGGCGTGAGTAAAAGTCCGCGATAATCCAATCCTTGCCGTCTATCCGTAGCATTAGGCTACACACTAATTGCAATTGTAACAGCACACAGAGTCTTTTCTAAAAACAAATGAACCAAAATAAAACCAAAATGAAAGAAAGCTATTTGCAGATCTGTCAGAAAATGAAGCCACATTGGTCAATTGAGTAATACCAGGATCTTTTTTCCTGTAATTTTATGTTGCAAAATGGAATTCGTGATGTTCAGAATAACCAAAGAGAACGGAGCATGAACCGCCAACATATGAATCGTCGGATGCTAGAGGTTGCTCTGATTAGTGTTGGGCGATATTCGATATCGATAAAGATATATCGATCGATATATCGGACAAAATATCGATATGGAATATCGAATCGTAAATATCAATATCGACAACGATCTTTGTTCCTTTGAAATTATTGTAAATAATTCAATGTAAGTTACATTTATATGTCCAAAACTGCACTGTCAGAAGTTTCATAACAGATAACACGAGGGTGCGCGGTTTCAACAGATAATGAGTAACAGATAACATTTCGGGTGTTATCTGTTGTATTTCAAAATGTTATGCATAATAAGCGTTACCATCAGGAAGAAACGAAAAACCGCCAAAAAGTATCTGCTGAGTTTTCCGACATCATGACGATAAGGAATAAAGTTAGTAGATGCTTTTTTGGATCTTCCTAACAAAGCTTGTTATGCATAAAATTTCGTGCATAACGTTTTCAAACACAACAGATAACATCCGAAGTGTTATCTGTTACGCATTATCTGTTGAAACCGCGCATCCTCGTGTTATCTGTTATGAAAATTTCTGACAGTGTGGAGCAATGTGTTCTAATTAAGTTTATATTTAGTCGAAGTTCGAGTTGATGCAAGATGGTTTTTTATGACAGTTTTGCTCTTAAATTTGTGTGAAACGAGACGTATACTATAGCGAAACATGGTACCGAAATACCGATATCGATATCGATTATCGAATATCGAAAGTGAAAATATCGATATATCAATATATCGAAAAATCTGAATATCGCCCAACACTTAATCGGATACACGAACAGACATGAAACCGATCTTGGGGTTAAGTGATCGTCGCCACAACAGCTGTCTCACAGATATCGGTTCCGAAAACAAGATTGGGCCAACTAATAGTCAATACTGTAAGCGGAATCTGAAATACTCTTGATGAATAACTATCCGTGTCGATGTAAAATCGCCATGACCCTAGCGGAAGAGCCGGAAGTGGCACCACAGCTGTCCCCAGCGATCGCAGTGATTGACTGACACAGGATTTGAGTTGTTATGTTCGAGACGTTAGTGAGACGTTTTCTCGTTCTTCCCGAGGATCACTGGCGTGTTTTGGACTTAGTCCAGTATTGGCTCCAAAGGCCACTCGTGTATCCGGCGATCGGAGCCGCATATACCGTCCGACGATCGGCTACAAATCTTTCGAACACGATTGGGGGGGGGGGGGGGTAAAAAAAAAACCAAAATAATAGTCTTTGTATTGACGTTGCAGTACATGACGGACGTCTTAGCAATTTGAGGATAATATGATCTGATATTTACAAGGGAAAGGATATAGACAGACGACAAGCGATATCAGTTCAAAGATGGTAAAAGATTACTTACCTAGGCAACCAAAAGCAATGTTAGCTGCAAGCGCGTCATAGTGACTGACTGGGTTGTTTCCCGTTAGGAGATATTTCAGGGACGGATCCTTTGGCAAAAGCGTTGGCTTATCCTGAGCGATTGAGAAGATCTGCATAGAAATTGATATTACTATTTCCATCAGTAACTGATTTCATTGTGTATTCTTATTTCCTAATCAATCGGCAATTCTGATTCCGGAAACTTTGAACTTCGCACACTTTTCTCTACCTACCGAACGATTGTACCACGATTGTGCGATAATTTCAGCTGCACCAAGATCGTCTCTTGTCCCAGGCGTTGGTTTCATAATCACATCGTCTGGGAATCCACAGCCTATCGTGATTGGAAGTGGCAGCTTTGAGTCGCACCCGGACAACCACTGTACTTTCTCAATACTCAGTTTCAAAGCTAATTGTGCTTGAATACCAATGAAATCGTTTTTTCAGGTCAGACAGAGCTTAGACATGTGAGGAAAACATCTTGGACGATTATAAAAGCAGAAATACATAGTACCAGGGACCCATAAATTTCCTGTAAGAACTCGCCATTCAGGGGGCTTATCAATAAGAGATTTCTGATGCGCTCTTGACCGAGCGTCAGATAGTTCGAGAAATACCCGCGGGTATAAAATAGCCGACTATCCAGATAGACAAAAATTTTCACAGCTGATGTGCTGAACTAGGAATATTCCTCTGTAATGGAAGAGTATCCTGGATCTTTTGTCCTGGCTTAGGTACCTGGTGTCATGCTGAATAGTCTCAACAAATTTTGTCTATCTGAGCAAGCCGATTCGACCCAAGCGGGATTTTTGGAAACTAGGTGAGGCTCGGGCAACATAGCAACATTGAAGCATAGGAAATGACAAGCCCCCTGAATGGCGAGTTATTACAGGAAATTTATGGGTCCCTGATAGTACTTTGTTACAGCACAACCGCCCAATATGGGATCGGCTAAAACGAGGCACGGAGTAGGAGGAACGAGTAATAAAAAGTAATTAGCAAGTAGTAGAAGTGAACAAGTAAGTGAGAGTTCTTACCCGAGAGCAAGCTGAGGCAAGCTGGCCGAGAGGCAAGCTGGAACAGTGTTCCTGCCCCTCACTCTGAAGCCTGAAAGGGCCCTTCTAGTTTTCGTACCTCTTTTTAGTACTCATGCCTCCTAAACTATGTCGTGCCGTGCCTCTTTTTAGTCGATCCCGTCCGAAATCATTTTTCGCACCCATGTCTCTTCATATTTTTCTCACAACTTTGTTGTTTGTGCTACTGGTCCTCCGCTACTGACGGATGTTTTTATTTCGTATTTATAGCGTCACTTGCTCTCTTTAAACTAATTACGTTTCTTTCACATTCCGTACAATATTAATATTTGTTTTAATACCTTTTTTTACTATCTTTATATTTTACATATTATTTTTGTCATCCCTTTAATTTATTAGCAACTGTCAAAGATAATCTGAACTCAGGGCGCACACGCGATCCTAACCATCGATACGGACAAGACCAAAGATTTCGATGGGATCCCAAAATTTTAATATTTTATCCAGACAGTTGGGTCTTGTGGATATTCGGTCTTCGACAGACTTCTTAAACATTTTTACTATTAAAATGTAGAAACAGATTAAGGCCAATGGTAATCCTCTCGGATACGGATTCAGTATGTGTGTTCACCCTATAGCCTACGTCGTATCTACTTTGACGAAATTGATCAAAGCTTCCTGCCTTACTTCAGCCAAATTTCTGGTTTCGGCCGGATTCCGGAGAAACTGCTTGCCTGGCAAAAAACTAATGCTCAAAAACGAAAATAGCATCTCTCCTTACCCCTACACCCGGATTCCGACCGAAACAATTGTCCAGCGACAATTTTCATATTCATATTCAGACTCAACACGTCTTTTTACCCTAAGTTGAACCTTTAATCAACTTCAGATCAAACTTTTACTATTCACAAACTTTCCGGTTTTCACCGGATTCCGGGTGAGCTACTTGTCCGGCGAGAAAATAATTTTCATATTCGGAGTCAGCATGTCTCCGTACCTCTAAATCGACTTTTTCATTAGCTTTTAAAAAGTGTCTTTGTCCCCTTAATTTCAAACGCCTCCCCCACCCCTGAATACGGGGCTGCAGAACCCATCTTCGAACTTAACCTGTACTTTGACCCAAAGAGTCTTCCTGCCAAGTTTGATCAAACTATCTCAACCCTTCGAGAGTTATCGTGCTAACAGACCGACAGACTGACAAACGGACAACTTTTACGAAGGAAGAGGCATCCCTCCACTTACGTTTTGGGATCCCAAAAACCCGCCCCTTTCCTCCATTAAGTAACCTCAGTTAAGGCGTACTCTAGTACCCAAGGTAAAGGTGTCTCTCGGAAATTTTGGCAGCTCCTATGAGCGTGTTCCACCCTCGTACCAATAGTAACTATTAGTTACTAAATCTGTTCCAACCTCACGAAAAGTTACTACGCTGACCGTTCCAGCCTTCTCGAAATAGCAACTAATAGTAACCACGAATCTCTGTCACGTGATTGGTCAGATTCACCCGTGGCATGATATTCCGCTGGAAAATAGAAAAATCGTTCCAGCCTTGACGACAAAAAGGCAGAATCTGTGACGTCATGCGTGGTAACTACGGTAAGTAGGATGGAACACGCTCTATGTCTCAAGTGAAGTAACGAGCCACGAACTATGTATTCTAATTGTTTTGGCTGATTTTAGAATTAGCACAGCGCGGACATTATGTCAATGCTGCAAATTGGGGCAACCAGTCCTATCGTGCAGCCACCGGACAAAACATCCGAAGGCTCGACCTCTAGAGGTTGTCCTTGTCGCTTTAAATGTGATTTAAAGTAGTTTCGCGATTAAGTACTAGAATCTGAATAAGGCATTCATACTATGTATCTCTTCTGCACTCGGCATTTCTGCAAGTCACTTATAAATATTCCTTTTCGTATTTAGCTCGTGTTTCCAATTTGAGCGGCTTTGAGCCTGAAGAGGACCCTTGCCAAGAAGGGCCGAAATATAGCTCTGAAGTACTAAAATCTGAATAAGGCATTCATACCATGTACCTCTTCTGCACTCGGCATTTCTGCAAGTCACTTATAAATATTCCTTTTCGTGTTTAGCTCGTGTTTCCAATTTGAGTGGCTTTGCGCAGACCTTGCCAAGAAGGGCCGAAATATAGCTCTAATAAAATTCAGCTGACGTATCCGTTTTGCACTTTCAAATACAAAGTATCTACTTACATTCCAGAAATAATGCATTGTGGACAAGTAGTTGTATGGAACGCCGTAATTGTTCAAGTCTTCTTTGTAGAAGTTGTTTTCGAAACCAGGTATGATGTTGGCGTCAAAAGACACGAGATAGTCGTCGCGATCAGACCTCTGGTTTTCGTGACCGAAACCGAGAGCATGGCCGATTTCATGGGCGATAAGGTCGGCCTATAAATTGTAAGGCTAGGTGATTGAAGGGCTACTAATTACCTTTGTCCAGTAATTAAGCTCTATTCTCATTTCAAGCCCAACCCGCCTGCAGTTCGTACTGATTTCAACTTCGAGAAACAAAATGGGAAAATCTTCGACTTCAACCAGGAGAATGATGAAATCTTACAGTTATAACACAATTAGGCCTAGCTATTATTTGAAAGAGAAGGATATTGAGCAATTTCCAGGAAGGGGGAAGTGTATAAGTATTACCGTCCTTTTTGCAGATAGCCTACCTTAGATCTTACATAAATGGCGCTTTATGGAAGGGACATGCACCGTGACAAATAAACCAGAAACAGTTTTATTTTTTGATTCGAATTTAGAAGTCTAGGACTCCAACGTCAGCGCCTCGAGACATACCAGGCGTCATGGTGAAAGCCAAAGAAAACCAGAGTTGTAATTTAAGATTGGGAAGACGCCCTTGGAAGGAAACATGGTCCAAATCACGTCTGAGGAACTTTTTGTCTTTCAGTTCACTACTTAAGCCTACCAGGGTATCTGATACCACGATCTAAAGTTGTTTTTGCAATTACCGTTGTAATTGCAATTACCGTTGCAATAAGTTGCAATAATTGCAATAAGAAGGTTGTTTTTGCAATTACCGATGAAAAACTTGTAGCCTGCGTAGTTGTATGATAGTTGTACGAAAAAGTTGCAGGTTGCAGGATATGTAATAATAAAGAATACTATCATTTACTGTGCCTTAGACTGGGCCAATCGTAAGCAGTAGTATCCAGTAGCATCCAGTCTTGTTATTAGTAGCATGCAGTAGAATGCAGTAAAACAGAAGTCTTGAAGTAGAAGCATGTAGTAGCATCAGTTAGTACTGCATGCTACTTTTTCGTACAACTTCATATTACTATTTTGAGACAAATTTTTCATCGGGTATGATACCACGGTCTTGCAGTTTCTGAGTATCTTGCAAGTTACCGGAGTATCTCATATTCAGATACCAAGGTCCCGACCGTAGTATCTGAAAAAGTCATCTCGTTTTTAATCGCTTTCATCATCAACAACACAAGAGCCTAGATTTTTGTCAAATTGGTAAGAAAGAAGCCTGGCAATAGTGAAGTGAGTCGATATAAGTGTTTTTTTTGGGGTGACTATTAAAAATTGTCTTTTTTGCAAAGCAACCGTACTATCAGGTACCACGGTAACTGAAAAAACGACAAAATGCAGATCCAATTACCGTGGTATCAGATACCATGGTATCTGCAAAAACACAACTATTGCTGCAGCTTCTGTCCACTGTGTCCAAGACAAAATTAACCTGAGAGATGCAGCTCAAGTTTTTGTAGCCTATGTAGTTGTATGGTAGTTCTACGAAAAAGTTACATGTCTTGATATGCAGTAGCAGCCTACAGAATACTAGAGTGTGCCTCACACTGGAGGAATCTTAAGCAGTAGTATTCAGTAGCATCCCGTCTTGCTCCAGTAGCATCCAGCCTTGCCATAGTAGCGTTTAGTAGCATCAGTTGGTACTGCATGCTACTTTTTCGTACAACTTCATACTACTATTTCGAGATAATTTTCCATCGGGCTATCCCCCGTAAAAATTCGATCTACTTATGCGGACCGAACCCCAAAACCCCAAATGCCCCACCTCAGCGATGGGCCTTCTAGTATTTAGAGAGTCGCATGAAAGGCGCCGCAGGCGAATATTTTATCAGAGTGTCAACACATTTTAAGCCCCGTTCACAAGCATGCCTAGCCAAGCACGGATGCCTAGGCACGTGCCTAGCATCACCGTTCATACCCATGCCTAGGCACAGATTTTAGGCTAAACATGGAGTTCTAGGCTCTACAACTCGGTGCCTGCCTAACGTGCCTACACTGTACAAAAAATCTTGCAGTATTTGCTACTGGGATTAATGTTGTCTCTAAAAAGATAATCTTATCTCTAATTCGGATTGATATTATCTCAGTAGAGATAATGTTAATCCCAGTAGCAAATACTGCACTTAACTTTAATCCTTACTTGGAGAAACTTTTGACAGTGTAGGCATCCGTGCTTGGCTAGGCATGCTTGTCAACGCGGCTTTAGTGGCATGAACGCATGCAACTAAACTGTTGTCAATAACATTTGTCAGCCCACATCGCAAATTCTTCTTATATTCTGTTGATGGCAAGGTATAGGTCCGAGCCTGGTCTGAACAGTTGCAAGTGCTGTATGAGCTTTCCAGAATTCCTAAGGTCTTGATTTGTTCTCGGGTATATTCGCTGCAGGCAATGGATAATATCGACGCTTGACAACAGGCTGACGACATACATTCGTCAGAACACTTAAAGGACCCCTCGCACTATTTACTCTTCAACTTACAGTATTTTAAAATATTTGAATACTTTAAAACTAGGCTGTGCTTTCAACAAAAACCCACGGTTTTGACTGTTTTAATCCTTACCCGAGACCCGTTGACTTATAGCGAAAACAGGAAAACAATTTACATAGCCGGTTTTTCTGGTGGAAAAACTTCTCGCAGACAACCGTCGACGGCGTGATACACATCAAAGGTAGCAAAACACGGCAAGTGAGAAAATCAACGTCGTTTTGTTATAGGGGTTAAAATGTAACGTACGAAATTGAGGTCTCCAAGTTTAGAAGTATATAGAGTGATTATGGAAGTAGGTTGCGTTAGTATTATAGGTAAGACAGGTCCTTTAAAAACAGTTGTCAGCATTACCTCGCTAGGTGGCTAGGCCGACAACAGAAAAATAACTATCCTCACCGAATCGCACCCGTCGTCAAGGTTGAGAGACTGCGCTCCTCGGTGAATCCTTCCGACATAGGAACTGCATCCCCCACCCGAGCCGGGGTTGACGAAGTCAACCCAGTCGGCACCGGTACCAGCTGGTAGGGCCGGATCTGACTTTTCGTAAAATTTGACGCACGTCTTACTTGACCATTGCTCCAAGGCGTTCATAATGTTGGCAGTGGTCACGGTCACTGTCACGAAGGAAGGAATTAGTTCTCTCATTGGTGGTTCTCAAACCCAGAGCAAAATAACACTAGGGAGTAGCGCCAAGACTTGAAAAAATTGAAACACACTCGAATAGCAGCCATACTAGCACCACTAGCGGTATAGAACGTCCCTGCTGAAACTCAGTCAGTCGTTCACCAGCGCTGGCTCCGATACCTTCCTATTCTAGCAAAAAAATTATACAGCCTCC
The DNA here is from genome assembly GCA_030848855.1 of Branchinecta sandiegonensis. NCBI lineage: Eukaryota > Metazoa > Arthropoda > Branchiopoda > Anostraca > Branchinectidae > Branchinecta > Branchinecta sandiegonensis. The sequence continues at coordinate 3,024,437 of JAUPMV010000009.1, forward strand.
ATTGTTTCCTTGATGTATGTAGATTGCACCTTCGCTTTACTAGAATTTTCTATACCCACAAGTGCCACAAGTGTAATGTGCGGCGCTACGAGAATGTCCCGCTTGCATAGGTCTTGGAAGCATAGGTCTCGACGCTACTCCCTAGTGCTGTTTTGCTCTGCTCAAACCAATGAACGGTCTCTAACGCACTTTATGGGTACAAGTGCAACAAAACGAACAAAGAAATGCATAACACTCGAATTATTTACAATAAGTTTAATCACGGTTGAACATCTACAACCCACCGTGCCATGTCCACCGAAGAAGTTTCCATAGGCAAAACAACATTAATGATGATTGCGGATCTTTAATCGCTCGAGACTTTATATTTATCGGGCCAATCAACTGAGTAAATGACAGGCTTAGTTTGCTTAAAAATGAACCTATAGTGCTACTGCGATCAACTATCCTATTGGGGAGAAGAAGTATGTATTTGAATAATAAACTTTGCTAAATTTGATGATGCATCAACACCGGAAGTTCTAAAATGTACTTGAAGTCTGAGACGGGAGAGTTCTAGCAACTTTGATAAGATTTCAACAGTTTTATTGAAACAAAACTGCTTCGCCCAGACTTCACCTATTGCTGGACTCCTTTCGATATTGATCAGAGAGTGGCATTTTTTTTCGAATTAATTAAAGGTAGCGAAAGTCATCCCCCTCCACTCATATGACAATCCCACGTTTATAGGCGCCACGCCATTAATAATTACAACCAGTTCAATCAATCAATTAATCATTATTAGTACCAAAATATCCACTGGATAGCATAGGCCGACGACAATGTAATCGTACACTACACGACAAAAGAGACAATTAGAATATTTATATACAATTGGTTTGTCAAATTAATTAAAATACAACACTAGATATACGGTAAAACACTAAAATATATTGTCGAATTTTAATAATATTGTCTGTAGGCCTATCGGTTATTTCTTTATGTTTTTGTAGCGTCGTTATAGTGTTGAGCTAAAATAAGGTACAAACGAGTGGAGATATCTTGTTGATGCCTTGACGGGTGGTTGTTTTAACTTTCGCTTCCCAGCTTCTAGATTTGAGCGTGTCCTCGGACGATTCTCGGTGGTTTCTTCGTATTCTGGGAGAATATGCCCATGTATTTCAGAATGGAGGCATTCGTACCCGAATTTCATCAGCGAATTATGTCGTCGTTCGGTTAGAGTTTCCAGTTTTAACAATGAGAGACTTTCATTATACGACGTATATGCACTGCTGAATATTATTTTACCAGCACGCTTCTGGAGTCTTTCAATCTTCGTTTCCTGGTCCTGAGTGAGTCCAGCGTGCCATACTTCGCTGCAGTATTCGAGTACTGGTCTTAAATATGTTTTGTACAGTGTGCAGAGCACTTCATGTGAGAAACCAAAACCCTTTAGGTAAGCAAAAGATCTGAGGTGGATCACACCATTTTTTATGGTCTTCTGTACATGAGGTCCCCGTTTGAAATCGCTAGAGATTGAGAGTCCTAGAACTTTGACACACTCGACGACTTGCAGGTCAGCCTCCAGTTCTACAGGAAATGGTTTCGATTTTGTAAAATTAATTCGGAGGACAGCGCTCTTTTCTCTGTTAGCCTGCTTTTAACTTTTTCTTTTAAAGTCCTTGAAAAACTTATGGCAAAACGACTCTATGATTCTTTTGGAACAAATAAACTGATATGATGTCATAAAAGCCCGAGGGCCATGGCAACACAAACATGAAACGAAGACCAAAACCAAATGATAAACCTCATTAAATCGAAACAAATTAACTAATAAACCTTACATGAAACATTCGCTATAATCATATCACATAAACTTATATATGTTTCTCAATCAAAATCTAAGTAAAAAAAAAGAATCAATCAATCAACTGTTTTACCTGAATAAAATCACATTTAGTGGTAGAACATCTAAAGTCTATTTAAATAATGGTTCTTCATGCCCATTTGAGATAAAATATGGAGTTCCCCAACGTTCTGTACTAGAACCGTTATTTTTTCTTAATTAAATTAATAAAAGTACGAGACCGACTCTAACTTCTGATATCGATGGTTCTTTCTACTTTCTTGCCTATTTTCTGTTTTTTTTTTTTTTATTGTCCATGTCAGTTATATTACGATAGTCGTCACATAGAAAGTTAGCGGTGGATATGACTTCATAGCAATCTACTGTAGAGAGGTTGATATGAAGCCATATCTACCTCCATTCACAAGCTCGACGGTCATTTAAAACTATCAACCTTGCGCTCGGTAGACAATTTCCCACAACTAACCTCGACTTCGAATCAGATCGGTTATTTTAAATAGCCGTATCAATGTTGTTTTCCAATATCAACCCCGATGCCGGAAGTTAAACTTAAAAATGGGTTTAAAAAATGAATTAAAATGAACTGTGAACTGTAATCGAGATGTCCTTTCAAACATCTTACAAGTTACATGACAGTTTCAGTTTCAGTTTCATTGGACTATATTTAAAGACAAAAAAATACACAATCAATGCCAAATGCCAAGAAAGCACGAAAGGAGTGCTTGGCTTTGGCAGGGAAATAACCAATATTAATCAAAAAAACATACAGAATCCACTAGCTGAATACTAGGTTTAAAGAAAAAGGGAGGAGACTAAAAAATAACCAATGGTTTCAACTTTTAATAAAAAAGAGAGAAAAATAAGGGAAACAAGGAACGAGAAAGAAAAAAAAAGTAAAAAAATTTAGAAAAACGGGGGAGGGGACAACACGACATAGTACCAAGAAAAAATAACGAGATAGAACTGCTGTCTCCCTATCTCGGTCATACAAACATGCTGAGACGAGTATAATACGGCCGACTCCCGACGCAAACGAGCGGAGGTTACTACCTTCGTGCCACATCACATTTCATTACCTCTACAAATAGCTATATCGCTATTAAGTCGCTGAAGAGGAAATCTAGCAGTCAAAGCTGATTGGTTCTATTAACGCGCTACAGAGCGGGTCGGCGCGCGAAGTATGCCTACTGCTAGCCTCCTTCAATAACTCTTGTGCGATAAGCAACGGTGACGACGGAAGAAGGGTAAACGGAACGGGTATCAACATCAGCTCAAAGCTAAGTAAATACCTCTAGGTCTGCTCAGTTTTGACGAGGTTTTCATAGTCGCTGAATGCGACGAAAGACAGAAGTTCTGTCTGATTATTTGTTCTTGATAGTACTGACTGTCTAGCAGCCAATGAAGAAGGAAAATAGTACTCACAGCCAGGTGAGAGAGTATATGGAACAATCACGTTCCCTTGCGCGTCTTTGGGCCAGCGGTACCACGAATTTCCAGTAATACCACGCGCCTTGGAGTTCCAGATGGCCCACGTCTCTTCAGTGAACATCATGTCACCCATAATTTTGTGAGCAACAGGAGAACCTGGGTAATGCCTACCGTAGTAGCCATCATCGTCGGTTATGGAGATGATCTCGATATCATCGCCGGCGTAACGGTAGACTTCAGCTTGCACAAAGGCAATGGCTAATGCCTAGAAAAATATAAGGTTTATTTACTGATTGTTGATTGATTTATTTAAAACATAAGTACAAATCATGGCACAAAGCCAAATAGTGTACTTACTTAGTCAACAGATGAATCTATATAATAACTAGCGGTAAAAGCGGGAACAACGCTGAGAAAGATCGATCACGTCGTGTTGTCGATGGTTCCAGCGTCTTTACAACCACATGTTCGAAATCGTCACGTTTTTTCATCTAACGAAGGGATATCGTGTTGACGTCCTAGAACAAGAGCTGTAAGCTCATATGGCACTTGCATGGGTCAAGATAATTTGATTGATCAAAAGTAAGTTTCGACTTTGCGGTTGAGATGCGCACTCTAAGGGAGCTGGAACTTCATTTGTAAGCAAAACCCTTAAGGCAAAACTGCTAATGGGCTGATGGGCATCACGAAAATGCATATATTGCTTAAAAGTATTTTTTTTACTTTGCGGTCAAGATTGGTACTTTAAGGAATAATCGGATTTAGGAAGTAGCAATTTCTAAGCAAATGTTGTTGAGTCTCCAATATTCCAGCGAAATTTCATCGTCCTAACACATCTGGAAGTACCTTAACGCGCGATCACCGGAATCCCAGACCCCCCCCCCTCCTCCAACTCCACCCACAATAACCGGAGCCAATCCGGTTCTGTAAATGATTAATCCAGACCATCTGTTTGTCATTCCCGCGAAGTTCGATCCAGATCACACCAGTCTAAGCGGGTCAAGTATTTTCCGCCCTCCCCCAAATAATTGCCGGATTCGGTTCGGAAATGAAAAAGGTCACCAGAGAAAAATTTCCTCTGTTTAATTATTAAATTTCACTCGAATCCGATCACCCGTTCCAAAGTTACGCATGACTCAATATTCCGGATTCCCCTCCCTCAACTCCCCCCCCCCCCCAAGATTATCATATCGAGGATTTTTTTTTATTCCAAGTCAGTTTGACCGGGTCCCTGATATGCCTTCCAAGTTTCGTCGAGAAAATCCCCGAAAAAACGGAATCCCGGGAAACCCCCTCCTCCCCCCCCCCCCTCAAGTATCCGGATCCAGTCAAATTATGTAAAAGATTTATATGGACCAGATGTTTGTTCTTCCCAGCAAGTTTCACTCCGATACCATCATTCTAACCGTTTCTCGAGATTTCCGGTCCACCCCCCCCCCCCCCTCCCAGCTCCCCCGCGGTGCACGTAGCCAATCCGATTCAGCAAATGACTTACTTAGAGCATCTGTTTGTTCTTCCCACAAAGTTCCATCCCGATCCCTCCATTCTAAACGGGTCCCGTATTCCCCCCCCCCCCCCCAATAGTTGCCGGATCCGGTTCGGATATGAAAAAAATCATCGGAGAAATGTCCTCTGTTCAATTCTTAAATTTCACTCGAATCCGATCACCCATTCCAAAATTACGCATGACTGAAAATTTCGGATTCCCCTACCTCCACTCCCCCCACCATTATCTGATCGACAAAATTTTTATTTTGAAATCAGTTTGATTGGGTCCCTGATATGCCTGCCAAGTTTCATCGTGAAAATCCCCAAAACCACCATCACCGGAATTCCGGGACCCCCCCCCCCCCCATAAGTGTCCGGATCCAGTACAATGGTCTAAAGGACTTATCTAGAGCAGATGCTTGTTCTTCCCAGCAAGTTTCACTCCGATCCCTCCATTCTAACCGTTTCGTGAAATTTCCGGTCTCCCCCCCCCCAACTCCCCCCTGGCAACCGAATCCGGTCACGACTTTAAACGGGACATTAAAGATATGTATTGTATTCAGTTATGAAGTTTCATTACAATCCGATCATCCGTTCGAAAGTTACACACTTCTCAATTTCCCGGATTCCCCTGCCCTCCACCCCCACCCCCAAAAAAATAGTCGGATCAGAAAACTGATTATTTCTAAGTTTGTTTGGTCGGGTCTCTGATATGCCTGCCAAGTTTCATGGTCCTAGCACAACTGGAAGTACCCTAACTCGAAAAAGTGTGACAAAATGCCCTAAATTTTCAAGTTTCCAGCGCCACCACTTCCCCGCATATGGTGGGATCGGGAAACTGATTATTTCCAGGTTAGTTTGGTTGGGTCCCTGATATTCCTGCCAAGTTTCATTGTCCTAGCTCTTCTGGAAGTACCCTCACTCGAAAAAGTGTGACAAAATGCCCTAAATTTTCAAGTTTCGAGCGCCCCAACTCCCCCGCATATGGTCGGATCGGGAAACTGATTATTTCCAGGTTCGTTTGGTCGGATCCCTGATATTCCTGCCAAGTTTCATTGTCCTAGCTAATCTAGAAGTACCCTAACTCGGAAAAAAGTGACAAAATGCCCTAAATTTTCAAGTTTCCAGCGCCCCGCACTCCCCCGCATATGGTCGGATCGGGAAACTGATTATTTCCAGGTTAGTTTGGTCGGGTCCCTGATATGCCTGCCAAATTTCATTGTCCTAGCACATCTGGAAGTACCCTAACTCGGATATGTGGGACAAAAAACTCGGACCGACCGACAGACCGACAGATCGACAGACGGAATTGTGATCGGTATATGGCACTTGAGCCGGAGGCTGCAAGTGCCATAAAAACGCAAAAAGCACGGAAGGTTATGCACACGCCATGCACGCCATCTACCGGAGATCACCGTACGTGACGAGTAGACTAGTTTTTGGGCGAGGGTGCACACGATACCATGCCGGAAGTTCCACAACATTTAAACAAGGATGTGCGGTTTCAATCGATATCTGTTGAGCAGGGGCGTCACGAATGGGGAGGGGGGGGGCAGTCGGTAAAAAATAATCGAGTTGGCGCGAAGCGCCGCGATTTTTCGTCAAAACAGTTTTTCATGAAAACAGTCGGTTTTTCTGAAAATCAGTATATTTTTCGTCAAATCGGTAGTTTTTTCCGAAAATCAGCCGATTTTTTCAAAACTGTCGTTTTTTTCTTGAAAACAGTCGTTTTTCTACCAAAACAGTTGGCAAAAATTACCAGCCAGTCGGTAAATTCCTTGTCCCCCTAGAGGCTAGGCTAGTAACGCAGAGGCTAGTAACGCCTCTGCTGTTGAGAACACTATCTTTTGATGTAACAAAATACCTCCGTTATGACCATTCATGTTATTTTTTCTAAAAGCAACGTTGCAAACTATGTTAACCGTGTTCAGAAACATAACTCATAACACACTATATGGTACGTTATATCATATCTGTTGAAACTGTTGTGAAATGTTATGAGACTTCTGACAGTGTATGCACAACCTATATCCTTATCTACAAACTTTAATTTACCCACATTATCGCCAAATTATAAAGATGGCGAGTAAAAAAAAAGAAAAAAGAAACTCTGGAACAATAATCAATATAACAAGACAAAAGGTTTCTATGGGATCCTAAAGGATAGCATTTATCGGACTTCATAGCGGTCCAGACTATCGGGTCTTGGTAGATTTCCGGTCTTCAGTGGCCCGAAAGCATGTTATCTATCCAGAATCAAAACCGCTAACGACGGATTCATCATGTTCCGTTACCTCTAAAGAAGAGATTCTAATCATATTCAAATAAAGCTTTACTTTTACCAGTTTTCCACTTCTGGTCGAATTTCAGGCGAACTTACTCATATATCTACGACCCCAATGGCTTCTAAAAAAGAGGTTGCTTGCTTCTTACTCTGAAACCCCCACCCCTCCCCAACAAGCTACAGATCCTATCTCTGCACTTTGACCTGTAATTTGACCCAATGAACCCCAACATCAATTATTAACAAAATATCCAAGAGAATGGGAGATAGTGTTGGGCGATATTCGATATCAATAACGATGTATCGATATATCGGAAGAAACACCGATATCGAATATCGAAACGTAGGGCTAACTATCGATATGGAAAACGATATTTGTTCATTCATAATTATTGTAAATAATCCAACATGACCTACATTTGTATACCAGAAACGGGAGCAATATATTTTCCGCAATTCAGTTCGTACGGAGTTTGAGATGATGCAAGATGATATTTAACGAAAATTTTGTTCTTAAATTTTGGCAAAACGAGACGTATCCTATTTTGAAAAATGGTAAAGAAATATCGATATCGATATATCGATTATCGAATATCGAAAGTGAAATATCGATATACAGAAAAATCCAAACATCGTCCAGCACTATGGGAGATATGTGTAGCACTGGCAGCCTCCCAGAAGACTATTGGGAAGGTTCACTAGGGTAACATCTACGAAGTGGATTTTCGGTGAAGCTGGACGTCAGAAGTAGGCCTGCTTGCAGAATATGTACAAAACAAAACCAAAATTTTTGGTTTTGAATATTATTTTAAGCTAGGACTAGATCCTGCTACATTAAAAACTTGGTTCCAGCTCCGATCTACCGGTCTGCCGATCCTCAGTAACAATAAACTTTTCAGTAGGAGGAAAGCTGGCACGGGGGAGACTTACCTTTGCCCTCTTTGCAAGTTGCAGGAGGAGGATTTGAACCATTTCCTCTTAGAGTGCCAAGAGCTTTCGCATTTGACAGTACATTTGTTGGGGGTGGGTTGGTATCGCTACCCCGTCTCCTGAAAACTACGAACCCCAAATGTATCGTAGATGTTTGTAAATATGTGACTAAAGGATTTAGTCTCAGGAATGAAAGCTTAGCTTTGTTTATGTAGCTTAGTATTTATAGAGGTGTAATAGTTTATTTGTGAAGTGTATTAAACCTTGTATGGCCTTTTGGCTCAATAAACAAGCATTATTATTATTATTATAATCATAAGACCAATGAAGCTTACCAAGAAGGCGATTTTTTTCAGCGTCATTGTCGTAACGCAACAAAAAACGTTTATGTTTTGGAAAGGAATCGGGGAAGTTTATATACTGGATTGTCCAAAAAGAAACTAGATTGTCACACAAAAATTTAGAACAGCTGCACCGAGCGTAAAAAAACACAAAGGACATTGAAACCGATCAGGGTTATGCCTGACAATCAGAACTGTCAGTTAGAATGTCATCTTCATTATTTATGTTCCCCACATGTGCAAATGCGCAGATGATTGTGAAATACATGTGGTCTTCCTGGCATTGCACACAATTGCAGACTAAAGGCGTATTCTCGCCGTTCTCCAAGGACTCCACTTGGGGAGTCCCCGCGATTTTGTTCTCGCGAGTCCCACGGACGGGGAATGCTCCGATTACCATCACCATCATCAAAAAGGACTCCCTTTCAAAGTCGGAGGGGAATCAATTTTTGCTAGTGTTGGTGCAATGGAAAATTAATTAAAAACAATCAGAATAAACAAAATAAAAAATAAAGTGATCCAGACTAATTTCGTCAACTGCATATTTTTGTTTTGAACAAAATCCATTTTGGAAGCATTTCCCGTGTTCTCGCTGTTTCTGTACGTGGAGTTCGCGTCGAGTGACTCCCTCTATTCTCGCCGTCCCCTTCGATTCCCCGAAGAGTCCTTGGGGAACGGCGAGAATACGCCTTAAATATCAGCTATTCCATTCCGGACTTATTTTTGCGACAACCCCGAAGAGACTATGTCGGCAACATAGTGTATAAAGCTTTCCTAGCCTTTTTCTGAGACTCCCTCCCAAATCAGAAAAAAGGTGACGAGGGATATAGAGTAATCACGTCAAACTAAAAACCTCCTCAAAAGGTTTTCTAAATTTAGCTTTATCGCTAGTGGCCTCTAGTGTCCTAACGCTGACCACTGAGTATTAAACAGTTACTAGATGGCAGAGTTTGTACTAATACTGTTAACTCGTGAAAACTGTATCGGACCAAAAATAATGCTTATACTTTACGGGTTGAAGTGGTTTGAAGTTATTTTAAGGTTGAAGAATACAGCCGTTTCTAAGAAAAAATGGTTTAAAAAAAGAAAAAAAAGTATTCGATAGCCCACAAAAAGAGGAATCGGAATATGTATGGTTTGTTGGATTTTGCCTGGAACACATGATCTAATTCTTCGTTTTCCCCCTGATATATACTTTTAGGCATTCTGCACATGAACGGCACTAGTTCATTGAGCAGATCCAAGTAAATTCACGCATAAAGCTCAATGCCGCCCTGAAAACTGTGGCGGTTTGTTCCAGAGCAAAATAACACTAGAGAGTAGCGCCAAGACTTGAAAACACACACTCGAATAGCAGCCACACTAGCGATAAGGAACGTTCCCGCTGAAACTCAAGGAGTCGTGCATCGCGATGGCTCCGATAACTCCATATCCCGAAAACATAAAAAAAAAATACAACCTCCCCTGTTTCGTCGATGTGTGGAATGTGCAGAGCAAAATAACACTAGGGAGTAGCGCCAAGACCTTTGCTTTCCATGCTATCGAACGGGCCATACTCGTAGCACCGCCCACTAGGCTTGCGGCATTTAAACCGAAGGAAACTTGCGGGTTTAGAAATTTCTCGTAAAGCTAAGATGCGGTGTTCACATATCGAGGAAACAGGGGAGGTTCTATCTTTTGTTTGCTGTGTTCAGAATATGAAGTTATTGGAGCTAGTGCTCGTGCACGTCGCACGACTGATAGAGTTTCAGTAGAGATGTTCTCTATCGCTAGTGGTGGTAGTGTCGCTGCTATTCGAGCGTGTGTCCCTTTTTTAAGTCTTGCCTCTACCCCCTAGTGTTATTTTGCTCTGGCAGAGTGCATCTTCGCTGTACTAGACGCCCGCTAGTTCGTTTCGTTTTAGATGTTGCGAGCGTAGTGGGAGCCCTCTGTACGTCTAGGAAGAGACTCGGCATAGAAAGGTTACGAGACAAGCGGCTGATGGTGGGTTTACACACTGCGTAAAATCCGAGCGTATTTTGAAATCCGAGCGTATTTTACGCACGTTTTGAGCTTGAAAAGATCTCTAGCAGTACGGACGTATTTGAGAAATCGCTCCGTTTTGTATCTAAATACGTCCGTATTGCTAGAAATCTTACAAGCTCAAAAAACGTGCGTAAAATACGCTCGGATTTCAAAATACGCTCGGATTTTACGCAGTGTGTAAATGGACCATGACTGCTTTCCCGACTTAAAATTTCTTCGGGAAGTAAGTGACGGCCCGCGCCTCACATTTGTGACTTTTTCACTTTTTCTCGCTTTTTCGTGGTCACCACCGAAATTATACCACAACCATACATTGGCGGAGAAGTTCAAAATTCAAGATGCAAGTGTTACCCTTTTGGGTGTTTCTTCGTCGCTATCAAAGATCATTGTACCGGGTTTCTCGCTTGAATCGCTTGAATCGCTTGTGTCCCCGGCTTGACCCTCCATTTATATGATTTTCTACAGAAAGTGTAATTAAAACCATGAACCCTGAACAGAGCCGAACCAGCTCACGACCTTCTCCACTGCTTCCTGGCCGAAGACTGAAAATCAGTGTCTTTAACTGTGCTTTCTTTGTTTTTTTCTATGTGTTTCTATGTTTTCTGTGTTTTATTTATTTTCTTTCATTTACTCCGCTTTTTCGAAATGGCGGGTTCCAAATAAATTACTTAATTACTTACTTACTGAAAATGATACTGACAAAGTAGGATAATAATATATGGCTTTTATAAGAAAACCCGTGGGTCTTTTGACTCATGTGCTTCCAGATTCTCATATTCGGCAAAGCGTTCGATCCTGAACATGCCAAAACGAAAAGGCTGATAGCAATTCCGGAAGGACAAGAAATTCTTTAGGAGAAAAGAGAATTTGGTGACTGAAAAGACTGAACGGGAGCTGAGAAAAGAACAAAAGAGCATAGTCACTGGCACGGATCTTTTAATATTTCTAATACGCCACAGACATCCGTTATACAAATTAATACAGAAACGAAATTAGCTTCAGTTCCCCGAGGACTCCTCGGGGAATCGAAGGGAACGGCGAGAATAGAGGGAGTCACTCCACGCGTACTCCGCGTACTGAAACAGCGATAACACGGGGAATGGTTCCAAAATGGATTTTGTTCGAAAAAAAATATGCAGTTGACGGAATTAGTCCGGATCCACTTTATTTTTGGTTTTGTTTATTTTGATCGTTTTTTTAATTAACTTTACATTGCACCATCACCAGCAAAAACTGATTCCCCTGCGAATCTGAAAGGGAGTCCTTTTTGATGATGGTGATCATAATCGGAGCATTCCCCATCCGTGAGGACTCGCGAGAATGCGGGGAGTGAGTCCCCGGGACAAACAAAACGCGGGGACTCCTCAAGTGGAGTCCTCGAGGAACGGCGAGAATACGCCTTTAGCGCCATCCTCGGCTTTGTACATAGTAAGCAAGAGATGCTGTCGGTCGAGGGCAGAGCAAAATAACATTTGAGAGTAGCGCCAAGACACACAAACACTCGAGTAGCAGTGACACTAGCACCACTAGCGATAGTGAACGTCGCTACTAAAACTCAATCAATCGCGCACCAGCGCTGGCTCCAATAGCTTCATGTCCTGAACACAGCAAAAAAAGGTACAATCTCCCCTGTTTCCTCCATGTGTGCAGATCGTACCTTAGCTTCACTAGAAATTTCTCATCCGTAAGTTTGTCTCGCTTTAAATGCAGCAAGCTTAGTGGGCGGCGTCAGGAGTATGGCCCGTTAGCGAAGCAAGGAAAGCATAGGTCTTGACCAGAGAAAAATAACACTAGGGAGTAGCGCCAAAACTTGAAAGAAGGGACACACACTCGAATAGCAGCGACACTAGCATCAGTAGCGATAGAAAACGTCTCTATTTAAACTCATTCAGCCGTTCACCAGCGCTGGCTCCGATAGCTTCATATTCTTAACATCGCAAAAAAAAGGTACAGCCTCCACTGTTTCCTTGGTGTGTGCAGACCACACCTTTGCTTTATGAAAAATTTCTAAGCCCGCCAGTTTGTCTCGCTTTAAATGCCGCAAGCGTAGTGGGCGACGCAACGAACATGGCCCGTTTGCAAAGCATGGGAAGCGTAGGTCTTGGCACTATTTCTTAGTGTTATTTTGCTCTGGTCTTAACGCTACTCCTAGTGTTATTTTGCTCTGCTCGAGAGGGATTTGTTCTTTTGTCTTCTTTATATTGATTTTGTCACTTTAACCACGCGCGCAATTTAAAAATGTTTGCGTTGAATCTCCGCTTCAGGGAGCGGGACATCTGGACTGAGTAGAGAAGCTCTAACTAGGAACATCGCTAATTTCACGAGGCAAGTATTGATATTTTCCAAAAACGATATTTCTCAACCATTTTTAATTGTTTGCGATTTTATGTTTGTAAGCCCGCCACTTGTGCCTTTTTTTTAGGATTGTGTTGTTATTTCTTTTTCTTCTTTTTGTTACTCCGTTTTGAATGGGCGCTAATTTCTAATGATAATAATGGGTATGTATTTTGGTCGAACAAGGGGACATCCAATAAGCAAATCGCTCTCGATGGGAATCTAAGCCAGTTATTTCAGCAGGAAGGGTATGAGAAATGCTTTAAGTGGTGTTTTTTACTTTAATTGATGTATGTCGTCCGTAATCTGACAACCCATTATTGCTTCTCGAGTTCGAATTAGAACCTGTTTTTCCTGTTCGAAAGTCGCGCTCTAAGAGGTCGAGCTTCTTGTTACGGAAGTGTTTTCCTTCTGATATTTAATTATATGTAACGATACTGTATCCCTCATAATACAATGACGGAGAAAAGGTGAAGTAGAACAATCAGGAAAGAATGAAAAATCACGGACATGATTCACAACAAATTCCCCCACCATGCCCCCCTTCCACAATCGCACATCCGAACCGACGTAAAATGGTTTCTCTCCAGGTTTCTCTAAAGGTGACTTTCCACTGCACAACTACGGGCCAATCAGAAGAGCTTCAGATTGAAACTCGCGGGAACGCAGTCTTGTCTGTTTTTTTGTTGTTTTTTTGGGGGGGGGCTAGTTCCAAAGGTCTGAAATATAACCGAAATTCAGATAAAATACAGAACTTAAGGCCTAGGCCTTAACTTATAGCCGCCTTGGCTGTTTGGGGGGGCTAAGTTTAAAGGTCTGGAATATAACTGAAATCCAGATAAAATGTCAATAAACAGAACTTAAAGGACCCCTCGCACTATTTACTCTTCAACTTCGAGTATTTTAAAACATTTGAATGCTTTAAAACTAGGCTATGCTTTCAACAAATAACCCACGGCCCGTTGACTCACAGAGAAAACAGGGAAAAAATTTACATAACCGGTTTTCTTCTGGAAAAACTTCTCATAAGCAACCGTCGAAAGCGTGATACACATCGAAGGTAGCAAATCACGGCAAGTGAGAAAATAAGCGTGGTTTTGTTAGAGGGGTTATGTACCGTACGAAATTGGGGTCTCCGGGTTTTGAAATATATGAAGTGATTCTGGAAGTAGGTTGCGTTAGCATTATAGGTGAGACAGGTCCTTTCAGGCTGACGTCCTACCATTCTGTTCAAAAATAATTCGCGGTTTTAATTCTATATGCTTGATAAAGGTAGTAAGTTTTATTCTTTAGATCCAATCCAGAAGTGTAGAGCCACTGGGTCCAACGCTGTCGTCGGTATCTTTCGGCTTTTTTTTGGACAGGGCAGATCACCCGATCTGCCCAAATCATCCCGGCAGTTGTTTGTCGAATTCGAGCCACAATAGCGAGCCACAAAAACCTATGTTGGTCGCGAAAACACATTTGTGGGCCAGGCAAACCACGGCGGAGACACTCCTATCGAGCCATAACCTTGAATACATTTTAGGCGTATTCTCGCCGTTCCGCGGGGACTCCTGGGGGAATCAAGGGGAATAGCGAAAATACAGGGAGTCAATCCGTGCCGCGGACGGAAAACAACGAGAACACGGGGAATAGTTCTAAAATGGATTTGTTCGAACATATTTTTTTTTCAGGTGACGGAATTGCCTGGATTCGCTTTATTTTTTATTTTGTTTATTCTTACTGTCTTTACTTAATTTTACTCTGTAATTACTTACAAACATAAAATCGCAAACACAACGAAAAACCATAGCCAAACTCAATATCAATCTAAAAATTTTTTATAAAACATCTCTAACATCTTTTCTTTTTTAAACTAGAACCCCTCCGAATCTGAAAGTGAGTCGTTTTTGACGATGGTGATGATAATCGGAGCATTCGAAGTCCGCGAGGACTCGCGAGAATACGGGAAGTGAGTCCCTGGGACAAATAAAAACGCGGGGACTACACAAGAGGAGTACTAGGGGAACGGCTAGAACACGCCTTTTGTTGGATCACGGGAAAATGCCGTATTTCAGCGTACCCAATATCAACGCGTATTTAAGTTTCCCCTTTATCGCGTTCTGCTTCGATGGAAAACCTGTCCATCTTTGTGTAGTTATAGATCCTAGGGTCGAAAGTACGAGAATTGCCCATCTCCTCCATTAGTGGGGAACTGGGCTCAGATTTCCCTGTGTGGGTTTTCCTTCGTGACTCGATACCGGGTATTAAACTTCAAATATTGTAACAGAGGTCTATATGTGCCTTTGGGTATCCCCCCACACACTATCCCAGTTCGGGGGCAACTGTGCACAAATTGCCCAGGGGCTTCAATTCGGATATTCACCACGGTTGGAGCTAGGACGAGGATCCTCCGGCCGGACCTAGAGAGCCCAGCAAATTCGAATTTCGTAGCTTGGCAACGGCTTGGGTACGAAAGGCAAACAACTATGTACTGATTTCAGTCAACGTGGTTACAGATCAAGAGGGTTGCACCTCCTCCCCTCAACTTGGTTCATGGGCAACTAACATTCCTAAACTGGTAAGGATTAATTCGGATACTGATATCATAGTTCAAGTATTTGTCTCTCCACACAAGACACAGCTGCTCGTAAGTTTGAAAGTACATTGTGGGGAAATTTATAGGACCTTGCCGTGTGTATGTTCGCGCGTGTAATAAATGGTTGGAATTTATGGTGAGGTGTAACGCTTTTGCGGCTTCACATGTGCAGGAAAAGAACGAGAAATTTTGTTTTCGAAGTAAGAGGATCAACGAATGAAATGACAGCTAAGCCCTTGATGCCCAAGTTTACGTTGCAATCGATATGCGATATCGTTGATTCCTTGACTTGATTGATGTGTGTACACTCCACATTTGAGCGCGTGTGCATAGCGTTCCAGGGTAATGCTGAATCAATGTGTATTTTATTCTAACTTGTGTTTGTTGGTTCTTTTACTTTCATTCTGTATTTTTCTTTACTCTTGTGTGGGCGCGAATCCTATTGATAAATATAATTCTACTCCATCAATTGGAAACCCAACGGAATCAGCCTATTAAGCTCACGAGATATTTCCCCATCGAGCCAAGAAAAACCAAGAAGATTATCGCTCTCAATGGGAATTAGGCCAGTTATTATTTTCCTTATTCTGTTTAATGATGCAGGACAAGTACGAGAAATTACGTTAATGTAATCTGTTAATGTTAATCTTTCATAATAGGTAAGATAGCTCGCATGATTGCTTCTCAAGTACACAGTAGAACCCTTTTCTCTCCTCTGAAATCCGAGATAAAGCACGAACTTTTTATTAAGGAAGTTTTTTTCCTTCCCCTGTCACCTAGTTTTTGGGATCCCAGAACGAATGACTTCGTCACAGTTTGCCGTCTATCCGTCCGTCTGTAAGCACGATACATCTCGAAGGGAATGAGATTTTTTGCTCAATTTTTGTGTGAGGATTTTTTGGGTCGAAGGTCAAGTTCGTAGAAGTGCTCCACAGACCAATATTTGGGGGGGGGGGGATTCATATCAAGGGGCGAACAAATTTGTTTAATAGCTAATGGGATTTATGCTTAAGGAGCTATGCTGAATCCGTACTTGGAAATTATTTTCTCGCCGGACAAATAGTTTGCCGAGAATCCGGCCGAAATTGGAAAATTTGTTGAAAGAAAGGTTTTATCTGAAGTTAATTAGTGGTAGGTATTAAGGGTAAGGAGACACGCTAAATCCGTATATGAACTTCACTTTCTCCCCGGACATACATTCGCCCGGAATCCGGTCAAACCGGAAAAAGTTTTATCTGACATTGATTGGTGGTTCGACGTAGGGCTGAGGCATGCTGAATTCGTTTTTGAACTTCATTTTCTTGCCGGACAATTAGTTCGTCCGGATTCCGGCCAAAAGCGGGAATTTGATAAAGATAATACTTCATTCTTAAGTCGATTAGAAGTTCGCATCGGGTGTAAGAACACGCAACAGGGATCCACTAATGGATCCCTGAAGTCCATTTCTGAACTTCATTTACTTGTCTGACAAGTATTTCTGCTGAAATTCACCAAAACTCAGAAATTTGGTAGACTCTAGAAAATGAAAATTTAAGTCGACTTCCAAGTCTCAATGAAACATAGAGGAGGTTAGCTCAAACGTTAGAGCTTCAGACTGCCGATCGAGAAGTTCTCGGTTCGCCCCCTCGGTGTCACGAGCTCTTTTGGTCTGCATACACTTTGCAAAATTTAGAGCTTCTAGGCGTCGATTTAAAGATTCGACAGATTGGGGAAAACAAATGCTTGACCCATATCTCAACGCCGGACAAAGAGTTGGGATCGACTAAAACCAGGAAGGGAAGGGAACGCGAGAAAAGCAGGAAGGCATACTAAAACCAGGGAGGGCATACTAAAACGAGGAAGGGCATACTAAAACGAGGAAGGAATTCAAGACTGCGAAAAATGGAAAGCTGCACCGTTCCCTTCCTCTGTTTAGAATCCTTCGAGGGGTCGACAACTTTACAAACTCAAAGTTAACCCTCCCTTCCTCGTTTTAGTACCCTGACATGGGTAGGCATTAAGTTCAGTGAGGGGTCAGCAACTATCAAAATTGTAATTCACCTTTTCATTCCTAGTTCAGACGGATACTAAAACGACGGATACTCCAGGATACTAAAACGAGGAAGGGATGGTGAACTTTGAATTTGGAAAGTTGCCGACCCCTCAAAGAATACTAAACAGAGGAAGGGAACGGTGCGGCTTTCCAGTTTTGAATTCTGGCGACAGCCTTCCTCGTTTTAGTATGTCCTTCCTCGTTTCAGTATGCCCTTCCTGCTTTTCTCCCGTTTCCTTCCCTTCCTGGTTTTAGTCGATCCCCAAAGAGTTTGCTAGGAATCTGGACAAAACCTGAAATTTGGCAAAAGTAAACTCATTTCTGAAGTTGGTCAGAGGGTCGATATAGGGGTTAAGTGACATGCTGAATCCGTTTTTATGGCACTTTGAGCATACTCAAATGCCATATAGCGATTGTAATTTCTGTCGGTCTGTCGTTCTGTCGGGGTTTTGCTAGTTTGGGCACTTCCACATAAGCTAGGACGATGAATCTTGACAGGCATGTCAGGGACCCGACCAGATTAACTTAGAAATAATTACTTCCCCGATCCGGCCATCGTAGGTATGAGGAATCCGGAAACTAGTAACATGATGCATGACTTTGGAACGGGTAATCGGACTTGACAGGTGTCAAGAACAAGTGTCTCAGATGTTCAGTTTCAAATCCGGACCGGATCCGATAACGGTGGGGGGGGGAGGCACCGGAAATCTCTTGAACGTTTCCACATAAGCTAGACGAAGAAATTTGGCAGACGTATCAGGGATCCAACCAGATTAACTTGGAAACAATCACTTCTTATATTCGGCCATCGCGGGGGAGTGGAGGGATGGGAATTTGGAAACCAGTAACATGCATAACTTTGCAACGGGTAATCTGACATGCAAGAAGCTTGTCAAGTGTCAAGAACAAATGTCTCAGATTTTCAGTTTCAAACCCGGACAGGATCCGACAACTGGGGGGGGGGGCTGGGGGTGGCACCGGAAATCTCTTGAAACGCTTCCACATAATCTAGGACGATGAAAATTGGCAGGCGGATCAGGGATCCAACCAGATTAACTTGGAAACAATCACTTCTCCGATCCGGCCATCGCGGGGAAGTGGAGGGATGGGAATTTGGAAACCAGTAACATGCATAACTTTGCAACGGGTAATCTGACATGCAAGAAACTTGTGGGGGGGGGGCTGGGGGTTGCACCGGAAATCTCTTGAAACGCTTCCACATAATCTAGGACGATGAAAATTGGCAGGCGGATCAGGGATCCAACCAGATTAACTTGGAAACAATCACTTCTCCGATCCGGCCATCGCGGGGGAGTGGAGGGATGGGAATTTGGAAACCAGTAACATGCATAACTTTGCAACGGGTAATCTGACATGCAAGAAACTTGTGGGAGGGGGGGCTGGGGGTGGCACCGGAAATCTCTTGAAACGCTTCCACACAATCTAGGACGATGAAAATTGGCAGGCGGATCAGGGATCCAACCAGATTAACTTGGAAACAATCACTTCTCATATTCGGCCATCGCGGGGGAGTGGAGGGATGGGAATTTGGAAACCAGTAACATGCATAACTTTGCAACGGGTAATCTGACATGCAAGAAGCTTGTCAAGTGTCAAGAACAAATGTCTCAGATTTTCAGTTTCAAATCCGGACAGGATCCGACAACTGGGGGGGGGGGGGGGGGCTGGGGGTGGCACCGGAAATCTCTTGAAACGCTTCCACATAATCTAGGACGATGAAAATTGGCAGGCGGGTCAGGGATCCAACCAGATTAACTTGGAAACAATCACTTCTCCGATCCGGCCATCGCGGGGAAGTGGAGGGATGGGAATTTGGAAACCAGTAACATGCATAACTTTGCAACGGGTAATCTGACATGCAAGAAACTTGTCAAGTGTCAAGAACAAATGTCTCAGATATTCAGTTTCAAATCCGGACACGATCCGACAACTGGGGGGGGGGGGGGGGGGCTGGGGGGGGGGGGGGGGGGGTTGCACCGGAAGTCTCTTGAACCTTTCCACATAAGCTAGACGATGAAAATTGGCAAGGGTATCTGGGATCCCACCAGAAACTTGGAAATAATCACTTCCCCGATCTGGCCGTCGTGAGGGTAGTGGAGGGATGGGGAATCCGGAAACTAGTAATATGCATAACTTTAGAACGGGTAATCAGAAATGCCTGAAACTTTACAATTGTAAAAAAAAAGTGTCTCAAATGTTCAGCTCAAATCCGGACCGGATCCGATAACTGGGGGGAGCTGGAGGGGGAAACCGGAAATGTTGTGAAACGCTTAGAGTCGAAGGATCGGGATGGAACTTGGAGGGATGAACAATGTAATGCAGCTGCTCTTATGAGTCCCCATGTAGGGTTCTTGACAGTAACGTTAATAGAATGGTTGGAGAGTCTAGATCCCTCATTTCTCAAAGAGTGACCTAAGGCTCGAGCCGGAGTTTTAGGGGTTCTGGGAGGACGGTTGTATTCGCTGAGGGACCGCTTTCAGGGGACCCTTGTGCCTAAAATGGGATCGACTAAAACCAGGAAGGGAAAGGAACGTGAGAAAACCAGGAAGGGCATACTAAAACGAGGAAGGGCATACTAAAACGAGGAAGGGATGGTGAACTTTTAATTTGAAAAGTTGCCGACCCCTCAAATAATTCTAAATAGAGGAAGGGAACAGCGCTGCGAATTCTGGCGACAGCCTTCCTCGTTTTAGTATGCCCTTCCTGGTTAGTCGCCCTACCGTCAGAACGAGAAATGAAAACGTGAATTACAATTTTTGCAGTTGCCGATCCTTCGCTGAACTTAATGCCTACCCATGTCAGGATACTAAAACGAGGAAGGGATGGTGAACTTTGAATTTGAAAAGTTGTCGACCCCTCAAATAATTCTAAATATTGGAAGGGAACGGTTTGGCGAATTCTGGCGACAGCCTTCCTCGTTATAGTATATCCTTCCTGGTTTTAGTATGCCCTTCGTGCTTTTCTCGCGTTCCCTTCCCTTCCTGGTTTTAGTCGATCCCTTGTAAAATTTCAGAAAACCTACGTTAGGAGTGTGAAACTTGGCAGATGTATTGGTGACATATGACCCAACTACTTATTTTTCAGATCTGACCATTCGTAAGGCCCTGCAGGGGGGGGGGGATCCGAAACCTTGTTTCATGCATAGCTTTTAAGCGAGTAATCGGATTTGAGTGAAACTTGATAGGTGGTACAAACACACACCTTCAATAAGCCTCTTATTTGACTAAGCCTGATCCGGACGTTTTGGTGAGAAGAAAGTGGGGCCTGGAGCCCAACAAGTGCTCTGTCAAGGTGAAACAAGATTTGCTTTTGCAGGTGCCATTTTGAGGTCGGGTGAGATCTTGCGACCGTGGGAGGAAGGCTCGGGGTATGCCATGTTGCTGGACGGTTACCGAACTAGCTCACCATCCCTATTTTGTCGAGGTAATACATTGAGGGAATTTGAATGAATGTAAAGGGGAAGAGCCAGTCAGTCGTGATTTAGTCGAAGTAAATATGTTAACAGACTATGTGCGTTTGCGATATAAGAATAAAAGCACTGTTGGGAATACGCATATCGAAGAAACCGGTGTATCCGATACATCGTGCTGACGTATCGGCCTGCTCCGCAAAAAACTTTTTTTGTTTCTAGCTGTGGCTACTATATCGCTCGACAAGTTTTCAACCGACAAGCCTATCACTTTACAGTTTTTGGGAGGCAAATTCCCGTTAGACAGGGGCGTAATTTGCTATAGGGCAGGGGGGGCAACCCCCCCCCCCCCGACCCCAGTTTAGTAGCCCCCCCCCCCTCAATTTAGTTTAGTAGCCCCCCCCCCCCCCAGCTTGATGTTTGCCCCCTACCCCAGCTGAAATTTAGCGTCTTCAAAACGTCGAAACTAAGACACGCCTACAGAATTCAAACATCCACAGAAACAGATCGGTTTTCTTAGTATACCTTTGTCTTTATGGTAAGATTGGAACATGAAAGCCTTGAAACTTTTATAGCGATATGCATGTGCTATGCAGGGTTATAAACACGTCTATGTCTATGTCATGATGCCCCTGGTCATCGGTATCCAATCTGAAAAAGTGAAGAAGCTTGACGTCAATCATGCAGTGGACAGTTTCGCGAATTTGAAGAAGCGTCGTTTCGCCTTGGTCGATTAGTAGAATATCTCTTTGTTTCTTTCTTTTAATTACGTTTTTCTTCTTGAAATAAAACTGCTCATTTTCACTTGAAAATCGGCTCCAACTTTGCCCCCCCCCCCCCCCCCCCCCCAGGATTTTGACGAAATTACGCCCCTGCCGTTAGACAAGCTTATATATAACTCGGCAAGTTCCCAACGTGCAAGTCCATCGTTTGACAAGCTACAAACATGTAGGTAAAGTAAGAAATTCGTTTACAAGAAATTGTTAGATACAAAACTAAAGTCCTGAAGACAGTGCCACCCGGTCTAACAAGTCAGTCACGAGGAGGAACGGAAGACTCCTTCAGGAACTTTAGCTTCAGGTCCTTTTTGACCTACTTCCTTCGTCTCACTGCTCCACCGCTGCAAGGGTGATGTCGTTGGATCCGCGGTCTTTCATGAATTTCACGAACTTGAAGATGTTTGCGAGGTTGGGCACGTTCGTTCGTTCATTCCATAGGTATTTGAAATCAATATAAATTAAATCTTCGACATTGTGGAATAGTATCTGCCAAACAGCCTCTATCACTCGCCTACGGCTTTAATCGCATCGGTATTTGCCGAATCTCTTAGAGCCGTCTTGCCTTTGGCAAGACTGCCCAAAACGCGGGGGGAAAAAAATTTTTAAATTGAAATTAAAAGTCTAGACTCCAATGCCGGAGCCATATAGACATGCCAGGACCCACAGTCCTGGTCCTAGACTTCTTATTTCAATTCAAAAAAATATATAAAATATAATATGTTTATTTGTCACGGTAAAAGTCCCTTGTATAAAGCGCATCTATGTAGTCTATATTGCCTCCCATGACAAGGGGATGTGAACTGATTAGACGAATTTACCTTCGAGGGGTTACTGTTCCCACGGCCGGCTTCTATCTGGCTATTGTAGTGGTTTGGGAACTATGAATGAATGAATGTTCAGAAACCCCTCGGTAGCTCAATTGGTAGAATGGTCGCCTTGTAAGCTGAAGATCCTGGGTTCAAATCCCGGCTGAGGAGCATTTTTGTCCTTCAGTTCACTATTTATAAATGCTTTTTGTATATTTCCAAGCGGTTGGTCAGGGATAAATAGTAACATGTTTAAGGGGCATGGCGAAGCCCGGAAATCCACAAGATTGACTGTTTAGATCAATAAATTCAACTACCATTGCATTTTTGGGATTCCATCGAAAACTTTGGTCTTGTTTTTCGAGACAAGGGAGCTATACTCCGCAACTGCTCTTGTGAGTCCCCATGTAGGGTTCTTGACAGTAACGTCAATAGAATGGTCGCAGAGAGTCTAGACCCCTCATTTCTCAAAGAGTGACTTAAGGCTCGAGCCGGAGTTTTAGGGGTTGTGGAATGATGGTTGTATTCGCTACACTGTAAAAATTTTCTCCGAGTAAGGATTAAAGTTAACTGCAGTATTTGCTACTGGGATTAACCTTATCTCTACTGGGCTAAGATTAATCCGAATTAGAAATAATCTTATCTCGTTAGAGACAAGATTAATCCCAGTAGCAAACACTGCAAGATGTTTTTTTACAGTGTAGCTGTGCCAGAATCTGACCCCTGAGGGACCGGTTTCAGGGGACCCTTGCAAAATTTCAGAAAACCTACGTTAGGAGTGTGAAACTTGGCAGATGTATTGGTGACATGGCCCAACTACTTATTTTTCAGATCTGACCGTTCGTGAGGACCTGTAGGGGGGGGGGGGATCCGAAACCCTTTTGTCATGCATAGCTTGTAAGCGGGTAATCGGATTTGAGTGAAACTTGATAGGCGGTACAAACACAAACCTTAGATAAGCCTCTTACTTGACTAGACCTGATCCGGAAGTTGTGTTGAGAAGAAAGTGGGGCCTGGAGCACAACAAGTGGTCTGTCAAGGTGAAACAAGATTTGCCTTTGCAGGTGCCATTTTGAGATCGGGTGGGATCTTGCGACCGTGGGAACAAGGTAATGCTAGTTCAGCAGCAGTCAATCCAGAAGTCCCTGATCAAGCTGGTTCGCACGAGTGTTTAAAAAACATCTGTTAAGGAAAAAGGAAAATCATTTTAGTTGGGGCTTTAGGCTTTCAAATTTTGGGAGTTTTGCCAATAAAGGCAAGACCAAAGGTTTCGATGGGATCCCAAACATTTAATATTTGATCCAGACAAATGGGTCTTGTAGAGATCCGGTCTTCGCCAGTCTCCTTGAACGTTTTACCATTAAGATTTAGAAACAGAACAATGCCAATGGCTAATCTGTGAAAACCAAGTTCAGATATTGGTTCAGCATCTGTACATTTACCCCTAGGCTAAACGTCATATCCAAATTTTCAGATTTTTGCAAATTTTGCAAGCTTATCTGTCAAGGAAATAAAGTTCAAAATTCGATTCAGCTTGTCTCATTATCCCGATACCGAATCTCTAACCGACTTCAGAAACAACTTAAGCTTCAACCAAATTTACTCGCCGAATTCCCTTTGAATCATTTGTCCGGCAAGAAAACTAAGTTTCAATATGGATTCAGAGAGCCTCCTTACCCCTTTAACGAATATCTCATTAGCTTCTAAAACATGTTTCTTTTTACCCTTAATTCGAAACCGCCTCCTTTACCTCTAAATATAGGGCTAAAAGACCCATCTACGGACTTGGTCTGTACTTTGCCCGTGAATATTTCTACGAACTTTGGACAACATATACCAACCCCTCCGCCCCCCCCCCCAAACAATCCAAAACCCAAAGAATACGTACACTAGGCTTAAACAATCTTCTATTAAACCCAATTATACCTCGATAATATACCTCGTCGCCGAGGTATATTATCGCAGTAGGGAATTTTGTTGGAAGGGCCTTAGAGTTTAGTAAGATTGAGGAAAGAGATAGAGGAAGTGCGCCGTAGAAATTATAGCAGTGGTGAATGAATGGTGGTTGTATTTATGTATGTTGATTGTTACTGTATATGGCCATACGGCTTTCAAATACAGATTATCTTATCTTATCTTAACTTTGCGCGTATACGCGCGACCGAAATCACCATACGTGGTGCAACAACAAAGTGACATACAACAAAGTGACGTCACCCAGGCGAAGAGGTTTCGCATGCGCGAATAAAGGGGTAGAGTAGGGACTGGTTACTGGTCAACAAATTTAATTAAATTATTACCAGATAGTTGTCGGATGCATTCTGACTTTTCGACCCAGTAAATGCCGGTTGGGACCTTAGAGATAATTAAACTGATCGCATTCACTTTTTGTTTATCATTAGTATGTTTGAAAGTTGCAACAGCTTGTCTCCTCACTCTCTATCGACTATGTTAAAACTTCCTAGTAAATTTCGGGATTCAGCGCAAACTACTTGTCTGGCATGAAAATAATTTTCATGTTCGGATTCAGCATGTTTCCTTACCCCTAAATCGACTATCTCATTAGCTTTTTAAAATACTTTTTTGTCGTCCCTTCATTTGAAACCCCTCCCCCACCCTTAAATATAGGGCTACATATCTTCGAACTTGACCTGTGTTTTGACCCAAAGAGTCACCGTGTCAAATTTGAACAAAATACCTCAACCCCTTCGAGAGTTATCGGGCTAACAGACGGACGGACAACTTTTGCGGTGTCGTACGTATCCCTGCACTTACGTTTTGGGATCCCAACAATGGAATTGTCATGAAAGCTGAATTTCAAAAATATCGCCTAAGACGCTCAGGCTCATTTTGTCATAGAAGCTGCTCTCTTTCTCATGAGAAAGCCGAAATTGCAAACATCTTAAAAATATCGGTTTTCAATGTTTCTTTGAATTCGTACAGTTCACTGTCAGAAGTTTCATAACAGATAACACGAGGATGCGCGGTTTCAACAGATAACACTTTGGATGTTATCTGTTGTGTTTGAGAACGTTATGCATGAAATGCTATCCATAACAAGCTTTTTTAGAAAGAGCCAAAAAAGTCTGTACTGACTTTATTTCTTATCGTCATGATGTGGCGGTTTTTCGGTTCTTCCTGATGGTAACACTGATTATGCATAACATTTTGAAACACAACAGATAACATCCGAAGTGTTATCTGTTACGCATATCTGTTGAAACCGCGCATCCTCGTGTTATCTGTTATGAAACTTCTGACAGTGTTGTCGCTCGTGGTGCTGTATTTCTTGTCAGTTGTTTGAAGTCGGTATATTTCTTGATCCTTGCCGGCAATTAGCCAGTTTTTTTATATTAGTTTTTGCAAAATTAATTACAGTGTCTTCCTGCATGAAGGAAGGTGTTACAACTTTTCTGGAAAGAAAGTAATATTTTTTTAAACATTTGTTCTGTAATTTCTTTTTCTTCCTGAAAGTTATTGTTTTATCATGTGTTTATTAGAGGCCAGCTTCTACCTTCCAGTATTTGATGTAAACCGCTCAATCTACCTCTGCGGAGGTTGATGCGATACCGTATCAACCTTGACAAAAATCATTGTCATAACAACTAAGGGCAAATTGCCTTCCAATTCAGAGCAGGCAGAAGGTTTTTGAGAGAGGTAGTGTGGTTCCTGATGGGAAGTATGCTTGCCCACTTTGTGAGAAGGAGGAAGAAAATTTGGACCATTTCCTCCGTAGTTGCCCGAAGCTTTCTGATTTAAGGAAAATGTATCTAGAAGAGGAAATTTTGTCCCTTCCTGAAATTTTTGGAAATACTAACCCTACCGTTATTACTCGAGTGGGCGTGTACATAGACAAATCTTTAGAGTTAAGGAGTCTGGTTGTTTAAGTTATATTTTTGTTTTTGTTTGTTTGTGTATATGGCCCTTGGGCTTTTGAAATACACTGATCTATCTATCTATCATACCTTTGGTGCCATTATTTTTTATGTGGTCTGGAGTCTCTGTGGGATCGGCTGCGCTAACGCAGACACAAAAATGGACTTGAATCCCATTTTTGCCTTGCGAGGAATTACGCAAAGCTTGCGTTCTATCTTCGGAAATGCAGCGACTTGCGTCAGCTTCGTGGGAAATTCATCTTCAAGCCACCTGGTCATACATTGGCATACAGAATCCGCTTCACTGTGCCCGAGAGGTTTGCAGACGAAACGCAAGTCATTTTCGCCGGGACCGGCAGACGCTTGTATCAGACCTTTTCGCGAGCGATTTTGTTCCAGATCAACTAAAAGAAGTCACGGCACGGTGCAGAAGGCACGACACGGTGCAGAAGGCACGGCACGGTCCAGGAGGCACGGAAACCTGCACGATGCGTCCAAATTTCGGAGCGAAGGAGGAAATTCGCATACGAATGCGAAAGGCGAACTCTACAGAGATACAGTTGAAAAATAATGCTCAAGTCCCGACCTCTCAACGTATCAAAGTCGAAGATTATTCGTTTCAACCCCCTAAAGCGGAATATAGATATGCCTGTTGTTCTCTTCCCGATTGTGAACGAGATACAAATTTTAGGAGCAACTTTCACGAGGGACTGTACTTTCAGTTGTTCTGAAGGCTAATGCAAGCCTTCAGACACTTACCAGAATAAGGCGATTTGGGTAATACTGAAAGTCTTCTCCATGCTTACCTGTGTTATGTTCGCCCTTTGCTCGAGTACGCGTGCCCGGTGTGGGATCCATCTGGAATCCGCACAGCGTACCTTATACATAACATCGAGTCCGTCCAGAAGAGAAATCCGGAACCGCGACATATCCTACGAACAAACCCTTGCGAAGCTGAATTTATCACCGCTTAAAGTCCGGTTTGAACACCTGATATTGCATCAAATCTGTCCTTGCTAGAACGAATCACCGGCCACTGTTACCGGAAACAGCCCCTTCCAATCATCGAACCCGGCTACAAAATAAACTTCAACTCCCTAAGTCCGGCCAAATCGTTACGGAAACTCGTTTGTGCATTTTTTCACTTCAATTTTCAAGGCAGAATCATAGTGTGTATTTTTGTTATATGTGTTTGCTATTTATATGTAAGAAACTAAATTTAGCTATCTAACGATAGTTTCGAAATGTACCGATCTCTATCTCTCTCTCTAGCCTATCTTCATGTGAAAGCAGCATTACAGCTAAACTCCGTGCAAAACACAATAGTAAACAAGACCAAAGGTTTCGATGGGATCCCAAAAATTCAATATTTGATTAAGACAAATGGGTCTTGTAGATATCCGGTCTTCGCCAGGCTCCTTGAACATTATTACTATTAAAATTAGAAACAGATTAAGGAAAATGGCTAATCATCTGAGAAAACCAAGCTCAGCTATGGATACAGCATGTCTTGTTGCCCCTATACGTCATTTCTACTTTGATGAGATTGGTCAAAAATTTCTGCCTTACTTCTGCCAAATTGTCGGTTTCGGCCGCATTCCGGGCGAACTAGTTGTCTGGCAAAAAACAAAAGCTCAAAAAGGAATTCAGCATATCCCCTTACCCTATATCGAACCGCTAATCAACTTCAGATAAAACCTCAACTTTAAAAAAAAAACTCAGATTTTGGCCGGATTCTGGGTGAACTATTTGTCCGGCGAGAAAAAATATTTCATATACGAATTCAACATGCCTCCTTACCACTACATTTAACCTCTAATCAACTTGTGATAAAACTTTTACTCATACAAAGTTTTCGGTTTCAGCCGGATTCCGCGCGAACTATATGACCGGGTAGAAAATGATTGTCATATACGGATTCATTGTGTCTTCTTAACCTTAAATCGATTATCTCATTGGCTGTTAAAAATATTTTTTTCACCGCTTAATTTGAACCCCCACCATAAATGTAGGGCTATCTACGAACTCGACCTGTCCCTTCACCCAAAGAATCCTCAACCAAGTTTCATGAAAATATCCCATTTCTTTCGAGAGTTATCATGTTGAAAGACGGACAACTGTTACGAAGTCATAGGTATCCCTCCACTTACGTTTTGGGATCCTTAAAAAAAAATTCCACGCGAATCTCACGATCCAAATTTTCTGATAAGCTGAAAACAACCTCTTTCCCTCTCTAAAGTAAACCCCCCAGAGATGTAATCCAACTGATTTTTTTTGTGAAAATAGAATGTCGCATTTTGGGCAATACCACCAGCAGGGGTAAATAATCTAGTTCTAGTTGGTGCTTCCTACAAGCCTGATACTTTGCAACCTACGTCATGTGCGAATCAGCGAGCGGGTTAATACACTCGGTTAATATACTCATAAGTATATTGCATGACCCATAGACGGGTCAGTAACTGATGAACAGACAGTTCGTAACTACTGTACGTTATCAGAATAAGTAATTGGCGATAACTGATCGATTATTGATAATCCAAAAGCCAGTGACAATGGTGAACTCCTATGTATCCTTAGCACTGACCGGTGCGCTCATACTGGGATACTTTGCTGAGAGATTTTTCTCTAGAAAAGTGCGAAGAATAGTGAACAGAATTCCCGGACCGAAACCGTTACCAGTCCTAGGCAATGCTTTGGTGATCGCAAAGCATATGCACGGTAAGATACTTTTTTTGGATCCGAAAACGTAAGTGGAGGGATACCTATGACTTCGTAAAAGTTGTCCGTCCGTCTGTAAGCACGATAACTCTCGAAGGGAATGAGATATTCTGTGCAAACTTGGTGTGAGGATTTTTTGAGTCGAAGGACAGGTCAAGTTCGTCGATGGTCCCCATAGCTATAATTAGGGGTGGGGGAGAGGGTTCTAATTAAGGGGCCAACAAAACATTTTTTTAAGCTAATGAGATAGTCGATTTACGGGTAAGCAGACTAGCTGAGATCATATCTGATAATTATTTTCTCACCGGACTAACAGTTCACCCGGAATCCGGCTAAAACCTGAAAATTTGTTAAAAGTCAAAGTTTTACTTAAAGTTGATTAGAGGTTCAATACAGGGGTAAAGAGACATGCTGAGTTTGTATAAATTTTTCTCCCCGAGCATACTGTTCGCCCCCGGAATCCGGTGAAAACCGGAAATTTAGTAGAAGTAAAAGTTTTACTTGAAGTTGATTAGAGGTTCAATACAGGGGTAAAGAGACATGCTGAGTTTGTATAAATTTTTCTCCCCGAGCATACTGTTCGCCCCCGGAATCCGGTGAAAACCGGAAATTTAGTAGAAGTAAAAGTTTTACTTGAAGTTGATTAGAGGTTTGATATAGAGGTAAAAGAGACATGCCGAATCCGTACATGCAAATTATTTTCTCCCCGAACTTACAGTTCGCCCGGAAGCTTCCCAAAATCGGAAATTTGTTAAAAGCTTTATTTGCTGAAATCGGTTCAAGTGTCGAAACAGGGGTAATTGTCCATTTACACACTGCGTAAAATCCGAGCGTATTTTGAAATCCGAGCGTATTTTACCCACGTTTTGAGCTTGAAAAGATTTCTTGCAATACGGACGCATTTAGATACAAAACGGGCCGATTTCTTAAATACGTCCGTATTGCTAGGAATGTTTTCAAGCTCAAAACGTGCGTAAAATACGCTCGGATTTCAAAATACGCTCGGATTTTACGCAGTGTGGAAACCCACCATAAGAAAACACGCTGTAAGAGGATACTTTACTTGCTTTTCCTATCGGACCGATATTCGGCCGGGATCCAGCAAAACCCGGAATATTTAGTTCTTATAGCGCTCCAAGTGGACTAGTTTCAGTGAGTCACCCTTTGACAATCAACAATTTTGTAGACTTAGTAAAAAGTCGGATCCACAAGGGAGTGGGCCACTTTCAAAATCTGCTGCTGAGACATGCAAAATGTCAATAGCAGAAATCAAGAGCAGTGAGAATCATTCTGGGTGATCATAATATTGCATATGAAGAGGCTCTCATTAAAGGAACAGAAAACTTGACTCATACTTGACTCGGGGAGCTAGCTGACATATCAAGAATGAACCCTGAGTCGATATTGAGAGTAAGAAAAATTCTCGTTACGACCATTGCAGTTTCCGGGCACTTTCCGAGAATTCGACTTTTGAGTTAGTAGAAAAAAAGCAAAAGTTTTGTGTGCCGGGAGTAGGAATCGAACGCACGACCTCTTGACTACTATCCCGCTGTGTTAGTCAACACGGCCAAAGGCGAACTTTTACAGTGCATAAGGGGCAAGGGCCTGTCAGCTAGCTTTGGGAACACTAAGGAGGGGGTTCGAGATAACAAAGAAGGGGGGTCCTGTCGACAATAAGTCCCTGTATCTTTATCTGAGCCCCCAGGCCAGTTTAACGGCCGAAAGTTGCGTTGTCAAGTTTTCTGTGCCTTTAAACTTGACGTTCCTAAATTAACTGAACGTAGAAATACTCTTTCAAACAAATTTGGAGCTAAGATAATGTGTTGTCCCTAGATGGACCATCTATTCCCCCCTCCCCTCCCGTCTTCCGTGCGTCGGTCCGAGAGGAATACTGGCAATCAGTTTTCTCCATATCCTGCTAATTCTTCTGTCCAATTTTTATGTAGTCTCATCCCATCTGGTCATATCTTGTAAGTGACTTAGTTCATTTATTTCGTGTTTGTGTATTTCGTAAATTTATATTCCTCTTCTAGCTTTTAGCTATTTGGATTAAACTTGATTGATTGAAAAAAAAAATTACCTGGGACGCAGATTTCGGATTTTCTACTCACTAACCTGTGGATCTATTTTACCACGTCTGACCCAAGTGCTGATGGTGAGGGATATGGCGGTTAACAGAAACTAGTCCGTTTGGAAGCGCTGAACTGGGATATGGCGGATACGTCCTTAATAAAATCCGATGACGAATTGACGCCAGAGGCGGTAGAGGAACAATAACAATCACACGTGAGATCGGGGGAATACATACAAAATCAATAGTTCGTTTTCGCAGTTATCGTGGTATCTGATCGTGGTATCTGGCCAGTTATCGTGGTATCTGATATTCAGACACCACGGTCCGACCGCGGTAACTGATCGTCGTATCTGAAAAGTCATCTCACTTTCATCAAATTTTGTCAAATTGGTGAGAATGAAGGTTCGCATTTAGTGATGAAACTGGATATCACTGTATCAGATACCACGGTAACTGCAGGTTCAGTACCGTGATAACAGATACCATGGTATCTGCAAAAACGCAACTAATCTTCCTGCTTCGTTTTCCTACAACGCCACTCGGTCGGCCGGGTTCCATGGAATCCGACGAAAATGGAAATGGAAAATTCGTCAGTTCTCTCTTTGTCCAGCGGTTTGTATCGGTATTAAGATAATAAGACCACTTTGTAATATTAGCGGGTAAATGGTACTATCGCTTTCTGATGTAAACCGGAAATTTTGCAAAGAATAAAAATCCTCCAATAAAACTTATAAAGCTGGTGTATATAGAACATGCCGGTTTAGAATATCTTCCGAGTTTTCGGCTAGCACTGGTATTCCCATGGTAATCTAGGCTTGACCGGAAATTGAAGACAAAAGGAAGTACCTAATGGATATGGTTAATTTTTTATTTTTTTTACCCGGTTTTTGGTTACAGCGGAGGAAAATAAAACAAACTAAAATACACATATTAGAACAGTAAATAAAACAATATAAATACATATGTCTGCGCGCTCTTTACATACACTTTAAAATACCAAATACATTTAGTGAAGTGGTTGATCAAGGGATATAGCATGATTACTGGTAGCCTATGTAGCGAAGACTGAAAATCTATAAGACCGATGGTTTGGATGAAGAAATCCGACAAATATTTCCATTTGGGGTCACATCGACACCTTTGGTCTTGTTAGTTGAGTGTTCATTCATGAACAATTCACTCTTACATCCGCTGTCAGTTTTCACCGTTTTTTTTTGGAGTTCGTAACCCGCGTTATCAGTTAGGCTATCAAGTTAAAACTTCGTGTACTGTTCGGTATTGTGGTCTAGTTGTGCTTTTGAAGGGTCCCAGCCCCACAACCACCCGGTTAGGGGCAATTGGGCACGGATTGCCCAGCGAAATAAGATCATAGCGTGACCACAGTGGAGATGACGTTGAAATTTCCGGGACTTGCAGATCCTAGGTTTGGGTAGAGACGTTTGGAGTTGCACCCCCCCCCCTCTCCTTCCATGAGCAAGTAGGAACCGATTGCACATCAATTAAGTTCATGGACCGTTACAGGTATCACATTTAAAATTTGGAATACTTTGTCGTTTATACTTTACCGTTAACGGGGTCCAGATGGTGTGTGGTGTGTCAGGGTTAACTGGGTTCATAACTTGCGAACCATGACGGGTACAGGGGCGTCACGACTGGGTGGGAGGAGGGACGCCCCCCCCCAATGCTGTCGGCCAGTCGGTAAAAAAATATCCGAGTCGGCGCGAAGCGCTGCGATTTTTCGTGAAAACAGTTGATTTTTTTTTTTTCATGAAAACAGCCGGGTTTTCTGGAAATTGGTCGATTTTTCGTCAAAATGGTCGGTTTTTCTGAAAATCAGTGGACTTTTCTGAAAATCAGTCGATTTTTCTCAAAACTGTCATTTTTTGTTGTTGACAACAGTCGTTTTTTCTGCAGAAACAGTCGGTAAAAATTACCAGCCAGACGGTAAATGCCTCGCCCCCCCCCCCCCCAACATTTTGGCTAGTGACGTCTCTGGACAGGTATCAAAAGGAAATTCGGAACGGTTGTTTTCATTGGGGCCCATATTTGTCTTTTGGGGTTCCCCACACTACATCCAAAAACGCTTCAGAGGCAACCGGACACAGATTGCCCGTAAGTTCGTGAACCGTGACAGGTATCAAATTCACATCTGGTTTATTTGTGTCGACATACAGCTCCTGATTTTTTTCTGAGCCCCCCCCCCCCCACCCTTCCGGTTCAGATATTGGCAAGTGGGATGGGCCCACTTCGTACTTGCGAACCATGGCTGGTTTGATTAGGTCGTCCTAATCACTGGTTCTGTTGATCCATCTGGTGCTTGTGAGGGATCGACTGGGCTTCCCCTCCTTCTTCTTTTTCAAACAATTTAACACTTTTAGACGAGTTGACGCAGATCGTGTTTATTGCTTTGGACAATTCTTGTTTATTGCTTCATTTTCTCGCTCTCGTAATAGTTAGTGTGTCCGGGCGAGATCTGACAAATGAGTTAACAGGTTTATTGTCTTTGTTGACAGTCACTATTTTCCTGATGACCCAAGTAGAATCACTAGTATTGAAAAGAAAAGACAACTTGTAAATGGCAAAACTGAAAGTAGAAAGATGGGCCAAGTTTTCCAAGAGGTCAATTGTTAGCCAACCCGTCGTACCCTCGTCTAAAGTGTTGCCTTAAATTACACTTCAGAGCAATCTAGGAAATGAAGAAGATATGATGCTCTTACGGGCAAACGGATTTTGAAATTTTTTTACTTTGTCATTATTTGTCCGCACAACAGACCGAAAAAAAGATCGAACTAATCCTTTTTCACAATCCTCGTTCGAGCCCTGGCGCATTTGTTATTTGTCCGATCTGAATGCGACCACATCGGGGGAAGGATTGGGATCCCAAATATTTTCTATCTCGCGTCGGGACTGAATCGAACGGAGTGATTCTGATGAAGCTTAGACGGTACAAAGGTTATGGGTTCTAAATGAGTTGTTTAAGTTCCTGACCGATGGGGAAATTGAAGGGGGTACTCGACATTGTCTGGAAGTGATCGGATTCGAGTGAAACTTGACAGATGATATGAAAAAAAAAAACGTTGGAAAGGTTTGACGTGTATGTGTCCGAGTCGCATTTGGCCATAGGGGATGGAGCTTGAAGGGGCTACCGGAAATTTTCCGAAAATTCACTGGTATGAGTAAAATTTGATTGGAATAGCAAATACTCTAGATGTCACATCTGAAGGGCGATTCTGGCGGTCTGGAAAGCTCCGCTGGCTTTTCCACCGTGTGTTCTTTTCGGCTTTTCCGCCTTGTGGCTTTTCCGCGCGACTGCAGCTACAAATTGCTTCACTTTCCGAAGCTGTAAGTGTAAGCGATAAGTTGTAAAGATGCAACGACTTCCCGTTTGCTCTTGTGCTCAGCGGATTCTCGCTTTGCTTCTTGAAAAGCGAATAAGTGATAACATCAAAATCGCACTGATGTCTCCGAATCGGATGCGGCCTTGGATGGAGGGAAAATTGCAGAGTGGTACCCAATTATTCAAAACATAGGTTCCAGGAAATATTGGCACGAAATCAAAAACAGTACCTTCAATTCTTTGCTGTAGTAAAAGTCCTGCGTTTCATTAGAAAACTAACTATATAGTCCTTTGTCAAGCTCGGTTTTGACCAGTTGAGGCTTTGCCCAGTCGCTGTTTGCTTGCGCGGTTTTTGCTTTCGTTGTTTTGACCGTTGCTACTTTTGTTTCTCAATTTTTTTTTTTGCTGACAGAAATTGGGTCCATACTTAATGCTTGCCCACATCATTATAACTATTTTTTTTTCCAGAAAGAGCCAAGGTTCTGCTAGACCGAATGTTTACAGAACACGGTGGCATCTATCGAGTATGGATGTTCAATAGACCTTACATAGTTATTGGCAGCGCAAAATATGTTGAGGTAATGTCAAAATTATTCGAATTAAAGTTATAGTTACCGTACCGACCACAAAAAGGCAGCTGCAGTTTAAAAACTGTTTGAAGACCTCTGAGCATCTCTTGTATTTCCTTAGAAATCTCATGCGTCTACGTGTGAATGTCGTCAAGTGGAGAGATTACGTTTGAAGATGTTTGAAATGAAAACAGTAAGTGTGGTAACAGTAACAGTGTGAACAAGAAACATCCATTGTAATACCGGCTTCCGGGATGGACTAAACGGAGGCACGACATGGCGCAGGAGGCAAGAGTAATAAAAAGAGATTAGCAAGCAGTAGAAGTAGACAAGTGAGTGAGAGTTCGTAACTCCACAGCCTAAAAGAAGGCACGTTGGAACATTGCTCTTGACCCTCACTCTGAGGCCTCAAAGGGCCTTTTTAGTTTTCGTCCCTCTTTTTAGGGCCTGTGCCTCCTGCCGTGCCGTGCCTCTTTTTAGTCGGTCCCCTTTCTTCCAGAAGAATTAGATACTGGCAAAGTTCGCATAGCTTTTGGAGTAATTCGTGTCTGCAATGTGCCTTATGTCAGTGGTTCCCAACCGGTGGTACGCGTACCCCAAGGGGTCCGCTAGACCCTTGCAAGGGGTACGCGAAGCCGAAGGAAGCAAAACTGATTTAGTCTGTAGCTTCAAAATCACGCCTCACTCATTTATGATTGCCGAAAGCCTAATATTACCAGCAGAGTATCACCAGCCAAAATGTATATCACAAGGCAAGGTATTTTTACTGACCGACAGGTCGTTTTTACTGACTTTTTTTTTAAATAACTGCTTTTACGAAAAATCGCGGCGCTTCGCGAAGTCTCTTTTCTTTTTAATCGTCTGGCCGACCTTTTTGGGGGGAGGGGTGTTGTCAACCTGTGCGTGACGCCTCTGATTACAAGCCCTAGTGAAAGTCAGTGAAATAATGTTGATTCCAAAACAGCTAGGCCTACTGCCGTAAATCTGTTCCCGTGTCAAACAATATTGTCTCAAGAAGAATCAAAGACATTGCAAGTGATATTGTCATTCAGGTTGCGAGATGAGCCAACGAAAACGTTTGCGATGCAGCTTGATGAAAGCACGGAGAACATCAAAACCAAACACATAAACAGTCCGACTCTAAAAAATACTGCCGTTAATGACGTCAAGCCGAGATTTTAGCTACAAAGTAGCGTCTAGTGATTGCCTCGTTGATTTTTTATATATTTCTACACATGTATGCCTTATCATTTATGATAATAGATATCGCGTTTTTCACGTTCTGAAAAAGGGGGTACGCAATCTTTTCGAACCATGATTAGGGGTACGCGGTACGGAAAAGGTTGGGAACCACTGCCTTATGATACAATAAAATTTACATACTATGAAACCGCAAGTAGGTTGAAACCAGATACTTATTTTCATAGTGAAACTTGTTTTGACGCATTACCGCACGGTAGTTATTAAGTAAGATTGGACATGAAAGGCAGTAAGTCTTAAGTCTAAGTAAGTCTTAGACATGAAAGGCAAAATTTAATTACAAAAGGTGGCGATTGCAAAACTAGAAATCGGCTAATAATGTCATTCATAAACTTAAGTCCATGCAGACTTCATAATAATGACAGATGCAATACTAATTCCGGACCAGAGTAAAGTGGAAAATGATAGATAGCCTATCGATTATTTTTTTCTTTATTATAAATGATCGGCGAAAACCAGTTATTTTTTATGCCGTTAAAACCTGCGAATCTTATCACTGGTTCAAATTTTAGCTGGAGCCTGAAGAAGAACCTTTTCAAGATGAGTCGATTCGCATTTGCGAATCTTGTATTCGCAAGATAAGATTCGCAGTCAGTTTGCGCAGTCAGAATAGTGAAAAACAAAATTGTAAACTTCAGTAACGACCACCTTCGACCACCAACGCCCAACCATTAGTTGTCCACGGGTTATCTGACAGATCCGGGAGTCGTATTTAAGCTGCGGTTCAGTTGCTGATAACATTCACATTTTGAAATTTTTACGGAATAAAAATGTCTCCGTAATGTCTCCATAGCTGGAAACTTTGACTAAACGTCGAAATATGACAGGACAAGTGAATGAAAATGTATAAAACGGCAGAAATAAATAATAGACATAGAAAATCGTATGTCCCTTTTGAGGCAGAGAGGCTAATATACATTTACCTTCTTTTTGTGTCTTTTTTAAGGAGATATTAAAGCATCTTTGGCCTGAAAGCTGTGTATTTTCCCATTCTTCTATAGCTTTGGGTTTCCCAGGAGCTTAGGAACCTCTTAGGCTCAGTGCCTAAAAGTTTGACGGAATTTTCACGCAAAATGGATGAGCGACAAGCGGAAGACATTCAAATCACATGACCAATATCTTAGATCTGTTTAGCAATTGTGATTCATGCTACATGTGCAGCGACTGTTATCTCAGTTGCTGGACTTCATCGCGCCTTAGTTGGTAAAAGTTATTTTGGACGGTCCAGACCAGTAACAGATGTCAATTTCATTAGAAAAAATTTCCAGTCTCCTAATCTAGAAGACTTATTTACATCTGTTGCTTTTCGTTATTAATTTTAATAAAGCCATTATAAATAAATATAAATAATGATAAAAATAATAAGACATAGATGGCACTTTAGACAAGGGACTTGTACCGTGACCCATGGCCGGCTTCTACAAGACTATTGTAATGGTTTGCGAACTCTGTTCACAAGCCCCTCGGTAGCTCAGTTGGTAGAGCAACTGCCTTGTAAGCAGAGGGTCCTAGGTTCAAATCCCGGCTGAGGAGCATTTTTGTCTATCAGTTCACTACTTATAAAATGATAATAATAATTTATTATAACCGACAATTCGTACAAGACGAAAATAGTGGAGTACAAAAGAGATATGAAAACAATTGGGGAAACACAGCACATAGAAACAAAATCTACTTAGAAGTCAAACAGACGAATAAGCCCATGAGAGGGCGACAGACGCGCGCACGCCCTTTCGGACAGTTTTCTGTGGAGAACAGACAATTTCTCCGTGATCTACGGTAGCGAGTACTTACTAATAATTTTAGAATTTCTTTGCCAAGGAGGGAGAAAAATAAGAAATTTACAAAAACGAAAGTAAGGAGATCGCATAGCTTTAACATCCTTTTTCTTTAAAACCGGACGAATCCAAAATAAAACCAATTATTGTCAATGTTATTTTAAACCTTCATTTCTAGATTTTCTATTTTAGGGTATCTTGACCAATTCAAGACAGATTGACAAAGGCCGCGACTACGAAGCAATGAAAGAATGGTTAGGAGATGGTCTGATCATGTCCAAAGGTGAGAAAACACAGATGTCTTGTTTTTGTTCTGTTTCTTTCCTAAGTATAGTAAGGTCAATTAGCTACCCGGCAGAAATACATGGTCGTAGCTGGTTGCCTCGTCACATTCCTAAATTAACTAACCGCAGAGAAACTCTTTCAAAAAAATTTGGAGCAAAGATAATGTGTTGTCCCCAGATGGCCCATCTATTCCCCCCTCCCCTCCCGTCTTCCGTGCGTCAGTCCGAGAGGAATACTGGCAGTCAGTTTTCTCCATATCCTGCTCATTTTTCTGCCTAATTTTTACGTAGTTTCATCCCATCATTTATTTCTGGTCATACCTTGTAAGTGTATTAGTTAATTTGTTTCGTGTCTGTGTATTTCGTAAATATTTTATTCCTCTTCTAGCTTTAAGCTATTTGGAGATTAAACTTGATTGATTGTTTGATTCCTCCGAATACTTGTCTTGAAGGGTTGAAGTAATGACGAAGAGCTAATGACTGATGATTCTCAACCAGGAATCAGAAGAAACAAAATCCAGATTTTCATCTTACCTTCGATTCCAAGATAAGCAAAAAAAAACCTGTACAAATTAGAGAATCCAAAAGTACTTCTTGAGCCTAAGTTAACTAGGCTAGTATGTATATGGCCACTGGACTTTTAAATACACTTATTATTATTATTATATTCAAACAATAGATTCCTTTCCAAGAAGGGCGGAAAGATCGCTACCAGAGCATCGTATAGCTGACGTATCCGTTTTCCCATTGTATACATACATAGAATCCAGTATGATGGCAACATCCAGATGAAAAGGTTTCATTAAAGTACCCGTCTTAGGTACATATTGAACTTCCTATGTTAGTTCTGGGTCTAGGAGGAACAAAATACTGTCTCCCCCCCCAAACCCCCTGGCGAAAAAATGGGCGCCAAAAAAACCTGCCCCCTCCCCCGAATGTAAAATATATAGGAAATAAGAAAATTTCCTCAAAAACTGCAGTTCTGACTGGAAGTAATTAGGGAAATTCCCTCGACATGCGAGTTAAATATGTCGCGTGACGTAGGCTCGCTGGTCGCTCGCCTCTATACTTTTCATGAAAGTATATTTTTTATGACTATGCTGTGTGTGTGGGGGGGGGGGTCGGGGGTATGTTGGTAACGGCGTGGGTGGGGGGTCGCAAAAGGTTTTTTCGCCGGGGTGGGTACCGGGAGGTTTTGCCGGGGGAGGGGGGGGCAGAAGGAACCCGTCAGGTTTATCCACCCTAACGGCACCACCGTCCGCTGATTTTTAGGTGCCCCATGTTTGGGTCTTTCGACGCGGATCAGGTTCCCACTTCCGAAAAGCTCATTGGTCTTAACACTAGATATGCAAGTTTACCCGTGCTTCTCATCAAAACTAAGGGGACCGAGTGAGGGTTAAAACAGCTGGGTTGGGTTTCTAATCTTTGAGAAACCCAGCGAGAGTTTCGAAAAGGTTACGTATGTTAAATATTAGGATATAGCCTGTATCTACTCCGACTTGTGCTTTAACAAACGGCTTAGTATACCTCCTCAGTTGCCTACACCTCCTCGGTTTACCTCCCACTGGAAAAACTGACATTGAAAACCTGTTCAGATGACTATGATACTTAAATGTATAGTAAACCCAGCGGTCATGATTGGATTTGAATTATTCGCAATGATCTGTTTGTATTTGTTTTTATTTCTTTCTTTCGTTTTATTTATACTCCGCTTCCCAAAATGGCGGGTGAAAAACAAATGAATTGCTTAGTTACTAAAAAAGGTAATGGTGGGCAAATTAACATAAACACTCAAATCTACCCAGTCTTCGGAGCTAACCAAAGAACTCACTTCCCATCTTTGAAACTGAATCCCTTTCCTCCCAAACCACATGACCAGGTCCGTCTCCAGGAATTTATTTCGGGGGGGGGGGGGGGAGGGGGGGATTGCCCGCGGGTTGGACCAAAAAATACAAAAAAGAGATAGATCAGGGGTTAAAGCCTATAAAACGATAACTTTTTATATTTCGGGGGAGGGGGGGGGGAC
This sequence comes from Branchinecta sandiegonensis, assembly GCA_030848855.1. Taxonomy (NCBI): domain Eukaryota; kingdom Metazoa; phylum Arthropoda; class Branchiopoda; order Anostraca; family Branchinectidae; genus Branchinecta; species Branchinecta sandiegonensis. The sequence continues at coordinate 3,064,662 of JAUPMV010000009.1, forward strand.
CCTACATACACCCCTGGATACAGCCCTGCACATTACCAAACTCTTCGTTTCTCAAATGCGAAAATCGTCACAACAAAAAATCAAAAGTACCGCATTTTACCCATAAAGGACCCCTCCTGCTTATTCAGCTTCTTACAATATACCTAGATCCCTTGTTTAATTTTTACCTTCTAAAATCTCCACCTTTCTCCATTGTTCTGTTTTGTGCCTACGAATTTTTAGCGCTTTTACGGCTGTGCCGAGTTTTGCCCGTCACACAACGCTAAGTTTGCCGGGATCTTCAGTGTCCGCTGACAACTCTTTCGCATACAAGGATGTGGGAATCTTCTGTTTTTTACTTCGTTTAAGCATTGTCCAAATAGGTGTTGTAAGGTGTATTACCGCGTATAAACCTTATTACAGATTCCTCTTTTCCACGGGGCGCGCTGTAATGAGGTGAATAAGGAAAATAGAGCTCGGCCCTATTCTTCCTTATGCAGAGCCAATCAGATCGCTTGGTTGGTTCCGCCAGCGGGCCGAGGAGAGGCGCAGTGCCGTCAGGGTTGCCAAAGAATGCACAACAGTTCTACTTTGTTGGAAGCTAAAGAAACAACTTTTCTTAAAAAAACACGTTTTTGTTCTATTACGACTGCTTTTCGTCAGTTCGAGGATCAATGCTGTCCATCCCTTATTTTAATAGCTTTTTTAGAGTATAATTTGCGTTATATTGTACTCGTGTACTTCAAGTGGTACTAAGAACCTTTTCGGATATTTTTAGAGCTCGAAAAATTGTATTAACTTGGCAACACCGAACGCCGCATTGATAAGAATCTCTTCTTGGGTTGTATTTGAACAGGCGTGTGTATTAAAACGTAAACATCGCGTATAGTGTTATTCAGCTTATTACACCTATTAGGACAATGCTTTACTTGCTTAGTTTTCCAACTTTTTAACCACAGCGTGTTCACTTTTCAAACGTTCTGCGCCCAGCCGCCGCGTCGGAGAGCAGGAAGGCTGTATAGAGTCGACAAGCGCTAATGAGAAAATCGCCAATTTCAGGTGGAAAGCAATAGTATTTTCGAAAAACATTTTTTCTGATCCGTTTCGTAGGGAAAAAATCTTTTCCAGTAAGAGGTGTGCTTTAAACAGAACACACTGGGCTAGAATAAGGGCGCTATCTCTACCAACATACTGTCTCCGCCCCCTCACCGGAAGTTAATCTGATCTAGGAGTCACCATCCAATTCATTTCTGATCCCCCCCCCCAAATCTGAACTCAAAATATAATTCTTCTCCCTACGTCTCTTTAGTCATGCCATACAACTTCAAGGAGTGGTGCTAAGATACTCTGCATTACAAACAATATAACACTACTTGTACTCACTAGATATAGTCGAAACTGACTCTCCCGAGTCACTGACTCTCCCGGATAGGCGTTCAAGTTCTCACTAACCCTTCATACGTTTGCTTCTATTCCGCATTTTTCAAGAATGCACCTATTCTGCATATAATTTTTGGATTGTTCACAGTTCATGTGGTGATACGCTTCTATCCTTTCTCCGTGAATCAACTACTCCTAAGGCGAAAAATATATAACTCCAAAGTCGAGTAACCAACAGAAACAACGGTCCTGGTTTCTTCCATCATCACACCTTATTCCACTCTGTTCCCAAACTTATAAGATCCCAAATAATTCAACCCTAATAGCACTAGGCCAACAGGGTGGAAATGGGAAAAACAAACACTCACTAACAATACAAATAAAAGACAAACTAACAAACAATAAATGCGAAAACTATAGGGACGACGGATAATCGTCAGTCAGGTCCCTCCAGCAGTTATCATTTTTTTCATAGTTTTTTTTATTTATTTATTGATTTGTGACCCGCTTTTTGGATAACAGCGAAGTATGAGTAAAATGCACATATTAAAACACTAAACTAAACAATGCAAATGAACACGACTACATTCTTTTCATATAGTTTAAAACACACTAAATAGACTTAAAATTTTTACACAGTGACAAGCACATTAAACGGGTTCAGGAATGAGAAATGCGAACGAAAGAGTGTATTGATACTATCCTGAACGTTATAATGAGTACCTACCGTTGCACCAACTGTGCGCTCTCGGGTTTATAACTAAGCCCTAGTTCCTGCAGTGTTAAAATGTATTGATATCTTCAAACGATCGCCTATAACCAGAAAAAGACGATGCACCAACAGCAACAATAATGCAAACGAAGGCTTTAACACATCAGAATCGGGGGTGAAACCAACAAAGTACATGTCGAATCAACAGTCGGATATTGGCATCCAGCTGCTCCAGTGGCTCAGTGGGAAGGTAGCGAAGGTCAAATATCTTGGCTAACTCGTTGACGTGACTGGAAGTAGCAGTGATGAATCCTGGCCAGGATTTGAGCTAATAAAGGGGTTTTCAGTCAGCTAAAAAGGGGTCAGTGGAATCGTAGCATTAGTTGGAGTATTAAGGTCAGGATATATCAAGCGGCTATCAGATTCACTCTCCTTCACGGGTCGGACGCATGGCCAATAAAAGCTGTCCAGGCACAATCCCTTGATCTGTCCTACCACGGATGTGTCCTTTCGTGGGAGTGGTACTCCGCGACCGCCTCAACCACGGGATCGACTAAAAAGAGGCACGGCACGGCACGGCATGGTGCAGGAACCCTCTGAAGTTTCCGACCACTAAAGGGACATGTTTACCGATAATTCCGGATCCTGAAAGAAGCCAGAAAACGGGTCCTAAAAAGGCACGTTACGGAATCCCCTTTTTTAATGCAAAGAAGCTCGACTACTAAAAAGAGGCACGCCAGAAAACGGGCCTTAAAAAAAGGCACGTTACGGAATCCCCTTTTTTAACGCAAAGAAGCTCGACTACTAAAAAGAGGCACGCCAGAAAACGGGCCCTAAAAAAAGGCACAGACGGTGCATGCCTTCTCTTAGTATGCCCTGCCTCTTTTTAATACGCGTGCCTCTTTTTAGTACGCGTGCCTCCTGCACCATGCCGTGCCTCTCTTTAGTCGATCCCCTCAACAACAACGAAATAAAGGAGCCGGTCCTCCAAAAAACACGGTGCAGCCTCATTAGTAAAGACACGCCGATAATCCTGGTTCGGACACATAACCAGAAGAGATGACTCCGCTCTGACGGAGAAACATTCGGTCGCCACCCATCTGCCGGGCTAGATTAGACTCTGCAGATGCCAACGTAATCCCTGGTTCAAACTGTTGCGTTACATGCGGCAACGCTGACGCAAAAGGAAATTGGACTGTCAGAAGTTTCGTAACAGATAACACGAGGATGCGCGGTTTCAACAGATAATGCATAAAATATAACACTTCGGATGTTATCTGTTGTAGTAGAAAACGTTATGCATGAATTGTTATGCATAACAAGCTTTGTTAGGAAGAGCCAAAAAAGTATCTACTGATTTTAGGCGTATTCTCGCCGTTCCCCGAGGACTCCACTTGAGGAGTCCCCGCGTTTTTGTTTGTCGCGGGAACTCACTCCCCCGTATTCTTGCGAGTCCCCGCGGACGGGGAATTCTCCGATTATCATCACCATCATCAAAAAGGACTCCCTTTCAGAGTCGGAGAGGAATCAGTTTTTGCTGGTGTTGGTGCAATATAAAATCAATTAAAAACAATCAGACTAACAAAACCAAAAATAAAGTGGATCCAGACTAATTGCGTCAACTGCATATTTTTTTTTCGACCAAAATTCATTTTGGAAGCATTCCCCGTGTTCTCGCTGATTCTGCACGCGGAGTCCGCGTGGAGTGACTCCCTCTATTCTCGCCGTTCCCTTCGATTCACCGAGGAGTCCTCAGGGAACGACGAGAATATACCTTTTATTCCTTATCGTCATGATTTCGGAAAGATACTTTTTTGCGGTTTTTCGGCTCTTCCTGAAGGAATGAATGAACTTTATTACCCGTAAAGTCTAAAACACAAAATACGGAGTATTATGAATAATATGAATAAATAACGAAAAAAACAACAACAGACAAACTAACAAAACAACATGAACAAGCTAACCAGCATCAATAAGAAAGAAGATCCTCAGAGGATCGTAAGCGTGAAACAAGTTATTGGTCTTTTTACACAGGTCATCACTCGAAGTCTGAATCCGAGAGGGCACGTCTGTTAATCGACACAACAGATAACATCCGAAGTGTTATCTGTTACGAAACCTCTGACAGTGTGTGCTTGTCTGTCAGATGATTCTGCAGGGGACAAAGAAACGCTCTGAAGATGATTTCTGGACTACACTGAAGACCCCAGGGACAAGTTCAAATCGGGTCGAATTAAGAATTACTCAGAATATAGACATTTGTATTGAACCATCAAAGGATTACACAGTTTTGTTTCAGAAAAATATATAGGAACTGTAGTCCCGTGAGGTGAGATTAAGGTTTTTTGCAACCATCACGGTTAAAAATCTCAACAACAAGAAAGCTTGCGGATTAAACTTAAGTTTGACTGTTTCGCTTTCTTTGTCCTTTTTTCTGCTTCATGCAGATGTGCTTTATTCTTTTTGCGTAATTACCAATCCATCATTCTGCAGGGAAAAAATGGATGGAACGACGGAAGATTATTACTCCAGCATTTCATCTCAGGACTCTCGACTCGCTTGTCCCGATCTTTGTCCAGCATGCTGATGTGTTCGTGAAGGTTCTCCGTCACAAGGCAGACACCGATGAAGTTTTCGATGTCTTTCCCATGGCTTGTAGATGCACACTCGATATTATTTGTGGTAAGTTCATAATCGCTTTAGCCAGTCATATATCAATCATATATTTCAAATATCTCTTAAAAGTGATAACATAGGATTATCAATATAAGAGATATAAGGGAGTATCCGGTAAAGCTTCCATGGGGTCGAGGTATATCGTAGCCGGCATGGTATTACGTTTAAGTCAGCTTTATCACGCAACTTTTGCCTCTCATCCACTGCGCGCAAGGCAAAAATCTGTGACTGTGTCCCGTCAATACTGAGCGAGTGCTTTGACCGGATCACCGGATATGTTGTTGACCATATCTACAGAAAGATTGCACCCTAGCCAAGGATAACTGATCCGAGTCGACATGACGGATCCGAGTCGACATGACGGAACTGGCCAATCAGGAAGTCAGGCTTTTATTTGAAGGTGCAAAAACCGACTATTAAGATGCGATACTGGTTTTGTGGTAGGCACTGTCCAGGGAACCGGGAGCCATACTTTATGTCCTACTGGCTCCGGAACCGGTAGTTCATACGGAAAACAAACCATATGAGCTGCGATTCCGGGATCTGACGTCATTGACTAACGGAAACTTGTATGTGCTGGCTCCCGTTCTGCACTGTCAGAAGTTTCATAGCAGATAATACGAGGATGCGTGGTTTCAACAGACAATGCGTAACAGATGACACTTTGGATTTTATCTGATGTGTTTCAAAATGTTATGCATAATAAGTGCTACCATCAGGAAGAAACGAAAAACCGCCAAAAAGTATCTGTCAGTAGATGCTTTTTTGGCTCTTCCTAACAAAGCTTATTTTGCATAATATTTCATGCAGAACGTTTTCAAACACAACAGATAACATCCGAAGTGTCATCTGTTACGCATTATCTGTTGAAACCGCGCATCCTCGTGTTATCTGTTATGAAACTTCTGACAGTGCGGTAGTAAGTGGAAATAGCTCACGGAAACTTCATCGCACCAGCTTCTCGTCCGGTAGTGTCACGGAATTGTGTACCCAGAAGCTAGGGGGCCGGTAGTTGATCCCGGAAACTGTGTAAGTGGAGCTTGTGTTCCCGTAGTGTCTACGTGGAATATAGAACTCATGGAAGTTTCCAAAGGCAGCCAAAGAAGTGCGACAAGATCACCGATCAAATTGGTCATTTATTCCAGTGGTACGATAGTTAGCTTTCCAGCTGTTGTGTAATGTTTACACACTGTCAGAAGTTTCATAACAGATAACACGACGATGCGGGGTTTCAACAGATAATGCGTAACAGCAAACACTTCGGATGTTATCTGTTGTGTTTAAAAACGTTATGCATGAAATGTTATGCGTAACAAGCTTTGTTAGAAAGAAGCAAAAAAGCATCCTACTGACTTTATTCCTTATCGTCATGATGTCGGAAAACTCAGCAGATACTTTTTGGCGGTTTTTCAGTTCTTCCTGATGGTAACGTTCATTATTCATAACATTTTGAATCACAACAGATAACTTTCGAAGTGTTATCTGTTGAAACCGCACATCCTCGTGTTATATGCTATGAAACTGCTGACAGTGCAGACGCGTAATGAGCGGAAAAGGTTTTTGACGAAAATAGCAACTTCCCAGCGAGGCTGCACATCCCAAAAAGTGGCTTACCTAGTATTGCCGTCCGTTCCACCAGTTCCTAGGCCGAAAGATTTGTTTTTCGTCCGAAGACGGCACGCGAAAAAAATTTTAAGTTAGTAAATTTTTATCAAAATCTAGTAAAAAAATTCTCTATGAGTCTAGTAAACTTAAGTTTACTATGACGCGCGCAGCACGATGCAGATAAGAGTAACCTCGCTTGTTAAAAAGAAAAAGCTAATAAAGAAGAAAACAATAAGGAATTCCGCGAATGAATTTCTTTATCCTATTTGACCAAACATGGTGTCCTCCAGCACCGTGCCAAGCAGTGAACAAACCTTTTCCGGTAGTAGTATTTCATCCGTGACCTTGGACAGAATTGACCCTTACCAAGGCGGAGGAATATTGCGCCAAAACTTATGAGCGGTGTCGACATTGCGCCCTTGATCTTCAGGAAAGTGTGCGTGGTACTTTCAGCACGCATAACCTAGGAGATTACTAATATCACAATCCTTGCCATTTGAAGAATCTCACTCCAGTTTACCGTGCATGTCACATTCGGGACAGGTGCGGAAAATATTGCATGTTTCCTGGATGCAAACAGCAATTTTGTTTGATTTGCATATGTCGATGGACTTGCTCCGGCACACCGATCATGGACAAACCATTTATAAATAGCAGGGAACGTAAGTATAAGCCGCAACCGCTGTAAAGAAGTCGTTGCCATCACGACGGAGTTCAGAAGAAGCTATCGCAAAGAGCAGGTTGATTCTGGTTTAGGGCGGTAGTGGGAAAAGCCGCGTACTAAAACGGTATGACCGGTTCTATAGGAAGGCTTTAACCAAAACGCCCAATTAATCTGGGAAGCCCAAGTCATATCTGCGCAACTTGCAACAACTAAAAAAGAATCCTTGACTAATGGAATTTCCAGTCAGCAGGTTTCACCAGAAGCTGATGTTACAGCATCATTAATAATGTGTGAGATGATTCAGGTTGTACAATTTACTGGATCGAGAGTTTAGACGGAGCTTTATCGAGATCGAGTTTTGTTGAGACTGTTACTGAATTCTACTATTCGTATAAAACATAAACTTCTTGATTTTTTTTCCACCCCTTGCTTCCTACCTCAGTTGTGGTCCACGATCACGACCAGACAAGAGTTCAGGCGAAAACCATTCCAGTATTAAATAGCAACTAGTTTCGCGCAAGAAAGACAATAAAAATGATAAATGATAGATAATAGTGTGTGGGATGATTCAGGTCGTACAATTTACTTGATCGACAGTTTAGACGGAGCTTTATCGAGGTCGAGTTTATTGAGACTGTGACTGAATTTTACTATTCGTATCAAAACATCAACTTCTTGAAATTTTTTCACCTTCCGCTTCCTACCTGTGTTGGGGTCCACGATCACGTGAGTTACGGCGTAGAGGCGTATTAATCGTCGACATACGGCGAAAACCATTCCAGTATTAAATAGCAACTAGTTTCGAGCAAAAAAAACAAAAATTTTAAAAGATAAAAATGATAAAAGACGTTCAAAATATTCCTTGGGATGAAATGTCTACTCAATGACGTTGATAACTCGTAGGTGTGGCTTTACAAATTATTCACTGATAATAGAAGGAGTTTCAGAACCCCAACCTCGCTGAGCTACGGAATAGTGTAGTGGCCAGTGAGGAAAGGGGCTAGAGACTCTGCAATTAAGAACCCGAAGCAAAAATATAGTGCATTATTTGTGAGTATACTTGTCCATCTAGAGTCATTGTCATGTCTGTGCTGAGGCTCTAAATAGTTTGGGCTAAAGCGACCGAGTTGAAGTTACCGCCATGGCAAGACGGTCAAGCCAACGGCTTTTTGGGATCCCAAAACGTAAGTGGAGGGATACCTATGACATCGCAAAAGTTGTCCGTCTGTCCGTCCTTCTGTCCGTCTGTGCGCACCATAACTCTCGAAGGGAAAGAGATATTCTGATGAAACTTGGTGTGAGGATTCTTTGGGTCAAGAGTAAGGTCGAATTCGTAGATGGACTCTGTAGCCCTAAATTTAGGGGTGGGGGAGGGGGTTTAAATGAAGGAGCAAATGAAATATTTTTAAACAGATAATGTGATATTCGATTATGGGATAAGGAGACATGCTGAACTCGATGGTAAAAACCATTTGGTCATCAGACAAGTAGTTCGCCCGGAATCCGGCCAAAACCGGAAAGTTTGTTAAAAGTAAAAGTTTTATTTGAAGTTGATTAGATGTTCGATTTAGAGGTAAAAGACATGATGAACACGATGGTGAAAACCATTTTTTTGCCGGACAAGTAGTTAGCCCAAAATCCGGCAAAACCGGAAAACCTGTTAAAAGTAAAAGTTTTATTTGAAGTTGATTAGATTTTTAATGTAAGGGTAAGAAGACATGCTGATAACGATGGTGAAAACAATTTCCTACCCGGGCAAGTAGTTCGCTCTGAATCCGGCCAAAACCGGAAAATTGTTAAAAGTTAAAGTTTTATTTGTAGTTGATTAGATACCCGATTTAGGGTAAGAAGAGATGCTGAATCCGTGTATGATAATCATTTTCACCCGGACATATAGTTCGACCGGAATCCGGCTGGAGCCGGAAAATTTGTTATAAGTTAATTTTTTCTTTGAAGTTGATTAGATGTTCAGTATTGGAAAAAAAGATACGCTGAGTTCGTTTTTGAGCTTTCTTTTTTTGCCGGTCAAGTAGTTCCGCAATTCGGCCGAACCCGGGAAATTGGCATAAGTGGCAGGAAGTTTTCGTCAAAACAGATATGACTTCTAGGGGTAAATTCACATCCTGAATCCATTATCTGAACTTGGTTTTCTCAGATGATTACCTATTTGACCTTAATCTGTTTCTGAATTTTAACAGTAAAATGTTCAAGGAGTCTGGCGAAGACTGGATCTGGCGAAGACAAGGCCGAATTGTCTTGAACAAATATTGAATTTTTGGGATCCCATCGAAACCTTTGGTCTTGTTACACGGGAACGCAGACACGTTCCAATTAAAGCAATAGCTTACCAAACCCCAAAAAGTCAAGCAACTTACTTACATGAAACGAATACTTGAAAAGAAATATGTAAATATGCTTGAAAATTTGTCTTGCTCGTTACTGCTAGCATTGTTTGCTGTTTATATTGTGGATGTCCTTTTACGCTAAGAAACTATACTGCATTGCCTTCCATCATCCTTAAATTTGTTCACTTCAAATAATCAAAAGTGTAGTCAACTTCATTATAATTTACGACATCTTATGTTGCAGATTACGCAATGGGCGTCAAGCTAAACGCGCAGATGGATACACAGTCTCAGTACGTTTCATCAATCAACAGGTGAGAGAATACGATTTTGTGTGCGGCAAGTTAGAACGGCAGAGTTAAAATCCAAATTCTTGCAACGGCATATTTTATTACATGATGTTATACTAACGGCCTACTCCCATGTCCACATTAGTCATTCAGTTCATCTAAAATCCGGCTTTAATGAAACTCATTAATTCCTTAAAGCACAACTCTTCCTAGAAATGACCTTTTCCTTTTAAAATGGATCACAAAAAACGTTTTCGAAAACACCATTACTTCCCACCTGAAACTAGCGATTCTCTGGTTAGCGCTTGTCGATTATATCCAGCCTTCCTGTTCTCAAACGCGGCAGCTGGGCGCAAAAGATTTGAAAACTGAACGTAGCTTGGTTAAAAAGTGGGAAAACTAAGCAAATAAAAGAAGTAATAAACAGAAGATTATCGCATCCTTATGTGTGAAAGATTTATCAGCGGACAATGAAGATCCCGGCAAACTTTTCGTTGGGTGTCGGATTAACTCGGCAAGGCCGAAAAAGCGCAAGCAATTCGTAGGGGACCCGTCTATTCGCCCACCCGTCGATTCGCCCAACCGTCATTAGACCCAAAAAATACGTCACATCCCCCACTTTTTCCGACAGTTCGCCTAACCGTCACAAGACCCAAAATATCCGTCGATTCGCCCACCCGTTGATTCGCCCACCCGCTGATTAGCCCACCCGTCGATTCACCCACCCTTCAATTCACCCACCCGTCAATTCACCCACCCGTCGATTGACCCACCCGTCGATTCGCAGACCGTCGATTCGCCCAACCTCGGTTTCGTGAAGCGTCGATTCACCCACTTCTATAATCCGTCAATTCGCCCACCCGTCGATTCGCCCACCCGTCATAAGACCCAAAAAATCCGTCACAGCCCCCACTTTTTCCGACAGTTAACCTACCCGTCACAAGACCCAAAAAATCCGTCACAAACCCCACTTTTTCCGAAAGTTCGCCTACCCGTCACAAGACCCAAAATATCCGTCGATTCGCCCAATTTTTCAAAATCAACGTCTGACCTGGCGCGGCCTTTATCATTGAACGCGGTATCAGAAAGCGACTGAGTCGCAGGGGAGTAATTAAGAAGGTTACGATACCGTCCCATGTAAATAAGGGTGAAAACTAGTAAATATAGCTTGGGGCAGATTGATCAGAAGCATCAAAAAGAGGATGAATGCAAGAGTAAAACATCAGAAAAAAGAGCTACCGTTTTTATGGCACTTGCAGCTTCGCTCAAGTGCCATATACCGATCACTTTTCGGTCTGTCTGTCATGCCACTGTCCTCAAGTTAGGGTACTCCCAGACGAGCTAGGACGATGAAACTTGGCAGGTACATCAGGGACCCGACCAAACCAACTTGAGAATAGTCATCTGCCCGATCCGACCATGGAGGGGGGGAGACCGCGGAATCCGGAATTTAGCAGCATGCATAACTTCCGAACAGGTGATCGGATCTTAATGAAACTTGATATTTGGAAAGACCTCTTGTCTCAGATGTCTTCCTTTAAGTTCGGAATGGATCCGGTGACTTTGGGGGGGGGGAGTTGGAGGGTGGACATGTGTGACATGTTCATAGTTGACGGATCTGGATGAACTTGGTGGGAAGTACAAGCACAAGCCCTAGATACATAGTTGACAAGATCGAACCGGATCCGAGCACTGTGGGGGAGTTGGAGGGCGGGCTCCGGAATTCCGGTGATCCTGACTTAAGGTGCTTACACATGTGCTAGGACGATGAAACTTGGCAGGCATATTAAAGACCCGACCAAACTAACCTGGAAATCCGACCCGATGGTCGGAAGATCCGACCTCCGTGGGGGGAGTGGAGGGAGGGGAAATCCGGAATATTGACGTATTTACAAATTTTGAACGGGGAATCGGATCTTAATGAAGCTTTTATACTTGGAGAGACCTCGTGTCTCAGATGTCACAGTTCAAGTCTGTGATAGATCGGATGACTCTGGGGGGAGTTGGAGAGGGGATCGGAAATCGCGTGACATCTTCAGAGTAGACGGATCGGGATGAAACTTGGTGGGAAGAACAAGCACAAGCCGTAGATACATAGTTAAAAGACCGGACTGGATCCGAGAACTGTGGGGGGAGTTTGATGGAGGGTTCCAGAATTACTGTGATCCCGACTGAAGATGCTTACACATGTGCTGGGACGATGAAACTTGGCAAACAGTTAGCGACTCCACAATTTTAACTTAAAGGACCCCTCGCACTATTTACTCTTCAACTTAAAGTATTTTAAAATATTTTAATACTTTAAAACTAGGCTGTGCTTCCAAGAAATAACCCACGGCTTTTGCTGTTTTAAGCCTTTTCCGAGACCCGTTGACTTGTAGCGAAGACAGGGAAAAAATTTACATAACCGGTTGGAAAAACTTGTCGCAGACAACCGTCGACAGCGTGATCCACGTCGAAGGCAGCAAGACACAGCAAGTGCGAAAATTAGCATGGTTTTATTAGAGGGGCTAGAATGTACCGTACAAAGTTGGGGTCTCCGGGCTTAGAAATATATGGAGTGATTGTGGAAGTAGGTTGCGTTAGTATTATAGGTAAGACAGGTCCTCTAAGAACAGCCGTTTCTCCGATTTGACCACCGTGGGGTGAGTGGAGGGAGGGGGAATCCAGAATCTTCAGGTATGCCTAACTTTTGAACGGGTGATCGGATCTCAGTGAAGCTTGATATTCGGAAAGAACTCATGTCTCAGATGTCCCATTTCAAGTTCGGACAGGATCCGATCAATGTGAGGGAGCCGGGGGGGGGGGGGGGGGACCGGAAATTTTGTGACACGCTTCGAATTCAGCGATTGGGATAACACTTGGTGGGAAGAACAAGCGTAAGGCCTAGATACATCAGTGACAGAACCGGACCGGATTCGGTCACTCTGGGGGAGTTGGAGGGGGATCCAGAATTCCGGTGGCCGCAAGTTAATGTAGGCTACTTACAGATGTGCTAGGACGACAAAACATGGCTGGAACATTAGAGACTTGACAAGATTGGCTTAGAAATTGTCACTTCCCAGGTCCGACCATCCCTTAAAGTACTCATCTTAACCGCAAAGTACACAAAATACTTTTCAGCAAAACCTTCATTTTCATGATCCCCATGAACACATGAACATTTTTGCCAAAATGGTTCTGCTTAGAAATGAATTTCTGCACCCTTAAAGTGCGCATCTTAACCGAAAAGTAAAAAAAAATACTTTTGACCAACCATATATATTCATGATCCTAAAGGGCCCATGATAATTTTTTTTGTCAAGGGTTTTGATTACAGAAGAATTTCTAGCGCCCTTAAAGTGCACATAATCACAGCCAAGTGCAAAAAAAATTACCAAACAATACATTCTCGTGATTCCCAAGAGTTATAATATTCAGTATGTACCCAACAATTGCGAAATCATAACAGAAAATATCACAAGTGTAGCGAAGTGTTATTTGTTATTGAACTAAATTACGTCACAGATATGTAATTTTTGATGCTAGTAAGACCATCCGCCTTACCTGAGGGGAAGCTGGAGGGGGGAGGAGGGGGTATGGCCACAACATGCCCTTTCAACATCCTAACCACAGGCAGTTACGGTTCGGACCTAGAAACGGGTAAATTAGCTCATCAGCTCTTACGACAAGTCCCATTAGAGCCAAGCATTTTCCGGAAACGTCTTCCCCACTTTAAAACCTCCCGCAAATGAGTTTTTCATCAATTCCACACGCAACTGGCGATCTACTAGTGATACTTTTCGAACTTCTGTGAAGCTGGATACTGGCTATTTCAGTTTTCCCTTACTTGATAAAAGCCTTGTTCTAAGGCCAAGTATCAGGCTGGAGAATTAACACACATATTTTCGTGCCGTTGAAAAACGGTAAGTAATGTCTTGTAAAAGTTTGACTAGAATTGATCAGAGTGCCGAGATAGGGGCAAGAAAACCCTAAACAAACAAAAATGGGGATATCTTAGACGTTTTCGGGTGGTTCCCAAAATCAGCACGATCTTTTTGCCCACCTCACAATGCCCGCGACTCAAAATGCCGTAATTCAGGGTGAAATCAAAATTGTCAAAAATGTCATTCCGACAGTTGAAAATGCTCTCAGGGAAGGCTAAAATCGTCCTGGTTCAAAGTACCGACGACTAACGGTAGGGGAGGTCAAAATGATCTGGGACAACGGACAGCGAGATTAAAAGGGACAGGATTACTACTGAAAATTATGAAAGGATTCTTTTATAATTCATCAAACTAGAATGATTTGCGCGAAAGTACGAAGAAATGGCGATCTAAACCTTGCACCCTGAAGGTAAGAATCGTTAAAAATAACAGTTTTGAGCTCACTGTTGGTGTTTCATTTCTATTTTCAGAATTCGAAATTGTATTGTAACTGAACAGGTTCAATGCACGATTATCGCCATCCTGATACTCGGTCCGCGCCTTTCGTTTCACATTCATCACTAGGTCCAATTTACTACGGCCTGAACACCTCAAACTGTACGATCGTGGGCATTTTGAGTCGTGGGCATTTTGAGTCGTGGGCGTTGTGATCATGGTCATTATGAGCGTCCGCCCATTTTTCCTGCTGGAGCGATTCAGCTAAAATCAGGTTCAGCCCGGAACAACAAAAGAAATCCGGTAATAACTTAAGTGAAAAAGTTGACTTATAATTGTCATCGGCCAGCTGTTCTGCAGAAGGTTGTAAAGCTACCGACTAATTAGTACAATTTCCGATTCATCCGACAAGGGTCATATATAAGGAAGCATAAAATGGATCAGAATATCCCTTGGAGCTTCAGTATTCCAGCTGTAATAGTTTCATAAATATTCTCCTCTGGGTTTCCGTCGGAACCTTTGGTATTCCTGCCGCCCAACTTCTAGCCGACTTTGGGTCGAGTCTGCCGACCAAAGGAGTACCAGTCAAATTTTAATCTATTGAGAATCGAATGATCGTGTGGCGTTATAATTTCCTTTAACCGACCAAATAATCGCAACATGTAGCCTACCGCTTTCGGTACATGTTGTACTTAAAAACATGGTAGCTCATTGATATTTTACTCTTGCATTCATCCTCCATTTCCTCTTTCATTATCAGCACCGAGGTCTTATATCATGCTTCTCATCATTCTGGCTCAAGCTGTATTGACTAGTTTTCACCCTTATTTACATCGGACGGTATTGTATCCTTCTTAATTACTCCCCTGTGACTCAGTCGCTTTGTTCCATCGCGTTCAATGAAAAGAGCCGCGCTGGATCAAAGGTCGGTTTTGAAAATTGGTCGAATCGACGGATATTTTGGGTCTTGTGACGGGTAGACGAACTTTCGGAAAAAGTGGGGGTTGTGACGGATTTTTTGGGCGAATCGGCGGATTTCTTGGGTCTTGTGGCGGGTAGGCAAACCGCCGGAAAAAGTGGGGGTTGTGACGGATATTTTGGGTCTTATGACGGGTGGGCGAATCGACGGATCATAGAATTGGGCAAATCGACGCTAAAGCAACAGGACGATGGGTGAATCGACATTTGGCGAATCGACGGGTGGACGAATCGACGGGTGGATGAATCAGCGGGTGGGCGAATCAGCGGTTGTGCGAATCAGCGGTTGGGCGAATCGACGTTGGGCGAATCGACGTTTGGGTGAATCGACGGTTGGATGAATTGACGGATTTTTAGATTGGGTGTATTGACGGGTGGGTGAATCGACGGGTGGGGGTAGTGACGGCGACCCTCGTAGGGGACCCGTCTATTCACCCAACCGTCGATTCGCCCACCCGGGGGGGGTGGGTGAATCGACGGGTGGGGGTAGTGACGGCGACCCAATTCGTAGTTACGAAATGAAACAATGGAGCAAGGTGGGGATTTTGTTAGCTTTTAATTTCATCTGGGAGCTAAGTATATTATAAAAGGCAGAATAAGCAAGAGGGGTCCTTTAATTATATCACAGGAACCACCGCCTTAAAATCCTCAATTCGCGTTGTAAAAGTGGAATTCTTTATTTCATATTTCAATGCATGCCAATCTGTATCAAGTATGAACTGGAATGCCTATCCATAAACAGTTCGGAAACACCACCTCGTTCGCAATACCTAGATTACCCACATTCAAACTCGTGGGATCATCTAGCGGAGCGATTCGGAAAGTTCACTGCCGGGCAACCTGAAAAATAGGGAAGCAAAATATTTGTCTTGAATATTAGTTAAAAGTACAAATTTTTTTTTTAAATAGTTGTCAGTTTCGATGTCTTGAAATAATTTTGTTTCGAGGTTTTTACACCATTTTTGCTTTGCTATTGGGACTATTTCAAAGAAGCTAGTTAATACTCTATATGACGAAGTCCAAAACACGCCAGTGAACCTCGGGAAGTACGAGAAACGTCGCCCGAACGATGACTGTCACCACGTCACCACAGTTGTGGTGACGGTTCGGGTTCTTCCGCTAAGTACACGGCGATTCTTCATCGGCACAAAGAGTTAGTCACCAAGAGTAAATGCTCTCCGGCCCTCTTAATAAATAACGAATCTAGTGTTGGGCGATATTTGGATTTTTCGATATGTCGATATTTTCATTGTCGATATTCGAAAATCGATACATCGATATTTTCACTGTCAATATTCAATCATCGATCTATCGAAATCGGTATTTCTTCACCATGTTTCGCTATAGGAAACGTCTCGTTTCGAATAAATTTAAGAACAAAGTTGCCGTTAAATAGCATCTTGCATCATCTCAAACTCCGAATAACGAAGAACTGAATTACGGAAAACAGATTTCTCCAATGTCGGGTATATTAATGTAAGTTATGTTGGATTATTTACAATAATCATTCACGAACAAATGTCGTTTTCGATATCGATATTTACGTTTCGATATTCGATATCGATATTTGGTCCGATATATCGATATGTCGTTATCGATATTGAATATCGCCCAACACTAAACGAATCAGACTCGTTGCCACGAATGCTCGACCAAGTTTATCTCATTCGTGGAAAGTGTTCAGTCGTGTTAAGGTTTTGCAGAAACAAGACTTAGCCGACAGTTGCGTTCACAATAAACAATTATCTGGTTATGTCTATCATTCCATTTCTGATACCGATAGGAGCTCTGTCAGTAAATCAGGAAACTTCTTGTTGGGAAATCGGCAGCGTTTGTCGCTCCGGCACGCTTTATCGTTCAGTAAATCAAATATGATTCAAATATCAAATATGATACGTTCACGTTTATGTTATCCCGGTAAATCCCCAACCCTTAATTATTAATTTTGTTTTAGAAAAAGCTAGCGTTCCTTCAGCTTAGGCCACGACTTGGTGTTATTATTATTTTTTGTTATTATTATTTTTTATTTTATCGTGTGGAGAGTTTGGTATGGCGTTTTTATTTTATCGTGTGGAGAGTTTGGTACGGAATGGAACGAGTCTTTCTTTCTTTTGTGTGTGTATTTACAGAGGAACGACTCATTTATACTATGTTCAGATAGTGAGTGTTTAAAACGGGGCCGAGCTAACGAGCTCGTATCCCTGCCGGCCCCCAGTGATCAAAATATATTGTCACGAAGTATTTTCCAAATAAAAGAACCTGAACCTGAACCTGAACCAGTTTCTGATACCGAGAAAAGCTCCTTAGGTAAATTATGAAACTTGTTGTAGGGAAATCGGCAGCGTTTGCCGGTGCGCGGATTCCGTTTTCAGTACCGACAAGAGCTCTTTAGCTAAATCAGGGAACTTCCTGTTTAGAAATTGGCAGTGTTCTTGGCTCTCCCCAATTTTCTCCCATATCAGTCAACTCTTCGATTCTTACAAAAAGCGGTCTCATACCAGGTAGGGGGAAAGCCTCGACAGCATCTGGAATAACCGCAAAAAGTGTACAGCTCTGAACTCCTCGCTCCAACAAAATGAAAGTATTAGGCGTTGTGTACAAGAAAATGTCCCGGACAAAGACTATTTCACAGTCACGGAGAAAGACGGTGAAGACCAGCATCAGCAGATCCGAGACTGGACAGACATAATTGAATGTATGAAAAAGTCTCGGTACATTTTTCCGACCACTCTCTGCGTGAACAGGCCAACACCTAGGAGGATCTTATTACTATGCCAATCAATCAATCATTTATTAATAGCAAAATATCCATTGGATAGCATAGGCTGACGACAAAGTAATCGTACACTAAACGACAAAACAGACAATTATAATATTTATATACAATTGGTTGCAATTGGTTGTTTTCTCAAAATCCTCACGGTAGCCAACGTAGCCAACAATTCAGTCCTGAAAGCAAGTCCGCAGTTTGACATTTTTTGGTCTCGGAAGCTGAATATTATTTGCTTAGTTTCAGAATCTTCAAGGAATCACTGTAACGAATGTTGTATAATTTACGGCATTTGTTTATTGTGATCTAGTTTACATTATTAATTAACAAGAAAAAACAGAAAACAAAATACTTAAAGAAATCGATAATGCAAATATTAGTTTGATTTTTCTACACATTTTCCATATGCCTGCTACAATAAAAACATTCTGTTAGATCCATAGTCAAACTGTGATCCCAGCCTCCCTATGTCGGGCACTTCCGACCCGGGCCACTAGAAGACCCAGCAGTAGGATCGAGTCGTGGCTTCATCTTGGGTCTTGGGTGTGGGGGGGGGGTCTAGACGTTGCAAGTGCTAGAATGCTTATTATGCAACTCCTCGAGACCCGATGAAGTGCGTTTCTTCTTTGCTCCGTTATTCATATAATCTATTTTCTTGGAATGAATTCTTTAGGATTTGTGGTACCTCTGTACAGAACGGTAAACGATTGATTTGAATTTCGGATCACACGAAATAGCGGGCTTGATTTAGAAGTGACCTTACACTTTGGAATTAGACAATTCCTTAGCTTGCTTCAGCAGCAACTGAAATGCATGCTTTTGCTAAAATTCAAATTCTCCGCGCTGGGGGGTATTTTAAATTGTCGGGCCAGCAGCGCACCAGTATCTGAAACCGCCAAGTCCTTAAGAGATATATCTCTAGGGATATAAAGATACGTACCATCCAAAGATAAAAATCGTTGAGTTTGATATCACTATATCACTGGAGGTTGTAGAACACGGAAAATTGTAGTTTATTCCTATCGGTGAATATATTTTATTTGAGTCCCCATATATACAGCCGACCGACCAGCGAGGCGCCGGTCGCGTTTACATTTACGAACGTCCTAGGTACAATCAAATCCTATGTTAGGTCCTCATCATGTGACGTTGCCATTTACGTCACTACAGTATGGAATTCCAACATAATTAGTACTCAGCATAATCCCTAGCTAAAGAAAGGCTTAGGCCACAGGATCTCCTGTGACGTCACAAAAGATATAAAGATACGTATCACTGGAGGAATTTTATCCTCAGTGTGTCGCGTATCTTTTGAGGATCTTTATCCTCAGATTTGTGTCAGTACTTGCTTAGTAGCGAATATTATGAACGTCAAGTATAGCCCAAGGGTAAACAAGACCAAAGGTTTCGATGGGATCCCAAAAATCTAACATTTGATTCAAACAATTGGGTCATGTCTTCGCCATTCAGTCTTCGTCGGATTCCTTGAATATTTTTACTGTTAAAATAAAGTTCAAAACTGGATTCAGCATGTCTCCTTGCCCCAGTGCCGAACCTCTAATCGATTTCAGAAACAACTTTGAGCTTCAACCAACTTTCCAGTTTCAGCCGAATTCATTATGAACCATTTGTCCAGCAAGAAAACTAAGTTCAGATATGGATTCAGCGGACCTCCTTACTATCTCAATGAATATCTTATTAGCCTATAAAAGATACATGTTTTTACCGTAAGTTCGAAACCCTGCCTCTAAAGATAGGACTAAAGGACCCATCTACGAACTTGACATGTACCTTACTAGTGAATCGTCATTGAAAAACACCCTCGCTTGAACAACATATTTCCTCGTTTGAACATTATATATCAACCCCTTCGACCTTAGATTACACTAGATCTCTCCGACGTCCATACGTAATCCACGCGCAGAGCTATACTGGTTTGGGAATAAAGGGGTAGGGACTAATGTAGCCGAAAATTGGTCGACAAATTTTGTGGTCGGTTTTTGCCGGATTCCGGGTGAACTACTTGTCCGGCAAGAAATAACTTTCATATTCGGATTCAGCATGTCTCCTTACCCCTAAATCAACTATCTCAATAGCTTTTAAAAACATTTTTTTTTCCCCTTAATTTGAAACCCCCTCCCGCACCCCTAAATATAGGGCTACAAATCCCATCAAAGAATTTCGACCTTAATCTTGACACAAAGAATCCTCACACCAAGTTTCATCAAAAATCTCATTCCCTTCGGGAGTTATCATGCTTACAGACGGACAGACAGACGCCGGACAGACGGACAACTTTTGCGATATCATAGGTATCCCTCACTTACGTTTTGGGATCCCAAAAATAGAAACCCCCAGCCAGTGCCGTCTTTTATTTTTGATGGACCATAGCTTATTCATGGGTTTTTGGCCCCTTTTCGTGAGGCAAAAACTTAAAAACTCCACTACATTAGCAGAGTCGAGCCGCACTATTGTCACATCTGAGCATAATTTCGGTAACATAAATTACGACGGTGCTACGTAATTGGTCAGACTTGGATCGCAATGAACAAGGCAATACGGCTAGCAACCGTAACCTGATGTTTTCACAATTTACACCGGCCGCTTGGCCTCTCGTTTCATTTGGCCCCCAGCACCAGCCTAACCGGCCAAAGTGTAAAGACGGTACCGCCCCTAGCAGAGTCAAAATGGGGGAGTACACGTGTAAGATACAAAAATAAGCTGACTTTCAGTCAGACTTTAAAACATCCGAGTCTCCTGTCTTGCAATGCAACCATGCTTCGACTATGCAATTTCCAAACCAAATGAGCGCTACCGCTGTGACCGAAACTTTTGCGGTCTCCCGTCTCTAATGCAGCGTTTACAAGTACAGGAAAACTTGAACAGAATCCGGTCTTGGTGACACGATTATGCTTACACGCAGAGGGAAAAAAATACATTCTTCAAACCAGAAAATCTGACAAAAATAATAAATTCACTAAAAAAATGTTTTGAGAGCATTTATGACATCAGTACTGATGACTACTGCTGTCATAAGCTAGCTAAACTTTTTTTTTGTCTTGTTACCAGCGCCGCCGGCGAGATTCCTTTCAAGTAGACTGGAATTCCTTTCATCATGAAAGGATTCTCGTCCCGCTAGACTTTTTTTTTCTAGTCGTCTTCACGTACGGAATCCTTTTGAGTCGACCGGAATTCCTTTCTACTCGACGGGATTTCTTGCCCGTGTAAACGCTACATAAGCTGAAATCACAAGCACTATGTTATGTTATTTAGAACATCTATCGGACCCGCTGAATGTTGATGGAAGAAGAAGAACCGGGGATTTTTGCTCGATTCATTAGCTGAAGGCTCGTATCATCGTCCGTTCTTGCCTCTAACAAACATTTTGTGCTTGTCCAACGCTGCGTGAGTTCGACAGGAACTGTAGCTAAACGAATCCTTTCACTATTTAAGGATATGCAAGACTATGGTTGATAGTCAAATTCATCCGATCAAACGAATACGTCCCATTTTCCGTTTGACAAAAGAATACCGGCAGCTTAAGAAGGATATCCGGTTTGTTCACGACTTCAATGTGGATGTCATTAGACGAAGGCGAGCAGTGCTAGACGAGATCAAGGAGGAGGATCGTGATTACTTGCAAGGTAACCTTTATGATCATCCTTGAAAGCAGAGCTGAAGGCCTAAACTATTGTAGACCTATATGGAGGTCCTCTCGAAAACTGGACCCCAGCACCCCTTGCCACGGGACCCTTCTGGCTATCGAAAACAGAACCCCTTGCAAACGAAAACGGGACCTACGTCCATAATACGGACAGTGGATACATAATTAAAAAAAAATGACCCTTAACTTTCTAGTAAAAATAGTAGAAGAGAATACAAAAAAGATTTTTCCCGTAAGAACGAAGACCCTCCTCATGTGGCTACCGCAGTGTAAATGGCGAATTAGGGATTTTTTGTATTGAATATTCTACACCGTGGCGGTAGCAAGAGTTACGTGAAACAAATTTTACTCAACAGATCATTTTTTTTATAAAGTTAAGGGTCCCTTTTTCCAAAATTACGTGCCCCCTTTTCGCTGTCCGTACTATGGAGGTAGGTCCCTGTTTCGTTTTTACGGGGTCCTCTTTTCGGTTAGCCAGATGGGTCCGTTTTCGTTTTCCTGGGGTCCTGTTTTCGTTTGCCAGAAGGGTCCCGTGGCAATGGGTCCGGGGTCCTGGGGTCCCGCTTTCGAGAGGACCTCTATGGATCAAGTACCTTATTTTATCTGAGCCTCGTTTTTATTGCACGCTGCAGCTCCACTTCTCGGCCGCTTCCGGGCTGATTCTTTTTACATTCGTTTTTGCACTGCAGTGCTTCCGAGGAAGACGGCGGCGCTTCTCGAGGATCGGGCTTGCTTACCGACCCAGTCCGTGCTTCCCTGTAAGGTGCTGCATCAACTAAGAAGTGAATCCAAGAACGCATCTTGTGCGGAAGCAAAGAAGTG
This sequence comes from Branchinecta sandiegonensis, assembly GCA_030848855.1. Classification (NCBI taxonomy): domain Eukaryota; kingdom Metazoa; phylum Arthropoda; class Branchiopoda; order Anostraca; family Branchinectidae; genus Branchinecta; species Branchinecta sandiegonensis. The sequence goes on from JAUPMV010000009.1 coordinate 3,086,908, forward strand.
CTGCAGCAGCGAAGCGGCAGCACTATTGCAACAAAAACGAGGCTCTGACCAGAAAAGGTCACTTCAGCGCCATGTCACAAGTTGGAAAAAGTGATGATGAACAGAGGGAGAAGAAGAAGAAAATTGTTGTGAAAAATGTCTGATCCACAACTTAAGGATTCTCGCCGTTAATCGACACTGATTATGGCCAAGTGGGAGGGGGCCTTCAGAAGAAAACCAAGACCGCTCTCCGTTACAAAGTGAAAGAACCCATAGGCTACAAAAAATCTCAATGCCTAAATGCAGTAGATACTCTTTGACGAAAAGATAAAGCTCGACATATAAGGACAACAGAGCAAAGCTGAAGCGCCACTAACGACGACTTAGCCTACTAATTTAATCTCTTAAATTCCCCTGCCGGCGACTTTACTACTATTCGTGAAACTTGAAATGTTAAAGCACAATTGGCGGATCAGACTATCTATAGTCATATCAACACCCCTTAGAATATAATTTTACAGCGGAAATCAGCCGATTCCTCGACAATTTATTTTCGCTAGTGGATCGTCACAGCGGTTTCTACTGCCTGCCATCCTACAAATATAAGCGGAGTTTCTTTTTTCTTATCCATTCATTGTTATTAAAACCTTCCACTGATAGTCTCACTCAGCTCTAAAAAATGCTGTGTTTCTTCTGTTAATTCTTAAAGGTCCTGTCGCACCTAAAATCCCAATGCAAACTACTTCCGGAATCGCTCTGTTAATTCTCAAACCCGGAGACCTGAATTATGTACAGTCCGTAATCCCCCTAACAACAACTCACTGATTTCCACACTTGCCATGTTTCGCTATTTTCGAGGCGTAACATGCTCCCTCTAACTGTTTGCGAGAGTTCCGTCGTCAGTATAACCTGTTTTGCACATGTTTACCTAATTTACTACAAATCAACGGGCCTGGACAAAGGCTTAAAACAGCCAAAGCTGTGGGTAATTTGATAAAAGCAGAGCCTAATTTGAAGTTTCAAACTGTTTTAAAATTCTGGAACATAGACAGTAAACAGTGCGAGGGTGTGCTTTAAAAGACCTGTCTTACCTATAATACTAACGCAACCTACCTCCATAATCACTCCATATATTTCTAAACCGGGAGACCCCAATTTCGTACGGTACATTCTAACCTCTATGACAAAACAATGCTGACTTTCTCACTTGCCGTCGACGGTTGTCTGCGACAAGTTTTTCCATCAGAAAAATCAGTTATGTAAATTGTTTCCCTGTCTTCGCTATAAGTCCATGGGTCTCGGAAAAGGCTTAAAACAGCCAAAACCGTGGGTTATTTGTTGAAAGCATAGCCTAGTTTCAAAGTATTCAAATATTTGAAAATACTGTAAGTTGAAGAGTAAATACTGCGAGGGGTCCTTTAAGCACTTGGTTTCCAAAGTGGGACACTTGCGGCTGCGTAACCGAGAGTTTGTGAATTTTCCGCGCCTTGCAAGTGCATTCCCAGAAATAGTCTCCACCGAGTCGCCGGAGAGGTAATGACAAGCGATAACAAGAAAGCGGCTTATTTTGAAGCTCCATCTAGAGGAAGTCCGAAATGTCTCTTTGGTACATATTATCAGACATGTTAATGTTTATTTTTACGTCTCGATTATTGCTTGAATAGAAAATATGGCGAAAAAAAAACAGAAAACCGCAACCGCATAAAAACGCACTGGCGACAAGCTAAAAGCTTAACGCCAAATGTAATAATAAATAGTTTATCCACATACCCATTGGACACAGGCACGAAGTATCAGACACCCATCTTCTAATCATTCATTGCCAGGGTTAGTAACCAAAAGTAACTTCGTACACCCTGGAAAGTAACCCAAAAGTATCTCAAAGTAACCCAATGTAACCTAATGTTCAAGTTCAAGTTCAGTTTTTTAATTTTACACAAAAATATAAATACATTATACAAGCACTGTGGAGAACAGAAATTTGAACATGCAGTACTTGTTAAAAAATTTACTATACTAACAACAACTACGTACAAAACGAAACCCTAAGTAACCCAATGTAACCAAAAGTAACTCAAAGTAACGCTGAGTAACCCGAAGTATCCTGAAGTAACTCGTACACCCTGGTTCTTGGTGACCAACCCTGGATTCATTGTTTCAGACGACAGAACACCTTTCCTGGACCGCCTCATTTTTGCCAAAGTAAATGGAAAAGGCCTCACTGACATTGGTATTAAAGAAGAAGTCGATACTTTTATGTTTGGTGGACATGACACGACCTCAACGAATCTGTCATTCCTGCTACATTTCCTCGGGAACAACAAACAGATACAGGTTAGTCATTTCTACACGGTGCGAGTGGTACAGTTCCTTAATAACCTTCTAAACAGAAAAGAATGTAGATCAAGACCAAAGGTGGGATCCCAAAAATTTAATATTTGATCCAGACAATTGGGTCTTGTTGGTATTCGGTCTTCGCCAGACTTCTTAAACATTTTTACTTTAAAAAATTAGAAACAGATTAAGGCCAATGGTCATCTGAGAAGGCCAAGTTGAGATATGGATTCAGCATGTGTTTTTACGTCATATTTACTTTGTCGAAATTGATCAAAACTTCCTTCCTTACTTCTGCCAAATTTCCCGTTTCGGCCGGAATCCAGGCGAACTACTTGACTGGTAAGAAACTATAGGCCAGAAACGAATACAGCATGTCTCCTTTACCCCTGCATCAAACCTCTAATTAACTTCAGATAAAACTTTTACGTTTAACAAATTTCCCGGTTTCAGCCGGATTGCGAGCGGACTATACAGCTCGTGAAAAGATTATCTTCACTCTACGGAATCAGCATTTCTTCCCACCCGCAAATCGAACCTCTAATCAACACACTTTTACTTTTCACAATTTTTTTTTGTATATTTCCGGTGGTCTACTTGTCAGGCGAGAAAATAATTTTCATATTCGAACTCAGCATGCCTCCTTACCTCTGAATCGACTATTCATTAGCTTTTAAGAAATAATTTTTTCTCAAACCCCTTCCCGACTCCTAAATTCGAACTTGACCTGTCCGTTGACCCAAAGAGTCCTCATGAGAAGTTTGAAAAAAAATATCTCAACCCCTTCGAGTCGAATCCCTCACTAGTAACCACAGCTTACCTAGTAACCAAAGCATACGAGCAGACCGCCTAGAGGCTAGAGCTTACGTACTGTATCACGAAAGAGGGCTGCTCATTTGCTGGGCATCATTGTACACAGGGTTGCCACATCAAAAATATTAAGAGAGTGACCTTTGTGAATTGGGATTGAAATCTTTTTTCATGAAATGTTCACTTTTGGTCGGAATCGCCTCTGTAAAAATAACACATCTTAATTTTACTTTCATGAAAAAAATAGTTACTTCGGGTCGGAATCGCTGCTGCAAAAATGACAAATTTGGTCATTTTCTGAAATAGAGTGATTTTATGGACAAGAGTGACAAAAACAAAATAGAGTAACAATTCGCACTATCGTGCGATATGTGGCAACCCTGATTGTACAGCCTCCGTGGGCATCGACACACAAGGATTTTATATACCATTCTCGGAGTGAGCACCCCTCGAGTGCGAAGCGTTATTCAAACGATACGTACCGCGGGATTACGATTACGCGGGATTTTTTTGGACGTAGAAGTCAAATTCGGAGTTCACGCTGTGAAAGTTACTTTTTAGAATTAAAAATCTACTCTACTCAATCTACTCTACTCTACTCAAAACAGTCGAAACGACCAAAGAATCTAATATTCGTGATGACTAACTCTTCGTGCCGATACAGAATCGCCGCGTTCTCAGCGAAGGGCCAGAAACGTCAAGACAACAAACGACGCTGATTGGCTTGCAGAGGACTTGAATCAGTTTGGAGGGTTCGTTTGGGTGACGTCTTTTGTTCTTACCGAGGTTCACTGGCGTGTTTCGGACACGGCCTTCCAGAGCGTGTTCCACTCTTCTAACAATAGTAACTATTAGTCGCTATTTCTGTTCCAACCTCGCGTCATAGTAATTATTTGCTTACCACGCTCAGGAGCGTGGTAAGCGTGGTTACTACGATCTCTGTCACGTGACTGGTGCGATCAGCCGGCGGAACGATATTTGGACGAAAATAGAAAAATTCGTTCCAGCCTTGACGCCAAGAAGCCAAAACATCATGACATCATGAGTAGTATACGATAAGTAGGGTGGAATACGCTCATAGAGTATAGCGGCAAACTAAATAGCCAAGAAAAAGGGAACCAAAGAACTTTACGGGATCGACTTAAAAGAGCAACGGCACGGCACGGCTTGGCGCAGGAGGCACAAGTAATTAATGAGATTAGCAAGTAGTAAGTGAGAGTTCTTAACTCCAGAGCCTAAAAGAAGGCGCGTTAGAACATCGTTCCTGCCCCTTACTCTGAGGTCTGAAAGGGACCTTTTAGTTTTCGTGCCTCTTTTTAATACTCGTGCCTCCCACACTATGTCGTGCCGTGCTGTTCCTCTTTTTGAACTTTACCTAGCTAACTCGGCTTATTTCTCAGGACAAAGTGTTTGAAGAGATAATAAACGTCATCGGGGAAGACGACGGGGAAGTCACTGTGGATCAGCTCCATGACCTCAAATATCTGGAATGCTGCATCAAAGAAGCATTGAGGCTCGTCCCAAGTGTCCCAGCAGTATTCCGAGGGCTTACAGAGGATGTTCAAGCAGGTCTGTTGGAAATTATTGCTTTTCTTTGCGACAGACTGGTCGTTTGGCTGTTTTTATGGCACTTGCAGCCTCTGGCTCAAGTGCCATATACCGATCACAATTCCGTCTGTCGGTCTGTCGGTCTGTCGGTCTGTCGGTCGGTCCGAGTTTTTTTGTCCCACATATCCGAGTTAGGGTACTTCCAGATGTGCTAGGACAATGAAACTTGGCAGGCATATCAGGGACCCGACCAAACTAACCTGGAAATAATCAGTTTCCCGATCCGACCATATGGGGGGGAGTGCGGGGCGCTGGAAACTTGCAAATTTAGGGCATTTTGTCACTTTTTTCTGAGTTAGGGTACTTCTAGATGAGCTAGGACAATGAAACTTGGCAGGAATATCAGGGACCCGACCAAACGAACCTGGAAATAATCAGTTTCCCGATCCGATCATATGCGGGGGAGTGGGGGCGCTCGAAACTTGAAAATTTAGGGCATTTTGTCACACTTTTTCGAGTTAGGGTACTTCCAGATGAGCTAGGACAATGAAACTTGGCAGGAATATCAGGGACCTGACCAAAGTAACCTGGAAATAATAAGTTTCCCGATCCGACCATATGGGGGGGAGTGCGGGGCGCTGGAAACTTGAAAATTTAGGGCATTTTGTCACACTTTTCCGAGTGAGGGTACTTCCAGATGAGCTAGGACAATGAAACTTGGCAGGAATATCACGGACCCGACCAAACTAACCTGGAAATAATCAGTTTCCCGATCCGACCATATGGGGGGGAGTGCGGGGCGCTGGAAACTTGAAAATTTAGGGCATTTTGTCACACTTTTTCGAGTTAGGGTACTTCCAGTTGTGCTAGGACCATGAAACTTGGCAGGCATATCAGAGACCCGACCAAACAAAATTAGGAATAATCAGTTTTCTGATCCGACCATTTTGGGGGGGGGGGTGGAGGGCAGGGGAATCCGGGAAACTGAGAAGTGTGTAACTTTCGAACGGATGATCGGATTGTAATGAAACTTCATAACTGAAGAGAATATATATCTGTAATGTCCCGTTTAAAGTCTTGACCGGATTCGGTAGCCAGGGGGGAGTTGGGGGGGGGGGGGAGACCGGAAATTTCAAGAAACGGTTAGAATGGAGGGATCGGAGTGAAACTTGCTGGGAAGAACAAGCATCTGCTCTAGATAAGTCCTTTAGACCATTGTACTGGATCCGGACACTTATGGGGGGGGGGGGGGGGCGGAATTCCGGTGATGGTGGTTTTTTGGATTTTCACGATGAAACTTGGCAGGCATATCAGGGACCCAATCAAACTGACTTCAAAATAAAAATATTGTCGATCAGATAATGGTGGGGGAGTGGAGGGAGGGGAATCCGCAGGGGAATCCGGGAAATTGAGAAGTGTGTAACTTTCGAACGGATGATCGGATTGTAATGAAACTTCATAACTGAACAGAATATATATCTGTAATGTCCCGTTTAAAGTCTTGACCGGATTCGGTAGCCAGGGGGGAGTTGGGGGGGGGAGACCGGAAATTTCAAGAAACGGTTAGAATCGAGGGATCGGAGTGAAACTTGCTGGGAAGAACAAGCATATGCTCTAGATAAGTCCTTTAGGCCATTGTACTTGATCCGGACACTTATGGGGGGGGGGGGGGTCCCGGAATTCCGGTGATGGTGGTTTTGGGGATTTTCACGATGAAACTTGGCAGGCATATCAGGGACCCAATCAAACTGACTTCAAAATAAAAATTTTGTCGATCAGATAATGGTGGGGGGAGTGGAGGGAGGGGAATCCGAAATTTTCAGTCATGCGTAATTTTGGAATGGTTGATCGGATTCGAGTGAAATTTAAGAATTCAACAGAGGACATTTCTCCGATGATTTTTTTCATATCCGGACCGGATCCGGCAACTATTGGGGGGGGGGGGGGGGGAATACGTGCCCCGTTTAGAATGGAGGGATCGGGATGGAACTTTGTGGGAAGAACAAACAGATGCTCTAGGTAAGTCATTTGCTGAATCGGATTGGCTACGTGCACCGCGGGGGAGCTGGGTGGGGTGGGGGGGGGGGTGGACCGGAAATCTCGAGAAACGGTTAGAATGATGGTATCGGAGTGAAACTTGCTGGGAAGAACAAACATCTGGTCCATATAAATCTTTTACATAATTTGACTGGATCCGGACACTTGAGGGGGGGGGGAGGAGGGGTATCCCGGAATTCCGTTTTTTGGGGATTTTCACGACGAAACTTGGAAGGCATATCAGGGACCCGGTCAAACTGACTTGGAATAAAAAAAAAATCCTCAATATGATAATCTTGGGGGGGGGGAGTTGAGGGAGGGGAATCCGGAATATTGAGTCATGCGTAACTTTGGAACGGGTGATCGGATTCGAGTGAAATTTAATAATTAAACAGAGGACATTTTTCTCTTGTGACCTTTTTCATTTCCGGACCGAATCCGGCAATTATCGGGGGGAGGGCGGAAAATACTTGACCCGCTTAGACTGGTGTGATCTGGATCGAACTTCGTGGGAATGACAAACAGATGCTCTGGATTAATCATTTACAGAACAGGATTGGCTCCGGTTATTGTGGGTGGAGTTGGAGGAGGGGGAGGGGGGTCTGGGATTCCGGTGATCGCGCGTTAAGGTACTTCCAGATGTGCTAGGACGATGAAACTTCGCTGGAATATTGGAGACTCAACAACATTTGCTTAGAAATTGCTACTTCCCAAATCCGATTATTCCTTAAAGTACCAATCTTGACCGCAAAGTAAAAAAAATACTTTTAAGCAATATATGCATTTTCGTGATGCCCATCAGCCCATTAGCAGTTTTGCCTCAAGGGTTTTGCTTACAAATGAAGTTCCAGCTCCCTTATAGCGCGCATCTCAACCGCCAAGTCGAAACTTACTCTTGATCAATCAAATCATCTTGACACATGCAAGTGCCATATGAGCTTACAGCTCTTGTTCTCGTTCCTATGGAAGCGTACTTCCGAAGACGATTCTCCATCTAGTTAACAGCCACGATGGGGTTTAGTTTCTATTAGTTCTATAATAATCATCACCATTATCACCGTTTAACTAAAACTCTACTAAGCATTGTCCAAATAGGTGTAATAAGCTGATATAGCGCTTTGCGCGATGTTTACCTCTTAATACAGACGCCAGTTCAAATAGGAACTCAATAGGTTCTGATCAAAGCAGCCTTCGGTGTTGCCACGCGGATACAATTTTTCGATGTACACGAGTACATTCTGACGCCCTTATATCTTAAAAGGCTACTAAATTAACGGATGGACAGGCATTGGTCCTCGAATTAACAATAAGCAGTCGTAACAGAACACAACGTGTTCTTTTGAAGAAAAGTCGTTTCTTCAGCTTCCAATAAAGTAGTACTTTAGTTCTTCCCATGGCAACCATGACGACGCTGCTCCTCTCCTCGGCCTGCTGGCGGAACCAACCAAGCGATCTGATTGGCTCTGCATAAGGGAAAATAGAACCTGGCTCTATTTTCCTTATTCGCCTTATTACAGCGCGCCCCGAGGAAAAGAGGAATCTGTAAAAGCCTTATACGCCGAAATACACCTTACAACACATATTTGGACGATGCTTAAGAATGTGTTTCATACGTTTTTTCAGCAAAACAAAATGAAGACTTCCCTGACAATGGGGTTTTCTACTACCCTTCACATTAAAACGTGAAAGGTTCTTCTTTTTTCGTTAAGCCACAACTCTTACTTGAATGGCCTTTTCCCTGTAAAATGGATCAGAAAAAACGTTTTCGAAAATACCATTACTTTCCACCTGAAACAAGCTATTCTCTTGTTAGCGCTTGTCGACTCTATACAGCCTTCCTGCTCTCCGACGCGGCGGCAGGGCGCAAAACATTTGAAAACTGAACGTGCCTTGGTTAAAAAGTGGGAAAACTAAGCAACTAAAAGAAGTAATAACCAGAAGATTATCACATCCTAATGTGTGAAAGAGATGTCAGTGGACAATGAAGATTCCGGCAAACTTTTCGTTGGGTGACGGGAAAACTCGGCAAGGCCGAAAAGCGCTAAAAATGCGTAGCTACGAAACGAAACAATGGAGAAAGGTGGGAATTTTAGAAGCTTATAATTCCATATGGTAGCTAAGTATATTTTAAAAGGCAGAATAAGCAAGAGGGGTCCTATAACTTATGGATCGATTGTACTATTTATTTGTGATGGATGCTGATAATGGGGCTAGAGAAGTGCACAATATTGCGTCGGTTTTCGCTTTTTTGTTACGTTCAGTATTGTTTAGTTGATGACTCGGAAACGATCATGAAGACGAAATTCAGTACAATTGCGGTCCCCGGGAACCAAATATAACGCCTATGTCTAAATAAACGCAGGGAGCCCGACTTCGTGGAGCTCATAACCTGAGAGTCATAAGAGATAGGATTACGCAACTTGGTTTTGTTGGTATATTTGTAGTTCATGGCGCCTAGATCTGTCCTTTTCGCCTTCTGGTTTGGATCCACGGTACCCACTGAGGTAAGCTCCGATTTTGAATAAAATACATCACACCCTTCAGGAGTCAATAACCACTGACAGACAAGCGGAAGAGCGGATTAATGTTGCCACAGTACCCCTCATTTGGGTTTGAGATCCAGAAAATACAAATGTTTTTGACTTAAGGCGAGTCTTCACCTTCCGGAATCTGGGTTCCCAGATTTTCCGAGATTTTTTTTTTAATTTCTTCTGCGATACCTACAAAATCCGGAAAAAAAAACCTTTTTCTGGATTATTTTGATATACTTTTGGACCCGTTCATATTCCAGATGCAATTTACAGAAGACGTCAAAGAATAATCTGAAAGCCCAGATTTCGGAAGTTCCGGGAGGTGAAGGCCGGACTTTACCCAAACTGGTCTTCCAAGCTCCCTAGCCCGTTTTCTCTGGCAGTTCTGTACCAAGCTGGTCGATATTTCAGGAACAAACCATAGTTGCGTTTTTGCAGATACCATGGTATCTGATACCACGGTCTAAAGTCGTTTTCACAGCTACCGTGGTATCTGATACCACGGTCAAAAGACGTTTTTGCAGTTATCGTGGTATCCGGCCAGTCGTCGTGGTATCTGATATCCAGATACCAGGGTCCGACCGTGGTAACTGACCGTGGTATCTGAAAAGTGATCTCACTTTCAAATTGGTGAGAAAGAAGTTTAGCACTTAGTGATGTAACTGGACATCAGTTTTTCTTTTGTGATGACTTCGAAAAGTGCAATTTCGGCAATAGTCGTTTTTGCAGAGCAACCGTATATCAGATACCACGATAACTGCTAAAACGACTAATTGCAGATCCAGTTACCCTGGTAGCAGATACCATGGTATCTGCAAAAACGCAACTAATAATTCAGGAGCAAACCATAGTTGCGTTTTTGCAGTGGAGCTCAGAACTTGATAGTCATCAGAGATGTCACGGTATCTGAAAGAGCCTAGGATTTTGTCAAATTGGCGGTAAATAAGTTTGGCAGTTCGTGAAGTGACTGAATACCAGTTTTTCCTTTGGGATGACTTAGAAAAGCGCAATTTCGGCAATTGTCGTCTTTGCAGAGCAACCGTGGTATCAGATACCACGGTAACTGCAAAAAAGACTAATTGCAGATCCAGTTACCGTGGTAACAGATACCATGGTATCCACAATAACGCAACTCATGTCTTCATTGCATTATGCCGACTCCAGCTAAGAAACAGAAAATATGGGTTTCAAAAAGCACTAGGGATTTAATTCCATCATGAATTACGTATGAATCTCCTAGTTGTTTAGATTGTTTCATATTTTTTTCAGGAGAATACATGCTACCTGCCGGAACGGACATCGTCATTTCATTTATTGGCATACAGAGGGACCCAGCCCAATTCCCGGATCCGCTCAAATTCCGACCGGAAAGGTTCATGAATAAAGAATCTGAGCTAAGGTCCAACTTCGCCTTTATCCCCTTTAGCGCTGGAAGACGAAACTGCATAGGTAAATTAAATAAATGTCGTATTCCAAAATGTCAACAAGGTTTCGGAGGACCTCTCGGCTTCAAACGAAGCCAAATTCCGGGTCATGGGCAGCGTTGTCACATCAAAAATACTTAGAGAGTGACTTTTGGCCCAAAACAGAGAGTGAATTGGGAGTGAAGTTTATTTTCATGAAATGTTCACTTTTGGTCGGAATCGCCTCTGTAAAAATGACACATCTTGAATTTACTTTCACGAAAAAAACTTTAAAGAGCCACTTCTGGTCGGAATCCCTGCTGCAAAAATGACACATTTGGTCATTTTCTGACATAGAGTGATTAGAGTGAGATTGTCTCACGCAGGACAAGAGTGACAAAAACAAAACAGAGTGACAATTCACACTATCGTGCGACGTGTGGCAACCCTGGTCATGGGTTCTATCACAGGACAGACCGCGCGGTTTTATCGTGCCCATGAGTGAGCAACGCCCCTATTGTCTAACGTTGTCTTTCGGTCAATCATGGGCTTAGAGGGTAATTGCCAGTCATACACAAAACCCCAGTTTTCGGGTAGGCTACAATGCTCTAAAATTAGGATATACCCCAGGGTAAGGGTACATTCCCTAGCACATTGTCCTAGAGCACGGGGATGGTATCCCCGGAAACGGACGTGACTCAAGCTTGTTTGGATTTTGTTGTTATTTTGTGCTTCAGTTTAATCTGTTTACCTATTCTTCATTTTTTGTATTTTTTTCCATACTCCGTCTTGTTTGGCATCGGCCAGTTGATGGGTTATAAATAAATAAGAATAATAATAATATTAATAATTATTCAAGGAAAATATACTTTATCTATTGGTCAACGACAGCAGAGTGGGAGATGACAACATCCCTGTTTTCCCATTGAATTTTCAACCTCGGGGTGGCACACTAACGGGATAACAGTCTGGTGATCTCGGTGCTAAGATTTTTAAAAAATTCATTTCATACTTTTCCCTCGCTTTGTCTTTCGCCAGGTCGAGTCCAATAGCTTCGATTTTGCAGGGGGAAGCCTGGAGAACCTTTATCGCCCTCTGTCGGTCTTACAGCTGCTAATAATTCTGCCCTTGGCTATTTCTCTGCATTCCATAGGAAAAAGATCTTTTAGACCCGATTAGCCCCTTTTCTTTCTTTTCTTAATCTTATTTTTTTTATCTTGCGCATTTACTACATTATTGAAAGCTCAATGTATTTTTCCTTTTATTTGTCTGTACTGTGCTAATTTCCTCTTCTTAAGTGCGTACATAAAATTTTATTTTCATTGAATTCCATCATCATAATAGGGTTAGGAGGTTAGCCTTACGTACCTTACTGGAATTCCCACCTCAAGTGTTTTTCATTTTAGGTCAGAAATTCGCTATGTTGGAAGAGAAGGTCATCATTTCGAAAATCATTCGCCATTTCGAAGTTGAATCCGCAGAAGCCTTTGAAGATATTGAACTGATGGCAGAAGTAGTCCTAAAAGCAAAAAAAGGAGTCCAAATTCGTCTAAGACGCCGAGCGCCAGCACCCGCCTAGCCGCCCCTTGTCTCATTCTGTCAGGTCTCTGTACTGAAGTTTAGAAGCGAAAATAGCCTCAAGTTTCACGATAACTTTCTTGCCACGCTGCCGCAATATATAAAGCTCTTAGTTAGATCGATATCGGGGTATGGCCATTGTTCGAATGGTTCCGTTTTGGACAAACATATTGGCGCCTTGGAAACAGTGCATCACTTCCCTTCGCGGACCAGAAGCATTGTCCAAATAGGTGTAACAAGCTGCATAGCGCTATACGTGATGTTTACCTCTTGATACACACGTCTGTTCAAATAGGAACTCAATAGGTTATTATCGATAGCGTTCGGCGTTGCCACGCTGATATAATTTTTCGAGCTTCTGAAGATCAGAAAAAGTGTTCTTAAGTACACGAATACAATTTGACGCTCTTTATATTGTAAAAAGCTATTAAATTAACGGATGGACAGGCATTGGTCCTCGGACTAATCATAAGCATTCGTAACAAAACAAAACTTGTTCTTTAGAAGAAAAGTTGTTCCTTCAGCTTCCAACAAAGTAGAACTTTAGTGCTTCCCATGCCAACCCTGGCGACGCTGCTCGTCTCCGCGGCCTGCTGGCGGAACCAACCAAGCGATCTGATTGGCTCTGCATTAGGGCAAATAGAGCCTTACTATATTCTCCTTATTTGTCGTATTACAGCGCGCCCCGAGGAAAAGATTAATCTGGAATAAGCCTTATACGCCGTAATACACCTTACAACACCTATTTGGACAACGCTAGAGCCTTGTTTTTGTTGCACGCTGCAGCTCCACTTCTCGGCTTCTTCCGGGCTGATTCTTTCAACATTCGTTTTGCACTGCAGTGCTCCCGAGGAAGACGGCAGCGCTTCTCGAGAATATCTGACTAGCTTACCGACCAAGTCCGTGCTTCCCTTCAACGTGCTGCATCAACTAAGAAGAAATCATGCGGGCAGTGTATCCAAGAACGTATCTTGTGCAGAAGCAAAGAAGTGCTGCAGTAGCGAAGCGGCAGCACTACTGCAACAAAAACGAGGCTCAGGAATGTCTCCAAGGTCTCGCATGACCAACCGTCACGCAGTTTTCTTCGCCGTGACCTGATCGAGCACTGTACGAATTATTAGGCTTTGTACGACACACAGAATCCTGTCTCAACCTACTCACTGCTTTTCTACTTCACATTCTTGCATCTTGACGTTGTCTTCGTTTGACCTCTAGTCCATAGCTAAATAATCTACCTGACTCTGACAAAAGGATATATCCACTTTATCAGTTCACTATCACGCCGGACGGGTTCTCCGCATCAACCGACACGCTACCCGCCGACACGCTCAAATGAACCCTCATTACACTAGTGCTCCTATTAGTCGGCATAACCAGGATCAAACTTCACCTACCCAACTGACAAACTCCCATCTATTAGCAATTTGTTGGCGCCTCACAGACAGGTTTTGAGAGAAGAATCCACCAACCCGCCCGCGTCTTTTACACTGAATATACCCGCCTTTTATCTAGTTTTATATACGTATTGTGACAAAAGACGTGTATATATGTATGTATGTTTTGAATCTATACCCAATAAACGTTGTTTCCTTTTCTTTTGAAAGACATAGAAGATCACCGCCGTCAAAACGACCGATCATAAGCTGCGCTCGTTGCACTCCGGACTGTCTCTGGTGTTTTGTCACCAGTGTCCGGTTCTTGTCTTATAACGCGTTTTTTGGTTCACCGGTGAGTTGATGAAAACTTGCTAGCTGCTCGCTGAAGCCGGGCGCCCGAGCAGGATCTAGTTAGTCCGTACCGGGGAATCAGCACCGGAAACCGGTTATGGTCCATTTACATACTGCGTAAAATTCGAGCATTTTGAAATACGAGCGTATTTTACGCACGTTTTGAGCTTGAAAAGATTTCTAGCAATACGGACGTAATAAAATACAAAACGGACCGATTTCTCAAATACGTCCGTATTGCTAGAAATGTTTTCAAGCTCAAAACGTGTGTAAAATACGCTCGGATTTCAAAATACGCTCGGATTTCAAAATACGCTCGGATTTTACGCAGTGTGTAAACCCACCATTAGTTCAAAAACGGGTTACAAGACTGGTGAGTAGTCACCGATGGATGCAAAATCGGAAGAACTTCCGTGACAAAGATCGCAGCTATGGCAGAAAACCAAAGTTACTTCCATTTTGACCAAGTCAGAATCTGTTGTAAGGATTCCTGGCGGCGGCGCGGTTTGACTCTTTGGTCAGTGGGCCATACGACGGCGCAGAAGAAGTATTGATGAAATAATACTCTTGATGACTAACTCTTCTTGCCGATGCAAAATCGCCCTGTACCTAGCGGAAGTGGTATCACACAGCTGCTCCCAAACATCGACGTGATTGGTTAACACAAGATTGAGTTGTTGAGTTTGAGTCGTTAGTGCTACGCTGTCTCGTTCTTCCCGAGGAGCATTGGCGTATTTTGGACTTAGTCATTTAAGGCGTATTCTCGCCGTTCCCCGAGGACTCCTCGGGGAATCGAAGGGAACGGCGAGAATAGAGAGAGTCACTCCACGCGGACTCCGCGTACAGAAACAGCGAGAATACGGGGAATGCTTCTAAAATAGATTTTGTTCGAAAAATGAATATGCAGCTGAAAAAATTAGTCTAGATCCACTTTATTTTTGGTTTTGTTTGTTCTGATTCTTATTAATTAATTTTACATAGCACCTACAACAGCAAAAATTGATTCCCCTGCGAATTTGAAAGGGAGTCCTTTTTGATGATGGTGATGATAATCGGAGCATTCCCCGTCGGTGGGGACTCGCGAGAATACGGGGAGTGAATCCCCTGGACAAACAAAAACGCGGGGACTCCTCAAGTGGAGTCCTCGGGGAACGGCGAGAATACGCCTATAGAGTATTCTCACCTTTGTGTATTCCATACCAACTCGTCCACACGTCCAAGATTCTCGGCCTGATTCTGGACGTGGTGTTGGGACACAGAAAGTCGTTTTTGGGATCCCAAAACGTAAGTGACGGGATACCTATGACTTTGTAAAGTTGTCCGTCCGTCTGTCTATTGTCACGATAACTCTCGAAGGGATTGAGATATTTTGTCCAAACTTGGTGTGAGGATCCTTTGGGTCAAAGTACAGGTCAAGTTCGTAGATGGACCCCATGGCTGTATATTTAGGGGTGGGGGAGGGTTTCAAATTAGGGGAGTTTTTGTGAAAAGTAAAAACTTTGATCTAAAGTTGATTAGAGGTTCGATTTAGGGGTAGAAGAAATGCTGAATCCGAATATGAATATTACTGTCTCGCCGGACAAGTAGTTCGTTCGGAATCTGGCAAAACCCGGCAAATTTGTCAAAAGTAAAAGTTTAATTTGAATTTCATTAGATCTTCCATTTACGGGTAAGAAGACATGTTGAATCCGTACATGATGTTTAGTTTACCTGGAATCCGGCCGAAACCGGAAAATTTGTTAAAAGCAGAAGTTTTATCTTAAGTTGATTAGAGGTTCGACGTAAGGAGACATTGTTGAATTCGTTTTTGAGCTTTAATTTCTTGCAAGACAATTAGTTCGCCAGAAATCCGATCGATACCGGATTTGGCATCTACTTCGTCAAAGTAGATATGACGTAGGCTATAGGGGAGACTTATACTGAGGCTTAGACCGTCAGCATGTAAACACATGCTGAATCCATATTTGAAATTGATCTTCTCAGATCATTATCATTGGCCTTAATCTGCTTCTAAATTTTGTTAGCAAAAACGTTCAAGGAGTCTGGATATCTACAAGACCCAGTTGTCTGGATCAAATATTAAATTTTTGGGATCCCATCGAAACTTTGGTCTTGTTCATCAACACATCAAGAACACTTGACCACTGCAGTTCGATTTGTTGCTTGCTATCAAAGTTTCGTTTTGTAATGTTCAAGAATGTATAGAACGGACACGTCAGCTACGATGCTTTGTCAGCGATATTTTGATACTTGTCCGGCAAGAAAATAATTTTCATACTCGGATTCTGCATGTCTCCCTAAACCGAACCTCTAATCAACTTCAGATTAAACTTTAACTTTTCACAAATTTTCCGGTTTTGGCGGATTCCGGGTGAACCATTTGTTTGTCAAGAAAATAAATTTCATATCCGGGTTCAGCATGTCTACATATCTACATACATCGAACCCCTAATCAACTTCGGATTAAATTTT
The DNA here is from genome assembly GCA_030848855.1 of Branchinecta sandiegonensis. NCBI lineage: Eukaryota > Metazoa > Arthropoda > Branchiopoda > Anostraca > Branchinectidae > Branchinecta > Branchinecta sandiegonensis. Next base: position 3,103,327 of record JAUPMV010000009.1, read on the forward strand.
TACTTTTCACAAATTTTCCGGGTTTTGCCGGATTCTGGGTGAACTACTTGTCCGGCGAGAAATAATGTTCAGATTCAGCATGTCTCTTTACCCTTAAATCGACTATCTCATTACTGTATTTTGACACAAAGAGTCCTCATGCCAAGATTGAATTAAGTATCTCAACCCATTCGAGAGTTATCGTTCTAACAGACGGACCGACAACTTTTACAAAATCCTAGGTATCCCGTCACTTACGTTCTGGGATCCCAAAAACTCCTTGTGGACGAAATATGAGATACTAGTGAGAGTACGACATGCGGAAATATGGAATGAATCTCAGCCGACCGATCCATTTAGCACCACCAAACGTGATTCGCAGTCAGCTTTGGGTTGCGTTCCAGCAAGTTATTAAAAGTTATGATGATAAGAGGAAGGGCCAGCACCGCATTGCGATAGTTATAACAGTTTCTGGAAAGAAAATAATAGCCACGCAGACATACGTCATCACTCTTACGGGAGCACCTGCTGAACCGATAGTTATCATCACTTATGATATTCATAAGTAAATTGGAACGAAAATAATAGTTGCGTTTTTGCAGATACCATGGTATCTGTTACAACGGTAACTGAATCTGCAATTTGTCGTTTTTGCAGTTACCGTGGTATCTGATACACGGTTGCTCTGCAAAAACGAATATTGCCGATATTGCACTTCTTGAAATCAACCCAAAAGAAAACTGATATCCAGTTACATCACTAAGTGCTAAACTTCTTTCACGCAAAATTAACAAAATTTTATGAAAGTGAGATGTCTTTTCAGATACCACGGTCGGACCTTGGTATCTTAATATCAGATATCACGATAACTGGCTAGATACCACGATAACTTCAAAAACGCCTTTTGACCTTGGTATCAGATACCACGATAACTGCGAAAACGACTCTAGAACGTGTTATCAGATACCACGGTAGGTAACTGCGAAAACGACTTTAAAGCGTGGTATCAGATACCAAGGTATCTGCAAAAACGCAAATAATAAGAGGGAGGAGCTAATTTACTTAGTACGGCGATCTCTGGAACGAAAATAATAACAAGAATCGTTACGATCGTAACTAATAATAACTAGCTCGAACGCTACCTTCGCTTAAGGACTAGCTATAGCAAAAAAAAAACAGAGGCGAAAGCCTTTTTACTGCAGTTATATTATTACTATTATTATTATAGAGGTAGCGAAAAATAAAATCAGAAGATCAGGAACTGAAACAAGAGCTGTAAGCTCATATGGCACTTGCATGGGTCAAGATGATTTGATTGATCAAAAGTAAGTTTCGACTTTGCGGTTGAGATGCGCGCTCTAAGGGAGCTGGAACTTCATTTGTAAGCAAAACCCTTGAGGCAAAACTGCTAATGGGCTGATGGGCATCACGGAAATGCATATATTGCTTAAAAGTATTTTTTTTTACTTTGCGGTCAAGATTGGTACTTTAAGGAATAATCGGATTTGGGACGTAGCAATTTCTAAGCAAATGTTGTTGAATCTCCAATATTCCTGCGAAGTTTCATCGTCCTAGCACATCTGGAAGTACCTTAACGCGCGATCACCGGAATCCCAGACCCCCCCCCCCCTCCTCCAACTCCACCCACAATAACCGGAGCCAATCCGGTTCTGTAAATGATTAATCCAGAGCATCTGTTTGTCATTCCCACGAAGTTCGATCCAGATCACACCAGTCTAAGCGGGTCAAGTATTTTCCGCCCTCCCCCCAATTATTGCCGGATTCGGTCCGGAAATGAAAAAGGTCATAAGAGAAAAATGTCCTCTGTTTAATTATTAAATTTCACTCGAATCCGATCATCCGTTCCAAAGTTACGCATGACTCAATATTCCGGATTCCCCTCCCTCAACTCCCCCCCCCCCCAAGATTATCATATCGAGGATTTTTTTTTTATTCCAAGTCAGTTTGACCGGGTCCCTGATATGCCTTCCAAGTTTCGTCGTGAAAATCCCCCAAAAAACGGAATTCCGGGAAACCCCATCCTCCCCCCCCCCTTCAAGTTTCCGGATCCAGTCAATTATGTAAAAGATTTACATGGACCAGATGTTTGTTCTTCCCAGCAAGTTTCACTCCGATACCATCATTCTAACCGTTTCCCGAGATTTCCGGTCCCCCCCCCCCCAGCTCCCCCGCGGTGCACGTAGCCAATCCGATTCAGCAAATGACTTACCTAGAGCATCTGTTTGTTCTCCCCACAAAGTTCCATCCCGGTCCCTCCATTCTAAACGGGTCACGTATTCCCCCCCTCCCCCAATAGTTGCTGGATCCGGTCCGGATATGAAAAAAATCATCGGAGAAATGTCCTCTGTTCAATTCTTAAATTTCACTCGAATCCGATCACCCGTTCCAAAATTACGCATGACTGAAAATTTCGGATTCCCCTCCCTCCACCATTATCTGATCGACAAAATTTTTATTTTGAAGTCAGTTTGATTGGGTCCCTGATATGCCTGCCAAGTTTCATCGTGAAAATCCCCAAAACCACCATCACCGGAATTCCGGGACCCCCCCCCCCCCATAAGTGTCCGGATCCAGTACAATGGTCTAAAGGACTTATCTAGAGCAGATGCTTGTTCGAAAGTTACACACTTCTCAATTTCCCGGATTCCCCTGCGGATTCCCCTCCCTCCACTCCCCCCACCATTTTCTGATCGACAAAATTTTTATTTTGAAGTCAGTTTGATTGGGTCCCTGACATGCCTGTCAAGTTTCATCGTGAAAATCCCCAAAACCACCATCACCGGAATTCCGGGACCCCCCCCCCCCCCCATAAGTGTCCGGATCAAGTACAATGGTCTAAAGGACATATCTAGAGCAGATGCTTGTTCTTCCCAGCAAGTTTCACTCCGATCCCTCCATTCTAACCGTTTCTTGAAATTTCCGGTCTCCCCCCTGGCTACCGAATCCGGTCAAGACTTTAAACGGGACATTACAGATATATATTCTATTCGGGTATGAAGTTTCATTACAATCCGATCATCCGTTCGAAAGTTACACACTTCTCAATTTCCCGGATTCCCCTGCCCTCCCCCCCCCCCCAAATGGTCGGATCAGAAAACTGATTATTTATAAGTTTGTTTGGTCGGGTCTCTGATAGGCCTGCCAAGTTTGATGGTCCTGGCACAACTGGAAGTACCCTAACTCGAAAAAGTGTGACAAAATGCCCTAAATTTTCAAGTTTCGAGCGCCCCCACTCCCCCGCATATGGTCGGATCGGGAAACTGATTATTTCCAGGTTCGTTTGGTCGGGTCCCTGATATTCCTGCCAAGTTTCATTGTCCTAGCTCATCTAGAAGTACCCTAACTCGGAAAAAAGTGACAAAATGCCCTAAATTTTCAAGTTTCCAGCGCCCCGCACTCCCCCGCATATGGTCGGATCGGAAAAACTGATTATTTCCAGGTTATTTTGGTCGGGTCCCTGATATGCCTGTCAAGTTTCATTGTCCTAGCACATCTGGAAGTACCCTAACTCGGATATGTGGGACAAAAAACTCGGACCGACCGACAGACCGACAGACGGAATTGTGATCGGTATATGGCACTTGAGCCAGAGGCTACAAGTGCCATAAAAACGGGCAGGAAAACACCTGTGTAAACAAATTTGAGATCTTTTAATATCCCGCTCACTAGGACAATTACATGCCATGTTCATAACACAACAAAACTAAAAGCTTTTGTTTACCGGGTCTCAGTACTACATCTACTGTCGTTTATCACACATTAAAACTGTAAGTTCATAGCATGTAACTAAAATACGAAAAATTTCACATACTGAAGCGCTCTACCGTCCCAAGCTAAATAACATAAGTTGCGTTTTTGATCGAAGTTTGAAGTTACCTTCTTCAAACTCAAAGGTCTTTATTTAAATACCGTTTTTGGTTACCGGTCGCAGTTTCTTTGTCCTTCAGACTCTGACCGTCGAACTTCGTGAGCTAGCAAGTTCGAAGTTTGCTTGAATCCTCGAAGAAACGTCGACCTGGCAAGGATTGCCGGAGTCATAAAAATACTAATTAAGCAGACGGTGAACTTCGACGGCGTTCGAAAACAGAAATTAAGCAACCGGCTAAGCGAACGGGGAACAAAACTTCGATCAAAAACGCAACTCTTCAAAGAACCATGCATCTTCTGTATGGCAATCTCCTTACACTCTATTCAGTTTGCACACTACTTTTCAACAGCACTGCAGTGTCAGAAGTTTGATAATAGTTGCGTTTTTGCAAATACCATGGTATCTGATGCCACGGTCTAAAGTGGTTTCCGCAGTTACCGTGGTATCGCAAGGCATCATGGTATCTGATATTCAGATACTACGTAACTGCGAAATCGACTAGACCGTGGTATCAGATACCACGGTAACTGCAAAAAACGACTAATTGCAGGTCCAGTTACCGTGGTAGCAGATACCATGATATCTGCAAAAACGCAGCTAATATTCAACACATCTTTTGGGGCAATTAAAACGAACTACTTAAGATTTAGCTGCAAGTCTTGTAGAATATTTTGGTATCACCTTTCAAGCGTTATGTTTCGTGAAAACATAAGATGGTTCTTTATTTGAGAAGGATGGTCCTTATTTGTTTACGTGAGAGATTTGGACAAGTTTTGGAAGACGGCGGTTTATGGAAGTTGTTATTCTAGCACATCTTTATCAGTTATTTCTCAGGCAACGACCATAAATAATTTATATTAAAAATGTGATTTTAACGGCGTCCTTGCGTGGTCGGCTGAATAAAAAAGGAAAGCGGTCTTCGCTCGGCCTTGCGGTTTCCATCCCTTTCGAGCGAGGTGAAGTCCGGCCGGTGGGAAACTAGTTTAACCAGATGTCGCTACGCACTCGGTAGTCGGTGCACCACGTGAGAATCCTTAAGCCCAATCCAATTTGCTACTGGGATTAATTTTGCATCTACTGGGATAAGATTATCTCTAATTCGGATTAATCTTATCCCAGTAGAGAAAAGGTTAATCTTATAGTAGCAAATACTGCAGTTAATTTTAATCCTTAATCGGAGAAACTTGTTACAGTGCAGATATCAACCAGAGCAAAATAAGACTAGGTGTTAGCAAACAGTAGTGCAGTTTTGCTCTGATATCAACTGACTAATAATCGTTGGGTTTTTCCCTTTTGTACTCGCGACGCGGGATGCTATCCGTTACTGGTTTCAAAACTTACGTTTGGATTAAGATCTTTGCTGGCTCCCCCAGACGCAGTTCCTTTGAAATATGAGTATATGTTCTAACCGGTTAACATGGATAGCATATGCTAAACAATCAATAAACGTTCCTTAAAAAATCAGCCTGTGACAGATTCTAATCAGTCAGACAAAATATCGAGAGCGAATCTCGCCAAAACATCAACGAAAACACAGGAGTGCAAAACAGAAGTCAGGACGGGGGGGGGGGGGGGGGGGGGTAGAAGCGTAATATTCCTTAAAGCATCGCCTCAAACAAAATGGCAGGATATGAGTAAGGTTAGCAGAAAATGAAGTAATTAATTATTGCTCTCTAGTGGAATGGTCTTATTTGTCAAACTAACAGACACAAATAATATCACACACGAATCACATATACGAATCAAACTCCAAACAAACATGAATTTCCATCACTTAAAACAGTAAGTGGGTAAACGAAAAGGCAGTCCACCAACTAGACTTACTAAACTAACGCAGACTTACTGACCAAAATGACGTTACAGACTAGCCTCGGAAAACCTGCACTAGACAATAATTTTTAAGACGCCCTACCGGTTTGGCATTGCTCCTAAACGCAGGAATTTAGGCACGTTCGAGCTACAACCACTGGCTTCGATAGACTGCGTTAAATGACGCCTAAATATCCGTCTTGGAGCTACCCAACCCAACCCTGTGTGGAGACATCTACTTTAACTATCTTCCTTCATTTGCCAAGGATGTGGTACTACAGTGTCAGTCTAGTCCCTCCTCGCATTGACATTGCAGCAAATTTCCGCACGTAAGACCGCTGCATAAGCTTGTCATAACGAACGCAAAGGTTTCAGGAAATCAACATGAGAGTGACCGATCAAAGAGCGGATACATGCCGACAGTGTGCAGACCTGCGCCACGATGTCAGAGCGTAAAAAAGAAAATGGTGGAGCTGACATCTTGGCATTTAGGAATGCTTTAAATATTTTATTCAAATGATGTATACAACGGATACGTCAGCTACGATGCTTCATCAGCGATATTTCGGCCAATCTTGGCAAGGGTCCTCGTCAGGCTATCAATCTTCAGGTCAGGTTCTTGATTACAGGTTTGTTTCCTTCCCCGACGTCGGACCTGAAGATTGACAGCCTGACGAGGACCCTTGATGAAGCATCGTAGCTGACGTATCCGTTGTATACATTATTTGAATAAATGTTTCAAAGTCAGCTTGGGCTCAAAGAATATTTAGCTTTAAATAATAAGTCTCCAGGGCAGGAGGAAGATAGATAAACCAGCGTATCAAACGGCAGTCACCACATAATACACAGAAACTTGGTGTTACTGCTCCTAAAAACAAGATACAACAGAGACCGAATCACTTGAGAAGTACTTGTAAGCTTCGGTACGTAAGACTATTCACAGAGGACTGACGCACTCTGCGTTACTGCACTTCGGCCGTGTTCCAACCTGTACGACGCGAACACACCCTACAAAACCGGGAAGCACTTTACAGTTAAAACCCCTGCCAACAGGTTGGAACGATGACAGCAGCTTTTAATAACCGTGGTAGGAGACTGGAACACACCATACACTACTAGATTTGCAGTTTACGACCTTCTTTTTACAACCTTCAGGCTCCCATTTACAGCCGGTCTTTGTCTTTCTTCAAAGGCGTATTCTCGCCGTACCCCGAGGACTCCTCGAGGAATAGAAGGGAACGGCGAGAATAGAGGGAGTCACTCCACGCGGACTCCGCGTACAGAAATAGCGAGAACACTGGGAATGCTTCCAAAATGGATTTTGTTCGAAAAAAAATTATTCAGTTGACGACATTAGTCTGGATCCACTTTATTTTTGGCGTTGGTTATTCTGATTGTTTTTAATTAATTTTACATTGCACCAACACCAGCAAACATTGATTCCCCTCCTAATCTGAAAGGGAATCCTTTTGGATGATGTTGATGATAATCGCAGCATTCCCCGTTCGTGGGGACTCGCGAGAATACGGGGAGTGAGTCCCCGTGACAAACAAAACCGCGGGGACTCCTCAAGTGGATTCCTAGGGGAACGGCGAGAATACGCCTCAAGTCCAATGCGTAATTCGCATGCCAATACTCGGGCAAGCTCCGTAGTGTTCGGATAGACCAGCAGCCAATATCCCAGACGGGAAAGCGAACGCTGTTCTCAGACTGCACCAGTCTGGGTTAGTGGCAACAAAGCCATAGCCTTGGACCGTTTGTCTATGAAAATTCGTCAACTAGCCTGATGAGAGTGAAAGCGAGACGCACTGTTGCCGAACCACATCTTAAGTAGATATTTTTTTTACACAAAAATTCATTCTCGCTGCACATGAAGTATCACAAAAAATTTTGAGCTCGCCAAAGTGAAGGCAAAGCTGATCGTGTAAAAGCGTATCTCTTCGCACATTCATCACGCGTTGACGCATTTTCAGAGTATTATGGCGACGAACCAAATCACTGTTTTGCACTTTGCTCGTTGAGGACTAAAGTTCAACACCAACAGTACCACTGACGACAACGATGAATGTGACAGAGAAAACTGCCAAAGAACAGATAGCTCAAGCACTTCATGGTCAAACGCATAACTGTCAGTTGTGTCGTTTCAGACAGAGTCGCATTACAGAACAGAAGGGTCTTTTTCGACAACCGGGATAGGCTCCTTTTCGGCAACTGGTTTTTCTTTCGAGGGAAGGAGAAGCAGTGGAATCATTCCAAGCAGGCAACCAACAGTGATCCCAATGGTTCGGCCCTGAAAAGGAATACATACTTTAGACACAGGATACCTCGATCAGCAAGCGCGACTGAGGTTTTCCATGATTTCCGTGTACTCAATTTCTCCCAACTTCACCTATCGTGTAAAACTTCCCTTAAACAGCGTTTAGTTGAATCGGATAATGAATAAATCCTTGTGCTTTGTTCTCCATGGCTCCGCCTGTCTCTGCCAATTTGGCAGAAGCTGTATGAGCCTGGTTAGGTATTTTTGCTTTTTTGTCCATGTGATATTTGCACTTTTTGCCGCGTTCGTTCTTTTTTGTCTTCTTCTTTTTTCCCTGTTTTCTTTGTGATATGGTAATTTTTTACTGGAATAAAACTGATTGATTTACAGCAAAGTTGGGAAGTACCTCGTCAAGATTTGAACAAACTGAGGACGATTCAATAATAATGGTTGCGTTTTTATATAAATTCTCCTCGCGATTCTCCTGACAATTTTCCTATTATGCGTCATTTGACTTCCGTTCCTTTTTGTCAAAAACAAATTCGGGGAAAGCTTCGCAATTCCGCAGGATCGAAAAGTTGGTTGGATAGTCACTTCTCGACTCTCCGTTTCTAGTTCTCAAAAGCTCTCAGAGACGCTGTTTTCTAAGAGAACTGAGAAGCGAGAGCTGAGATCAACAAGTTCCAGAGCAACGCAACTAATAACTGGGAGCTGTCTGGGAGCTAGTAACTTCTAGAAAGTTGGGTCCCTACTAAAAATGTTGGCGTGTGTAGATTTTTCTGCACTAAAAGACTGATTTTACAACGTGGCAGTGTTCTCGTGTTTTCGGGGGAGGGGGGGGCTAATGGAGAATGTCTTACGTAGAAATTTTCCCGCTGGGTGCCAAATCTTAGGGGGAACTTTCCTAAGGGGATCTTCCACGAGGAAGCACACTTTCACCTCGAATGTCGGGTTCCCAAATAGTTCAAATTTCACAAGGAGAATCCGCATGGAACTTTACACCGGATGCGAAGTCAATTAACGCTTCCATGAACGTTTCTTGGACGTTTCTTTCTGCGTGCCATGCTCATTTGATCCTTTTCACATACTAGTACATAGCTTACCCCATACACCCATCCTATGTAGTTCGGGCTACTAAATTATGTGTTTCAAGCGAGAACATTAGCCTACAAAAGGCAGCTAAATCAACGCACTCGGAAGATGTGAAAGGTGTCGATTAACTCAATCAATCAATCAATCATCGTATTTATTCCTGAATATCTGTTTCACAACATGATAACATAGGACTGTCAACTTAACAAAATATAATTGATATATACAATTCATTTTAAAACTTGTACGACTTCATAACTTGTAACAAGATTAAACGGTATGTCAAACATAAAAAATATAAAATATGTAATACTAGATTAATTGTCAAAACATTATACGTTTCTTCACTTGATAGATAGATAGATAGTTTTTTTGACACAACTCGTAGCACTGAACTGGCACAAATATCGGTTAGTACGACCCTTCACTGGCACCAAGAGGTTATAAGGTTTGAAGCCAAGCTGACCATTCATTTCAAATAAAATAGAAAAAAGAGATTTTCGGGTTTTTTTCTTTATCAGCTAGTTACCCCTCCAAGATGATGTGCGAGGGATAAATACAATTTCGGATATTTCGGTTACACTTCCGGCAAACCGTCCTCAGCGAAAGAAACAAAACTAAATCATAAAATCATCTTGGAGGGGTAACTAGCTGATCAAGAAAAACCCCAAAAATCTCGTTTTTCTATTTTATCGCCCAGAGGTTCTGGTGCCGCGTCCGTCCTGTCACCGGTGCTGTTCGGGCAGTATGTCCCTGTGCTTTTCACTGGCAAGGATTGACCGGCCAAAGCGTAAAATTAGATTTCTCGGCGGACATGGAGTGGCTCAAGCCTTAATAGCAGGAGGGACGCTTTGTAGCCAGAATATTTCAGCACTAGCATAATTCGGCACGGTCTGATTTGGACCGATTTAATGTCATCAGTTGCGTTTTCGCAGAAACCATGGTATCTGTTACCACGGTAACTGAATCTGCAATAAGTCGTTTTTGCAGTTACCGTGGTATGGTTGCTCTACAAAAACGAGTATTGCCAAAATTGCACTTTTCGAAGTCATCCCAAAAGAAAAACTGATATCCAGTTACATCACTAAGTGCTAAACTTCTTTCTCACAATTTGACAAAATTTGATGAAAGTGAGATGACTTTTCAGATACCACGATTAGTTACCACGGTCGGACCGTGGTATCTGAATACCAGATACCATGATAACTGGCCAGATACCATGATAACTGCAAAAACACCTTTTCACCGTTGTATCAGATACCACGATAACTGCAAAAACGACTTTAGACCATCGTATCAGATACCATGGTAGCTGCGAAAACGCAACTACCGTTAAGTGATACACTCCTTTGCACACATTGTCACCAAAACGGAGAGGCGTACTCCAAAACCGGCCGCACGTAAGTTACATAGGCTAGTTTCATAGATTCTACAATGAATCCTAATCGCTTCATTCTTGCGTTGGAGTTGAGTGCATCATTCCCTGCAGAGAATGGTCAACACTTTCATCTGAACCGAGGCATCCTCATCCGACAGTTTTGGTCAGCTTTCGGATGTTTTCGGTTTCACCAACCCTCGTGCGGCAAACTTGGCCATAGAAAGTGAGAACAGTGTGCCTCAGAGTTTTTGAGTAAAATCCAATACTCTTGATGACTAACTTTTCTTGCCGATGCAAAATCGCTCTGTACCTAGCGGAAGGGCCGGAAGCGGTATCACAGCTGCTCCCCAACATCGCCGTGATTGGTTAACACAGGATTGAATTGTTGAGTTTGAGTCGTTAGTGCTACGTTTCTCGAGGATCAGAGGCGTGTTTTGGACTTCAGAGGCGTCATTTAGGGTATTCCTGGGCACGCACTGGTCACGAATGTTTTCACCTGCAGAAAAGGGCGATTTCGGCGGTCTAGAAAGCTCGGATGGCTTATCCGCCGTCTGTTTACGCCGTCTGCTAAAGCGCCACAGACGCACAGCCACTTTCAGTTAGTTTCGCTCGGCAGATTCTCGCTTTGCTTTTTTGAGAGTGAATCCGTGAGTTCAGTTTCAGTTTTATTCATAAAAATAATAAACACCATTAGGCCTAAGCCCCACCATCAGGCCTAACATAAGGCCTGGCAATGGGCGGGGCGTATTCTTTATTCATATAGTCTTAAGGGAAACAAAGCAAACAAATCAAAAAAGAAAAGAAGAACAAGAAAAGAAGAATAAAGACATATCAACGAACGATCTTCCATCAACAAAGCGCCTTTGATGGCCAGAATCGGCCTAAAGAGATGACACGAAAAGGAAGCAAGCTTACCATGTTGCCTGCGAATCGGAAGGACGGAGCAGCGAGCTGGACAGGGGTGAGACCATGACTACCGATCCCTAATCGGGCAGCAATCCTCTCGACATAAACAGCCGATCCCATTCCACACACATCCGAGATGGTATTTCCTAAAGCTGCAGCCGCCATTGTTGAAATCCCAAGAGTAACACCTATCGTCAGATCTACGTAGTCTCCCTGGAAAATGAAGGAAAGTAAAGTAATTAATTAACAAGACAGATACACTGTACAAAAAAATCTTGCAGTATTTCCTACTAGGATTAATATTGTCTCTACTGAGATAAGATTATTTCGAATTCGGATTAATACTGTCGCCGTAGAGATAAGATTAATCCCAGTAGCAAATACTGCAGTTAACTTTAATCCCTTCTTGGAGAAACTTTTTACAGTGTATCATAGGATCGACTACCTAATACAAAACTTTTATACACTGTAAAAAAAAATCTTGCAATAACTGCTACTGGGATTAATCGTGTCTCTAAAAAGATAATTTTATCTTTAATTCGGATTGATCTAATCTCAGTAGAGATAAGATTCATCCCAGTAGCAAATACTGCAGTTAACTTTAATCCTTACTCGGAGAAACTTTTTACAGTGTAAGTAGTGAACTGAAAGACAAAAATGCTCCTCATCCGTGATTTGAACCCAGGACCATAACTTCCCAGGCGAGTGCTCTACCAACTGAGCTACTGATCGGCTCGTGAACATCGTTAGCTAACCACTACTATAGTCCGACAGAAGCCGGCCATAGGAACAGTGACCCCACACGAAGGCAAATTCATCCAAACAGTTCACATCCCATGTCATGGAAGATAATATTATAATTATATACCGATACAAAACCAACAATGAACAAAGTTTTTTACAACCCATCAACAATTAAAAGGAGAAAAAGATAATGTGAAAAAGGACAACAACAACAACAAGACCAAAGGTTTCGATGGGATCCCAACAATTAATATTTGATCAAGACAATTGGGTCTTGTCTTCGCCAGATCAAGTCTTCGCCAGATATTTTTAATATTAAAATTTAGAAACAGATAAAGGACAAATAGCTAATCATCTGAGAAAACCAAGTTCAGGTATGGATTCCATGAAAATAGTTGTTTTTTCCGAAAATCAGCTAATTTTTCGTCAAAACAGTTTGTTTTTCTGAAAATCACTGTTTTTTTATTACATGTTGTTTTTTTCTTGAAAACAGTATTTTTTTCTGCAAAAATAGTCAGTAAAAATTACTAGTACCCCTATAAGTCATATCTGTTTTGACGAAACTGATCGAAACTTCCTGCCTTACTTCTGCCAAATTTCCGGTTTCGGACGAATGACGGAAAAATAAAGCTCAAAAACGAATTCAGCGTATCTCCTTACCCCTATACTGAACATCTAATCAACTTCAAATAAAACTTCAACTTGTAACAAATTTTCCGGTTGTGGCCGGATTCCGCGCGAACTACTAGTCCGGGTAGAAAATAGTTTTCATATAAGTGTCCAGCATGCCTTCTTACCCCTAAATCAAACATCTAATCAACTTCAAATAAAATTTTACTTTGAACAAACTTTCCGGTTTTGGCCAGATTCCGGACGAACTACTTGTCCGGCGAAAAAATGGTTTTCATTTTCGTGCTCAGCATGCCTTCTGACCCCTTGATCGACTATCTCATTAGCTGTTTAAAAATATTTTGTTTGCCCTTTAATTTGAACCCCCACCCCTGAATGTAGAGCTACAGAGCCCATCTACGAACTCGACCTTTCCCGTGATCCAAAGAATCCTCACACCAAGTTTCATCAAAATATCTCATTCCCTTCGAGAGTTATCGTGCTCACAGACGGACGGACAGACGGAACTTTTGCGATGTCATAGGTATCCCTCCACTTCCGTTTTGGGATCCCACAAACAAGATGATTAAACTTCATACAAAATCAAAGAAATTTCATCAGAAAAGAATACCCATCCAGGGGTGAGAAACATCATCATTACTGAGGTTCACCACAAGATCATTAACATTCTGATTGACTTCCCCTCTGAAGCTATGACGTTATAGGACTGAGGGATTTTATTACTTCGCTAACGCTTACGACTCGAGCTTTTGTGAACCACTCTTACAGACTGAACTAGCACCACCTATATCCGGCAGAGAAACAACGAATAAATAGGGTAAGTCGTCTGATACTCCTTCAGCGCATGTCGTAAATGCTACAAGTTTTATTCATTTATTTATTTGTGACCCGCTTTTTGGGTAACAGCGGAGTATGAGTAAAATACACACACTGTAAAAAGTTTCTCCGAGTAAGCATTAAAGTTAACTGCAGTATTTGCTACTGGGATTAATCTTATCTCTAGGCTACTGGGATAAGATTAATCCGAACCAGAGACAATCTTATCTCAATCAATCAATCAATCAATCAATCAATCAAGTTTAATCCAAATAGCTAAAAGCTAGAAGAGGATTACGAATTTACGAAATACACAAACACGAAATAAATTAACTAATACACTTACAAGACATGACCAGAAATAAATGATGGGATGAAACTACGTAAAAATTGGGCAGAAGATTAGCAGGATATGGAGAAAACTGATTGCCAGTATTCCTCTCGGACCGACGCACGGAACACGGTAGGGGAGGGGGGAATAGATGGGCCATCTGGGGACAACACATTATCTTAGTTCCAAATTTGTTTGAAAGAGTATTTCTACGTTCAGTTAATTTAGGAACGTCAAGTTTAATGAGAGCTCAGTAGAAACAAAGCTAATCCCAGTAGCAAATACTCCAAGAATTCTTTTTACAGTGCATCTTAAAACACTAAACGAAACAATGTAAATAAACATGACTACATTATTTTCATATAGTTTAAAAACAAACTAAATAGATTTTTAGAATTTTTACACAGTGACAAGCACATTAAATGGGTTCAGGATTGAAAAATTGGCTAATAATTTCGTGGGCTGATAGGGTAGGAATTTTTGTGTTCCGTAAAAGTGCGAACTGCTCCACTCTCAAACAAACGATCTGTAATAGGCTAGCGAAAGATATTCGCATGCAGGACCGAGTTCCCCTCGCACAATCTACTGATCGAAACTGAAACGCAAATCATAGCTTATATGCTGTCGAGAACTGGTCTAGCAATCTAGCTTGCTAGAAAGAATGAAAGTTAATCTGCAATTCCCAGTCCCGCAAGGGAAAAGAAGTGGATTAAAAAATAAATGAAGAACAAAAGCCTCCTTATCCAAGCCAAACTAGCTTTGGACATGGCAGACTTGGGGACTTTGGACATCTTAATTTTAGGTTCCCAGGCTAAAGGAAGGCTTCGATTATTGCACAGGGTTAGTCTGTCACAAAAAATCAACGAAGAAACCAACGAAAATAGGTTTTTTAAAGGGCTTACTTAGTCACTCGGTAGAACCGAGCGAGAACAGTCGTATTTGTTATTCGCAGGTATTGGTGATGGTGAGTGGCTCGCTGTCCTTATTTTAGGCTTCCAATTCTTCCAATTTTGTTTTAATTGTCGGTTTCTTGTTAGTTTTCTGCTTTGTTTTGGTTTTCTTGGTTGTTGATCTTCATCCTCGTTTTGGCATTTTTCCTCGAAATTTTCTGTCTGCGCTGAAGAAGGGAGGAGGTTGGAAGGGGTGTGTTCCGAAATATTTGCCTTTTATTTCAGTATATTCGTTGGCCTTTACAAACCCCATTTTCGTTGGTTTCTTCGTTGATTTTGTGTGACATGTCAGGCCAATGTGGTTTACGAAATTATCTTCAGGGTTAGTCTGGTTTTAAAGGTTAACAGAATAGGGCTAAGATACGACAGTCTGATTAGCAATCATATTTTTACTTAATTAGGCTAGAAGAACCGACAAAAACGCGTTACTTCGTTACTTTGTTATCCACGATTTTTGAATTTTAGCTGACGTAATTTCTCTTCCATAACTGTTGTACCTCTATATGGACGTAGCTCTATGTTTGAAATGTTTAGCAACTACAGCGGCAGCCAATTGCCGTAATTACAAGCCATGACAGATTTGCATTCTTCAAGTCAGGAAGATGAAAGTAACATGGGAAGTGAAAGTGACCCGGAAGAACTTGGCATTCGCCATGAAGGAAGAACATGACCAGTTGAAAACTCGAACTTGCTAATCAACTTTGTGGAATGCTGGCCAAATTCTCTGTTTTTTTTTTCAAATTCATTATATTCTCAAAATATTCTTTTGCAACGAATAGCATAGGACGTAAAAACAAAAATCCCTTATAGAGTCAAAATAATTCAGTGTATTCAAATCAAACGTATTAAAATAAGTTGGCTTTTCAGTTAAACTTTAAGGAACTTACCGCCACAATCATGATCGCGTTGTCAAGGAAGCCGAAGCCAACAAATGGGATTCCGTTTTGAACTGCCACCTTCCAGTAATCCATTGCAGTAACGTTGTCTATGCTCCCATCCTGAACTGAGCCAAAAGCTGGGATTTCTGTTTTCTGAAGGGCCTCCATCAAGATTGCCCGCTCCTCAGGTCTCATTGCATTAACCCATGATTCAGCTCTTTTAACGGAGAGAATTGGTTTCAGTGGCCGAAGAACTCTAGAGCCAACGATCGCTGACTGACGAAGCTCTTGAGTAGGCAACTTGCAAAGGCGAAGCAGACTAAGCCTCATAATGAATAACTAAAAAGGAAGAAAATTTAACTTTTTGCTTCTAGCTCATTCTGGCCTGCCTAAATTACGCTATTCCTAACTGTCATCACTCCACTATGTATAAATCAAGATAATCGCACTCACATGTTTTGGAATGTCGACATTAAACTGATTTTTATTAGTTGCGTTTTTGCTGATACCATGGTATCTGTTACCACGGTCTAAAGTTATCGTGGTATCTGGCCAGTTATCGTGGTATCAGATATTCAGATACTACGGTCCGACCGTGGTAACTGGTCGTAGTATCTGAAAAGTCATCTCACTTTCATCAAATTTTGTCAGATTGGTGAGAAAGAAGTTTAGCACTTAGTGATGTAACTGGATATCTGTTTTTCTTTTGGGATGACTTTGTAAAACGTAATTTCGGCAATAGTCGTTTTTGCAGAGCACCGTATATCAGATACCACGATAACTGCAAAAACGACTAATTGCAGATCCAGTTACCGTGGTAACAGATACCGTGGTATCAGCAAAAACGCAACTATTATTTTTTGAATTATATTGTTATTATTCCTATTACTAAATTACAAAAAGGGATGTTCTTGCCAAGAGTCCACAGTTGCAGACCTGACCCAGCTAAAACAAGGATTTTTTTTTGCTTTTTTTTTTTCGTTACCGCAGCAACATACCAATTATTCAATTTTCTGATAAACCTGCCTACATAACAATGAAAAAGCACCTGTGATTCTAGATGGTCGGAAGTTTGGATCGAAAAGTTCGCCTCAATGTCACCAGCTATTTAGCTCTGCATGCAGTTCGCCGGACACTCCCCTCATAAAATTCCTCTCAGATTAGTTCTTCTTTGGCCGCTAAGTGCTCTATCGTAAAGAAAACAATGACACGCTACTTCTTCGTGTACGTTTATCCAGGTTTGTTTTGCTATTTTCAATTCCTCTTAGGTCTAACCATGTTTAAAACTGTTTAGAATACCTCTTCCCCTCTTTTTGCTTTACCAAACTCTGTTCTGTCAAGCGTCATCAAGTTTGTCATTTCTGGCTTCCGACTTCAGTGCTGAGTGCTGACTGACTTTTCCACGGGGCTGATGCGCGACTCGATATGAAGCGAAAGCCTGATCACTTATTCACCCGTCAGATAACTTATCCCCCGATCTCACGTGTGATTGTTATTGTTCCTCTAGCGCGTCTGGCGGCAATTCGTCATCGGATTTTATGAAGGACGTACTCGAGTGTACTGCTAAAAGGAAGAATTTGATCAAGTTGTTCTGAATTCAACTAGAGATGAAATCATGGAGTAAACATGCATGCTGAATCCATGTCTGAACTTGTTTGTCAGGTATAGCAAAATGTTAAAGGGGTCTGGCGAAGACAGGAAATCTACAAGATTCGCTTGTCTGGATCAAGTAGTCCAACAAATATTCAATGTTTGGGATTCCGTCGAAACCTTCAGTCTTGTTTTCATGAGATCCTTACCTATTCGCGGAACTTCGCAGACGGCAAAGTTCCCACCATTCTAAAGGGCGGTTCTGGTGATCTCTTGGATTCGCTTTTTGAAAAGCAAAGCGCGAATCCGCCGAGCGTAAGAACCATTGGAATGTCGTCGCGCCTAAATTGCACCTTAACAACTGCTCGCTGACTTGCCGAAATCAGAAAAGTGAAATCTCGAAAAGTGGATTCGCTTTCCAAGTTCTGGCGGAAACTAGCGGAGCGCGAGAACAGCTTTGGAAAGCGAAGCAAGTTTTAGCCGAAGTCACAAAAACAGCCGGCTCATAAGCTCGCGGAGCTTTCCAGACCGACAGAACCCCCCTTAAGTAAGGTACTTTATGCTACAGTGACTTTGCAGCTGGGTTGCGATGAGAGCGTCCACTTAGTAGTGTACCAAACCGGTTAATAAACAGCTGGACAAGTCCTTCTGCTTTTGTCCTTAACAGGTTCTGGATTCTAACAATATACTATGTTTAGAGTCATCATGTTAAAGCTTATTTTGTTATATAGAAAACGATACATTGCTCTCGCTTTGAATGAATGAATGAATCTTTTTATTTACCCACTTCTATAAAACAGAAATAGTGGAGTAGGCTACACAAAGAAAAGAAAGACCACAACTTAAACTGGAATACAAACTTTTACACTTCAGACAAAATTACACTTCAAACAAACGGATAAGACCATAATGCGTGAAAACAACGCAACCGACAGCGTTCTATGCAGGCTATGCAGCTCGTCAAGTTTAACGGTTATATTTGTTGCTGAAAATTTATTAATCACTTTTCGGTTTTAATACCAAATTGGCAAGTAGCTATGACATGGGGATGTGAACTGATTACATGGAATTGCCTTCAGGTGGGATCGCCGCTCCTATGGCCGGCTTCTATCTGAATACTGTAGTGGTTTGCGGACTATGTGCACAAGCCCGCGGTCACCGTGTAAGCGAAGGGTCCTGGGTTCAAATCCAGGTTGAGGAGCATTTTTGTCTTCCAGTTCGCTACTTGTAAATGGCCGGCGTTTTAAGCAGCCTAGCCTAGAAGAGTTGCTTGTAAAATCTAAGTATTCCTTTCTGTGTTCAACCCAAGCTGACTACGAATCGTTGTCGGTGGCGCCAAACGGGTGCAGTTTGATTACATGTTCGTTCCTACAGATACAGCCTGATCTCAAAGCTCAGTTAGTTCCGAGGCCCGGGATTGGCCGATCGATATCAGTTGGCTCCTCCCTTGGGAGGAGTCAAGTAGTGACAGGCTTCCCGCCTTGGAGGCAGACTCAAATGGTGGCAACTGGCAGGTTGCCCGCCTTTGAGGAGGAGCCAAGTGAATCACAGAGCGTGTTCGTTGGGCTAATCCGACGAGTCACGTCACAGAGATCTTAGTTATCACGCTTACTACGCTCCTGAGCGTGGTAAGCAAATAGTTACTATTACTACACTTAGTTGACTATTTCGAGAATGTTGTAACGGTCAGCGTAGTAACTTTTCACGAGACTGGAACGAATAGAAACTATTAGTTGCAACTGTTAGAAGGGTGGAACACGCTCAAATCACTCAAATCATCAATATTTGTATGGGTTAGAGTATCCAGCCTTTGGGACAGTGTATCCAGCGTTTGGCATAGGGTACGGCCAAACGCTTGATATACCAAGCATTTTGGCATCTGTTTGGCATAGGGTTTCCAAAATTCAGGGGTTTGTGGTAGACTAGTGTAGGGCGGTAATGGCAGCAATGGTTGAAACGCACATAAAAAAATGGAGAAGAAATCCACCTAATCCCCACCTGCATTAAAATATATCAAACCACCCTTAAAAGTTGAAAATGATGTTATACAGTAATGGCATATCTATACAGGAGAGTTATCCAACCTCAGACAAGATTTCAAATTTCCAGAGAAGTCTTTCCTTCAGAATAATTTATCTGGCTTAAAAAGGAACCAACAAATATGACAAAAGTACTATATTGAATGGTTTACACATTGGATAAATAAATATTGCTTCAATATTTCTAGTTAAACATATCTTTCTTTTCAAACAAGGTCCCTTCATTCTAACCTTACCTCGATTGACTACAAATGATGAAAAAGGTACAGTTAGCAAAGTCAATAGCCAGAAAATCCCTTTTCAAACCAGCTTCAAAACAAAGAAAAGGCACAGAATTTGAATATTTTTGGATACATAGTTGTTCAAAAACATCATATTTTGCCTCTTGACTGTCAGGACAGCATGTACATACATTTTCGGACCAAAAATCTGGGTAGTGTAAAAATGAGGTCAGGTACCCCTCCTGTACAAATGATATAATAAACTAATTATATTTCTCAATAGCCTACAGCTGCAACATCACCTTCATCACCAGGAGCATCCAGGCACCTTCCTGATGGGGGGGGGGGTGCAGCTTCATAATTTTACCGGCATTTTTCGAGGTTTTACCAGATAGTCTCTGTAGTGTGTCTCTCTAGAAGAAACTCTGGAATACTATTGTGTTCTTACTTCGATTATGCAATCACAAACAATAGTAAACAAAAAATATGCTCATTAAAGTTTGACTGAAAAGGCAGCTTAATTTTAAATCTGATATCTGAACACACTGAAATATTTTATCTCATCTGATAAATTTTGTATTTCTCTACCTGGGTGCTCTGCCTCTCTTTTGTAGGCTAAATGGTAGAATGAAGACACCAAACACTTATTCAGGTGTTTTCAGAGGCACTTAATTACCTACTTTGGCTAGCTGACTAACTGGTATTTAACCTTAGTCACAGCAAGTGCATGAAAATGGCAAAGTTAATAAGCTAGGTACCGCTACTGTTCTTATTAAATTGTTATTATAAGTTTCTATTAGATAACAGTGCACTGGAAACAGGCATTTTGAGAGGTTGGGCGGTGAGCAAAAACTTCAAGCTGGTAAGGCCAGATTAAGGCAAAAGGTTAATTACAGCAAGGTTAACCTGTTAATCAGATCCTTGAAATTAAGGACCACCCTGCTGTAATAAAAATCCCAACCTCCATAAACAACTTTGCAAAATCTTGAAGTTTACCAAGTGAAGTGGCACCTGTGCTCCCTTAAAACCTCAGACGTCGTTGAAATAAGGTCCTTTCTGCTTCTTCTCGAGCCTCAGGACCTTGTTCTCTCGGTTGATTCGTTCTCCTCTATTGAAATAAACTGAGCTTTACAGTCTGTCACCACTTCTTCAGCTCTAATTTTGAATATACCGCCAAGGCGCCAACTCGACTCGGCTACATACTCAGCAGTGTTGCGACTACCCACAGATGACTGACAACAAGATAGCGCAGCAATGCGCCGAAAATGCATTTTTGCTGTTTTCCTTTTTTTTGGTGAGATGGGATTGCCCCTCCAATGTTGTGGGCCAATCTTGAATCGAGTCCCCGCGACATAACGCGACGTAATTTTTCTCATTCAGTTTATAGTTGCTGTTTTTTGAAAAACAGATAGGAAAAATGACCGGCCATTCGCTTCATTCTTTGCCCCCCCCCCCCCCACCCCACATACAATTCGATTGTAACGCCTGTTCTTCTGTTAAGAACAAGACCCTTTTTTTATCGAAATTCAAGATCCTAAAATGCACACAATCCAGCCCTTCCAGGTTTTCACGAAGATAATGATGACAGCTAATTTTGCTATTCTTCAAGATTTGCTAGATGTTCCCTTCGCACTTCAAACAACTCTGACATCCCAGTCATAAGTCGTAACTGTCAAACACTTTCCCTTTTCTTCCTACATTTGCATATTTGTTGTGGCTCTCGAACGGGTTGTTTCTATATGGCACCTTCCAGACATCCGGAATCTGGGGTGTCCAACTCCCTGGACTTCCGGACGTTTTTGGCCTGACTTCACCACAGATTCGTCACGACGAAAATGGCTGACTGGAATCCGTAAGAAAAATCTGGAAAATGAAGCCTTGGCTTTTACCAGCAAGAGCCAAATGTCGTAGCACAACTACTCCTAGAAGCGGTTCAGCTTGCGGTTATTCGCTGATGGCTTCAAAGAAATGGTGACATTACTGAAATTTGGTAAAGAACTGGAATCCCCCGCCATTGTACTACCGAGCTCTGGATATAAAATCACTGTGGTGCTTCCAAATCCTTTCTGGTTTTCAGTTTTAAGAGATGTGGAGACCAAAAATTGCCCAATTTGCGCCGACATTTAAGGCGTATTCTCGCCGTTCCCCGAGGACTTCACTTGAGCAGAGGCGTTACTAGCCAAAAGGTTTGGGGGGGGGGGGGGGGGGGTCAAGGTAATTACCGACTGGTTGGTCATTTTTACCGACAGTTTTTGCAGATAAAAACGACTATTATTGAGAAAAAACGACTGTGTTGACGAAAAATCGGCTGATTTTAAGAAAAACTATATTTCTACGAAAAAAACTACTATTTTTACAGAAACCGACTGTTTCTAAGAAAGTCGACTGTTTCCAGAAAAAATCGACCATTTTACGAAAAATCGCGAAGCTTCGCGCCGACTCGCCTATTTTTTACCGACTGGCCGACAACATTCGGGAAATATTTAATAGTGCAAAACGGATGCGTCAGCTGAAATTATGAAATTATTTCAGCCGTTGAAATTATGAAAAACCGTTCAGGGATCAACAGAGCCACAGGCAAATACTTACTACCAGAAACATGGAACGGCATCATCAGCGAAAGGAAGTTCAGACACCAAGCTCTTCTACAAACAGAACGAAATTCAACCCAAATGCAGAAAAATCTCTACTCGATCAAAGACCCAATAGAGTAGCAAAAACAGCAGCCGTGTCTTAAATGAAATCACAGCAACCATTTTAACTCCAGGCAACTCTCACAAAGGAATTCACGAAGTCAAATATTTAACGCTAAGTTAGTAGAATCTTTAGTTTGTTTTCCCACAAGTTCTTGTTTGCAACTTGAGCGAATTTGAGCCTGAAGATGACCCTTGCCAAGAAGGGCCGAAATATAGCTCCAATAAAATTCAGCTGACGGATCCGTTTTGCACTATCAAATATGATTCGCAGTCAGCTTGGACTGAAGGAATATTTAACCTTCGGGGGAGGGTAGTCAATGAGGGCGTCAAAACAATCAAAACCAAAAACAAAGTGGATCCAGACTAATTTCGTCAACTGCATATTTTTTTTTCGAACAAAATCCATTTTGGAAGCATTCCCTATGTTCTCGCTGTTTTTGCACGCGGAGAATAGAGTCCCACTATTCTCGCCGTTCCTTTCGATTCCCCAAGGAGCCCTCGGGGAACGGCGAGAATAGGCCTCAGATGATCAAGATCCTACAGCCACCTACAGGAAAAGGAAATCAGCTACCGTACGTCGCGTTGGACCCAGGCAGGGATACGGCCAACGAAGAAAGAAAGTGCAGACGACTCAGGCCACCGAGCGAGCCAGGAACAGAGGCCGAAAGGGAACGATGCCGGGACTCCTCTAGTTGGATAACATTAGAAATTGTCGTATAAATATACAAAATCTAAATATCCAATCATACATATACACCTCGCGGTCACTAGCCAACTAGTTGGCTATTAGCTGCGTTCGTTGCACTCCGGGCTGTCTTTGGTGTTTAGTCACCAGTGACCGGTTCTTCCCTTAATACGCGTTTTTTTTTGTTCACCTGTGAGTTGATGAAAACTTGCTAACTCCTCGCTGAAGCCGGGCTCACGAGCAGGTTCTGGTTAGTCCGCACCTGTAAGATAAAACCGGACACTGGTTAGTTCAAAAACGGGCTATAAGACTGGTGAGAAGTCACCGATGGATGCAAAAACGGCTTAGAAGAAAAACCGGAGACCACCGGTGAGAACTCCCGTGACAAAGAACGCAGCTACTGTAAGAAATATCCTATAGGAAAAGCCGGCGTTGCCGATTAGTTGGTTTCGAGAAAAGTTCGTAAAGAACATTTGTTCGTTTTCCAACTAATTCGCCACTGTAAAAAATTTCGTATAGGAAACCCCGCGTTGCCAACTAGTTGACTACGGTAGAAATCAGATAGGAGAAAAGTTCGTAGCCAACTAGATCGCTACCGTAAGAAATTTCGTATGGGAAATCCCACATTGCCAACTAGTTGGCTTACGACAAGAAATTTTTCACATTCGGATAGGAATTTAAGAAAATATCCAACTAGTCGGAACCGCTTTGATTCTAAGTGTCTCGGAAAATATCCAACTAGTCGGATTGTACGAACGCGGATTTTAATTTCAGAAAATATCCAACTAGTCGGAACAGCTTTCAATCTCAACAAGGATCTAATTGGCCATCTGATCTGAGACACATTGATTATCCAGTTAGATGGCCGTTAGTTCATTGAGTAGTAGACAAAGTGGCGCATAGGCAACTAAATGGGATCGCAATCCTTGTTGAGACTGAAAGCTGTTCCGACTAATTGGATATTTTCTGATATTCCGATCCGTGGTCATACAATCCGAACAGCCATCTAATTAGATAATCAATGTGTCTCTATACAAATTTTCTCATTTTAGCAAATTAGTTTGATAGTTCTGCATTCCTTGACGAATTCTCTCATTTTAGCCAACTAGTTGGACAATCATCCTGCGTTCTTATAGGAATTTTCTTATTTTCGCCAACTATTTGGATATTCGTTCTCCGTTCCTATAGGAATTTTCTTATTTTAGCTAACTAGTTGGATAGCCTAATCATCCTCCGTTCCTATAGGAATGTTCTTATTTTAAGCCAACTAGCTGGATAATGATCCTCCGTTCCTACAAGAATTTTCTTATTTTGGCCGACCTGCCAGACCTGCCCAACTAGTTGGCAAAAATAAGAAAATTCCTACAGGAAAGGAAGATGATTACCCAACTAGCTGGCTAAAATAAGAAAATTCGTCAAGGAATGCAGAACTATCAAACTCTTTCGCTAAAAGGAGAAAAATTGTATAGAGACACACTGATTATCCAGTTAGATGGCCGTTAGTTCATTGAGTATTGGACAAAGTGGCGCATAGCCAACTAAACTGGATCGCAATCCTTTTGTTGAGACTGAAAGCTCATCGGGGAACGGCGAGAATACGCCTCTAGTTGGATTTTTTCACACTCGTATAGGGCATTTCAGAGAATATCCAACTGGTCGGATTGTATGACCACGGATCGGAATGTCAGAAAATATCCAACTAGTCGGAAAAGCTTTCAGTCTCAACAAGGATTGCGATCCCATTTTAGTTGGCTATGCGCCACTTTGTCTAATACTCGATGAACTAACGTCCATCTAACTGGATAATCAATGTGTCTCTATACAATTTTTCTCATTTTAGCGAATTAGTTTGGCATTCCTTGACGAATTTTCTTATTTTAGCCAGCTAGTTGGGTAATCATCCCCCTTTACTGTAGAATTTTTTTTATCCTAGCCAACTAGTTGGATAATCATCCTCCGTTCCTACAGGAATTTTCTTATTTTTGCCAACTAGTTGGATCGGTAGGTCGGACAAAATAAGAAAATTCCTATAGGAACGGAGGATCATTATCCAACTAGTTGGCTTAAAATAAGAACATTCCAATAGGAACGGAGGATGATTGTCCAGATAGTTGGCTAAAATAAGAACATTCCTATAAGAACGCTTATAAGAATATTTACACGACATTTTCTAATATTATCCAACTAGAGTATAATGACTGACGCTTTGAAATTTGGATGATGATGAATGCACGACAGTCGGCAACACTGCAATGTGTAATGATGTGTAATGATGGTGAAGATAAAAGTTTGTTTCTCACCAACATCAGCGAACCAAACTTAACAGGAAAAGACTAAACAAAATAGATCATCAGAAGTTAAGTTAGGCCATTGGTCTCATTTTATCCAGATTTTTGAGGCTGAACCAGAACTGAAAGATTTCAAATAAGTCTTGGCTTTGCCGTTCTCTTTCCACTGATGAGTCCCTCCTGAAGTTGAAGAGCTGTGTGATATGGACATCGCAAAAGCCCCTGAAGGTATGTCCATGGAATTTTGTGCTTTTTACTTAGCTTTTCTCCAAAAAGACAGTACTCTAGCCCAAAGAAGTTTAGGCAGCGAGTGTCTAGAGAAGCCTATTAGTGTTGGTTTGATTGCTGTCTAATGCAGAAAGATAAAATTCAGATAAATTAGCAGCATGGGCATGGATATCCACTATTCAGCTAAAGTAAAATTTAGTTGTTTATGTATATAAGAAATGTATGTAGCTGATTGTACTATACTACCAAAAGTTTGTAGCCAGTTAGTTGGCTACTCCGGGTGTGCCCTATTCAAACACTCTCAGTAGCCATCTAGTTGGCTACACATGTCCCCCCAGAAACACTCGTAGTAGCCAACTAGTTGGCTATACTTGTCCCCCCAGAAACACTCAGTAGCCAGTTAGTTGGCTACACATCTCCCCTCAGAAACACTCTCAGTAGCCATCTAGTTGGCTACACATATCCTCCCAGAAACACTCTCAGTAGCAAGTTAGTTGGCTACACATGTTCCATACAAACTTTCTTAAGCGACATATTTCGCTTTTGTGAAGTGTTTCTGGGAATATTCTTCTTCTTCAGCTTGCATTGCGAACTTTAACTTATAAAAAAAAATTATTCTGGACGAACTACATGTCCTGATAAAAAAAGTTAGTGTCATATACGAATTCAGCGTCTCTTCTTACCCTTGCATCTGTCATCCAGCTGTCATCTAATCAACGTAAAATAAAACTTGCTTTTAACACATTTTCCGTTTTCTCGGGATTCCAGGTGAACTAGTTGTCCGGGTAGAAAATGATTTTCGCATAAGCATTCAGCATGTCTTCTTATCCCTAAATCCAACATCTAATCAACTTCAAATAAAACTTTTGCTTTTAACAAACGTTCCGGTTTTCTCCGGGTTCCGGACGAACTACTTGTCTGGCAAGAAAATGGTTTTAATTGTCGTGTTCAGCATGTCTTCTTCCCCCACAATCGACCATCACGTTAGCTGTTTATACATATTTGTTTGCCCCTTAATTTGAACCTCCTCCCCCACCCCTAAATTAGGGCTACAGAGCCCATCTACAAACTCGACCTTACCCTTGACTCAAAGAACCCTCACACCAAGTTTAATCAAACTCTCTCATTCTCTTCGAGAGTTATCATGCTCACAGATGGATTGACTGACAGACAACTTTTGAGATGTCATAGGTATCCCTCCAGTTACGTTTTGGGATCCCAAAAATGTCAGTTTCTGTGCTCTTGTGACCAGAACGTATTAACTAAACATGCTCATACAATCCCCGCACTCTGCCAAGCTCCATCTTTTCTCTTGTCTTTTTAGTATTCATGTTGTCAGATCCTGGAAAGACAAAATACAAATCCTTTGATTTCTGGCGGACAATTTAGTAAGCCAATTTCTATGCTTAACAGAAGAAGAAGAACATTCCTAGAAACATTATAGAAGCGAAGTATGTCCCTTCTGAGAATGTTTCTGGGGGGACATGTGTAGCCAACTAGTTGGCTACTGTGAGTGTTTCTGGGGGGACATGTGTAGCCAACTAGTTGGCTACTGAGAGTGTTTCTGGGGGGACATGCATAGCCAACTAACTGGCTACTGACAGTGTTTCTGGGGGGACATGTGTAGCCAACTAGTTGGCTACTGAGAGTGTTTCTGGGGGGGGACATGTGTAGCCAACTAACTGGCTGCTGAGAGTGTTTCTGGGGGGATATATGTAGCCAACTAACTGGCTACTGAGTGTTTCTGGGGGGACAAGTGTAGCCAACTAGTTGGCTACTAAGCTTGTTTGTATAGGGCACACCAAGAGTAGCCAACTAACTGGCTACGAACTTTTGGTAGTATAGTATGGTCAGCTAGATGCATTTCATTTATATATAAACTGATCAATCTTAAAATAGCTGAATGGTGGTGTCCCGCCTTGAGTCGGAAGAGGACCCTTGCCAAGAAGGGCTGAAATATAGCTCTAATAGAATTAAGCTGACATATTCAGTCTACCACAAACCCCTGATTTTGGGAAAGCCTATGCCAAACGTTGGATATATCCAGCGTTTGGTATACCCTATGCCCAATGCTGGATACACTATGCCAAATGCTGGATACTTGAACCCAAGAAAATATTGATGATTTGGGTGAAGCTCAGAAATCAACCAATCAGAACTCATCTATAGTGGGATAGGTCAGGGTGAGGGTACCAACAGGTATCCAGCGTTTGGCATAGGCTATACCAAACGTTAGATATACCGGCATTTGGCACAGGGTATCCAAAAATCAAGGGTTTGTGGCTGACTGGACGTATCCGTTTTGCACTATCAAATATAACAGCCTAATAATATATTGCATCGTAAAAGGCTTTCCAAAATGCAGGCCCTGGAATTCTCAGGCAAAGTGATGACCTTGAAGGAATATTCTCGGATAGAAGCAGCCCAAAACAAGCAGCAAAAAAAAATACAAAGAAAATTCAATAATAATCTACAAACATATTTACAAAGCAGTTTTATTTCAGGATTTTAACCAGAGGCTAACTGGTTGTGTTAATCCAGAAATCCCTACCCCACCCCCTCCCACACAGGCAGTAAAAGATAATAAAAAGCTTGCACTTTGGAGGAAAATATAGTACCATAAAAAATAAAAGAGATCCCATCCATCTCAAAGAAAAAGAGAGTATTAAGTGTGCATCATTATTTGTTAGATCTTGAATTTTTTTATAAACTTTTTTTATGCTTGGAATGATTTTGTGCAATCTGTTGCAGGATAAAATGTTGCCATGGATTTGGTGAAGGTGAAGAAAAAACAAACCTCTTCAAAATCACTTCTTTTAATGCCAACACTCTATATGACTTAAGTCCAAAATATGCCAGTGATCCTCAGGAAGAACTAGAAAACGTCTCACTGACGACTCAAACTCAACAACTCAAATCCTGTGTCAACCAATTGTGGCGATCATTGGGGACAGCTGTTGTGCCGCTTCTGGCTCTTCCGCTAGGTATACCGCGGTATTGTATGGGCAAGTAGAGTTAGTCATCAAGAGTATTTTGGCATGAATTTAGAGCGAATTTTGGTCATGTAACACTTTTGAGTAGCTCAATGTACTTCCTTAACACTGCCAGAATGGTCTTTGCCAAGAAACACAGATCTAACCAACATGGGATACTACATCTGCCATATTTGGTAGGTTTCTTATAGCTGTAGCTATCTCATTTTTCAGGTTGTTCTTTATGGGCTTCTTGTTTTTCAGAACTCGAGTTAAAAAACATCATTGATAAGTTGGCCCAGTTTGTAGCAAGAAATGGACCGGAGTTTGAACAGATGACAAAAAACAAACAGAGGGACAATCAAAAGTTCCAGTTCCTATTTGGTGGACCCTATTTCAACTACTATCAGTACAAAGTGACTACTGAGCAAGCAAGTGAGTATTTCAGGTCAAGTGTTTATAGGCGATCCTGCTGTGATCTGGAAGAAAGGGCCCTTTAGGATGAAAGCAGAACACTGTAAAAAAAAATCTTGCAGTATTTGTTACTGGGATTAATATTGTCTTTACAGAGATAATATTATTTCTAATTCGGATTAATCTCATCCTAGTAGAGATAAGATTAATCCCAGTAGCAAATACTGCAGTTAACTTTAATCCTTACTCGAAGAAACTTTTTACAGTGAACTAGCTGGCTTGCAGGGCAGGGGGAGATTACTGGGAAAGTAAGAAGCAATGCTAAAAAAATCTTTTTTTCCTTTTTGATCTGAAATAAGTTTTGAAAGGATGGTGAATCAAACCTCCCCTGACCTCATTTTGTTAAAAATCAAGACCTTTTTTTTGTCACATGATAAACTGGCAAGTAGTTCTTGTAGACTGTCATTGAAGGGTTA
Source organism: Branchinecta sandiegonensis (assembly GCA_030848855.1). NCBI lineage: Eukaryota > Metazoa > Arthropoda > Branchiopoda > Anostraca > Branchinectidae > Branchinecta > Branchinecta sandiegonensis. The sequence goes on from JAUPMV010000009.1 coordinate 3,132,595, forward strand.
AATACAAGAAATAAAAGTGGATGGGTATGCTAGGAATGGTCTAGGTAGGGTTCAAAAGACTGCCCACCTAGTCTTTAAAAAGTAATGATTGTAGGGTAGGCATACTAGGCCTTGCCCTAAACAAATTTGCAGTTTAAGAATGGTACATGCTGGTGCAAGACATTCAGTATGATACTCATAGAACAACCAAAAAGAATAGGTGGGGCAGTATGACTCACCATGCCTGTATAAATTGTCTTCTGGCGTAGTTGACTAAGTTCAAAAATTTGGTTTGTGTGGCAGGAATAGGGACTAATGCAGGTAATTGGTTACACAACAAATGGTTCGGAAATGCCAAAGCTAATTGCTAATACACCCTTAGTTATTAAGTACCACAGAGTAATTACTACAAAGATAGACTAGCTGAAATTTCTTCTATTCCTAAACTGCTATTCTTCTTTACCAGTATTAAAACAGAAGCAAGTACGAGAAAATCAGAACCAATTTCAGTATGGAGCTGCACAGCAACACAAAGGACCACTTCTGGGAGGAAATGACACGGCCCAGGGATGGATGCCCCCTCATCACGAACAGAACTATCAGATGCCACAGGAGACTCAACATTTGGAACAGGGAAGCCGAGGTATGTACATCACACAATAAGTGTATGTCACATATGGGGTGGTGTTTAACTTGGTGGTATCAACAAGAGCTACGAGCTCATATGGCACTTGATACGACTAACGAGTAGGTGATACAAGAAAATAGATGAGAACGTCACAAAATACCCCGCCATCCAAAAATGCGGTTCGGACCTAGAAATAGGATATCGAGTTTGCTCAAGTCTGAGCATTTCCGGCATCGCCTTGCATCATCTTGGTCAAATGACTTTTCTACCTTCCAAGTTTCAACTCAATAGATTCACTCGTTTTGTCCCTAGACATGCCAGACGATTTCCGGTACCCCCTCCATCTCCCCCTACCGCTGCCGAATCTGGTTCGGACCTCTAAATGGATCATCTGAACCGTTTTCTTTTACCACCTATCAAACTCAAATCTGAGCGTTTTCTGGGACTTACGGTAACTCTACTCCTTCACCGTGGTCGGATCCGGTTCGAACACTAAACTATGCCATCTAGGGCATGTGATACATTCCAAGTTTCATTTGAATCGCTTCACTTGTTTGGCCCCTATGTGAGCCACAACATTTTCAGGACTCTCCTTCCAACTCCCCTTTACAGGACTCTCCTTCCAACTCCCCCCACTGTGGCTGAATACGACTCGGAAACATGAACGTCGCATCACTGACACCCTAGTTGGAGCATAATCTATCTGCAAATTTCCGGTTTCCGCTTCACCCCTTCCCCTACGGTGGCTGGAACCGATCCAGACGCCAAATAACAAACCAAGGCCGCATAAACTCGGTCCGATGCAACTTGCATCCCATTCTGTCCATTCGTTTGGTTCTTGTGCTTTGTAAATTGCATTGTTGTGCTTGTTGTAGTGGTTAACAAATGGTAAAACCAAGCAAAACAAAAGAAGTAAAAAACAGAAGATATACCTAATAATCTACCATGTCGTACTAAATTAAAAACAGTACTTTGAAGCTTCTGATATCCTTATGTGTGAAAGAGCAGTCGGCTGACGTGAAGCTTTTGGCGAATTTTGAGGGTGTGACTGTCCGAACTCGGCTCGCCCGAAAAAGCCATCAAAGTCGTCGGTACAAGACGGAATAATGGGGAAAGGTCGAGATTTTAGAAGCTTGTAATTCCAGAAGGGAGCTAAGGATAATATAAATGGCAGATAAGCAAGAAGTGTCCTGTAAGGTTGAACCAACTGGAAACGCCTTATATGCTTAATTGCTAAATTCCGATCCGTTTTCCATTGGTCCGTCTGTCTGTCAGTCCGCTGGTCACGAGTTAGGGTATTGCCAGATGAAATAAAATAGAGTAATATTTAAAAAAAAAAAAATCCCCAGCAAGATAGCTTCAGGGGGTCTTGTCTCTTGCCTTATATTTATGTTATGTAGTATAAATGAATGAATGAATGAATGGTACCCAAATGGTGGACAAGTCAAGTAGGGGGTGAAGGTGAAAGGAGAGTGGAACTTGCTCGGCGTCTCAGAAACCTGACCAGATCCACATGTGTTTATGTGAGTGAGGAGGAAGGTCTTGCTGCTCTTGTTCATATGATTATCCCTCTTCAGCTTATGATTACTTTGGACACGCTAACCAACAAGGTCCACCACTTTCCCAGCCCTCTATTTTGGGCCAGCACCCTGGCTTCCAGCCCCAGCCTCAAGTGGACATTAGCATGATTGTGGCCCAAGTTGAAGCTCTGACGAAGCAAGAGATGGAAATGAAAGAGCAACTTCGTCAGAGTGAAATGAATCTGGCGGCTCAGCATATGGTAAGTTCTTATTCCTCATATATCTGTTGACATGATAACCATTGAAGAAGATACCTGTTCCGTGCGGCCAACCCTAAGATGCAATGTCTTGAAACCATAACTGGAGTGCGCACACGTCGCCGCGTTACGACTATGAGCGTGTTCCACCCTACCTACCATAGTTAATACGCATGACGTCACGAATTTTGGCTTCTTGGTGTCAACGCTGGAACGTATTTTTGTGATCCCAAAACGTAAGTGGAGGGATACCTATGACATCGCAAAAGTTGTCCGTCTGTCCGCACGATGACTCGAGAGGATTGAGATATTTTGATGAAACTTTGTGGGGGGATTCTTTGGGTCAAAGTACAGGTCAAGTTCGAAGATGGGCTCTGTAGCCCTATATTTGAGGGTGGGGGAGGGGGTTCAAATTTAGGGACTAATGTGATAGTCGATTATAGGGTAAGAAGACATGCTGAGCACGATGGTGAAAACTATTTTCTTGTCGGACAAGTAGTTCGTCCGGAATCCGGCAAAAACCGGACAGTTGGTTAAAAGTTAAAGTTTCATTCGAAGTTAATTAAATGTTCGATGTAAGGGTAAAAATACATGCTGAATACGATGGTGAAAACCATTTTCTCACCGGACAGTTCGCTAGAAATTCGGCCAGTTGATTAGATGACAGATTTAGGGGTAAGAAGAGACGCTGATTATGTATGTGACAATCAATTTTTACTCGGACATTTAGTTAGTCCGGAATCTGGTTGTAACCGGAATTTTTTTTTTAAGTCAAAGTTTTATTTAAAGTTGATTAGATGTTCTTTAAAGGGATAAAGAGATCCGCTGCATTCGTTTCTGAATTTTCTTTTTTTTTGCTGGACTAGTAGTTCGCTCGGTATTCGGGCGAAACCGGAAATTTGGCAGAAGTAAAGCAGGAAGTTTCGGTCAGTATCGTCAAAATAGATATGACTTATAGAGGCACATCTGACCTTGGTTTTCTCTGATGATTAGCCTGGCGAAGACAAGATCCAATTGTCTGGATCAAATATTAGATTTTTGGGATCCCATCGAAACCTTTGGTCTTGTCCTGTTTTCGCCAAAAGATGACTCAACGGGGTAATCCAGCCAATCACTTTACAGAGATCCGTATTTCCCGATGAAAAATTTATCTCAAAATAGTACTATGAAGTAGTGCGAAAAAGTTGCATGCAGTACTAACGATGCTACTAAATGCTTCCATTTCAAGGTTACTGTGTTACTGCATACTACTATATGGTACTATTAGCAAGACTGGATGTTACTATGGCAAGACAGGATGCTACTGAGTACTACTACATAAGATTGGACCAGTCTGAGGCACATTAATTGCTATTAATAATTAATTGCTTTGCCATTACAAAGTATTACATGTAACGTTTTCCTACTACTACCATACTACTACGCAGGCTACACATTTTTCATCGGGTTACTGCGCTTACTACACTGTAAAAAAAATCTTGCAGTATTTGCTATTGGGATTGCTCTTGTCTTTATTGAGATATGATTATCCCTAATCCGGATTAATTTTATCCTAATAAAGATAAGGTTAATCCCAGTAGCAAATACTGCATCCTTATTCGGATAAACTTTTTACAGTGTACGCTCCCGAGCATGGGGCAACCTTCTGTTTCAGAGAACCGAAAGCTTCCGTTTCTTTCCTAACAGAATAATCCAGTGCAGCAGCGTAATCTTTCAGAAATACTAAACATTTTAACTGTACTTGATTTATGTTCCTTTTGTATTTATTGTTTGTTAGTTTGCGTTCTATTCCTATTGTTAGTAAGGTAAGTAAGGTAAGGTTAGTGAGTGTTTGTTTTTTCAATTCCCGCCCGCGTTAGCCTAGTGCTATTAGAGTTGAAATAAAATTGATTGATTGATTGATTGAAACCTACCCTAATCACTTTGAGAAGGAGACAAAGAGTTTGCCGTTTCTTGCTAAACAGGTGTTTCTTGATACCGGCGAAAAATGTTAGGAATGAAACAGAAAAGTTTCTGTTTCTTGCCAAATAGAAAAGTTCTGTACACCAGCATGAAAATGTCAGGAATTACATCGCTCACGTACAGAAAACTCTGAAAGGCATCTTATTGGATAATTTTGTCCTGAATCGAAAACTTGCTCTCGCGAAAAGGAAGTTTAGGTTCTGGAAAATTACTCGTCCCAGACGGAAAACGTAACTCGTCCCAGACGGAAAACGTCCGCCTGGGAATGCTTATGCAGTCACAAGTAGAGGAAAACTGAAACGAAATCCGGTCTTGCTGACAAGATTATGTCTACACGCAAAGGGAGAAAATATTCCTTCAAGCCAGAAAATCTGACAAAAATAAATTCGCTAGCCAACAAAAAAATGTGTTGATATCATTTATGACATCAGTACGGATGACTGCTGCTCTCAAAAGCTAGCTATTGTTTTATTTAGTCTTTTCACCAGCGCCGCCGATGAGATTCCTTTCAAGTAGACCGGAATTCCTTTCATCTTGAAGGAATTCCTGTCCCGCTAGACTTTTTCCAGTCTTATTCACGAACGGAATCCTTTCAAGTTGACCAGAATTCCTTTCTACTCGTCGGGATTTCTTGTCCGTGTAAACGCTACATTTTGTGAGTGTAGCATCTTGGAAATGTTTGGGACGTTGGAATGCCCCGTGCCGATGGTTGCATTCTTCTGCTCAAAGCTCTTACAGAAGTTGGCGTATACGTTGTTGTTGTTTTTTGCGACAGTAAGAGCGTGTTCCACCCTACTTACCATTGTCACTACGCATGACGTCACGAATTCTGGCATTTCCTATTTTACAGCAGAATATCATGCCACGGGCGAATCCGACCCATAACATTACAGAGATGCGTACTTACCACGCTTACTACGCTCACGAGCATGGTAAGCAAATAGTTACTGTTAGTTACTATTTCAAGAAGGCTGGATCGGTCAGTGTAGTAACTTTTTCCAAGGTTGGAACGAAAATAGTAACTAATAGTTAATTTTGTTAGAAGGGTGGAAAACGCTCTAATTCTTTTTTTCAGTTTCACTCTATTCGAAAAATATGCGACGGACAGAGCCGATTATTAGTTTTTGTTGTCATAAAATAAACATGTATGTCAGTCAACGAGCCAAAATTAACATACACATAAGTACAATATATACAGTTAATAACTTTTATCCAAACAATGTTTACAACGGGTACGTCAGCTACGATGCATCAGCGATATTTCGGCCCTTTTTGGCCAGGGTCCTCGTGAGGCTGTCAATCCTCTGGTTCAACTTCGGGGAAGGAAACAAACCTGTCATTTACAGGTTTGTATTACAGGTTTATTTTTACAAATTATTTTTTTGATTACAGGTTTGTTTCCTTCCCCGAAGTTGAACCAGAGGATTGACAGCCTGACGAGGACCCTTGCCAAAAAGGGCCGAAATATCGCTGATGAAGAATCGTAGCTGACATTGTAAACATTGTTTGAATAAATGTTTCAAAGTCAGCTTGGGTTCAAAGAATATTTATCAATTAATAACTATTTTTAAACAATTTATAACTACCTTTCTAAGTTGGGGTGTATAGGCCTACAAGTTGTTCATTGTACCTTGGCTTTATAAGTTCTTGATTTCAGGCGCTTATGGCCCAGCAAAGGGTTCAAACCGATGAGACCTGCCAGCAAGCCTTGGCAGAGTGGCTTGTGTCCGAGTCCGAACGGCTGAGCATAGATTTGAACGCCTTGGACGGTCTCATGCAACCCATACAACAGACATGCACAAAGGATTCAATAGCCAGTGGAAAAGCGTGGATCTTCAGCAACATCACAGAAGAAGATCGAAGAACATTCCTGACGAAGTACTTGATCTACAGGTACGGGAGTTCGTGTCGTATAGTTAGTACTGTCAGTTATGTAGCAAAGGTTTCTCTTTCAGATAAAAGTAGGATGCAGGATTTTTTAGGCTAACCCTTTTATTTTTCAGTAAAACTGGATTGTTCGTGATTTAGAATCTCGTCATTATGTCGGAGTCGTCAGGTATCTTGGTGATGTGTCTTATCTTCTGACAGTGAAATAACTTTGCACTTGCGAAACAGGCCCCACTAAAGTGGATAGAAAAATAATGTGTTTGTGGGTTCTAAACAGGATTTTGTGAACATGGAGATCCACTAATTTTCTGTTTTCTGCTAACTAGCATTACCTTTCCCCCATAATCGCTGTTTATAAAAGAAGAATCAAACGCAAGGTATTAATCAAAAGTAGACACAAAAAATATGTTTTTGGGTTCTAAACAGTATTTTGGTTGCATGAAGATTCACTACTTTTTCTATTTTCCTGCTAAGTAACATTACCTTTCCCCCATAATCGCTGTTTATAAAAGAAAAATCAAACGCAATGTATTAATCAAAAGCGGACAGAAAAAACATGTTTATGGGTTCTGAACAGGATTTTGTTTACACAGAGATTCACTAATTTTCTATTTTTCCTGCGAAGTAGCATTACATTTCCCCCATAATGGTTGTTTGTAAAAGAAGAATCAAATGCAAGGACAGTCAGTCAAAAGTGGACAGAAAAAAAAATATGTTCATGGGTTCTAAACAGGATTTTGTTAACGCGGAGATTCACTAATTTTCTATGTTCCTGCTGAGTACCTTTCCCCCATAGTCGCTCTTTATAAATGAAGAATCAAACGCAAGGTATTAATCAAAAGTGGAAAAAAAAATGTGTTCAAGGGTTCTAAACAGGATTTTGTTTACACGGAGATTCACTAATTTTTTATTTTTCCTGCTAAGTAGCATTACCCCATAATTGCTGTGTATAAAAGAAGAAGCAAACACGAGGTATAATTGCTGCTACTTTATTTGAATGATGCGTAGGGCTGTGGCTTTTGACGGTCAGCACTGGGGAGACCGTGGAAGAAGCGAATACCATAGTGACGCTGATCTCTGCACTTTCTGCAAGCTATTCTGAAAAGACTTCTCATTTCCAAGGAGACTACTGAGATGTCCCATTTTTGACGAATTTCGGAGCGTGTATGAATGAATGAATTAATGAATTTTATTGACCCACTGCACTACAATGAGGACTAGTGGAGTATAATAAAAGAAACTGGAAAATGAAAAAAAACACACAAAGTACATGAACAATAACAATAACACTTAAAGGACGGTAACTAATCATACTCGATCATTCCTGGCCGCACAGACGGGTGATCCAGGGGTGGTTGCAAGAACGAAGGATTCGAGCACGGAGATCTTCCACCGCGTCCATAGTGGCAATTTTAGCAAAAATTTAAGGTCACGAAAGAATAGTGAACGGATATGTTTGCTTTCAAAACGGGTAAATCGGGTATGAATGAATGAATGAATGAATTTATTCCCAATAAAGCCCAAGGGCCATGGCGGGAAACATAACACAATAACAAAAACAAGATATCATAAACTCCAACAACAAACCAAAAAATCAACTTCTATAAAAATAGTTCACGGTGGGCCATAGCTAGCTTCAGGAATCTACCCAGCCTTCGGATCTCACCAAAACACTTACTTCCCATACTTGAAACCAAATCCCTTTCCTCCCAAGCCTCCCGACCAAACACTTCCTTTCTTAATTCTTTCAGCTCTTCACAATAACATATCAAATGTACCGCATCCTCTCCTTCAGTACCACACATTGGACAAAAATAAGGACCAGTACTTTTCCTATCTCTACCAATATAATTTCTCCGCATCCCCACCGGAAGAGCATCCGCCCTAAGACTCACCATCCACTTCAATTCTGCCCCCCCCCCCCCCAATCCCAACTTAAAATATATTTCTTCTCCCCATGTCTCTTTGGCCATGCCATACAACTTCAGAGATTGGTGCTCTGATACACCCCCATGCCAACTCTGAATCTCTTGATCTCTTAGCCTTTCTTTCACTAACTTAGCTACCTTACCTAGGGGGTAACCTGGTCCCACTCCATCACACCACAGACCCGCAAAACCACAATCCTCCAATATTTTTTTAACTTGCTGAGGCCAAGAATCCCTTTTCTTACCTCCAAGTATTTCCAAATACGCCGCTTTCAAAACTCTCACTCTTGGCAAACTCGTCACTTTCTCCCAATATTTTATCATAGCTACTAACCTACTGTTCCGGAGCGACCCTAAACCTAAATCCCCTGTTATAACTAAACTATTAGTTCTCACGCTAACCCCTAATACCCTCTTAAAATATTGTAACTGTACACTTTCTAGCTTATCCCCCTTATGGAAACCCCAAATCTCGGAACCATAATGCATAGCAGATACTACTTTAGTTGAAAATAACTGCTTATGCATTTTAATATCCTTAATATCCCCTAAATGACTCCCGGCAAGCGCATACGCACAACGCTTCCCTTTTCTCTCGCTAGCTTCTATTTGTTTACCAAACTTACCATTATACGAAAACCGAACACCTAAATAAATAAAATCATCCTTTATTCCTATTTTCTCCCCATTAAACTTCACACTCTCACTTTCACTCACTCTTCCACCCTTTCTAAACACCATCATAGTAGGTTATTTAAGAGCAGAGCAGACATCTTGGCTTTTATAGATTCGTTTTTAGGAAGTCTGTCACAAATTCCGCACCCAGCTTACGGGCATACCTTAACTGAGACATGTAGTGTGTTCCCCCAACGTTAAGGTTGTCTGTCCTGAGCTCGGACAATCCTGCAGTATAGGAAATTGTAAAAAAAAAATGTTTAATGGAAATTTGGTCCTGGTCTGGCCAATCTCCGGCGTTGGGTTACATTGCCCATGAACTTGCCCGTGACAACATTATTTTACCCTTACAGAAATTTCGGATTTTGTATGATCGGTGACTCGGAGAAGACAGGAATGATATTCATTTCAAAATGTTAAAACAGTTTCGTTACCCATGTTTTAAAAATTGTCGTTTAATACGCCGATCACTGGTTGCGAAACTTGCGCGCCTTTTGCATGGGATTTTTAACTCTGATCAGTTCGACTACTCAAAATTTCTTAAAGGACCTCTCGCACAATTTACTCTTCAACTTCCAGTATTTTAAAATAATTGAATACTTTAAAACTAGGCTCTGCTTTCAACAGAATTTCCACAGCTTTGGCTGTTTTAAGCATATTTCGATACCCTTCGAAAATGGGGAAAATTTATATAACCGTTTTTTCTGATGGAAAAACTTCTCGCAGGCGACCGTCGATACCGTGGTACGGATCGAAGGTAGCAAAACACGGCAAGTGAGAAGCGTGGTTTTGTTAGAGGGGTTAGAATGTACCGTACGAAATTCGGGTCTCCGGGTTTGGAATGGATGGAGTGATTACGGAAGTAGATTACGTTAGTATTATAGATAAGACAGGTGCTTTAAGAGTTATTATATTGCCAGGTTTTAAAAATATGAGGGGATTAATGGTAAAGAAGAAAAGATTTTTAATGGTTGTAAAATATGGTAGGAAAAACTTAATATTGTTAAAAAATAAAAAAGGGTAGATTTAGACTTTATGGAGGAAGTGTTTTTTGAAAGAAGGAGTGAGTTTATAGGAGAATATTTAATAGAAAAATGAAAAGTTTGAAAAGAGAAGTTAAATTTAGAGTTGATAAAGTATAAAAAGATAATAGGTTTAAGACGAAAGTGTAAGTGACGTTAAATTAGGGTAAACTGTAGGGTAAATTTTGTATTAACGTCACTGAGTTGGAGGTGGAGACGTAGCCACTTGTTTTAGTTCGATCTAAAGCAAGGACAAATGAAAAAGAAGCTACGCGGGAAAAAACAATCTAGTCATTTAAAAAAAAGAAGAAAAAAAAAGGCGAAAGCTTTGTGTTATTATCATTATTTATTCTGTATTCTGAACGTTTTTGTTTTCTCAGAGGGACTGTCCCCGGCCTGACCTTCCTGGAGAGACTTCATCTTGTCTACCTCATCAACGATGTCCTCCACCATTGGTAATAACTCACCCTTAATTTACTACTTAACATCTAGCTATGTGCCTTTTTTGCCATCGCTCCCCGCCACCACTCGCAGAGAATAATCTGGAAATTCTTGCTCTTACTATATAGCGTTCGTAAGAATTGTGAGGAGCTGAAGCAAGCCCTCGAGGACGCCGTCGTGCCCATGTTCTGCTACGCTGCCACCGTTGCCACACCAGAAGAGATGCCGAAGTTGGAGAAAGTAAGTCTTTCATTGTTTTCCTTTCCTGTTTATTAGGCATGAGTTTTTTTTTCAAATCCGTTCATCACCCACCCAGCTCCCTTTCCGTCCCGTTTGAAATTGTTCTTAGGCACTTTAGGTAGGCTATAAATAGGCGTAATGCGTCTATAAGGGTTTAAAGAACATGGCCGCACTAACGACTTTCATCTGGTTCTTGTGAATTTAGGACAAACAAAGTTTCGGCTCAATTCAGTTCAGTTTAATTTCAAAATACTTTCCACGGACATGCCGAATAGCAGTATTATCGTCAATGGCCTTTACAATAAAACACAATCGTCAATTTGACCATAACTATAACAATTTAAAACTCAAACGTACAATTCAGTGGTCATATTCACAAAAATTCGTCATGGGCATTAAAAAACTTGGATGAACGAAGGTACGAAACTACGCTCGTATCGCGAGTGAGAAACCCTTGTTGGTGCAAGGCGTGGTACCATCTCAGCCACAACTCGTTGTGGACGAAGCGTCTGGACGTTGTGGACGCTGGCTTTATACCTAATGACGCCCTAGCGACCAGTCTCCCTAGAAATCGTAGCGCACAACCACTACCAGGATAATGCTGCCTAAAGTGCTAATTTTTCGGTACTTTATTCGGAATAACCAGAGGGACGTCGTTGAGACGCAGTTTCGGAAGGTTCTGTCACAACCAAGCTGTGACTGAACCAATTCATGACGATCTCCAGCCATATTGAAGCCTAACACCGCCTTTATGTGTATTTTGTTTTTCATTGCCCGTCCTGTTTGGTGCCTCTTCAGTTCCGTTCGTGTCCTAACAGAAGTTAAATCTAGCTATCAAGTAAAGTTGTGATTTACCAGTTCTATCCAAAGAGAGTGGACTCTACTCTGAAAACATACGCGCTTAGATTGACTGAAGAGAAGACAGTCTGGTTTTAATTCCGAGGGCCGATAGTCACATAGAAAAACTGTTGGACTGTGCTGCTATTCACCCGTAAAATAGACTGTGGGAAATGGGCCCGGGTACGCTCGCGAGTGCAACGCCCTAGAGATGGAGCTTCTCATAGGCCGCTCTGTTTGTTTCGTCTCATTTCTAGTCTATTCGTTTTATGGTTCTCCGTTTCTTTGTTAAACAAGTTAATCCTTAGTTGCGTTTTTGCAGATACCATGGTATCTGATACCACGGTCTAAACTCGCTTTTGCAGTTATCGTGGTATCTGGTACCACGGTCAAAGGCGTTTTTGCAATTATCGTGGCATCTGGCCAGTTTTGTAGTATCTGATATTCAGATAACGCCTTCAGACCGTGGTAACTCATCTTAGTATCTGAAAAAGTCGTCTCACTTTCATAAATTTTTGTCAAATTGGTGGGAAAGAAGTTTGGCAGCGCAATTTTGGCAATTGTCGTTTTTGCAGAGCAACCGTATAGCAGATACCTCGGTAGCTGCAAAAACGACCAATTGCAATCGTGGTAACAGATACCATGGTATCTGCAAAAACGCAACTCTTGTTTTCGCCTGACCATGGCAAGCCATTAGAGTACCTCAGCACTCCAAAAAGCGTGTTCCACCTCTCTAACAATAGTAACTATTAGCTACGAGCGTTGTTAGCGTGGCAGCTACGGTCTCTGTGTTGTGGTTGGTCCGATCAGCCCGCAGCACGATATTTTGCCGAACATATAAAATTGTGTTCCAGCCTTGACCCCAAGAAGCTAGGATTCGTGACGTCATGCTTAGTAACTACGGTAAGTAGGGTGGAACGCGCTCAAACTGTGTTCAGGGCAATATTAAGTTATGTTTTATGTTGTTTGCACCGTCAGAAGTTTCCTAACATCTACACAAGAATCCGCAATTTAAACAGAAAGATAACCTATTGTCTGTTGACGTCACAAAATTTTCGCCAAAAGATCATTAACGTTTTATCTAATATCTGTTGAAATCGAGCACATCCTTGTGTGGTGTTGACTAAACTTATAGTATAAACACGTCCGGCGCCTCGCTGGCCGCTCGGCTCTATATAGATAGGTACAAATATATGTTCTACAAAATTAATTTAATCGAATTTTGCTATTTCTTTCATGACGTCATGAAAACGTCATGGGCCGTAGATAATCAGTTTAGTCAATTCCCCTTGTGTGAATGAAATGAAACTTCTGATAGTACGTTGACGTATTTAATCTCCTCATTTCTAGCAGGTAAAAAAAGTCTGAATGGTTTGTCGATGTTACTGTTCTTTCCTGGTCGGAGAAAATATAAAACTTAACCATTGCACCAAACTTAGCCTGCGTCCTTGGCGACAACTTTGTTTATCAACCCCTCAGGGACGCTTTTTGAACTTTAACAACGAAACAATTATTACATTATTTTCTTTGTGGGATCCCAAAACGTAAGTGGAGGGATACCTATGACATCGCAAAAGTTGTCCGTCTGTCAGCGGATAACTCTCGAAGGGAATGGGATATTTTGATGAAACTTGGTGTGAGGATTCTTTGGGTTAAGGGAAAGGTCAAGTTCGTAGGTGGGCTCTGTAGCCCTACATTTAGGGGTGGGGGAGGGAGTTCAAATTGAGGGGCAAACACATGGCCACGGATAGCATTCTTCTCCTGAGCGTGACGTTTTCGAAATAGGGATGTTCGGTTCTGGAGGTTTGCACATGCAGACTCCAAGACAAAAAGCGCAATTCATTCAAATCTTGTACAGCGCTGGCCGGATCGTATTGGAATTTCTTCTAGATATACGTTTGGGCTTAACTGGTTAAAAAATATTCCAGAAGAAGGGTTGATTGGAGACATTTGTTTATTTCTAAAATTGTTCGGTACTGAAATAAGGACAGATGCAAAATGGAGCAAAAATCATAGCTTGGAAACACTATTTCGTATTTGGATTGGGTTTTCTTCAGGCAATGTTAACGGAAGTCATACAGATAGGGATGATGCTTGGTACTCACATTCAGGTGTCCTTTAAGGATCAAAATTTCCGCGTCATAGTAGAATTTTGCCTTGTGAGGACGGCAGTAGGTATTCTGAACGTCATACATAGTTCTGAACGTCATAGCACATGGTGAAAAACAAAAATAAAAATCCCTTAACAAAATCCAAATAATGCAGTGTATCAGTTAAATGATATAAAAATAAGTTGGTTTTTCAGTCAAACTTTGAACATTACGTTTCGCGAAAAGATAACACTTGAAAGGCTTTTACCAGAAATGTCTTCGGTGTCCAACATAACATTTAATGCTAGGATGCGCTACCATGTCTTAATGTTATCGGACTGCTGACAAGTGTGGGACCTTGTTATACCATGTTCTACTATTGAACGGCGTCTACTACCGAGGCTAGATTTCGCTTTGATGGAAGAAAAGATGAGACCTCGGCGCAAAAATTCGACTCGCCTCCCTCCGGAACCAATTCGGCGAATTACATACATTAGTTGGACACGTCACTTCCTACGGACAGCGTTGCCGGTGGTGATTTATAATAAAATTTGGCGGGTTAATTTATATCAGCAAAAACAAAACAAAAAGTACCCGTATTGCCCATGATGACTTCGTTATCATTTAGACAGCACGGGTAGATGCTTTGTTGTATTTATGTATGTGTTACGTTCACATTTTTGTCTATATTTTATTTTTATGGCACTTGCAGCCTCTGGCTCAAGTGCCATATACCGATCACAATTCCGTTTGTCGGTCTGTCGGTCGGTCCGAGATTTTTGTCCCACTTATCCGAGTTAGGGTACTTCCAGATGTGCTAGGACAATGAAACTTGGCAGGCATATCAGGGACCCGACCAAACTAACCTGGAAATAATCAGTTTCCTGATCCGACCATATGCGGGGGAGTGCGGGGCGCTGGAAACTTGAAAATTTAGGGCATTTTGTCACTTTTTTCCGAGTTAGGGGACTTCTAGATGAGCTAGGACAATGAAACTTGGCAGGAATATCAGGGACCCGACCAAACGAACCTGGAAATAATCAGTTTCCCGATCCGACCATATGCGGGGGAGTGGGGGCGCTCGAAACTTGAGAATTTAGAGCATTTTGTCACACTTTTTCGAGTTAGGGTACTTCCAGATGAGCTAGGACAATGAAACTTGGCAGGAATATCAGGGACCTGACCAAAGTAACCTGGAAATAATAAGTTTCCCGATCTGACCATATGCGGGGGAGTGGGGGCGCTGGAAACTTGAAAATTTAGGGCATTTTGTCACACTTTTTCGAGTTAGGGTACTTCCAGATGAGCTAGGACAATGACACTTGGCAGGAATATCAGGGACACGACCAAACTAACCTGGAAATAATCAGTTTCCCGATCCGACCATATGCGGGGGAGTGGGGGCGCTGAAACTTGAAAATTTAGGGCATTTTGTCACACTTTTTCGAGTTTGTTTTCTTCCAGTTGTGCTAGGACCATGAAACTTGGCAGGCATATCAGAGACCCGACCAAACAAACTTAGAAATAATCAGTTTTCTGATCCGACCATTTTGGGGGGAGTGGAGGGCAGGGGAATCCGGGAAATTGAGAAGTGTATAACTTTCGAACGGGTGATCGGATTGTAATGAAACTTCATAACTGAATAGAATATATATCTGTAATGTCCCGTTTAAAGTCTTGACTGGATTCGGTAGTCAGGGGGGAGACCGGAAATTTCAAGAAACGGTTAGAATGGAGGGATCGGAGCGAAACTTGCTGGGAAGAACAAGCATCTGCTCTAGATAAGTCCTTTAGACCATTGTACTGGATCCGGACACTTATGGGGGGGGGAGGGTCTCGGAATTCCGGTGATGGTGGTTTTGGGGATTTTCATGATGAAACTTGGCAGGCATATCAGGGACCCAATCGAACTGACTTCAAAATAAAAATTTTGTCGATCAGATAATGGTGGGGGGAGTGGAGGGAGGGGAATCCGAAATTTTCAGTCATGCGTAATTTCGGAATGGGTGATCGGATTCGAGTGAAATTTAAGAATTGAACAGAGGACATTTCTCCGATGATTTTTTTCATATCCGGACCGGATCCGGCAACTATTGGGGGGGGGTGAATACGTGACCCGTTTAGAATGAAGGGATCGGGATGGAACTTTGTGGGAAGAACAAACAGATGCTCTAGGTAAGTCATTTGCTGAATCGGATTGGCTACGTGCACCGCGGGGGAGCTGGGGGGGGGGGGTGGACCGGAAATCTCGAGAAACGGTTAGAATGATGGTATAGGAGTGAAACTTGCTGGGAAGAACAAACATCTGGTCCATGTAAATCTTTTACATAATTTGACTGGATCCGGACACTTGAGGGGGGGGGAGAGGGTTTCCCGGAATTCCGTTTTTTGGGGGATTTTCACGACGAAACATATCAGGGACCCGGTCAAACTGACTTGGAATAAAAAAAAAATCCTCGATATAATAATCTTGGGGGGGGGGAGTTGAGGGAGGGGAATGCGGAATATTGAGTCATGCGTAACTTTGGAACGGGTGATCGGATTCGAGTGAAATTTAATAATTAAACAGAGGACATTTTTCTCTGGTGACCTTTCTCATTTCCGGACCGAATCCGGCAATTATTGGGGGGAGGGCGGAAAATACTTGACCCGCTTAGACTGGTTTGATCTGGATCGAACTTCGTGGGAATGACAAACAGATGCTCTGGATTAATCATTTACAGAACCGGATTGGCTCCGGATATTGTGGGTGGAGTTGGAGGAGGGGGGGGGGGGTCTGGGATTCCGGTGATCGCGCATTAAGGTACTTCCAGATGTGCTAGGACGATGAAACTTCGCTGGAATATTGGAGACTCAACAACATTTGCTTAGAAATTGCTACTTCCAAAATCCGATTATTCCTTAAAGTACCAATCTTACCGCAAAGTAAAAAAAAATACTTTTAAGCAATATATGCATTTTCGTGATGCCCATCAGCCCATTAGCAGTTTTGCCTCAAGGGTTTTGCTTACAAATGAAGTTCCAGCTCCCTTAGAGTGCGCATCTCAACCGCAAAGTCGAAACTTACTTTTGATCAATCAAATCATCTTGACCCATGCAAGTGCCATATGAGCTTACAGCTCTTGTTTTATGTACACCGTGTTTTTGGGATCCCAAAATGTAAGTGACCGGATACCTATCATTCCGTAAAAGTTGTCCGTCTGTTAGCACGATAACTCTTAAAGGGTTGAGATATTTTATTTAAACTTGACATGAGGACTCTTTGGGTCAAAGTACAGGTCAAGTTCGTAGATGAGCCTTATAGCCCCACATTTAGGGGTGGGGTTTCAGATTAAGGGACGTGATGGAGAATCCTCTCACCAGATGAAGAGTAGCCACCCCCTCACCGGGCGTGAGGAAGCCGCCCCTGTGTCTATATATATTTCCTTCTTGTGGATACTAGTTCAGTTGAATAAAGCCATTCATATGTTAAACATCGCCTCTTGCGAGGCCACACTAGACCAGGACGAAAAAGAAATACTTTAAAAAGTTATTGAAATAGTCGATCTAGGGGTATGGAGACATGCTGAATCCATATCTGAAACTTATTTTCTCGCCGGACAATTAGTTGGTCCGGAACCGGCTAAAACAGGAAAATTTGTTTAAATGTAAAAGTTTCATTTTCAGTTGATTAAATGTTCGATTTAGAGGTAAGAAGACATGCTGAGTCCGTATATGGGATCGTTTTCTACCCGGACAAGTAGTTCGCCCGGAATCCGACCAAAACCGGAAAAAAAATTAAATTAAAGTTTTATTTGAAGTTGATTAATTGTTTGATTTAGGGGTATGAAAACATGATGAATCTATATATGACAATCATTTTTTTTACCCAGACATATAGTTCGCCCCGAATCCAGCCGAAACCGGAAAATCTTTAAAAGTTTTATCTGAAGTTGATTAGAGATTCGATTCAGTGGTAAGGAGGCATGCTGAATCCATATATGAAGATTATTTTCTCGCCGGACATATAGTTCGCCCGGAATCGGGCCAAAACCTGAAAATTTGTTAAAAGTTACAGTTTAAGTTGATTAGAGGTTCGATATAGGGGTAAGTAGATATGCTGTTGTTTGCTGCACTTTGTTGTTTATGGGCAAAAAAGTTGAATAAAGAAATAAATTTACTCAGTTTTGGCAGGGACCCATAAATTTCCTGTAAAGACTTGTCACTCAGGGGGCTTGTCATTTCCTATGCTTCTATGTTGCTATGTTGCCCGAGCCTCACCTAGTTTCCAAAAATTCCGCTTGGGTCGAATCGGCATTCTTGCTCAGGTAGATATAGATAGCCATCTTCATTCAGGACTGTTCAGCATGCCACCAGGTACCTAAGCTAGGACAAAAGATCCAGGATACTCTTCCATCACAGAGAAATATTCCTAGTTCAGGACAACAGCTGCGAAAATTATGTCTATCTGGATAGTCGTGTATTTTATCCCCGTGGGTATTTCTCGAACTATCTGATGCTCGGTCAAGAGCGCATCAGAAATCTCTTATTGACAAGCCCCCTGAATGGCGAGTCATTACAGGAAATTTATGGGTCCCTGGCTTTGGTGATATGTCCAGATATAAAAAAAAAACACAGATCTTCCAGAAATTTACGCAGAACTGTAGTTTTAAGAGCGAGTTATTTAGTTTTGTCTGGTGTGGCAACCTGCTTACGGTAGCCTCCCCAAACCCTAGCGCTGCGTCTTTATACACTTCTAACTTGACTTTGGGCACGGTTGTGCCAACCTTGATTTTATTTTCTTAGCTCAAGAACCTTTGGCACTCGCGATCTTCATGCTTCACTCAGGGTGTACTGGAAATGCTAGATGACCCCAAAAATTCTGTGGAAATCACGACAGGTAAACTGGCCCGCCAGTTCTCAGAAGCGTGCGAGAAAATTTCGTCAGCGATTAATACGACCTATGATGGGTACGAACAGCAGCACCAGCTTTTCGCAAATCACGTGAATGCGCAAATTACGGTAAGTACCGCATTTTTACCAGAGCAAAATAACACTAGAGTAGCGCCAAGACCCGTGTTTTCCATGCTTGACAGTCGGGCCATACTTGTAGCGACGCCCACTACGCTTCTGGCATTAAAGCGAGACAAACTTGAGGGCTTAGAAATTTCTAGAAAAACTAAGATGTGTCTGCACACGTCGAAGAAACAGAGGAGGTCGTATCTTTTTTTTTTGCTGTGCTCAGAATATGAAGTTATTGGAGCCAGCGCTGGTGCACGACTGATTGAGTTTCAAGTCAAGTCTCTACTCCCTAGTGTTGTTTTGCTCTGATTTTTACAGACAAATATAATCTGTCAAGTGGCTTTATTTCTTTCAATCGGTATAATTAACCTCTGTGAAAATAACTCAAATGCCCCCCCCCCCCTCGAGTACTGGCTAGCGACGCCTCTGTCGGTGGTCATATTCACAAACGACAACATCGACTTTGACAAAGCCAAAACCGTCGTCAAGTTTCCCAATCTTCGTAACTAGTACTAAAGTTTCCGGATGAACAGATGTTCAGCTGAGATATAAGGAGGGTTTTCGCGAGCCTGAAAGGAAAGTCGGAATCACTTTCCAATGGCTTTCGCGCTACTTCAGAAAGTTGCCGAACTTTCCAACCCGGTTTTCGCGCTATGGATACCGATGCAGCTTTCCCGGTAAGTGATTCCACGAGGTTAGTGGAAAGCTCCGCGGAAATTTGAATGTTACGGCGGGAATTTCAAAGGTGTGGAGAAAAACAGTGCAAGTGTCACTAATAAATAAAAAGAGTGGCAATCGTAATTAAGGTGACTTCGATGGAATATATGAGAATCAAAGAGCCGTTAAGTGAACCATATTAATTCGAAAAAGTTTGTAATTCAGAATTTTCTTGGCGATGTCAGCTTTCCAAGCGTTTTCGCGATCAGTCCAGCGGGAAAGCGGAAAGTTATTCCAGGAATCACTTTCTCACAGTTTTCACGATGCGCTTCGCTCGTTGGAAAGTGATTCCGAGACCTCGCGAAAACCCTCCTATACTAATTTCGGAACAGACCTGCAATAATCTTTCAAGGAATGAATGCCATCAGCCGTGATTGGCGGCCATCTTGGGCTATAGGAACACATGTTTCAAACGCGTCCGTCTGTCCCACGGGAGAATGTATTGAATGGAATGGTTATGTCAGCGGGATCTACTGGATAGTACCCGATGAAAAATTTGCCTGCGTAGTTGTATGATAGGTGTACGAAAAAGTTGCATGTATTGATATGTAATAGTAAAGAACACTATCATTTAATGTGCCTCAGACTAGGCCAGTCTCAAGCAGTAGCATCCTGTCTTGCTATAGTAGCACCCAGTCTTGCTAATAGTAGCATGCAGTAACACGGTAGTTTTGACATAGACGCCTGTGGTAGCATCAGTTCGTACTGCATGCTACTTTTTCGTACAACTTCATACTATTACTTTAAGACAAACTTTTCATCGGGTACAAAGCATAAAATTATATGCAGGATTTTTTGCATTTCTAGACCATTTAATTCATTAGTAATTTAAGTAATTAAAAGTACGTTGTATTGTTTTGGCGCAGCTAATGGATCTTTCCAGACCGCCAGCTCGCCTCCTGTATTCAGACTGTGAGCTCTACTCCGATCCCGCGTATTAGTTTGTCATATGCTTACCTTCTGCAGGCAGTACAGCAACAAATCCAGCAGCTGGAAGTGCAGCTAAACCCTCCAGTCCAAGAGCAGCAATCGGACCACTACACTACGAACGGCTTCAAGCATAGCAAGTGGGGTATGTATCCAGAAGTGTACCTTTTTCGGGCTTCATTTTATTATTGTGTATTTCTTGTTAAGCGTTTATTTACTTATTTTTCTGTATATACTGGGCCCGTATCATTAGGCTGCGTGTAATTAATCAGTACCACTACACTACGAACGGCTTCAAGCATAGCAAGTGGGGTATTTTAAAGAATTTGGACGACCCTAATAAGTGGATTAACTTAATAACCATAGATTTTAGAAAAGGTTTTGATCTCATTAATCATACAATTTTGATAAAGAGACTTATCGAAAAGTTCAAGGTCAGTCCTTTTATTGTAAATATTTTAGTTGGATTTTTGAAGAATAGAAAACAAACAACGAAGTACAAAAACGTGTTCTCTGAACTATCGGATATTTTCTGTGGTGTTCCACAGGGAACTTTACTTGGACCTATCCTGTTCCTTGTAATGATGAATGATATAGCGCAAGAGCACCCAGATCGCTGGAAATTTGTGGATGATTTAAGCTTAACCGAAGTATGCTACAGAAATATTAAAAGCAAAGCTGCAGGCATAATAGAAGACATTAAAGATGAAGCCAGGTTGTTGGACATGCAGGTAAACGAAGATAAAAGTGCAATTTTAACCTTTGCCTTCCTCAAAACTAGCATTTCCTTTGAAGAAACACTGCCTTCTGGTTTACAGGTACAGAAGCTAAAGCTCCTTGGTGTAACAATCACGTCTGATCTTAAATGGGAGGACAACACCAACGGAATGCTAAAGCGTGCAAACGCTGGTCTACAGCTGTTAAAACTTCTGGCTAAGATCCAAGTACCTAATTCCCATCTTGTCCGAATTTACGTTTCTTTCATTCGGTCCACTTTGGAATATGCGGCTGCTGTTTGGCACTTTGCCCTTACTGCCGAACAGACACAACAAATAGAAAGAATACAGAAACGTGCACTCCTAATAATAAGTCGTGAGCCCAAAGTTCCCTATTCTGCTCTCCTAAAAAAGTTTAAGATGGAAACCCTTGAGAGTCGGAGACTGCGGCTGAGCTTAGCGGTTGCTCATAAGCTCCTCCACCATCCTGTTCTATCCGATATCCTTCCTCCTCCTTATGAAAACACAAGAAACCGACAGGAAAGGGTCGCAAGTTCAAAGGTTCCAAAGTTGTCCCCCGTACCTGCAACACATACGCGGTACCAGAAAAGCTTCGTTCCGAGTTTCACACAAATTTATAATGATGGTGGTAGCTGTCTGTGATATTATTCCAACATCCGTGTTCTGTTTTTGGTTTTCATTTATATATTATAACAGGTCTGTGATGACGAATTGATGATTAACTGTATAGATTTTAATATGTGCATTATGCTTGACGTAATACCCAAATTTGGCATTGCCATGATAGTGGTTGTTTGAAATAAATTCGTTATAAAAATCATAATGTATCCATAAGTGTACCTTTTTTGGGCTTCATTCTTATTATTGTGTATTTCTTGTTAAGCGTTTATTTACTTATTTTTCTGTATATACTGGGCCCTTATCATTAGGCTGCGTGTAATTAATCAGTTCATTCATTCATTAGATGCCAACTTAGTAATAACCTAGTAACAGAACAGTCTCAGCTCAGCAGCTAATGCTGTAGCGGTAAGAATTGTGTCGATGATTTAATAATCTTAAAGGACCCGTCGCTCTACTTACTTCAACTTAAAGTATTTTAAAATATTTGAATACTTTAAAACTAGGCTGTGCTTTCAACAAATAACCACGGTTTTGGCTGTTTTAAGCCTTTCCCGAGACCCGT
Organism: Branchinecta sandiegonensis; assembly: GCA_030848855.1. Classification (NCBI taxonomy): domain Eukaryota; kingdom Metazoa; phylum Arthropoda; class Branchiopoda; order Anostraca; family Branchinectidae; genus Branchinecta; species Branchinecta sandiegonensis. Next base: position 3,154,626 of record JAUPMV010000009.1, read on the forward strand.
TGACTTAAAGGAAAAACAGGGAAACAATTTACATAACCGGTTTTTCTGATGGAAAAACTTCTCGCAGACAACCGTCGACAGAGTGATACACATCGAAGGTAGCAAAACACGGCAAGTGAGAAAATCAGCGTGGTTTTGTTAGAGGATATTAGAATGTACCGTACGAAATTGGGGTCTCCGGGTTTAGAAATATATGGAGTGTTATGGAAGTAGGTTGCGTTAGTATTATAGGTGAGACAGATCCTTTAAGGATACTATTTTTCCATCGTATTTTTTTCCCTCGTGTGCATCACGGAAGAAATTAGGAAAACCATACCGAGTCGTATACTGTTGTCTACATTTTGAGCTTGTCTTTTCGCTCATCTCGTCGGTAAGGCTGCTCCAGCTCCACTTGTATTCGTACTTGTGGTGAACGGGATAAAATCTGGTTTAGATGCCCACTCCCCCAAAAAGGGTTAAAAGAATGGGGATCAAATTACTTGCATAGTGCTTGAAACGGAATTTAATGTCGCAGAGCCCCTTTAGAAAACAAGAGCAAAGGTTTCGATGGGACCCCAAAAATTTAACATTTGATCCAGACAATTCGGTCTTGTAGATATCCGGTCATCGCCAGACTCCTTGAACATTTTTACTATTAAAGTTTAACTGAAAAGGGCAGAGATGGGACAGTCGTGTTACCCCTCACTTATTCGCTTAAAGAAGCTTGAAGACCCGATGAAAATTCGATACTTCGTTGCTCCGCTATTCACGAATATTCAATTTTCAAATAGTGGAATTTCACTGTCAGATTTGTCCTGCTACCTCTGTCATGTGCTTGACGAGAAATATTTATGAAATTTTTTTGTTCGGGCACTAAGCAGTTTCACCAAGCTTATGACCGCCTACTGAAAAGCCGCGTTTGTGTTCAGATTCAAATATTCCGCGTCATAGTAGAATTTGCGCTGTGGGGGCAGCTGTAGATATTCCAAACCTCACTATGAGAGCAGATAGTGGAAAATAAAAAAATCTCTTAGGAGAATCCAAACAACCCGATGTATTCCACTGAACGATGTAAAAATAAGTTTGCTTTTCAGTTAAACTTTAAGATTTAGAAACAGAAGAAGGTCAATGGCTGATCATCGGAGAAAACCAAGTTCAGATGGACTCACCATGTGCGTATTTACCCTTAGGCATACGTCATGTCTACTTTGACGAAACTGATCGAATCTTCCTGCCTTACTTCTGCCAAATCTTCAGTTTCAAAGACTTTTACTTTTAACAAACTTTCCGGTTTTCGTCGGATTCAGGGCGAACTACTTGTCGGGCGAGAAAATGGTTTCCATATTCGTGTTCAGCATGTCTCCTCACGCCTAAATCGACTTTCTCATTAGCTGTTAAAAAAATGTGTTCGCCCCTTAATTTGAAACCCCTCCCCCACCCCTAAATGTTGAGCTACAGCAGTGGTTCCCAATCGGTGGTACGCATACTCCAAGGGGTACGCGATACCCTTGCAAGGGGTACGCGACGGAAAAAAATTGATTTAGTCTGTAGCTTCAAAATCTCCTTTCACTCATTTATAATTGCCGAAAGCCTAATGTTACCAGCAGAGTATCACCAGCCAAAATGTATCTTAAGGGGCAAGGTATTTTTACTGACCGACAGGTCTTTTTTATTGACTGTTTTTTTGTTTTTTTTTAACTAACTGCTTTTACGAAAAATCGCGGCGCTTCGCGCAGACTCTTTTCTTTTTAATCTTCTGGCCGACCTTTTTGGGGTGAGGGGTGTTGTCAACCTGTGCGTGACGCCTCTGATTACATGACCTAGTGAAAGTCAGTGAACTAATGTTGATTCCAAAACAGCTAGCCTACTGCCGTAAAGTCTGTTTCTGTGTCAAACAATATTGTTTCAAGAAGAATCGAAGAAATTGCAAGTGATATTGCCATTCAGGTTGCGATCTGAGCCAACGAAAAAGCTTGCGATGAAGCTTGATGAAAGCACGGAGAACATCAAAACCAAACACAGAAACAGGCTGACTGTAAAAAAAATTGCCGTTAATGACGTCGAGCCGAGATTCGACAAAATTTTAGCTACAAAACAGCCTCTAGTGATTGCCCCATGCATCTAGTATATATTTCTACACGCGTACGCCTTACCACTTATGATAATAAAAAAGGTTGGGAACCACTGAGCTACAGAGCTCATCTACGAACTCGACCTCTCCCTTGACCCAAAGAGTCCTCACACCAAATGTCATCAAAATATCTCATTCCCTTCGAGAGCTATCTTGCTTACAGATAGACGGAAAACTTTTGCGATGTCATAGGTATCCCACCACTTACGTTTTGCGATCCCAAAAACATAAAGGCGAAGTCTGGTGTGAAAAAGATAGTGGTGCTTCGTCGTTTGCCTGAGGTATTGCTCTGTTCTTTTGTCGTTTCAACGATAGTGGCTGCAAAACGTTCCGCCCGCCCACCCGAAATGGTCCACTCTCAACCCCATAAGCACATGGTAGATGGCGATGCGCCTCGTACGGCCTTGCAAACCATCTATCAAGTTTAGCTTTAAATTGTGCCTATTAACAAAAAACAAGTGAATTCTAAGTGATTTATTTTCTTCTATGTTATAATTGTATATATTCAAGTATTTTAACACATGAAATGTAATGGTCGACGTATTTAGTGCCATGTCGGCGCTACGAGTTGGATCAATAAAATATCTATCTATCTAATAATAAATAAATAAATAAATATATTCTTTATTTCCATAATAGCACAACATAATATGGCTAGCAGAGGATCGTCATGACGTAACACATGTCAAAGCAATGACGTACAATATATACAGTATATGATAATAATGAATAGGCCTACATAATATAATACATGTCACACGACAAGAATTAAAATGGTAAATAATAAAATAAAATATCAAGCGTTAAAATGAGAAATAAAATAAGGTGCGAATGATGATAAATATCGGTCAGACGAATTTACTAGGGGCGGGGTAATTTGAAGCCGATTTTTGTTTTCAGTTCTTAGTCTAGTGATGGGCCGATTGGGGTTGGGCGATTGGTAATCAGGTAGAATGGATCTGTGATTATCTGAAGATAGACATTTCATTCCAAAATCCATGGTGAGCTTGTGTCTACGGCACGCTAAAGTGGGAAGACTAAGTTTTGTGAGGCTATCTTCCTGTGACACACTCGCTTTCGCATTGCCTCGCACAGACAGACTCGAGGACCAGTTCTACCAAATCCCAACACACATCCCTAGATATTCTTGTGCTATTTCTGTCGATCTGAGCCTCGTTTTTGTTGCAATAGCGCTGCCGCATCGCTGCTGCAGCACTTCTTTGCTTTTGCACAATATGCGTTTTTGGAATCACTTTCTTCTTGGTTGAAGCGGCAGCGCTGCAGCATCTTGCAGGGAAGCACGGACTTGGTCGGTGAGCAAGTCCGTGATTCTCGAGAAGCGCTGACGTCTTCCTCGGAAGCGCTGCAGTGCAAAAACGGATGTAGGAAGAATCAGTCCGGAATCGGCCGAGAAGTGGACCTGCAGCATGCGACAAAAACGAGGCTCAGATGAATCCCGGGCTGTTTCGTATATCTTGATTTTCCTTGTAAACTAGAGCTAATTCAACAAGTGTTCTTCACAGATCGTTCCAGTGAATATTCCGAACCGCAGAAGGAATGGAGGTCTCCACAGGAGGGCTACCACGACGACTACCAGCCAAGCTATGAGCCAGAGCTGGATGGGATCGAACCTGCGTTACCCTACTATGATCTTCCCTCCGGACTGATGGTTACAATGATCAAGGTATGGTATCACCGCTGTACCTCGTAGTTATATATTATATATTTTATTTGTAACCCGCCAAATATACAAGGTGATAGCAGAGTAAAGAGAACAACGAAAAACAACACAAGATAAATAGCAGTATAAACACACAAAATTTAGAAAGAATTTTTAACTGCGCCTGAAAAATTCATGGAAAATGTCATGTACTCGATGACCAGGATGACGAGATGTACATAGTTAGTGACGCTGGCGTTTTCCCTAGTGAACGAATGACATCTTGGACCCCGAACTTCTGAACTAATTTGTGGTTGCGGCAGGAACGAGGAAGGTACATCAAAAATGTACAATGATTATAATAATCGTCGTTATCAGATTCCTCGTAGTTATCAGATTTACAGCAGCCATCATCCGGTGTAGCTGTTCAGTAGAAACTGTTTCCCGGCTTACCCAGCTCCGTTCGAAAGCTGGATCTCCAAACGTAAGATCTTTTTTAAGATGTTCGTCTTTCGACCTATAAGCCCGGCGTTCTTAAAGACAATAGTTGCGTCTTTGCAGATACCATGGTATCTGATACCACGGTCTAAAGTCGTTTTCGCACTTACCGTGGTATCTGATACCACGGTTAAAAGGCATTTTTGCAGTTATCGTGGTATCTGACCAGTCGTCATGGTATCTATTATTCAGATGACACGGTCCGACCGTGGTAACTGAAAAAGTCATCTCACTTTTACCATCACCAACAATAGAGCCTAGGATTTTGTCAAATTGGTGGGAAAGAGGTTTGACACTTAGTGATGTGACTGGATATCAGTTTTTCCTTTGGGATGACTTCGAAAAGCGCAATTTCCGCAGTTGTCGTTTTTGCAGAGCAACTCTTTTTTCAGTTATACTTATTTAAAATCGAAAGAACTACACACCAACGCAAGATCTCGATAGAGAAGCTAGCCTAATCTTTCGCGACACTTTCATCATCTTGAGAACGATTTTTTGTCGCCGTAATTTGCTATGTTTCGATTTGTTTCATTAAAGCTTCTTTCGTAATTTGATTTGTCTTATTTGCAGGCCGAAGAGACTGGGTATAAGTCCTTGGACCCAAAGAAAATTCGTCTACCTGCTCCAGTGCCACCTAGTGAACGACTAATTAAAGCTGTAGAAATGTTTTATGCCCCTCCATCACACGAACGACCAAGAGACAGGTAAATCAGTTGGCTGGCACTTCTTTATTCTCAAATCTCGCGCGTTCAGTTCCTGATCAGGACCAGAGGCGTTACTAGCCAAAATGTTTGGGGGGGGGGGCAAAGAATTTACCGACTGGATGGTAATTTTTACCGACTTTTTTTTACAGAAAAACTGTTTTCAAGAAAAAACGACAGTTTGAAAAAAATCGACTGATTTTCAGAAAACATGACTGTTTTGACGAAAAATCGGCTGATCAGAAAAATTGACTGTTTTAATGACAAAAATCAATTGTTAGGGCGAAAAATCGCGGCGCTTCACGCCGTTATTTTTTTACCGACAGGCCGACAACATTGGGGGGGGGGGCGTCCCCCCCCTACCCCGATCAGGACAAAGCTTGGGCCGTAGGAACATCTATCACAGGACAAAGCATTTTGCTTAAAAATGTGCGCGGTAATAGGAACAAGACCAAAGGTTTCGATGGGATCCCGAAAATGTAATACTGGATCCAGACAATTAGATGTTACTACTTTAAAAATTTAGAAACAGATCAAGACCTATGTGGAGGTGAACATGTTCTAAACTAAAAAAAATAATCATTTTTATAGATTTTGAAAGGCAGTACAATAACTGGTAGCGTGGGTGGTTTTTTTTTATGTTCAATCTTGGTCCGTGGTGCCAAATTCGTTTTTATCTAAGATGACGAGAAGAGCTGCTATTGCATCTGCTCTGCTTTCGCGTCTAAGGATGGCCTGGCCTATCTTGTGGCCATTTGACGTACATTAGTAAGAGTATTAGTGCAACTAGATGGTGCGTGCTTTTCTCCTTTAGAGGAAGGAAAACAGTTTCGAATCAGATGAATGTAAGTGCAGATTATAGAATTACATTGAAACTGTATTGTAGTTTTTCGGAAAAGTAAATTAAATGCTTAACTATAAGAATTTTTTGGCAAAGTCATATCCTTGAAAGGCTAGACTAATAGTATGTCACTACAGGTAACGCAATAGGTAAAGAAGGGTAATAGCGGGTTTCACTTCAAATGAAGATTTAATTTATAACAAATTTTCCGGTTCTAGCTGGATTCCGGACGAACTATGTGTCCGGCTAAAAAATGATTGTCATATACCGATTCAGCATCTCTTCTTACCCCTAAACCGGACATCTAATCAACTACGAATACAGCTTTTGCTTTTAACAAATTTTCCGGCTGCTCGTTCCGTTAGAATCGTCATGAAGAAGAAAAACGGTGGTCAAAAATTTCGAGAAGCGAGGCATACAAACTCGTACCTCTACTCTATTTCTTTCGTTGCTGCCAGAACGAATACTGTAAAAGTTTCTCCAAGTAATGATTAAAGTTAACGGCAGTATTTGCTACTGGGACTAATCTTATAATAATAATATTACAAAGCAAGTAGTCGAACTGATCACAGTTAAAAATCCCATCAACAATGCACTTGAAACTATTGATCGATTCAGCATTAACCGCATCTTCGATAAGGCTGTTCCAAGGATCAGCAATTCTGTGGCCAAAACCCCACTTAAAAACGTCCTTGTGGAATCTTGATTTTGCAAGCTTGCACGCGTGCCCCCGATGATGACGGTTAATGCTGAATCTTACTAAATCAGTCGCTTCAAAATTGTCATAACTTCCATTGATTAATTTGAATGTTTCAATCAGGTCTCCTCTAAAAAATCTGTATGCAATGGAGGGAAGGCACAACTTGGCTAATCTCACTTGGTAGGGAAGATCGCGCAGATCTGGTACGACTTCGTAGCTCTCCTTTGAATTTTTTCATAAGCCTCAATGTCACAATCGTAATATTGCCTCACTGTGGTGTGGCCATATTCAACGATCGGGCGAACCATCGACTTGAAAAGAAGTTATCTCTACTGAGATAAGATTATCTGAATTAGAGATAAGATTACCCTTTTAGAGACAAGATTAATCCCAGTGAATCTATGAAATTGGCTAATGTGACTTACGTGCGACCGCTACTGGAGTATGCCTGCCCAGTTTGGGGACCCTTTGTACAAAGGAGCATACAACATAACGAAGAGATTGAATTACTGCAAATCAGAGCGTGCCGCATTATGCTAGGACTGAAATACAATGGTTACGAAGCTTCCCTCCTCCTATTAAGACTTGAGCCACTCCATGTCCGCCGGGAAAACCTAATTTTACGTTTTGGCCGATCAATCCTTGCCAGTGAAAAACATAGAGATATTCTGCCCGATCTAGCACCGGTGACAGGACGGACGAGGCATCAAAATCTCCTGGTGCCAGTTAAATGTCGCACAAACCGGTATTCGAATTCCTTTGTACCGTATTTCACTGAGAAGATTAACAAAAAACAAGTGAATTCTAAGTGATTTATTTTCTTATATGTAATAATTGTATATATTCAAGTATTTTAACACATGAAATGTAATGGTCGACGTATTTAGTGCCATGTCGGCGCTACGAGTTGGATCAATAAAATATCTGTCTATCAGTAGCAAATACTGCAAGATTTTTTTTTTACAGTGAAGTGACGTTGCAGTTTTTTTTAGCGATGGCTGGGAGAAGCTAGCTCTGTACGAGTACTACAAGAACAAAACTCAAGCTAAGAAAGATAAGGAGAGGGATATAGAAGAAGGCCGGCGGGAACGATCACCCACCAAGGAAAGGATTACTCGTGCTTCTACACCTGTCATAGAGAAACCGAAGTTGAGATACAGCAGGTAAGTTCAAGAGCTGCTTCCGCTTTATCAAGGTAGACTAAACCATTTGCGAGCTCGGGAAATCGATACACCGCGTTTCCTTCATGTTATTCAGTAATTTATTAAAGCACAACTCGTACTAGAAATGATCTTTTCCCACTGAAATGGATCCGAAAAAACGTTCTCGAATATACCATTACTTCTCACCTAAAATTAGCGATTTTCTTGTTAGCGCTTGTCGATTATCTCCAGCCTTCCTGCTCTCCGACGCGGCGGCTGGACGCAAATTATTTGGAAACTGAACGCACCGTGGTTAAAAAGTGGGTAATAAACTGATACTTCTTCTGAGATCCTTATGCGTGAAAGAGTTGTCAGCGGACGTTGAAGATTCCGGCAAAAGTTTCATTGTGTGACGGGCAAAACTCGGCAAGGCCATAAAAGCGCTAAAAATTGATAGGCACAAAACGAGACAGTGGAGAAAGATAGGGATATTAGAAGCTTCTAATTCTGTATGGTACCTAGGTACATTATAAAAAGAAGAATAAGCAAGAGGGGTCCTTTGGCCCATTCACAACGGGTTTTAGGTAATACTCGGTACCAGCTAGTTCTGAAAATCCGAGACCGAAGCTTTGCCAGGCTTCTGCCGTTCGCAATGGACACAGGTCCCAGTTTCGGGTACCAGCTATTCTCGGACCCAAGTTGAAATCAGTTCAACTTTTGACGGTACTAGCCAATCAGATTATTTTGGGGAATATTGAGGAATATTCTGATTGGCTAGTTTTGAACCAAGCCCATTAGATAAAATCACATTCACTCCTTGCTGTCTTGAAAACCGAAAGTGAATTTAGGTCATTGTATTCGGTCTGACGTGGTTCAGCATTAGCCAATCGGAATATTCCTCAGTATTCGCCTAAGTAATCTGATTGGCTAGTACCCTCACAAGTTGAACTGATTTCATCTTGGGTGCGAGACTAGCTGGTACCCGAAACTGGCACCTATATCAATTGCGAACGGCAGAAACCCAGCTAATTCTCGGTCTCAGAGCGATTTCCGGAACTGGCTGGTACCGAGTATTAGCTAAGACCCGTTGTGAATGGGCCTTTAGGTTTTTTTTAGAACAGTCACAGCTCATTCGAAATCGGACGAGGATTTTTTTCAAAACATTAGTCAGCTTGTGTGGCGTTTAGAGCAGGATGGGATTTTTATGTTCGCCACATGGGAGGGAGGAAAAGGTTGTACACTGTAAAAAGTTTTTCCGTATAAAGATTAAAGTTAACTGCAGTATTTGCTACTCGGATTACTCTTATCTCTACGCAGATAAGATTAATATCAAATAGGGTTCGGCACCGTTTCTGTTTCTGTTTTTATGGCACTTGCAGCCTCTGGCTCAAGTGCCATATACCGATCACAATTCCGTCTGTCGGTCTGTCGGTCGGTCCGAGTTTTTTTGTCCCACATATCCGAGTTAGGGTACTTCCAGATGTGCTAGGACAATGAAACTTGGCAGGCATATCAGGGACCCGACCAAACTAACCTGGAAATAATCAGTTTCCCGATCCGACCATATGGGGGGGAGTGCGGGGCGCTGGAAACTTGCAAATTTAGGGCATTTTGTCACTTTTTTTCTGAGTTAGGGTACTTCTAGATGAGCTAGGACAATGAAACTTGGCAGGAATATCAGGGACCCGACCAAACGAACCTGGAAATAATCAGTTTCCCGATCCGACCATATGCGGGGGAGTGGGGGCGCTCGAAACTTGAAAATTTAGGGCATTTTGTCACACTTTTTCGAGTTAGGGTACTTCCAGATGAGCTAGGACAATGAAACTTGGCAGGAATATCAGGGACCTGACCAAAGTAACCTGGAAATAATAAGTTTCCCGATCCGACCATATGCGGGGGAGCTGGGGCGCTGGAAACTTGAAAATTTAGGGCATTTTGTCACACTTTTTCGAGTGAGGGTACTTCCAGATGAGCTAGGACAATGAAACTTGGTAGGAATATCACGGACCCGACCAAACTAACCTGGAAATAATCAGTTTCCCGATCCGACCATATGGGGGGGAGAGCGGGGCGCTGGAAACTTGAAAATTTAGGGCATTTTGTCACACTTTTTCGAGTTAGGTACTTCCAGTTGTGCTAGGACCATGAAACTTGGCAGGCATATCAGAGACCCGACCAAACAAAATTAGGAATAATCAGTTTTCTGATCCGACCATTTTGGGGGGGGGGGGTGGAGGGCAGGGGAATCCGGGAAACTGAGAAGTGTGTAACTTTCGAACGGATGATCGGATTGTAATGAAACTTCATAACTGAAGAGAATATATATCTGTAATGTCCCGTTTAAAGTCTTGACCGGATTCGGTAGCCAGGGGGGAGTTGGGGGGGGGGGAGACCGGAAATTTCAAGAAACGGTTAGAATGGAGGGATCGGAGTGAAACTTGCTGGGAAGAACAAGCATCTGCTCTAGATAAGTCCTTTAGACCATTGTACTGGATCCGGACACTTATGGGGGGGGGGCCGGAATTCCGGTGGTGGTGGTTTTTTGGATTTTCACGATGAAACTTGGCAGGCATATCAGGGACCCAATCAAACTGACTTCAAAATAAAAATATTGTCGATCAGATAATGGTGGGGGAGTGGAGGGAGGGGAATCCGCAGGGGAATCCGGGAAATTGAGAAGTGTGTAACTTTCGAACGGATGATCGGATTGTAATGAAACTTCATAACTGAACAGAATATATATCTGTAATGTCCCATTTAAAGTCTTGACCGGATTCGGTAGCCAGGGGGGAGTTGGGGGGGGGGAGACCGGAAATTTCAAGAAACGGTTAGAATGGAGGGATCGGAGTGAAACTTGCTGGGAAGAACAAGCATCTGCTCTAGATAAGTCCTTTAGGCCATTGTACTTGATCCGGACACTTATGGGGGGGGGGGGGGTCCCGGAATTCCGGTGATGGTGGTTTTGGGGATTTTCACGATGAAACTTGGCAGGCATATCAGGGACCCAATCAAACTGACTTCAAAATAAAAATTTTGTCGATCAGATAATGGTGGGGGGAGTGGAGGGAGGGGAATCCGAAATTTTCAGTCATGCGTAATTTTGGAATGGGTGATCGGATTCGAGTGAAATTTAAGAATTCAACAGAGGACATTTCTCCGATGATTTTTTTCATATCCGGACCGGATCCGGCAACTATTGGGGGGGGGGGGGAAATACGTGCCCCGTTTAGAATGGAGGGATCGGGATGGAACTTTGTGGGAAGAACAAACAGATGCTCTAGGTAAGTCATTTGCTGAATCGGATTGGCTACGTGCACCGCGGGGGAGCTGGGTGGGTTGGGGGGGGGGGGTGGACCGGAAATCTCGAGAAACGGTTAGAATGATGGTATCGGAGTGAAACTTGCTGGGAAGAACAAACATCTGGTCCATATAAATCTTTTACATAATTTGACTGGATCCGGACACTTGAGGGGGGGATGGGTCTCCCGGAATTCCGTTTTTGGGGGATTTTCACGACGAAACTTGGAAGGCATATCAGGGACCCGGTCAAACTGACTTGGAATAAAAAAAAATCCTCGATATGATAATCTTGGGGGGGGGGAGTTGAGGGAGGGGAATCCGGAATATTGAGTCATGCGTAACTTTGGAACGGGTGATCGGATTCGAGTGAAATTTAATAATTAAACAGAGGACATTTTTCTCTTGTGACCTTTTTCATTTCCGGACCGAATCCGGCAATTATCGGGGGGAGGGCGGAAAATACTTGACCCGCTTAGACTGGTGTGATCTGGATCGAACTTCGTGGGAATGACAAACAGATGCTCTGGATTAATCATTTACAGAACAGGATTGGCTCCGGTTATTGTGGGTGGAGTTGGAGGAGGGGGAGGGGGGTCTGGGATTCCGGTGATCGCGCGTTAAGGTACTTCCTGATGTGCTAGGACGATGAAACTTCGCTGGAATATTGGAGACTCAACAACATTTGCTTAGAAATTGCTACTTCCCAAATCCGATTATTCCTTAAAGTACCAATCTTGACCGCAAAGTAAAAAAAATACTTTTAAGCAATATATGCATTTTCGTGATGCCCATCAGCCCATTAGCAGTTTTGCCTCAAGGGTTTTGCTTACAAATGAAGTTCCAGCTCCCTTATAGCACGCATCTCAACCGCAAAGTCGAAACTTACTCTTGATCAATCAAATCATCTTGACACATGCAAGTGCCATATGAGCTTACAGCTCTTGTTTTACTACCGTTTTCTGTTTTTTTTTTTTTTTAAATAACAGAAAAACAGAAAACAGGTAGCCGTTTTTTTAATGCCGTTTCTGTGTCTGTTCCGTTTTTTATTTGGCCGTTTTAGCCGTTTCTGTTTTTATTGTACCTGTTTTTTTCGAAATTTCCGTTTTTTGTTACGACTTATAGCGTGGCGTCCCGGCGTAATCTAGCGGTTTTTATTCTCCCGGCGGATTAGGCCATCTACCGATATTTTCCGCTTTTCGGAAGGAAAGATTTGTGAGTAAGAATAGAGAGAATGCACCCTACTCGACGAAACGGATATTTTTACACCATCATCAGAGGAAGCATAACAACAAAATTAACATTAGGAGGTATATGACTTTCGACTTGCAGACTAAATTATCGGCCTTTGATAACCATTCTGAGCCGGTGAATTGCTTGAAACGTTAATCTGGCTATTTCTTGTTGGTGTAGTAACACTTTTGCTGGAAACGTTAGTCGGCTATTTCTTGTTGGTATAATAACACTTTTGCGAAACGGAGTCTCGCATCCCATTGGTCGGTTAAGACGCGTTTTTTGGAAGGACAGGAAGCACGAATCGTTTTGTACTGAAAGTTTGAAGCCTTCAAGCTCCCATTTCTTATGAAACTTTTAAAGATGTGCACTGTAAGGGTGCTAGAAATTCATGTTTAAGCAAAACCCTTGTGGCGCAAATGATCATGGACCTTCGGGGGATCATGAAATGTATAGTTTGGTCAAAAGTAATTTTTCACTTTGCGGTTAAGGTGCGCACTTTCAAGGGAGCTGGCAGTTCATTTCTGTACTTTAAGGGATGGTCGGATCTGGAAAATGACAATTTGTGAGCCAGTCTTGTCGAATCTCCAATGTTCCAGCCAAGTTTCATCGTTCTAGCACATCTTGAAGTACCTGAACTCGCGATCACCGGAATTCCGGACCCCCTCCAACTCCCCACACAGTGCACGAATCCGGTCCGTTCTGTCACGAGTATACCTAGTTCGTGTGCTTGTTCTTCCCACCAAGTTTCTTTCCGATTAGTCCACTCTAAGCGTGACACAAGATTTCCAGTACTCCCCTCCACCTCCCCCCCCCCCCCGAATTCATTGGATCCGGTCCGGACTTGAAAAGGAACATCCGCGAAAGAGGTCTATCCAAATACCAAGGTTCATTAAGATCCGATCACCCGTTTGAAAGTTATATATACCTCAAGATTCCGGATTCCTGCTCCCTCGATGATCGGATCGGGGAACTGACTATTTCTAAGTTAATTTGGTCGGGTCTCTGATACGCCTGCCAAGTTTCATCGTCCTAGCCCACCTGGGAGTACCTTAACTCCGGATCACCGGAATTCCAGAACCCCCTCCAGCTTCCCCACAGTGCCCACGGTCCAGTTCTGTCTATAATGTACTAAGGGCTTGTGCTTGTTCTTCCCACCAAGTTTAATCCTGATCGTTAAACTTTAAGCGTGTCACAAGATTTCCCCCCCCCCCCTCCCCCCACACATTCATCGGATCCTAACCGGACTTGAAATGGAACGTCTGAGACACGAGGTCGTTCGAAATATCAAGTTTCATTAAGATTCAATCACCCGTTCCAAAGTTAGACATATACATACGTCATATTTCGAATTCCCCCTCACTCCACTCCCCCCCACGGTGGTCGGATCGTTGAAGTGACTATTTCCAAGTTAGTTTTGTCAGATCCCTGATATGTCTGCCAAGTTTCATCGTCCTAGCACATCTGAAAGTACCCTAACTCGAGAACAGTGGACCGAACGACCGACCGAAAAGTGATCGATATACGGCACTTGAGTGAAGCCCATGCTCAAACGATGGGGCATGCTGACAGGGCTGACCATGGTTCTCACACGTAGTTGTACCCCTTCTTCCGCATAGGGGTATTGAGTACTTTGGGAACTAAAGCAATTTGGTATTTAATTTTTACCTTGACATTTTTTGCTTTTAAAGGGTACTGGTACCCTTCTGGGGAATAAGGGGTACACATACGTATGACTTCCATACTCACCCCTGCCAGCATACCCCAGCATTTGACCGTGGGTATAAAAAAAGGGCTTAATTTACTAGACAGGTGCAGAGTCCTTTTTTTTCACCTTACACAATTACACTCGACCTTCTCTCACAACCTTCTCCTGTCAGACCCTCCCTGAGTCCCCTCGTCACGCTATTCACTTTCCAACACCCGCCTTATCGTTTCAAATGGTCGCCTAACCGTAAACCTAAAGAAGTAGGAAAAAAACAAAAATACCTGTTAAAACGGTCGTTTTTTTGTAAAAACGGTCCGTTTCTGTTTTTCCGGAAAAAAACGGAAAAACAGAAACGGTTTTCCGTTTTTTATCACCGTTTCTGTTTCTGTTCTTTTTTTTATTTGCCGTTTTTTACCGTTTCTGTTTTAGCCAAAAACAGAAACGGTGCCGACCCTTAATACCAAATAGAGATAAGATGAATCTGAGTAGCTAATAATGCAGTTAACTTTAATCTTTAAACGGAGGAACACTTTACAGTGTTATTCATCAGTCTATGAATAAATGCTTGACGTCGGGGGATCTTTTCCCAGTAGAGAATTCGGTTCCCCTTACTTGCGATGCCCCTCAGGGCGTCAGTATAAATCATAATGAAGGTTAACTCCGACATCAAGAGAAGCGTTTTTGCAGTCGTTTTTTTTTGCAGTCGTTTTTGCGGTTACCGTAGTATCTGATACACGGTTGCTCTGCGAAAACGACTATTGCCGAAATTGCACTTTTCGAGTCGTCCCAGAAGAAAAACTGATATCCAGTTACATCACTAAGTGCTAAACTTCTTTCTCACCAATTTGTCAAAATTTCATGAAAGTGAGATGACTTTTCAAATACCACGATCAGTTAACCACGGTCCGACCGTGGTATCTCAGTATCAGATACCGCGCTAACAGGCCAGATACCACGATAAGTGCAAAAACACCTTTTGACCGTGGTATCAGATACCACGATAACTGCGAAAATGACTTTAGACCGTGGTATCAGATACCACGGTATCTGCAACTACGCAACTAAGGTTGATATCGGAAAATAACAACGAGACGGCCATTGAAAATAACCTGTCTGAGCCAAAATGGCCGTCGAGCTTGTTATACCGATATCAATCGAGATGGAGGTATGTTAAAGGACCCCTCTTGCTTATTCTGCCTTTTGTAGTATACTTAGCTCCCATATGGAATTATAAGCTCCTAAAATCCCCACCTTTCTGTATTGTTTCGTTTCGTCACTACGAATTTTTAGCGCTTTTTCGGTCTTGCCGAGTTTTCCCGTCACCCAACGAAAAATTTACCGGAATACTCAACGTCCACTGACAACTCTTTCACACACAAGGATGTGATAATCTTCTGTTTATTAATTATTTTATTTGCTTAGTTTTCCCACTTTTTAACCAAGGCCGGTTCAGTTTTCAAGTGTTTTGCCCCCAGCCGCCGCGTCGGAGAGCAGGAAGGCTGGATATAGTCGACAAGCGCTAATAAGAGAATCGCTAGTTTCAGGTGGAAATTAATGGTATTTTCGAAAACATTTTTTCTGATCCATTTCATAGGGAAAAGATCATTTCTAGTAAGAGTTGTGCCTTAATAACTTTTTCGAACAGGTATAGTGATTTGCGAATTCAGTCTGATGCAGTGTTTTTCACACGAAACTGGACTGATTGACCAAGTGTCAGAAGGAATCAGAGTAAAGGAAACAATTTGCGTGTTCCATCCTACTTACCGTAGTTACCACGCATAACGTCACAAATTCTGCCCTTTTGTCATCAAGGCTGGAACGACTTTTCTATTTTCCAGCGGAATATCATGACACGGGTGAATCTGACCAATCACGTGATAGAGATTCGTGGTTACTACGCTTACCACGCTCCCGAGCGTGTTATAACTTATTTAACCTATTATAACGTGTTATAACTTTATATGTAGTAACTTAATAGGGCTTGTTTTACTTGAGAATCACAAATTTAACTCATTCTTGAGAGCATCAAAAATTGATCCTTTTTTTTTCTTTTTTTTGTAGTCCCACCTCCACTCCTCTCAGTGACGCAACTTTCTTTGTTATTACAACTCAAATTTCTTATCTTTATACGTCATCTACACTTTACTCATACACTAAATTCAGATTATTACTTATTTCCTACTTAGTTTATTATCATTCTTTCAATTTTGTTTGAGCAGTTAAAACTAAAAAACTCAAAAAGAGCCGTATCCTACAGTCCATCTATAACATTCACATTAGCATAGTGGCTCAACCGGTATCGCAGGGTGCCCTTCCAGAAATTTATTCTTGAGAACAGCCAAAAGGTGACAATAACAGGAAATTGCCCGATGATTAATTTATCTCAAAATAGTACTATGAAGTAGCACGAAAAAGTTGCATGCAGTACTAACGATGCTACTACATGCTTCTACTTCAAGGCTACCGTGTTACTGCATACTACTATATGGTACAATTAGGAAGACTGGATGTTACTATGGCAAGACAGGATGCTACTGGATAGTACTACATAATATTGGACCGTTCTTAGGCACATTAAATGATAGTATTTTTTGCTATTACATGTACCCGCCCAATTGCAAGTGCTTTTTTGTACCTTTCTTGGGGCGGGTACTGGCATCATAGTTAAATGTATTTTGGTCGTAAGAAATAAATAAACTAATGAAACTGAAACAACGTTTTCGTACTACTACCATACTACTACGCAGGCTAAAAAATTTTCATCGGGTGAACGAACCCAACTTGTCTTCTTCTCTACTTACACTGTAAAAAGTTTTCCCGTATAAAGATTAAAGTTAACTGCAGTATTTGCTACTCGGATTACTCTTATCTCTACACAGATAAGATTAATACCAAATAGAGATAAGATGAATCTGAGTAGCAAATACTGCAGTTAACTTTTATCTTTATACGGAGGGACTTTTTACAGTGTTGTACTGTTGTATGCTCCAAAATAGAAACTCGCGTTTCCAGCATTGACCGTAATATTCGACGTTGCGGGATAGACGCCACAACCTGGAGCAATGACTACACCTGCTAGTGCTAAGTTGTCACTCCCTGAATTTCCGTCCTTGGTTGGCCTCTAGGTCATGATTGCCACGCTTACTGGGCTCCTTGGTCTGGTAGGCAAATAATTATTATTTTGTCTCTATTTCGAGAAGGTGGAATGATCATTGATCGGCGTAATAATAATAATTTTATTTTTCACCCATCAAAAAGCACATGGCATAGACGGAGTATGAATAAAGAAAGAAAAGAAGGAGGAAACACTATAACAAGAGTAAACCAGACACAGCATAGAGACTAAGACAACATTATACTATCTGTAAAACTATCCTATTGTACAAGAATGCTCTCCTATTGATGCTTAATTTTATTGTTGTAATTCTGTATAAGTTGTCCAATTGCTGTAAGTGGGTCAGTGATGTTGTAAGTAGTGACGATTTTACTATTTCGGGTCCAAGGAGGGAGGCGGAGCAGGAATTTACAGAAACGAAAATAAATAGAGCGAATTTGTTTTTTTATCAGTGTTAGTTAACATTTGCCAGAAAGGTGCGATGTATAAAATCTGAGGCAGGGCCACCGAGTTAAAAATCGTGGCGAGAATAAGACGGTTGAAACGCAACTTATTCGCCATAGTGGAACCATAAGCTGCAGCAATCTTTTTGCGAATTTGTTTGATCAACAGTGCTCTGGTCTCCCTGATCGACCTCCCGATCGATAGACCAAGATAAATCAGCGAATCTGCTGGTCTGACGTTCGAACTTCCCAGCCGAACAGTTAAATCAGGGCTAGTTCTCCAATTAAATAGAACAACTTGTGATTTTATATATTTATACATTTATGTTTATTTATATATTTATACAGCGTTGGAACGAAAATAAAAACAAAACGTCACTATTGTAAGAATGGTGGAGCAGACCCTCAGTTGTTCTGCTTCTGCTGCTAGGGACATTGGCATTTTTGGTAGCTATAGAACAGAAGGTTTACAGGTTTACCTCCTCCTATGTTTTTTAGGTCAGTTTTTTAGGAAGAATCCTCCTTTTCAGTATTTGAGGAAAACCACTTAATGAAGCTCTGCGATATCGTAACAGCCTCTCCGTAGGATGATACGATATCGTATCAGCCTCGACGAAAGCTTTCAGTCATCTAACCCCATATACTTCTTAATATAAAAAGCCCTCCCTTTTTACGCCGATAAAGAATGAATGAATGAATCTTTTTATTTACCCACTTCTATGAAATAGAAATAGTGGAGTAAATAGAGAAAAGAAAGAAACACAACTTCAGTTATAATACAAATTTACACTTCGAACAGGTTACACTTCAAACAAAAGAAAAATATTGTGTTGTTGGGTTGTAGGATGTGTTGAAGATAGGAAGGTATGCATTACATACCTATTCGGGAAAAGTTATTTCAGTTTTATGTCTCTTACCAGTGTATTTCCTTTGATGAAAACTCTTTGGCAACAGATTCAGGTGGCGGATGCTCTGCACTCATGTCTGTTGAGAAACTGGGCGGTATTTTGCGTCATACACCGGACCTTAGGAAAATACGTTGTTCTGGAAGGTTTTCTAATACAGGATTCCGGAAGGCCAGAGGTCATTCCTGTGCGTTGCGTTATTTACATTATATTGCACAGGTGCTTACCTAATGCAAGTATGACCAGTCAGCCTGGCTTCCAGCAACATTTGATTCTAAAATCCTGGAACCCGAGAGTTGGTAGCAGGAGACAGGTATCTTAGCTGTTACGGTGTAACTGTAACTGTACTCTTACAGTCTGTCGCCGAGCTCATCACCGGCGAATTCACCCTCCCCACCACCTTCTCCGAAAAGACGCCCACCGAAATCCCGCTCTCCGTCTCCCGTCTATAAGAAAAAATCTCCGATTAGAGATCTGCGGCGGAGCCCCACGCCTCCATCTTTTGGGTAAGACTTCTTATATCGCAAAAAAACAACGAAGACACCAACGAAAATGTGTTTTGTAAAGGCCAACGAATATACTGACCGCCCCCCTTCTTCAGCGCAGACAGAAAATTTCGACCCGATGAAAAAAATAGTGCTATGAAGTAGTACGAAAAATTTGCATGCAGTACTAACGATGCTACTACATGCTTTTACTTCAAGGCTACCGTGTTACTGCATACTACTATATGCTACTATTAGCAAGACTGGATGCTTCTATGGCAAGACACGATGCTACTGGATACTACTACATAAGATTGGACCAGTCTGAGGCACATTAAATGATAGTATTATTTGCTATTACATAGTATTACATGCAACGTTTTCGTACTACTACGCAGGCTACAAATTTTTCATCGGGGAGGAAAAATGTTAAAACGAGGATGAAGATCAGCAACCAAGAAAACCAAAACAAAGCAAAACCAACAAGAAATCGAAAATTAAAACAAAATTGGCAGAATTGAAAGCCTAAAATAAAGACAGCGAGCCACTCACCAAAACCTTCGAATAACAATTACGACTGTTCTCGCTCGGTACTAGCGAGTGACTCTTTATAGACCCCACTTTCGTTGGTTTCTTCGTTGATTTTTTATGATATGTCAGGCCAATGTGGTTTACGAAATTACCTTATACTTCTTATATTGAACCATTCTCGGTTTCCAATACGGTGCTATGTGGTTGAATTCGAATTTTGATTGAATCTGACGTGGTTTGAATCCGATTTTTCGCCAGCGGTCGTACGACGTCTTCTCACCTATAACCGCTTCGGTTTCCCGATTACAGTCGACTCTGGGAAGCTCATAACCTGTGAAAATTAGAGGGGATAGTGAAAATGGAACTCTCGTATTACCTCTGGTCTGTGTTAGGTTTGTGTCCCTTAGTTGGTCAAGAGTGGTTGCAAAGTCATTCCAGTTTATTCATAACACTAGTTGCGTGTTTGCTGATACCATGGTATCTGTTACCACGGTCTAAAGTCGTTTTTGCAGTTATCGTGGTATCTGATACCACGGTCAAAAGGCGTTTTTACAGTTATCGTGGTATCTTGCCAGTTATCGTGGTATCAGATATTCAGATACTACGGTCCGACCGTGGTAACTGGTCGTGGTATCTGAAAAGTCATCTCACTTTCATCAAATTTTATCAGATTGGTGAGAAAGAAGTTTAGCACTTAGTGATGTAACTGGATATCTGTTTTTCTTTTGGGGTGACTTCGAAAAGTGCAATTTCGGCAATAGTCGTTTTTGCAGAGCACCGTGTATCAGATACCACGATAACTGCAAAAACGACTAATTGCAGATCCAGTTACCGTGGTAACAGATACCATGGTATCAGCAAAAACGCAACTACTGTGATCACAAAATATTAAGTCGTGAATACAGCATATTTACAAACGCCCCCCTGGCCAGCGATCGGCATGTGGCCAGATCGCTTGCCGATCCGCGACTAAAACAAACCGGAATGAATTGCAGTGAATAGTCAGTCGACAATAAGAGTAACGACTGCGAGCGCGAGGGGTTAGTGCCTTCTCCAAATCGCAAGAAAGACAAAAGGTGTGCTAGGCACAACAGCCTGGATGCCCCTTTTGATGTCT
Organism: Branchinecta sandiegonensis; assembly: GCA_030848855.1. Taxonomy (NCBI): domain Eukaryota; kingdom Metazoa; phylum Arthropoda; class Branchiopoda; order Anostraca; family Branchinectidae; genus Branchinecta; species Branchinecta sandiegonensis. Next base: position 3,175,115 of record JAUPMV010000009.1, read on the forward strand.
TCTCTCCGCCATCCGGTTCACGGACAGCTTGCCCAGGTGGTTTTCTGGCTTGTGCTTATACCTTGAGAACTGTCGTGGTAATAAAAAAGAGGTAAATATTGACCGTAGTAAGAGTATTTCGAGGAGATAGCAGAGAGCGCCATGGAATACGCACTTAACAGGACCGAACCCTCTAGCCTTGTCAAAGTTTATGAAAAGACAAGAAGAGTTAGCTCATTTGTTCACTTGGTCGTTCGAGCCTAATTTTATGGTGGGAAATAAGTTCCCTCGTGTTGAATGAATGAAAGATTGAAAGGCTTTTATTCCGCCAAAATGACGGGACAAGAAAAAGGAAAAAGTGCAAAGGTTAAAGGACCTGTCTTACCTATAATACTAACGCAACTTACTTCCATAACCACTCCATACATTTCTAAACCCGGAGACCCCAATTTCGTACATTACATTCCAAGCCCTCTTAACAAAATCACGCTGATTTTTTCACTTGCCGTGTTTTGTTACCTTCGATGTGTATCACGCTGTCGACGGTTGTCTGCGAGAAGTTTTTCCACCAAAAACCGGCTATGTAAATTGTTTCCCTGTTTTCGCAGTAAGTCAATGGGTCTCACGAAAGGCTTAAAACAGCCAAAACCTGGGTTATTTGTTGAAAGCACAGCCTAGTTTTAAAGTATCAAAATATTTTAAAATACTGTAAGTTCAAGAGTAAATAGGGCGAGGGGTCCTTTAAAGCATTTACAATACAAATATCGAAAACCTTCTCTTTCAACACTATTTTTATTTTAGGGGTGGATTCAAGCCTCCCGAGAGCAAAATCGACGAATCGAATCGTGGCCACCAACTTCTCAAGAAAATGGGTTGGGGTGGTGCTGGCCTAGGCTCCCAAGAGCAAGGTATTGCAGAGCCCATCTCTGGGGGAGAGGTCCGAGACCGGGTTGATATGTATAAAGGGGTAGGGGTAGGTAGCGACCCTTTTGAGGAATATAGGAAAAATAGAGGAAATCAGTTCATTGCCCGAATGCGGAGCAGGGACGAAGAAAAGAAAGCTGTCCTTGGCACGGTGAAAGGAAAGGAGGGAAAGAAATAACAGGGAGAACTTTTTATATTGTGATTGATTTGTTTTTTAGTAAATTTACGACATAATTGTTATTTGTTTGAATCAGAGATGGTAGATAGTGACATGTACAATAGGAAGTCTTGCCAAAAAATCTCTTGCAGTATTTCCAGCTTTCCGGAAGTCCTGTCAAACTATTTTTAAATACGACATAGTTATTATTTGTTTGAATCAGAGATGGTATATAGTGACCTGTACAGCAGGAAGTCTTGCCAAACCATTTTTAAATCTCGGGCAGTATTTCCAGCTTTCCGTCAAACGCTTTGGAGCATTTTGTTGATTTCCGACAGTTTTTTGTTGAGACATCTTTAATCAAGCAACGAGCTAACACAGCTGGTGCGATTTTTAGCCGGGTGGTTCGGCAAGAGTTACAGTGGGAGGAGGAGCTGTATGCTCAGCTCGTGGAGTGGGTCGAAGAGCTTGTCCAGTGGGATGTGGTGAGGCGCAGTGTACCCTGCGGACCCACCGTGGCTGACCCCGATGAAAAATTTGTAGCCTGCGTAGTAGTATGGTAGTAGTACGAAAACGTTGCATGTAATACTATGTAATAGCAAAGAATACTATCACTTAATGTGCCTCAGACTGGTCCAATCTTATATAGTAGTATCCAGTAGCATCCTGTCTTGCCATAGTAACATCCAGTCTTGCTAATAGTACCATACAGTAGTATGCAGTAACACGGTAGCCTTGAAGTAGTAGCATGTAGTAGCATCGTTAGTACTGCATGCAACTTTTTCGTACTACTTCATAGTACTATTTTGAGATAAATTTTTCATCGGGACTCCCCGAAACCGAAAGTGCAATCCACCTTCCCGAAGGCCCACAAACCGATGATCACAGTAGTGGTTACGAAAGAGCATTTTTCAAACCCAGTTACATGAGCTTACACAAACAACCAGCATATATACGTAAACGGTGGAAAAACCGAATCGTCCTTCGGAAACAAAGTACATTCAGACTGGAATCTTAAAGCACAACTCTTACTAGAAATGATCTTTTCCTTATAAAATGGATCAGAAAAAAGGTTTTCGAAAATACCATTACTTTCCACCTGAAACTAGCGATTCTCTTGTTAGCGCTTGTCGATTATATCCAGCCTTCCTGCTCTCCGACGCGGCGGCTGGGCGCAAAAGATAGTTATAAACAGAAGATTAGCACATCCTTATGTGTGAAAGAGTTGTCAGCGAACAATGAAGATTCCGGCAAACTTTTCGTTGGGTGACGGGAAAACTCGGCAAGGCCGAAAAAGCGCTAATAATTCGTAGTTACGAAACGAAACGATGGAGAAAGGTGGGGATTTTAGAAGCTTATAATTCGATGTGGGAGCTAAGTATATTGTAAAAGGCAGAATAAGCAAGAGGGGTCCTTTAAAGCAATGCCACATGCTGCCGCGACATGTTCAACCTCGACTGCTGACATTAACGCTCCGTCAGTAACACTAGAGACCATAAGAGCCTGTTCCACCCTACTTACCGTAGTTACTACGCTTGACGTCACGAACTCTGGCTTTTTGCCGTCAAGGCTGGAACGATTTTCCAGCGGAATATCACGCCACGGGCGAATCCGACCAATCATATTTCAGAGATGCGTTGTAAGTAAGTAATTTCTTCATGGCCGGCCATTTTGAAAAGGCGGAGTTTTACTCACAGAAAAGACACTTAATTTTTAATCTTCGGTCAGGAAGCAGTGGACGACGTCGTCCGCTGGTTGGGCCCTGTTGTCCATGATTTTTGAAAGCGATGAAGAAACATCCAAAAGGGTAACACTTGCATCTTGAATTTTGAATTTCTCCGTCAGCGTAGTAACACGCTTACTGCGCTCCCGAGCATGGTAATCAGATAGTTACTATTTCGAGAAGTTTGGAACAGTCAGCGTAGTAACTTTTCGTCAGGATAGAACGGAAATAGTAACTAGTGGTAAGCTAATAGTTAAAATTGTTAGAAGGGTGGAACACGCTCAAAGTATGTTTCAGACTGGAATCTAAAAGCAATGCCACATGCTGCCGCGACATGTTCAACCTTGACTGCTAAGATTAACGCTCTGTCAGTAGCACTGGAGACCGTAAGAGCGTGTTCCACCCTACTTACCGTAGTTACTTCGCATGACGTCACGAATTCTGGCTTTTTGCCGTCAAGGCTGTAACGATTTTCCAGCGGAAGCCACGGGCGAATCGACCAATCACGTTACGGAGATGCGTAGTTACCACGCTCCCGAGCATGCCAAGCAAGTAGTTACTATTTCGAGAAGCTTGGAACGGTCAGTGTAGTAACTTTTCGTCAGGACGGAACGGAAATAGTAACTAATAGTTACTATTGTTAGAATGGTAGAACACGCTTAAAGTATATTTCAGACTGGAATCTTAAAGCTAAAGCAATGCCACATTCTGCCACGACATGTTCAACTTTAACTGCTGAGATTAACGCTCTGTCAGTAGCACTGGAGACCATAAGTAAAAGCTAATCTAGTGCAAGAAACGTGGTTCTGTTTTGGACTCACTTCCACCCCTCCAACTGCTACAACAAAGAGCGTGTTCCATCCTACTTACCGTAGTTACTACGCATGACGTCACGAATTCTGGCTTTTTGCAGTCAAGGATGGAACGATTTTCCTATTTTCCAGCGGAATATCATGCCACGGGTGAATCCGACCAATCACGTGGCAGAGATTCGTGGTTACTACGCTTACCACGCTCCCAAGCGTGGTAATCAAATAGTTACTATTAGTTACTATTTCGAGGAGGCTGGAACTGTCAGCGTAGTAACTTTTCGTGAGGTTGGCACGGATTGAGTAACTAATAGTAACTATTGGTACGAGGGTGGAACACGCTCAAAGAAACTTCTCATCCAGAGATGGCGATCTCTGGAACCTCCAACACCAAAAAACGAGACCAACAAGATCGCCGACCAAACAGCAGACCTGGCACTTTAACATCAGCGAAATCCAACCGACAAATCAACATCCCAACGGGCTATCGGTTAAAGCCCTAAAACCCAATCTTCCCACCATTCAAAGAAAAAAAAGCTTACTGGAAAGTAAGTCTGGAAAGATAGAAGAGAGCTTGACCCTAAGCAATTTACTTACACTAAAATAATCCTAATTTTAGGTCTTCTAATAGTTCTTTAGGTCAATTTTTAAGCAAAACAGTGTTTTTAAAGTAAACTTTATTGAAATAATAAATATTAAGAAGTACTGTAAAGGAAATGTGTTTGTAAAAAATAAGTAGGATTCCGTACCTTTTGTATCAGGGTTAATTAACATATAACATATTAACAATAAAACACGAGCATTTAGCACCACAGAATCGGAGGAAACGCTGTGATAAACCTTCAGTTTACAAATATGAAATAGAATACGCGGAGTTAGTGCAGCGATCCATTGAGCGGCAGACAAATACCTTTGCCTTGAGAAACAGAAAGTGAAACCCTACCAAGGGGGAAGGCCAAGAAGCGTTCTACAGAAAGATGAGTTGCGTTTTCGCTGATACCATGGTATCTGTTACCACGGTCTAAAGTCGTTTTTGCAGTTATCGTGGTATCTGATACACGGTGCTCTGTAAAAACGACTATTGCCGAAATTGTACTTTTCGAAGTCATCCCAAAAGAGAAACAGATATCCAGTTACATCACTAAGTGCTAAACTTCTTTCTCACCAATCTGACAAAATGTGATGAAAGTGATATGACTTTTCAGATACCACGGCCAGTTACCACGGTCGGACCGTAGTATCTGAATATCTGATACCACGATAACTGGCAAGATACCACGATAACTGCAAAAACGCCTTTTGACCGTGGTATCAGATACCACGATAACTGCAAAAACGACTTTAGACCGTGGTAACAGATACCATGGTATCAGCAAAAACGCAACTATGGTGTCTCCGGTAATCCGAGCGTATTTTAGGCACGTATTTGAGCTTGAAAAGATTTCTAGCAATACGGACGTATTTCGATACAAAACGACCCGATTTCTCAGACACGTCCGTACTGATCTTTTCAGGCCCAAATACGTGCGTAAAATACGCTCGGATTTTACGCAGTGTGTAAATGCACCAGGAGCCAAACTGAATCCACCAACAACGACCTTAGCAAATGCCGCAATAAGTCAAGAGGGAGGGGAAACCCTGTTCATGTCTGTTTTAGGACTAATCAACTCCCTAAACCTCAGCGAAACAGTTTAACCCTAGCCTCTTAAGTTCGATGACTGTGAGCGTGTTCCACCCTCGTACCAATAGTAACTGTTAGTTACTAAACCCGTTCCAGCCTCACGAAAAGTTACTACGCTGACCGTTCCAGCCTTGTCGAAATAGTAACCAATAGTAACTATTTGCTTACCACGCTCGGGAGCGTAGTAACCACGAATCTCTGTCACGTGATTGGTCGGATTCACCCGTGGTGTGATATTTCGCTGGAAAATAGAAAAATCGTTCCAGCCTTGACGACAAAAAGGCAGAATTTGTGACGTCATGCGTGGTAACTACAGTAAGTAGGATGGAACACGCTCTGTATAACCCTACCGAAGAAGGGAAAGTCCCAATGCCCCGATTGGTGAAACAACAAGACCGAAGGTTTCTATGGGATTCCAGAGGGGAATATTTATGAGACCTCTTCATCCAGACTAACGGGCTTTAGAGATTTCCAGTTTCCACTAAAGTGTATTTATCCTTAATCACCACACCCGCATGATAATTCCTTTCTGTGTTGAGTTTCCGGTCTAGCCTGTAGATAAAACGGGAACACCAGTACTAGTCGAAAACCTGGAGGATATTCGTTTGATCAGAGGAACTTGTTCTTTAAAAATGTCCGGTTTACGTCAGAACGCGATCGTACCCAAGGCAAAGCACTCTTCTTATCTCTATACGTCCTTCATAAAATCCGATGACGAATTGCCGCCAGACGCGCTAGAGGAACAATAACAATCACACGTGAGATCTGGGGATAAGTTATCTGACGCGTGAATAAGCGATTAGGCTTTCGCTTCATATCGAGTCGCGCATTTGCCCCGTTGAAAAGTTAGCCAGCACTCAGCACTGAAGTCGGAAGCAAGAAATGACAAACTTGATGACGCTTGACAGAACACAGTTTGGTAAACCAAAAAGATGGGAAGAGGCATTTTAAACAGTTTTAAACATGGTTAGGCCTAAGAGGAATTGGAAATAGCAAAACAAACCTGGATAAACGTAAGCAAAGAAGTAATGTGTCCTTGTTTCCTTTACGATAGCGCACCTAGCGGCCAAAAAAAGAACTAATCCGAGAGGAATTTTATGATGGGCGTATACCGAAACAAGGAGCCGAAAAAGACGTGTTCGACAAAGGGAAACGGAAGTTTCCGTCGATAGAGTATCAACCAAGCAGGAAAACAAAACAAAACAGATCGATTCAACATGCCAGCTTAATCCTCTATCAACACTTCAAACCGTTAGATCAGATTATGATAACTATCAAAATTATGCATTAAGGTCTAATATCAGTCTTGCAGTAAAATTAAGTAAAGTATCCTGATCTGATCCTAATCCAGCTGGTTTTCTTACTCCTATTTCAATGCTCCAGTATCAGATAAAAAAAACTTTCACCCCCCGATAATAATTAGAACACATTTTCCGCTTCTGGCTTGATTCCGGGCGAACTATTTGTATGGTGATTCAGCATGTCTCCTTACCCCTAAATTAGCTTTTAAAAATTATTTGTTCCACCCCCTAATATAAAACCCTCCACCGACCCTAAAGACAGGGCTACGGGATCCATACATGAGCTTGACCTGAATTTGAAGCGATGGATCCTCACACCTAAGGCGTATTCTCGCCGTTCCCCGAGGACTGGACTTGAAGAGTCCCCGCGTTTTTGTTTGTCCCGGCGACTTACTCCCCGTACACTCGCGAGTCCCCACGGACAGGGAATGCTCCGATTATCATCAACATGGTCAAAAAGGACTCCCTGAGTAGATTATAGGCGTATGGTAGAAACGTCATTTCCTATCCCTGATCGCCAGCCTGCTACCAAGCCAGGGCGCTTCCCTATCCGTGTACAACGCAAACCCCCAGTCGCGGACCTGGAATCCGGGAGCCTCCGTCCGAGCGCGCGGGGGTCCGGGCGGAGGGCAGTCGAGAATGCCGCGCACGGATACCCGGGAGCTGCCGCCCGAGCGCGCGGTAGTCCGGAATCCGCCGGGTTAACAGCTATGAGGAGTGCTTTAAGGAAACCCCTGTGATGAGTGCTTTAAGGGTTTTTTTCGTGATAAAAGGATGTTTTGTGTATTGTGTCACTTTAGTGAGTGGTCAAGAATGAATCAAGAAAGTTATACATGTCGTTTTTGCGAGGCTATAGTCTCTCAAAATCAATGCAATGTGTGTTCAGTCAAACCAGATCTTGGAGATTGTGTCCCTTGTTTACATACTTCTTGTCATAATCACAATAACATCCAGCCGACCTGTATTGACTGTCTAGCCGTGAAATGTAAACACCATCAAACGAATCAACTGGCCGTGTGTTATTTTTGCCACAGTTACGCTTTTTGTTCAGAAGACCGGCAGCAAGATATAGAGTACATGATGAAAAAACTAAATTTTTATTTTGACACAAAATAGCGACTTGTGTCGAATGGTCCATTGTTTCCCAGAAAATTAGGGGTGGAATAAACATGTTCAGACAAGTTCAAAAGATGACGCCATCAGCGGGGAGCGTCGACCAATCAGAAGGCGAGTTATAAACAAACCTTCCCCAGACGGATCCGAAAATAGAAATCTATAAATAGAACATCCGGGTTTTCCCCAAACATGTCCAGAAAATTAGGGGCTGAAACAAACGTGTTCAGACAAGTTCAAAAGATGACGCAATCAACGGGAGAGCGTCGACCAATCGGAAGGCGAGTTATAAACAAACCTTCCCCAGACGGATCCGAAAATAGAAATCTATAAATAGAACATCCGGGGAATGCTATAAGGAAACCCCTATGATGAGTGCTTTGAGGAAACCCCTATGATGAGTGCTTTAAGGAAACACCTATGACGAATGCTTTAAGGTTTTTTCGTGTGAAGTGGTAGTTGTTCACAGATTTGGATGTTGACATTGTCAATCTCTCGCTAGGAGTTCGCAATTTATCCGTAGGAAATTATGTAATGTTCGGACATGCACGCCTATCATATAGGCTACCTGTATTGCTAGAGGGTGGCTAGCAAGGTATAGACAGTAAGAGACGCCCAGTGAAAATGTAAATTTTAGTTCCATCAGTAAGTTTAGGATAGGAACTATGTCGTAAGGGCTTGAGGGTTTACAAAACAGGAACTGTGAAATTATAATTTTAAGCCTACGCATAGGCTTTGAAAAATACTTAAGAACGGCTTACGAAACAAGGAACTTAAAATTAAAGCTGTTTGCGGTCAACAGCAGTTATAAGTTTAGGCAGATGCAAAGGATTAGATGAATACATTTAGGGCATACAACTGTTTACCAGGAGAGAAAATATTACCCTCTCCACCCACCTTCCTACTTTCCCTATCATACCCCCCCCCCTCCCATCCGACTCCATTATAGACACGTACAATAAATGAAGAGTGATACGTAGATTTTCTGGAGGTTTCTCTAAACAGATCCATAAATAGAGAGCTAAAATTGAACATCTGGGTTTTCCCCAAACCGGTAGCTGAAATAAACAGTAAAACTAAATAGGTCCACACGTTCAGGCAAGTTCAAGAGATGACGCAATAAGGGGGGGAGAGTCAACCAATCAGAAGGCGAGTTATAAATAGATCTTCTGGGGAGTTTCCCCAGACAGTTGATATGTCTTTTGCTTCGGGTCAAATTTGTTAAGGTGCTTTGTAGGCTATAGTTAAAGTAAATGTTTAAATCAAGAAAGGAACAAGCAACTGAGTATGACGGTCTATGGGTAAGGTGGCACGTTCAATCAGAATAATTTACAGTACTGGTCATGTAGTTGCTCCGGAATCCAAGCAAAATGGGAAATTTTCTGGAATTAAAAAGACTAAAAGTAAACGCGGAAACAGTATCTGAACGTTATTTCCTAGCGGATACGTATTTCGCCCAGACGATACCGGAAATTGAGTCGACGTGAAAATAAGGTCGATTTGGACCTGGTAAACAAACATACTATATAGATGGCCGTACGTCAATAGAGATAGAGAGAACGAAACACCGAGTTACATATTTACCCATACTTTTATGCCACTTTCTCCCTCTTAGGATATCCAACACCCATTGTGATCACATCGAAACCTTTGTTTTTGTTAGTTTAAATATATTGAAACGAAGGTACACCGAAACGTGTTTGGACATGTCTGTGTTACTGAATACTGTACAGATAGAGCATTCATAGGTCTATAACTCATTTACAATTATCTGACAAGCCTAGATCTGTCTACTGAAGCAGATCCCAATCTTGACACAAACCTTAAACTGCTTACAGTTTTACCGATTAGTGTCGTATCCTGTCGGTTCATCGTAACTCTCCCACATGGAATCGGGGTCACACGGTACCTCCATTATGCACTAATTATCGAACAGACTGATGATTTATTGAGCTTAGGACCTGGACTTATACACAGGGAGAATGTTTATCTCTACCCAACAGTTACTCAAACGTCTATAAATAGATAGTTAAAATTAGTTTGTTTGGGTTTTCCCCAAACAAATCCGAAAACAGAAAGTTATAAATAGATTATTTGACTTTCCCCATGAGAGTCGGTAAATAGAAATCTATAAATAGAACATCCGGGATTCCTCAAACATGTCCGGAAATAAACAGGTGTAAACAAAATTCAATGAGATGACGCAATGAGGGGTGAGCAGGAACAAGTATAACCTCTAGCATGTCATTAGACGACAGCAGACCTAGTCTACCAAATACACTTAGACTTGACTAGTAAACTACCTCCTTGTTGTAAGTCCCTCCACTATGCCACCCCACAGTTCGAATCCTATCCAGAGATGTTTTTTCCCATTGAACGACAGCCCTAGGCTAGACCACTCTCGGTCTCCATGTAAATCTCAATGTTTTATTAATGAGTGTCGTTCGAACCGACGAGGGTGCGCAGGCTTTAAATGCATAAGATATACCCTTTTGGATGTCGTTAGACGGAAACAGATCTAGTATACCTAGCACACGTATAGCTGCCTAACAAGACTACCTCCTTGGTCTAGGTCCCTCCACCATGACACCCCCACAGTACGAATCCTATCCAGAGATGGTTTTTCCTATCCTCCGACAACCGCAGACTCGACCACTCTCGGTTTACATGTAAATCTCTATGCTTCGCTAATGAGGGTAGTTTTGAATTAATGAGGGAGCGCAGACTTTAAATACAAAAGGTATACCCTTTAGGATGTCAAGAAATACTGTCCAATTTTCGATATTTACTGTGTGGATGCTACTGTCCCCTTCCGATACTTACCGATCGATCCTATCCCCCCTTCATTTCCAGTGATCAGATACTCCTAGACCTGTCTACGAGCTCAGATAATATTCCAACAGATCTATGAAAATATGCAGAGGCAGATTTCCTATCTCCTGACGAACCTAAACACATCCATTCTTTCTCGCAAAGAGAAGGGTGACACACTCTCATTCCCAGTTGACAATAATTATGACTTAGAAATATCAAGGAAAGTATGCAATCGGGAGATAGGGAAACGAATTCCTTTTTTCCATGTTGGATTTCCCTTCGATGGACAAGCCTAAACAAGTTGAAAGACGAATGTTCTATCCCTTTGAACAGCCTAGACCTGTCCCCAGATATAGTTACAACAAATCTGTCCCATCCCTTTAGCTTAGTGACTCGTGATCGTTGACAAAAAAGCTGGTCAATCTTATTGTTGCCGACCATGAACTCACCTAACACTACATGTTTATTTTTCAGTCTGACCGATCCGTTAACTTTTTATGACACTTGCAATCCTCGGGACAACGAATCCTTCTTTTCGAGGATCTGTGATTGTAGTGCGGTTTGCAGGCTGGATGGGTCGAAGTAGGTTACGAACGGCTGATTTCGATGTGAGTACGAGTTAACTGTTGATAATTACTATATGTCTGAGGTGAACATTTAAAGGTGCCAACAAAAAATGCATCCTCCTTGAGGGTAGTACCCGCATTTCTTCGGAAATATTGGAACATGCATAGCCATGTTTCGAGGGTCACGGTGCCCACACTCTATAGTTCTCATGTTCAACCTGATGAGTTTCACATTCCCAAGGTTCGAAAAAGATTTCCATCCCTCGATGATGAGTTTCTACAACAAATTTGCTAATGTTTTGGCACATGGATCAATGGAATGCTGTGTTTTGATCGCTGACTACGAACGTTGAATCATCTTGAGACGGCATTTTCATGGTTCAGTCGGCCTTTCAGCTTATTTTGTTCTGTGCTGTCCAATTTGTGGCATAAAGTACACACTCATGTACAATTGCCACGTTCTTCTTGGGACGTACCCGGATTTAACAGTTTCCGACAAGCTCATTGGCCGAAAATACGCGATATCTTTAATTTATCCTGTGGATGACAGCGCAAAACCCACAATTTTGTACATTTGCTACACTCTTCTTGAGATGTACGTGGATTTCAGTGTTTCCGACAAGCTCATTGGTCGAAAACACTCGTATGATTTTTTGTATACTGCGGATTTCAAACAAGAGACCATGAATATGTTTATCAATTTAACCTGACTAGTTTCAAGCTTCGGAATCTAATTCATTCAACCGAGGGTGGGTTTTTACGGTCTTACTTCTAAACTTTAGTATTGTCATAGTCTTCTAGAGACCTAGCACAGTCCCGCTCACTATTTCCAGCGATCTTATTGGTCAACATGTTTATTTTGTCCACTGTGACGGGGAACTATGTACAATTGTCACCTTTTTCTTGAGACCTACCTTGATTTATGTGTTTCCGAGAAGCTCATTGGTCGGAAACACCGCTACAATTATTTGTGATATTGTGGATTACAAACAAGAGACCATGGATTTAGAGGGCCGAATGTCTATACTCCCTAATTTACCAAATTAACCTGACTATTTTCGAGCTTCGGAACAGATTTGATTCAACCGAGGTGAGTTTCTACGGTACACTTGGAGAAGGTTTGACACATGAATCAGTGGGAATGCTGTGTATTGATCGCTGATTTGAACGTGGAACAATATTGAGAGTATTGAGACACCGTTTTCAAGGATCATCTGACCTTTCCTTGTCTTGTTATTCTGGACAATTCGAATTTGTAGCTTTAAGCCGACACTAGTGAACACTTGGCGTGTTCGTCGGAAACACCGCTACAGTTATTTGTGATATTGTGGATTACAAACAAGAGACCATGGATTTAGAGGGCTGAATGTCTATACTCCCTAATTTACCAAATTAACCTGACTATTTTCGAGCTTCGGAACAGATTTGATTCAACCGAGGTAAGTTTCTACGGTACACTTGCAGAAGGTTTGACACATGAATCAGTGGGATGCTGTGTATTGATCGCTGATTTGAACGTGGAACAATATTGAGAGTATTGAAACACCGTTTTCAAAGATCATCTGACCTTTCCTTGTCTTGTTATTCTGGGCAATTCGAATTTGTAGCTTTAAGCCGACACTAGTGAACACTTGGCGTGTTCTTGTTAAGGCGCAATAGGATTCCAGTCACTATATCCGATGAGTTCACTGGTTGAAAACACCCTATGGTTAATTTGTCCTGTGGGGATACAGCCCTTGATTCACTGGTCTCTTGTTTTATAGCCGTGTTGACCGTCTACATTCCATATATCTTGTTGGTAAATTTCATTTGCAAGCTTTGAAAACTGTTTCTATTACTCGATGATGGGCTTCTACGGTAAATTTGCAAAGAAATTGATGGTTGGATCCCTGGAATGTTGTGTTTTGATCGCTTACTCTGTACGCGAACCCGTCATTTCTTCTATTTCAAACGTCAAATTTTGTAGCGTGAAGTCCACAATTAACTAGTTTAAACTTTTCAAGCGCTTGAAAAGTTTAAACTAGTTAATTGTGGACTTCACGCTACAAAATTTGACGTTTGAAATAGAAGAAATGACGGGTTCGCGTACAGAGTAAGCGATCAAAACACAACATTCCAGGGATCCAACCATCAATTTCTTTGCAAATTTACCGTAGAAGCCCATCATCGAGTAATAGAAACAGTTTTCAAAGCTTGCAAATGAAATTTACCAACAAGATATATGGAATGTAGACGGTCAACACGGCTATAAAACAAGAGACCAGTGAATCAAGGGCTGTATCCCCACAGGACAAATTAACCATAGGGTGTTTTCAACCAGTGAACTCATCGGATATAGTGACTGGAATCCTATTGCGCCTTAACAAGAACACGCCAAGTGTTCACTAGTGTCGGCTTAAAGCTACAAATTCGAATTGCCCAGAATAACAAGACAAGGAAAGGTCAGATGATCTTTGAAAACGGTGTTTCAATACTCTCAATATTGTTCCACGTTCAAATCAGCGATCAATACACAGCATCCCACTGATTCATGTGTCAAACCTTCTGCAAGTGTACCGTAGAAACTTACCTCGGTTGAATCAAATCTGTTCCGAAGCTCGAAAATAGTCAGGTTAATTTGGTAAATTAGGGAGTATAGACATTCAGCCCTCTAAATCCATGGTCTCTTGTTTGTAATCCACAATATCACAAATAACTGTAGCGGTGTTTCCGACGAACACGCCAAGTGTTCACTAGTGTCGGCTTAAAGCTACAAATTCGAATTGTCCAGAATAACAAGACAAGGAAAGGTCAGATGATCCTTGAAAACGGTGTCTCAATACTCTCAATATTGTTCCACGTTCAAATCAGCGATCAATACACAGCATTCCCACTGATTCATGTGTCAAACCTTCTCCAAGTGTACCGTAGAAACTCACCTCGGTTGAATCAAATCTGTTCCGAAGCTCGAAAATAGTCAGGTTAATTTGGTAAATTAGGGAGTATAGACATTCGGCCCTCTAAATCCATGGTCTCTTGTTTGTAATCCACAATATCACAAATAATTGTAGCGGTGTTTCCGACCAATGAGCTTCTCGGAAACACATAAATCAAGGTAGGTCTCAAGAAAAAGGTGACAATTGTACATAGTTCCCCGTCACAGTGGACAAAATAAACATGTTGACCAATAAGATCGCTGGAAATAGTGAGCGGGACTGTGCTAGGTCTCTAGAAGACTATGACAATACTAAAGTTTAGAAGTAAGACCGTAAAAACCCACCCTCGGTTGAATGAATTAGATTCCGAAGCTTGAAACTAGTCAGGTTAAATTGATAAACATATTCATGGTCTCTTGTTTGAAATCCGCAGTATACAAAAAATCATACGAGTGTTTTCGACCAATGAGCTTGTCGGAAACACTGAAATCCACGTACATCTCAAGAAGAGTGTAGCAAATGTACAAAATTGTGGGTTTTGCGCTGTCATCCACAGGATAAATTAAAGATATCGCGTATTTTCGGCCAATGAGCTTGTCGGAAACTGTTAAATCCGGGTACGTCCCAAGAAGAACGTGGCAATTGTACATGAGTGTGTACTTTATGCCACAAATTGGACAGCACAGAACAAAATAAGCTGAAAGGCCGACTGAACCATGAAAATGCCGTCTCAAGATGATTCAACGTTCGTAGTCAGCGATCAAAACACAGCATTCCATTGATCCATGTGCCAAAACATTAGCAAATTTGTTGTAGAAACTCATCATCGAGGGATGGAAATCTTTTTCGAACCTTGGGAATGTGAAACTCATCAGGTTGAACATGAGAACTATAGAGTGTGGGCACCGTGACCCTCGAAACATGGCTATGCATGTTCCAATATTTCCGAAGAAATGCGGGTACTACCCTCAAGGAGGATGCATTTTTTGTTGGCACCTTTAAATGTTCACCTCAGACATATAGTAATTATCAACAGTTAACTCGTACTCACATCGAAATCAGCCGTTCGTAACCTACTTCGACCCATCCAGCCTGCAAACCGCACTACAATCACAGATCCTCGAAAAGAAGGATTCGTTGTCCCGAGGATTGCAAGTGTCATAAAAAGTTAACGGATCGGTCAGACTGAAAAATAAACATGTAGTGTTAGGTGAGTTCATGGTCGGCAACAATAAGATTGACCAGCTTTTTTGTCAACGATCACGAGTCACTAAGCTAAAGGGATGGGACAGATTTGTTGTAACTATATCTGGGGACAGGTCTAGGCTGTTCAAAGGGATAGAACATTCGTCTTTCAACTTGTTTAGGCTTGTCCATCGAAGGGAAATCCAACATGGAAAAAAGGAATTCGTTTCCCTATCTCCCGATTGCATACTTTCCTTGATATTTCTAAGTCATAATTATTGTCAACTGGGAATGAGAGTGTGTCACCCTTCTCTTTGCGAGAAAGAATGGATGTGTTTAGGTTCGTCAGGAGATAGGAAATCTGCCTCTGCATATTTTCATAGATCTGTTGGAATATTATCTGAGCTCGTAGACAGGTCTAGGAGTATCTGATCACTGGAAATGAAGGGGGGATAGGATCGATCGGTAAGTATCGGAAGGGGACAGTAGCATCCACACAGTAAATATCGAAAATTGGACAGTATTTCTTGACATCCTAAAGGGTATACCTTTTGTATTTAAAGTCTGCGCTCCCTCATTAATTCAAAACTACCCTCATTAGCGAAGCATAGAGATTTACATGTAAACCGAGAGTGGTCGAGTCTGCGGTTGTCGGAGGATAGGAAAAACCATCTCTGGATAGGATTCGTACTGTGGGGGTGTCATGGTGGAGGGACCTAGACCAAGGAGGTAGTCTTGTTAGGCAGCTATACGTGTGCTAGGTATACTAGATCTGTTTCCGTCTAACGACATCCAAAAGGGTATATCTTATGCATTTAAAGCCTGCGCACCCTCGTCGGTTCGAACGACACTCATTAATAAAACATTGAGATTTACATGGAGACCGAGAGTGGTCTAGCCTAGGGCTGTCGTTCAATGGGAAAAAACATCTCTGGATAGGATTCGAACTGTGGGGTGGCATAGTGGAGGGACTTACAACAAGGAGGTAGTTTACTAGTCAAGTCTAAGTGTATTTGGTAGACTAGGTCTGCTGTCGTCTAATGACATGCTAGAGGTTATACTTGTTCCTGCTCACCCCTCATTGCGTCATCTCATTGAATTTTGTTTACACCTGTTTATTTCCGGACATGTTTGAGGAATCCCGGATGTTCTATTTATAGATTTCTATTTACCGACTCTCATGGGGAAAGTCAAATAATCTATTCATAACTTTCTGTTTTCGGATTTGTTTGGGGAAAACCCAAACAAACTAATTTTAACTATCTATTTATAGACGTTTGAGTAACTGTTGGGTAGAGATAAACATTCTCCCTGTGTATAAGTCCAGGTCCTAAGCTCAATAAATCATCAGTCTGTTCGATAATTAGTGCATAATGGAGGTACCGTGTGACCCCGATTCCATGTGGGAGAGTTACGATGAACCGACAGGATACGACACTAATCGGTAAAACTGTAAGCAGTTTAAGGTTTGTGTCAAGATTGGGATCTGCTTCAGTAGACAGATCTAGGCTTGTCAGATAATTGTAAATGAGTTATAGACCTATGAATGCTCTATCTGTACAGTATTCAGTAACACAGACATGTCCAAACACGTTTCGGTGTACCTTCGTTTCAATATATTTAAACTAACAAAAACAAAGGTTTCGATGTGATCACAATGGGTGTTGGATATCCTAAGAGGGAGAAAGTGGCATAAAAGTATGGGTAAATATGTAACTCGGTGTTTCGTTCTCTCTATCTCTATTGACGTACGGCCATCTATATAGTATGTTTGTTTACCAGGTCCAAATCGACCTTATTTTCACGTCGACTCAATTTCCGGTATCGTCTGGGCGAAATACGTATCCGCTAGGAAATAACGTTCAGATACTGTTTCCGCGTTTACTTTTAGTCTTTTTAATTCCAGAAAATTTCCCATTTTGCTTGGATTCCGGAGCAACTACATGACCAGTACTGTAAATTATTCTGATTGAACGTGCCACCTTACCCATAGACCGTCATACTCAGTTGCTTGTTCCTTTCTTGATTTAAACATTTACTTTAACTATAGCCTACAAAGCACCTTAACAAATTTGACCCGAAGCAAAAGACATATCAACTGTCTGGGGAAACTCCCCAGAAGATCTATTTATAACTCGCCTTCTGATTGGTTGACTCTCCCCCCCTTATTGCGTCATCTCTTGAACTTGCCTGAACGTGTGGACCTATTTAGTTTTACTGTTTATTTCAGCTACCGGTTTGGGGAAAACCCAGATGTTCAATTTTAGCTCTCTATTTATGGATCTGTTTAGAGAAACCTCCAGAAAATCTACGTATCACTCTTCATTTATTGTACGTGTCTATAATGGAGTCGGATGGGAGGGGGGGGGGTATGATAGGGAAAGTAGGAAGGTGGGTGGAGAGGGTAATATTTTCTCTCCTGGTAAACAGTTGTATGCCCTAAATGTATTCATCTAATCCTTTGCATCTGCCTAAACTTATAACTGCTGTTGACCGCAAACAGCTTTAATTTTAAGTTCCTTGTTTCGTAAGCCGTTCTTAAGTATTTTTCAAAGCCTATGCGTAGGCTTAAAATTATAATTTCACAGTTCCTGTTTTGTAAACCCTCAAGCCCTTACGACATAGTTCCTATCCTAAACTTACTGATGGAACTAAAATTTACATTTTCACTGGGCGTCTCTTACTGTCTATACCTTGCTAGCCACCCTCTAGCAATACAGGTAGCCTATATGATAGGCGTGCATGTCCGAACATTACATAATTTCCTACGGATAAATTGCGAACTCCTAGCGAGAGATTGACAATGTCAACATCCAAATCTGTGAACAACTACCACTTCACACGAAAAAACCTTAAAGCATTCGTCATAGGTGTTTCCTTAAAGCACTCATCATAGGGGTTTCCTCAAAGCACTCATCATAGGGGTTTCCTTATAGCATTCCCCGGATGTTCTATTTATAGATTTCTATTTTCGGATCCGTCTGGGGAAGGTTTGTTTATAACTCGCCTTCCGATTGGTCGACGCTCTCCCGTTGATTGCGTCATCTTTTGAACTTGTCTGAACACGTTTGTTTCAGCCCCTAATTTTCTGGACATGTTTGGGGAAAACCCGGATGTTCTATTTATAGATTTCTATTTTCGGATCCGTCTGGGGAAGGTTTGTTTATAACTCGCCTTCTGATTGGTCGACGCTCCCCGCTGATGGCGTCATCTTTTGAACTTGTCTGAACATGTTTATTCCACCCCTAATTTTCTGGGAAACAATGGACCATTCGACACAAGTCGCTATTTTGTGTCAAAATAAAAATTTAGTTTTTTCATCATGTACTCTATATCTTGCTGCCGGTCTTCTGAACAAAAAGCGTAACTGTGGCAAAAATAACACACGGCCAGTTGATTCGTTTGATGGTGTTTACATTTCACGGCTAGACAGTCAATACAGGTCGGCTGGATGTTATTGTGATTATGACAAGAAGTATGTAAACAAGGGACACAATCTCCAAGATCTGGTTTGACTGAACACACATTGCATTGATTTTGAGAGACTATAGCCTCGCAAAAACGACATGTATAACTTTCTTGATTCATTCTTGACCACTCACTAAAGTGACACAATACACAAAACATCCTTTTATCACGAAAAAAACCCTTAAAGCACTCATCACAGGGGTTTCCTTAAAGCACTCCTCATAGCTGTTAACCCGGCGGATTCCGGACTACCGCGCGCTCGGGCGGCAGCTCCCGGGTATCCGCGCGCGGCATTCTCGACTGCCCTCCGCCCGGACCCCCGCGCGCTCGGACGGAGGCTCCCGGATTCCAGGTCCGCGACTGGGGGTTTGCGTTGTACACGGATAGGGAAGCGCCCTGGCTTGGTAGCAGGCTGGCGATCAGGGATAGGAAATGACGTTTCTACCATACGCCTATAATCTACTTCCCTGTCAGATTCGGAGTGGAATCAATTTTTGCTGGTGTTGGTGCAATGTAAAGTTGATTAATAAGAATCAGAAGAAACAAACCAAAAATAAAGTGGATCCACACTAATTTCGTCAGTTGCGTATTTCTTTTTTCGAACAAAATCCATTTTAGAAGCATTCCCCCTGTTCTCGTTGTTTCCTTAGGCTAGGCGCCCACAGAACGCGAATCTTTTCCGCCTACGAATTTTGTAATATCGCGCCGCTCGACGAATTCGTTTCGTAGGCCCCACTGGAAAGCGAATTCGCCATGATCAGATACGTATACGTAGATGCGTAGGACCAGAACGATGAAGGGTGGAAAGTCTACTGTATGGTCGACTGGTGGTTAACTGGTGGATGGAACAAGATCGAACTGGGCTAAAATTAATTCTATTTGCACCAAAATAGGAAAAAAAGAGAAAATAAGGAAATACTTCAATTAAACCATATTCTTCAATAGAAGCTCCTGAATTATGAATTTTAGTTTCAGAACTCAGTTCCACTCACCTCAAAAAATCTACGCCTCATTCATTCATTCATTTATTCATACTGTACAAACTACATAACATAAATATAATGCAAGAAACAAGACCCCCTGAAGCTATCTTGTTGTGGATGCTCTATAGAGAAATCTTCACCCTCGTCCTCATTTCAATAAAAAATACAGTAATAACCACATAACAGCATTACTAGGCTTTCTTGTCTATACATTTGTCACAGCACTATTAATACTTAGTGCTGTGTCAGGTGTCAAATCTGCTTAGAATTTTGTTGATGGTTTCTGCATTCACATCAGGTGTCGCATCTGCTTAAAACTTTGTTGATAGTTTCTGCATTCACATCATTTCTATAATAGGACATGAAAGCCTATAAATTTTTCGCGCGAATGCAAACCCTCATAGGTTTTTTCTCCAGCGCGAAAGTGTTGCTTTTTATTTATTTATTTGTGAATGTTGAAAAATAAAAAAACTTGAACTTGAACTTATAAATTGGCTTTCTTACATTTTGGTCACAGCACTATTAACACTTAGTACTATGTCAGGTGTCACATCTGCTTAAAATTGTGTTGATAGTTTCTGCATTCACATTAGGTGTCATGTCCAGGTGTCACATCTGATTAAAATTTTGTTGATAGTTTCTGCATTCACATCATTTCTGAGAGGTGATTCCACTGAGGTGACTACACCTTACAAAGTTTAGAATGAAGTAATTATTCACAATAATTGTGGTTCAAAGCTGTTTGTTTACTACAGTGTTTGCAGAACCTTTTTCCAATGTGGTGGTGTTTCCAAATGAGAAGTGTTGCTTAGTTCTTCTGGTTCTGTATCCTTTCGAAACAGGTGGTCATTGTTCTGTGCCACTTCTACAATCATGGTTGTGTCAGTCGAGTAATTGGTGTCATATACTGCTTATGTGCTCGTTGACAGTTTTTGCGATCAGACTGATCAGTTTCCATCACAAAGTTTGTTTTGATGTTGATATCACAAGCTACATATGGAGCTTGAAAGGACAGGGCTTCATCATATCCAAGTTGAAGCCTTACCTACACCTGAGCAGCTTTTGATAAACCTCTTTCTTTCTTAGATGTTCATGGCTGTATCTATGATGTTTTCCCATTTGCTCTTGCAGCTCACAAAACTGAAAAGAAAAAAAAATCATTAGCTGCTGCAATATAACATTCTCTTTTAATGTTTAGAAATACAGTTGTTGGTGCTAAACAGAATAAGTCAGATGAAAATTTATCTGAGGAAATACTTATTCCCTTCTTAGCAAGGGTCCTCTTCATGCCTTAGCTTGAAATAATTAAACTGCTTCCATTAGCACCACAAACTATGTTCTCAATCAGCTTGGGCAGAAAGAATGGTTATCTTAGAACAGTACCTTTAATACTGCATAAAGTAGCCTACCTAGAACGTTGAGTTGGGTGATCTTCTCTGGTAATTACAGCGGCCTACAAAAACAAGTCTTTACGGAACTCCTACACAGGAACATTAAAGGTAAATACCAACCTTTGTCATATTCTGCAACAGTTTTACTGGGTAATAAGTTATATATTATAAGTTATATATATATAACTTATAATATAAGTTGTTATAAGTTATAATATATATTGGGCTACTGGCTAATGAGATACTAGCCTATATTTGTATAGGCTGTAGAGACCAGGAAAGATATAGGATATACATCAAATATCTTTGATAACCAAAGAAAAAGCTGAACTATCAGATAGGCTACAGGAGAGGTACCCTGCCTCGAATGTACATAACCTCGAAATTGGTAAAAAAAAAATGTTACGCAACAATTTCTTGGCAGTCGTGGCTAGTTGCTACTGTCAAGTAATGAGTTATATATTATAAGTTATATATATATGCTGTATTGGGCTACTGGCTAATGAGATACTAGCCTATTTTTGTATAGGCTGTAGAGATTGGAAAGATATAGGATATACATCAAATATCTTTGATAACCAAAGAAAAAGCTGAACTATCAGATAGGCTACAGGAGAGGTACCCTGCCTCGAATGTACATAACCTCGAAATTGGTAAAAAAAATGTTCAACAATAATTTCTTGGCAGTCGTGGCTAGTTCTTACTGTCAAGAATTTCTTTTTAACAATTTTGAGGCCAGTTTCGAGGTTATATACATCCGAGCATGGATACCTCTTCTGTACCTAGGCTACCTAACAGAAAGATGAATTCTCCTCTGGGAGAGAAACTACTCTTCAGAATGGAGAGTCCTTGTGAGGTCAGAAAAAAGAAGAGAGCAAAGAAAATTGGTTCAGGGAAGTTTGACAAGTTTGATGTCCACAGAAGCTCACTTGGATTTTAATAACAATCTACAGCAGGCATACCGCAGCCCTGGGTTTTGGGATATCCTATTCAAAATGCTCTGATGGACTATCTTAAACCAAGGACTTGAGATTGACTGGTATACAGTAAACATTATGAAAAGGCTACTCACCATCCACATTCATCTCCTCTTAGAAATGCTCTTCCAACCATTTTTGATGAGATTTGGGCCTTGTGCTACTTCAGTCTCTGCTTAAATGTGGCTGGATAACTCCCCAGAAGAGCAACCAATCTGTCTACATCAGAACTTTTTCTACTTTGGCCAAAGTTGATTGTTGATTTCCTGAATTTCGCTGCGCGAACAAGGGGCGGCGCGAAAAAAATTCGACTTGAAGTTGAAACGGCGCGGCGCGAAATTTTTGCCTGGCGAAGCGGATTTTTTCCGCGCGCGACGTCAAATTCGCCCAGGCGAACGCGAATTCGCGTCCGGTGGGCACCTATCTTTAGGCGGAGTCCGCGTGGAGTGACTCCCTCTATTTTCGCCGTTCCCTTCGATTCCCCGAGAAGTCCTTGGGGAACGGCGAGAATACGCCTCTAGTTTCAGCACATCATTCGCGTTTTGCCCTTCCCCCCACGAAAAAAAAATTGAAAGCCCCTTTAGGATTTAGAGATCTATCGTTTTGTTTTTGCTTTGAATGGAGGCTCGCTAAATTTTCGGCGTGGTGGCAACAGTGCTTGTCGTTGTTTGTTTGGACTCTTAGGACTGGAAATTTGGGTGGTGACTAAACTTTAGCCGATTAACTTTGGCTCGTGACGTCACACCAAAAGCTGCACGAAAAGTCTGTATTTTTCATTTATCGTCCCTAGAACGGTTTACAAGTGTAAACACGTCCGACGCCTCGCTGGACGCTCGATCCTACATGTATACATACAAATTAAATTATGTTTATTCGAGTTTCCCTATTTCTTTCATGACGTCACGAATTTTTCACGAGCCGAAGATAATAGGCTAAGGTTTAGTTTCCACCGAAATTGGAAACTTCAGTTTGTTTTGTTTAGTGTTGGGCGATATTCAGATTTTTCGATATGTCGATATATCGATATTTTCACTTTCGATATTCGATATCGATATTTCGGTACCATGTTTCGCTACAGTATAGGTCTCGTTTCACAAAAATTTAAGAGCAAAACTGTCATAAAAAAGCATCTTGCATCAACTCAAAGCTCGACTGAATAAAAACTTAATTACGAAGAACACATTGCACCTATTTCAGACATGTCAGTAATTCAACAAATATCGTTTTCGATATCGATATTTACGTTTCGATATCGATATTTGCTCCGATATATCGATATATCGTTATCGATATTGAATATCGCCCAACACTAGTTTTGTTTTTGGAAGTTCGGTTTGGTTTGGGTATTGGGTCCGTCTTTTTTCCCAAGGGAAAAGATCGCGGGAATGGTCGGCCTAGAACACGAGGAGCCTATAGAGGGATTTCCCGAGATTGAAGTAAGTTTCACAACAGTGAGTGTGGGCTTTGCAGCAGCCCAAGGCCAAGGCAAGGATACTGGTCTCATTTCAGTGAATGCAGAATTCCATACAAACTTCACGTCACAACTATTCAAGCTCTTTAACATTTGAAGACAAAAAAACTGTATTTGTCATTTCAGTCTACATAGAACCAAGCAGCCAGCAAGGTGCAGGTGAGGCGCCAGATGCGTTCACACTTATAAACCATCCTAGGTACAATCAGATCCTATGTTGAGTGCATTCCGCCTGGTTCCGCCCTAGTTACTATGAATGAATGAATGAAAAAATTTATTTCCCATCAAAATTGGCCCGAAGGGACCTAGACGGAGTAAACAAAATAGAAAAGAAGCATGATGTCATGACGTCATGACTATGCATGACGTCATGAATTTCGGCTTCTTGGTGTCAAGTCGGGAATGCATTTTTACATTTTCAGTAAAATATCACTCTATGGGGTAATCAGGGGGTAACAATCTCATTACAGAGATCCCTAGTTACCATGCTTACTTCACTCCCGAGCATGGTAAGCAGATATTTATTATTAGTTACTGTTTCAAAAAGGTTGGAACGGTCAGCGTAGTAACTTTTTGTGATGTTGGAATGGAAATAGTAACTAACTATTAGTTACTAATAGTTATTATTGTTGGAAGGGTGGAACACGCTCATTAGCTGCTCAGTCACATGACTCCACAGTGTATGTCATGACTGTATGATATTCCGCCAGACTTCGTATGACACCAAGCTACCGACCAGTCAACAACAAACCCCTGATTTTTGGATACCCTATGCCAAATGTTGAATATTTCTATCGTTTTGCATACCCTATGCCTATTGTTGCATACAGGGGCATCACAACTAGGGGGGAGGGGGATCCCCCCCCCCCTGAATGTTGTTCGCCAGTCGGTAAAATGGAGCAGAGTCGAGGCAAAGCAACACAATATTTTTGTAAAAGCAGTCGATTTTTTCTTGGAAACAGTTGATTTTTTTATTTTAAAACAATCAGTTTCTCGTTGATTGATTGTTTATTTAAAATAGTAGTTTTTCTTAAAATCAGCAGATTTTTTGTCAAGACAGTAGTTTTTCTCAGTAATAGTCGTTTTTAACTGTAAAAACAATCGGTAAAAATGACCAGCCAGTCGGTAAATACCTCCCCCCCCCAAACATTTTGGCTAGTAGCGCCTCTGTTGGATATCCTATGCCAGGTGCTGGATACTGTAACCCAGTAAAATACTGATGATTTGAGTGAACCGAAAAAATCAACCAATCAGAACTCCTTTATATTGAGGTAGGTCAGGGTTAGTTTACCATCAGGTATCTAGCGTTTGGGATAGGCTATCCAGCATTAGGCATAGGCTATGCCAAATGCTAGATATACCCAGAGTTTGGCATAGGGTATCCAATTATTAGGGAGATGTGGTAGACTGCTACCGACTGAGTCTGAAATGCATCACTGAAATTTGCGTTGAAGTTTGCTATATGAAGTAATTCCCTAATAAACCAAGTGGCAGCAAATTTTTTGTTTTGGCTGAGAAGTTCTGATGGAATGTGGTCACAGTCTAAAGATGACTTGTTTGCTGTGCTGAGTTGGCACTAGAAGTTGGGCACTATCAATGTGAATGGTAAATTCTGAATGGTTCCTGAACTCACTCAGAACTCTGCAACTCCTGAATTCTGCAACTGTAATTTTTGCAAAGCAACCATAGCATCACATAGCCTACCACAGTGACTGCAAAAGCAACAAATTGCAGATACAGTTACCCTGGTCAAAAATGCCACCAGTATCTTGCTATAATCAATATGGAAGTTTCTAAGTTGAATGTTGTGCCTTTTTTTTAGGAAGTAGAAGAAGATGATGAAGAAATCTCAGAAGTAAAAGGTACAGAACGTGGTGGCCGTGGTGTGACTCTACCAATGCTAATTCATGACAAGATATTAGAACCTGGGGAAGGCATTATGACTATTGATTACCTTGTAAGTACCTAGTATCTTTTTGAACAGTAATCAGGACATAGCAAATCTATGCCAGTTTTTGCTTTCATATAAAAGCAGCCAGGCTGGCTGCATGCGGCCTGAATCAGGCCTTAATAGAGGGCTCTGCATCTTTGCCATCTGCTATTGGTTATGTTTCCCTCAGTATAGAAAGGTGTAATGTAGCTGATGTATCCATTTTGCATGGTCAAATAGGACCCGCAGTCAGCTTGGACTGAAGGTATATTTATAGAAAGGACTGCTTACTTCGACTGTGTTTCCAGAGTGCTACTTCTCCTTATGTTGTATTGTGTATGGTAAACCTGACCAGTTATTTTCAAAAAAGAATTCACCAACTTGCCAGAATCGCACCAAAAATAATACAAAAGGAATAAAGCACAGCTACATTTGCTTGCAGACGCTACACTGACTGGTGAGAACGATTTGGGCTTATTGCCCTGACTGCATGGTTGATGAACAGTTATAAGTAGTTAATATATCATTCACTTAG